>OY728164.1:1750815701-1752065701 GCA_963277665.1 Viscum album
TTTTATGAATACAATTTGTTTTCTTTGGTTTTAAATAGATTTATTATTTATATTATAATGGAAATTTTTTTGTTCTTTTCATTATGTGATAAAAGGGACAAAACTAGGTGAAAATTGCACTGGGTAATTACTTATTTCCAAGGATACAAATAATATTGGAATGATTAATGAACCTGATTCAATAATAATGTATAGGAACATAGAGTTATCATAATTCAATAAAGGACAAAGTCCACTACAATTATCTTGGAAATCAATCTGGACTAAAATAAGAATATTTATATATACTTTTTTATATGACAAAATATTCTTTTTTTCTTATACGATGAATAATTATGTCATTTATATTTTCTTTTTTTGAACTTCTATGATTTATTCAATAATATAGTTTCATAGTCCTTCATATGCATGATAAAATTTCCAAATGTTATTTTAATAAACTTATTCACTTATTCACGTGTTATCAATATTTAATATACTTTATAAGAATCTAAGAAAAATATTTTCTTATGATTATTTTCCAATGGATATAAATAAATGAATTCTTTATGATGTGTTAAAAAGTGTTCTAGATATGAGGAAATAATTAGGAGAAGTTGTGAATATTTAATGAATCAGTTGTTTTTTATTACAATTTTCCAAATACACATACCATATATAATTATGAATTGGTATTTTTTATCAATTGAATTTATTATTATTCTATTTAGATGTAATAATTATTAATGAAAAGAATGTGATTTTATATTTTTTATTAGTACATGGTTTATTGATCCATGGAAGATAATATGGGGAAACCATATTAAAAACCCTATGTATATAAATGAATGGGGTATACAATCAAAGATATTTTTGAAGATAATAATAATATACCCTCTCCAGAATTGAAATTTTATATGTAATTTTCCATGATTATGTGGGGTTTCTTATGTGTTTATTGTTTACCAGACAATGATATTTGATTTTAAAAAATATTTGGAACCCAAAGGAACTATGATAATGAATAATGAGATGGGAAATCAAATAATATTCTTCTAAAGGAAACAGTGTTATGGAAGCCAAAATGAAAATAGTTATACCTTTTCTTACACTACACTCTCATAATATGAATCATGTTTGGAATACAAATGGGAAAGGGAGGAAATAACATTTTATTGAGTCCTTCAGGAGTATGCATCAACCTGAATTCTGTGGGTCATAATATCAAATTGTTGGAGAACAATTTATCAGTAACTCTAAAATTTAATTATTGTTTTCTAACATTAAATACTTTATAATGTAATTTAGGAAGTCTATCTAATTTTCAAGCCAAAATGATGTTATATACACCTGAAAATAACATGGTCATTGGTTCATATCCCACCATGTACAACCAGTCAACCAACAAATACATGGTCCCCAACGTGGGGCCTGCCAATGTGCCCGAACGGGTCATCTGACTAATGATAGTCCCCATAGGCTAACACCGTGTGTCGAGAATTGATTTTTTAGGTAATTTTCCTTTATAAAATGGGTTTTCATATATTACAATCCTAGATATTTTTTATAATCATAATTAACATATAGTAACCAGAATTTCCATTTTAATTTAATTTTTCTTGATAAAAAGGGTTTCCTCTGTTATTAGAGTTTCCCACAGTATGATTTTTATTTTAGATAATGGTTGTAAACCAAATGAAATTTGATAATGATGAATTTTATCATGAAATGGAATTATTTTACTACCATCAAAACATTGTAATAGTAGCTGGAATGAAAAATACTATTGCATCTCTCACACAACACTGTTGTGATAGTAATCATGTTGGGAATACAAATAAAAATTGGAGGAATCAAAATTTTGTTGAGTACTTCATGACGAAGCATCAAACTTCACTCACTTGGACTTTAAATTAAATTGTTGGAGGAAAATGGATCAGTATAACTAAAAATAGATTTTAGGTTCACTAATTGTCAAAAAATTATAATATAATTTAGGCAGTCATTGTAGTAAATGGATTATACTGAAAAGATAGACACCCCAACTAAACATGGTCATCAGGGCCTAGCATGGAATTTACCACCATTTTCCAAGAATTTATGTGGTCTCCACCATATATCCCACCCACATTCCTGAACATGTCATCTAACTAATGACAATCCCTAATGGCAAACACATTTCCTTTCCAATTTCTTTTGACCTCACTCACACAGTAATCAAGAAACATCCTAAAAGGTCAACCATCCTTATAATTACTTCCTGAGAAGCATTCTTAACTGTGGTGATCTAATCAAATAGGCTCTAAAAATTTAATGTCCATCTAGTTGACACATTTCATTTTATTTTAGTCATTTAATCCTTTATATTAATCGTGTGCTACCTTCACCCCCACCCTTTAGGGCACAACATCCACATTTTGGACCCTATAAGTGGACATGTGTAGTGCACATCACATAATATTGGGTACCATATCTAATACCAAATGAAACAACATGGCCCCAATTGCCCCACAAACACCTCGTCTTAACATCGACATCGGGTCATAGCCCATTGGGTACCTCAATTTTCCTTGTAGACACGTGGTCCCCACATTTGTGCCATCCCAATGCCCTAATGGGTCATCTGACTAATGAAAGTCCCCACATTACATCACATGTCGTTTCTATTTTTATTTTTACTCACTTATAAACACCCCATAAAACATCCCAAATGGGAATCCATTATAATCACTCCTCAATGCCAATCACGCACAACAATTGAATTTTAATCAGGTAAGCTCCCAAAAAATGTTCTACCTTGTTGACAAGAGTCATATAATTTTAGTCATTTAACCATGTATCATTACAGGGAGTTAAATTTTCACCCCATGTTTTGATATCCTCCTTTAATCTGGATTGGGTCGATGTATGGTGGAGTAGTTGTTTTAATATCAAAAAACATTTAAACATGGTTTTTTTGGAATAACAGCACTGTTGGAATGGGCTGGGCATGGTTCGGAGTCCGTTCGACCTTCCCAATATTCAAAATAAATTAAAATTTAGAAAATTTTATTTAATGAAGATAAAATTAGCGTTAAAAAATAAAATTTAATAATAGAGTGTTTTATGAATAATAATAAAATTTTTATTAATAAATTTCATTCGTTATAAAAAATTATTTTTATCCATTAATGTGTAACTAATAACATAAAATTTATAAATATGTATTTATAATTATTATTAATGAAATCAAATAAAATAAAACAAAAATTTGAAACTGAATTAATATAATGCAAAAAACATTAACCTTTATAATAATATAATCATGTTTGAGGATAATAATATTATTATTTTCAAGGATTGGTTTCCTCTAACCGTTGTTACTATTATAGTCATCAATATCATTTTTTATTTTTAAAAAATTGTTATTATTATTTTTATTATAAAAAAAGGAAATAAATGTTATTATTATATTCAATATAATATTAATAATTATTAGTATGCAGGATATACTAAACTATAATATAACAGTTATTATTTTTATAATAATATTACTATTATTATGTTATTTATTTTTACTATTTTTTTGTATTTTAATTGAATATAAAAAGGGGAGGAGAAACCACAATGGTTCATAGAAACCCATCTTTATTCTGTTCAGCACGTTCACCCACCCACTGGTGCACCCTCATAGTGGAGCCCTCCCACTAGACCCTCCATGACGCCACCCTCTTCCATTGGGATCCACTATGCTGGCTCCCCTCCCTCCTACCATATTATATCATTACCCAAGGCGACACATACAATTTCTAGTGTGACCTATACCCTTTGAATACTTCCATGTATTTGTGACTTGCTAGGGGAGCCCCTCCTCTGGCCATTAATCCACTGTTTCACATCCCTTTGATGATGACCTTCCTCCACCCTTGATATTCAGATTTTACACTTCATTTTTTTCCCTTGGATAGGGTTTTTATTAAGGTTTATTAATACAATATTGGGTCAAAATTGGTGATTAGGGATTTTTACCGTCAATGTTGTGGTTACAGAGCTAATGATGTTTTACACTTGATTCAGGATGTATATCGATGATTGAGGAAAGATCCCTTTTAATTTACCTTTAAATCTAAAAAATATTTTTATTTCAAAGATATTTAACATTAAATAAATGTTAATTACTTATATTATTTTTATTTTGAATAATTTCATTGGTAGAAATTTGATGGTATTTGTTTAAAATCATGGTTTGGCTTATAGATTACCCCACATAATTGTTTTGGCATATTTTGTTTTTAATTAATTTTGTGATAAATTTTTTATTAATTTTTTACTTTTAATTTAAAATATATAGCATGTTTGGTGAAATAATGTTCTTTTTCGATGGAATCCCATCATGGGTTGTCTAGTAGACATATATTAATTGTTTAATTAGTATATTATATTGGTCATGTGTTCTGTATTCTGTTTTGGTACATTGCAAGTGTGAATTTGTTCATAAAAGAGGCTTTTGATTGTGTTTCGGGTGTTAAATCTATGGTATAATCATTAATATTGATTTATATATCTTAAAATGTTTTATTAAATAATATAAATGATGTGAATTTGGTTTTGAAAACATGTCGAGGTGATCATTATATTAAATGTATATTTAATGTCTGCTGGAATTTTTTCAAGTATTGGACACTAGGTGTCTTCATTAAATGAACTAATTGACACATTGAAATGACTATTGATTTATTATGGAATGGTATGGTTTTAAAAATCATTTTTTAAGATCAATGTCATGATATAGGTCTTTAAATAGTTTTTTCATTGTATGTTATCTTTTGTATAAGACCCTTTGGTTAGTGAAAGTGGGTCTCTATTTTAAATGGTTTAAAGGATTGATGAAATGAGATTCAAAATGAATGTCTTGTTGTGAAGGTAGGTTGGGTTCCATTATTAAATAAATGAACTTTTTGTTTTAAGATTTTTTGAAGTTTTGTTCAGCCAAGATAATATAAAGATGATGTTTGGTAATGTTTTGGAAATGGTTTCGTGTTGGTTTTTATAAATGATTAAATTTTTTAAAGCAGAAGGTTCTTTGAAAATTTTGAATTAGATATTTTGAAATACCCTCTTGTGTTAGGTATCCTACCTTGTTCGTAGACCATGAGTATGTGGAGTTCTCGGTATGGGACATCGATCATATAATAATTATTTTATGTCAAGAGACTAACCATGATGTGTTCGATGTGGTCCGAATTTGTGTGGTTAGTTCTAATATATATATATATATGTGTGTGTGTGTGTGTGTTTGTGTGTTGATTTTAAATTGAATGGTATGGATGACCCCCCTTATAAAATATACAAGGGAACCTAGCATATCAAAGAGGTTTACTAAAAATTATTGTTGCACTAGTCAAGATTATTTATTGGATTGTGGGCCATAGTAGGTGGAAACATGGGTATATTGAAACAAGATTGGTCCCCTCTTCCATTTCAGGTAGTGTGACTATCAGATGTTTGTTTGTTATGACATCATCGATTATGGAATGCCTTTGGGATGAGTTAGATGTGTTTTTTATGTTTTAATTCCCCACTGAGTTCCTAGGTCATAATATATTCATATGATATTAGTACCATTAGTTCCATTACCTTCATTATATTTTATTGTGATCTTCTGTTTGGTTTTAGTGCTCTTTTGGTAAAATTTAAACGTGTGTTATTGTGTTAAATAAGATTTCATGAAGAAATGTTTTGGGAAGAATAAAGAACCCCTTCAAATTTTTTTTATGAAAAATAAGTTTTCCATATTTGGTTCTTCTTTACTTATCCCCTTGAGTTTTATGTTTAATTATGTTGCAAATGGATTAGGTATTTTTGTTTGAAAATTAAATGTGCGGAAAAACTATATTTAAATATTGTTGTTCGAACATATTAATAAATGTTTTATTTATTTAAATTATGTGCATTGGGAATAGATTGGTCAGGCCTACCTATATATTTTGATAATCATTCCTATAGTGTTTTTTAGCTTTTAGTTGTTCCTACAGGTTTTATCATGGCTTTGATCACCTTGGGAGACGTTTTATTGTATAAAGTACCGACCCATTGGGTTATGTGAAGTATTAGTTTTCGAATTCATAGTCTTATTGTTAGTCGTTCTTTCCCCTTCTTTTCATTTAGTTATATTGAATTGTTCTATAAATTCCTAATGATAAGTTAATTTTCATTT
This sequence comes from Viscum album, assembly GCA_963277665.1. Taxonomy (NCBI): domain Eukaryota; kingdom Viridiplantae; phylum Streptophyta; class Magnoliopsida; order Santalales; family Viscaceae; genus Viscum; species Viscum album. The sequence continues at coordinate 1,750,821,877 of OY728164.1, forward strand.
GGTGAAATATGTCTCATTAGAAAATGTTGATTCCATAGAACTTGTCTCAATCCCAATAAGATCAAGAATGCCTTTGTGGGATTTCTATAGATCAGATCAAGTGATTGGTTTAGGGTCGACCAAGAGTGGTTGGGAAAAAAATGTTACCCGAATAGGTCGAATCATTTGTGGACCCTAGTTTTAGAGTACCAATTGGTATTTTGAGTGTTAAGGTAGAAGGAGTTGGATTGTTGGGCTCATGGGGTAGGAATGGGAATGAATTCATGAACCCTCAATCGTTCGGAATCTCGAGTTACAATGGGATGTCTATGTTTTTTGGTGTCCATGGATTCTCTTTTATTCATTTGGTATTGGGAAATGAAATTGGGGTGGGAAGGTTTCCTACAGGCGATTACATGGCCGGGAAATCCATGTGAATCCGTGTGAATTTCCAAACATTAATTTCTATGAGGGTGGTGTGATTGGAATATGACCACCAACAATATGTCCAAGTCAGTGGTTGACAATAGTTTTCCATTGTGAATTGTTTTGGGTTTTTGTTAATTTAGAAAAATGGTTTTGAAGAGTTTAGGTTTTGAATTATGGAAATATGTATTAGATATTATAATGGATTTGAATGGATAAAATTCTGACATTCAATGTTCTTAGTGGAATCCCCCATGAAGGATCTATGGAAACCTTAGGTGTAGCTTTAGGTGGTTCATCCTTAGAAAGAACTCCTAATTATCATCCTGTAGATTACAGTCATGAGTTTTAGAAGTTGAACCATCCACTATTTTATGGTCAATAATATACTCTGGAGGCAGAGGAGTGGTAAAAAATATTTAAAGGGTCATTGTTTTTGTTATGGCACCTGAGTCATTAATGGATAAGTTGGATACCTTTATACTTGATGGTCGAACAAATAAATGGTTGATGTTTTCATCGCCATGAAAGACACAAAAAATATATTACATGGGATTTCATCAATTCATCTTTCATCAAACAATATTTCACTTAGTTGACAAAGATGCGAAATAGAATGGAATTTTTGGAACATCAATATGGTTTCATATTTTTTTTAAAATTATATTGGGATTCCATGGACTTAGTTCTAAATTACACATGGAATATTTCAACTAATCATGAGAAATCTCAACATTTCTAATTTTCGCTCTGACCTGAACTACAGTCGAAGGTGGAAGAACTCAACCTAACCACCTTCTCTAACATGGTGAGTCAAGACTTTCATGCCAAAATTAAATTATCAGGTGGAATTATTATGGTGAATCCTCCTACATACTAGTGATGTTTTTCATAGGATTCTAATAAGAAGAATAGGTAGAGACCTGATTCATGTGGTGATTGTAGGAGAATTATGAAGACTTTAGACCACTAGTCAACCTCTTTATAGTGAAATTCTATGATCGGTCATTAGTGTGGTAATAAGCTCACTAAATGTAGTGGTGGTTGAGTGATACACATATATTCTAGACTAATGGAAGTGTGGTTAACATGAAGTGGTTTGACCTAGTTGTTTCTAAGAGGCATTGTGATACTGGACCTCGCTCGTCCAAAGTCATTGTATCCCATCAGCAGGAGTAGTAAAATGTTTTGTATCAGTTTGGGGTATTCCATATGTAGGGTTATAAGGATGTGATCATCATGTCTGATAAAGTTTTTTGGTTTTTTTATCATTTACCATTGGAAGGGCCGTTGTATATGAACACTTTTGACTCTTATTTTAATGAATTTGTATTTTGAAAATTTTTCATACATGTTTTTTGTTTTGGACATTCTAAATCCTGACTGGAAGGAAAGAGAAGTGTCAATAATCAGAGCTCCTTCCATAGGTCCCATAGTGATGTCAGGGAATTGTAATGAGAACCCCAGTGGGATGAAGTTACTGGTATATTGTCAGGTATAGTTTTTATTTCGTGTTAATTGGGTCCTTCAGTCCCCACCAATGGTGGTGGGGGTTTTTTGTGTGTAAATTACCGGTTTTTATTTAATTTTATTTCTTATTATAGTGGAGAGGGCCACATCTAGTTTAGTATATTTACCCCTGATGTAATTTATTGTTATCCCAATCATTATTGGGGTAGTCTATTTTGGAACACCCATTTTATTATCCGAGTTCCATTCTGAGTATTAGTTTTGTGGTGGGTGGTCTCATATGGAACAACCTAATTCTATATTCTCCATTCGAATTAATGTAGAGATTAGAGTTTTCCTATGTTTTTGGTAAGATTGAGGTTATAATTTTATTCATGCGATGGGTTTTTTCATCATTATTTCATTTGTATGGAATTTATGTGTTTGACATGCTGTTGTTTAGTTAGATAATATTTTGAGGAAGGACATAGGGTAGTGGGAAATCTATGTCTTTTAGACTGTTCAATTGGAGGTGTTTATACTTATTGGGGGTGGGTGTCACATAGTAGGGAATTTGTTCTTGTATCCCATGATTATATCATCACTATTTCTCTCGTAGATGGTGTTTTATAATTTATTCATTTATCATAATTTGAGAATATACATGAACTATAATGGAGTATCAGTTCTTGTTTTTGGGTTCAACATTGTAATGGAATTTCTGGGGCGGAAAGGTTTATGGTAGGGAGAATAGTCAAACTTAGTTTTAATTTCAAATATGGTTCTGCATCGTGGTTTGGTTTTGGGGGAGAAATTGTTTTTTTTTAATTTTTATTTAATAATGATTATTTCAGTCTTAGTGGCACCAAGTGCATCAGCTGGGCTTGGTTTGGAATTCATGCGACCTACCCAGTTATCAAAATAATTTAAATTTTTTTAATCAAATAATTTAAATAAGTAAAAATGAGTGTTAAAAATATAATAGAATAATGTTGTGTTTAATAATAATAATAATATTACTATTATTACTATTATATTTTTTTATTATTAATCATTATTTCACTTATTATAATTGTCCGTAATATTACCAAAATTTCTAAAAATTTCATTAATAAAAATAATTATATAATGAATGAAACCAAATTAAAAGAATCAAAATATGGAAATCATATTTAATTAATGAGAAATAAATGATTTATACATTATAATAAAAATATCATGGTTGAGGATAAAAATATGATTATTTCCACAGATTGTTTCTCAATCACTATCATTACTATTAATATTATTAAAGACATTTTTTTATTGTTACATATTTTTAATTAACATTATTATTATTGAAAATGAAATAATGTTTATTATTAAATTTAACGTTATGTTAATTATTATTATTAGTAAGGATTTTATTAACAATAATATTAATCTTGTTATTATAATTTTTCTTATATTTGTTATTATTATTAGATATTTTAGGATTATAATTGAAAAGAATAAAAGTGGAGGAGAAACCATAATGGTGCGCACCCTCCACCCCATTCATCCTTAACATTGAATTCCCCCACCATCTGGTGTACCCTCTTTTTTACTACCCTCCACTGAGCAACCCTATGGAAACACCCTCACTCAATGAGAACCAGGGCGTTGGTTCCTCTAGAAGGTACCATGTTATAACACTATCTACGGCCTCCCAAGACCTTTCTAGTGCGACTTGCGGCCTCTGCAGACCACCATGTCCACACACCACATTGGCACAACCCCCTCATCAATCCACAATTCCACCGATGATCCTCCATCTAGTGATGAACTTCCATCTTCCACCCTAAGATATTCTCATTCTTCACATAGTTTTGTTTTTCTTTTTGATAGGGTTTCCATTTATGTTTATTCCAAAAATCGTTGGTCTTAACATATGATTATGTACTCTTATGACCCTAAACGTGTTTTCATTGTTAAAACAAGGTTTTACACCATTAACATGAAGTACATCGATGATTGAGGTATGATCCCTTTTCATTTCCAATTGTATTATGAAAATATATTAATTTCTTTCATATATCACATTCATTAAAGATTAAATAATTATTTTTTATTTTAAGAATAATAACATTGGTATAAATAGAATGGTTTTAGATAGAATCATCATTATGGATACTAATTTTACCCTCTTAATTGGTTCAAAATGTTTTGTGATATATTAGTTTGGTGTATAATTGTTTTTTGAATGATTTTAGTTGGTATTTAATATTATCTTTCATGATTACATGAAATAATGTTCATTTTCATGTAAAATAATCATGTCATATCTAATATATTTTTATAATGTTTATAATTATTTTATTCAATTGTGCAAGTGTTGTGTATTATTTTTTGGAACAATGTTGGTTTAAAATTGTTCTGGAAATGGTTTTTCTAACAGATTTTTCATTTTTAATGTTTTGGGATACTCTTTAAAAAAAATTTATAAATAAAAAATGGTTTAGTAAGTAATTTAATTCATGATAATTTTGTTTTGAAAACATTTTGATGTGCATGTGATTTTATATGTGTATTTTAACGTGTGGTTCCATTTTTCATGTTGTGAACACTGAGTGTTTTCATTAAATTCCATTATTGACTCTTCATAATGAATATTTATTTATTATGGCCTCGTTTCTTTTTTAATCAAATTCTTGTGATTTATAATTTTTTATTTAGGCCTTTTTTTTTGTTTTTCACATTATGAACTTAATGTTATATGCACCATTGGTAGTTGTATCTATGTTTCAAGATTAAATGATGTATAAAGATGAAGAAATGGGTTTTGAAATGATTTTTTTGTTGTGATGGTGGGTTGTGAGCCATTGTTTTTTAAATGAAATGTTCTTGTAAATAGGTTTTAAGGAGCGTTTGTCCATGTTAGTATAAATATAATGTTTGGTAATGATTTGTTAATGGATTCTAAGTATTCTAGTCAAAGGTAAAATGTTTTAAAGATAATTTACCATTTTAGATTTTGAAAAGGCTATTTGTATAAGCCCTCTGGATTTGTGTGGTGAATTTAGTTATATATATGTGTCTTATTTTTTGAATCACATGGAATACACCCTTATGAAATATACATGGAAACTTGTCCTAGCCGATAGGGTTATTAACAACGATTGATGCCATAGTTTAGGTCCTAAACTAGATAGAAGTTCATAGTAGGTGGATACCTGGGTTTATTTCTATAGGATTGTACCCCTTGACCAAGCCGCATTGGGTGATGATTGGGCATTATGGAATTTTGAAGTCATCTAGTGGGGAAAGCATCTAGTATTGGTCACATGAATTAGTATGTTTGGGTTTTACTTGGAGTTCGAACATATTCCCATGTAATTCTAATAATAGTACCTTTAATTACATTTCCCCCACTATGTGGAACCAGGATCTTGAGTTTGGTTTTTGTGATCTTTTGGTAAATTTTGAATATCTATTTCTGTTAGAAATGATTTCACGAAGAATTGTTTATGGAATAATTAATTCCTTATTCTCTCTCTTATTTAAGAAAAATTTATTCTTCTTATTTTGTTCTCTTTTACTTTCACCTTGAGCCTTATTTTTAAATTAACAGGTAAATTTATTATGAATCACTATTTTAAAATAAAATTTGTGGAAAACAATATGTATAACATATTGTTCAATCCTATTAATCAATTTTTTTCTATTTTAATGATTTTCATTGGGAATAGATTAGTCGGGACTAACTAATATGATTTTATTACTCATGACTATAATGACTTCTTATTTCTAGTTTTCAATGTGGTTTAATCATGGTTCAGATATCCATGGGATATGTTTTTTGGTAACATAGATTAACCTGTGAGGTTCTGTCGAGTCTAAGTCTTTGATATTTTTTTTGTTTTGTTGGTATTTATTTTTCATTCCATTCATTTATTTTTTGATATTATTATATTTAGTCCTATTGATTAGTTTATTTTCATTGGGTGAAATCATTCCCATTTATACTATGTCGACTCCTTGGTTCATGTCACCAGCCCTTTTGGATCGGGAATGCATCTCGGGCCTTGTCGTGGATCGTCTCGGGTGACCGGCTTAGGGACGAACATTGTTGGCTTGTGATATTCTATCATTTAGAAGGTGATGGAGAACAATGGGGGAATCATATCATTAATATTATGTAAGTAGATGGATATGAATTCATGGAATGTAACATGTTTATAATATTACCCATTAATATGTACAATCCTAATATTCATTGAAAGAATATATATAAGTAGTTTCATGAGGTTTTGAAAAAGGATGAGGAATTTGTTGTTACCTATGTGGAAATATTTATAAGACTAAGGAAGTAATGTTTTATAATTGTAATCCAATATGAAATTATTGTTGATTAATTATTCTATGGTCTAAATCCAAGTCTTGAATATGGTGTTAGTCATAAGGTATTTTAGCAGATATCATAGAATAGTTCAATATTTTCTCAATGATCAAATATAGATTTGAGATACCAATCAATCATATGGGATCCATATGAACAAAAATATAAAATTAAGGGAAAATCTAAAAACGACAAATATATGAATTCTACATTTCTGTTACTCTAAAATTGTGAAAGGAAACATGGAGGATCCATTGTTAAGGATAATAGAAACTATTTAATTAATTAAATATAATTTAATCAAGAAATTGAATAATTATGTAAAAATGTAGGTATGAGGGATTATACAAATACCTGTGGTCTCTTGTACTATTTTTTTAAAAAGTGACAGACAATTTACATAAGAATTTTAGAAGGTGTTTCAAAATTCTATTGTTACACATTTAATTCCAACCACATCTTTTCTACATCGTACCAATATCTAGTTAGAACAGACTATAAATGTGTTAGACGATATACATGAGTTATGTATTACGGAATTAAAAGGTTCATGAGAGAGGTATACCACCATCACTGAGTAATCCTACAATGAATCCTTTCATGAAAAGATATTGACGGTTAGTAATGATTCTCTATTAGATAGTTTATTACAATCATCAATATGATTTTTAGAGGTATTATATATATCATTGTGGGGTGATTATATCATTTAGGAGACATCAAAGAATATTCTGATTATTCGGTAGAGGATGGGTAATACACAGTTTATACCTAATTAATAATTTAATCACCATCTAAAAACTCTGGTGGTGGAGTTTGGGGATCATGTTTTTATATAGGTATCATAAAACATTGGAATATATAGATATAGGGGTACATGAATATATTTAATTGATTTTCTAGAAATTTGAGATCATGGAGTGAGTCAGGTCTGTACACTATTATGTGGTATTTTCATAGAGGTACCATGAAATACATGATGTTATCCACCTATCACAACTTCACCAATGTCATGTGATCTTATCTAATAATTTAGATCCCAAGGATGAATAGCATGATGTCAATGCCTTATTTAATATAATCCTATATAAATATTTTTATTAAGTATGAATTTCATTCAAGGATATTCTATCAATTAATATGTATGTTATGGTATTAGGATGAGGATAATGACAGAACATATGAGAGGGAGGTTGAAATATTTTCTCCATGTTCAGGGTAATTATTGGATAGTGTTTCACCTATGATAGAAGGTTAACTTAGGAACATGTTATTTAATGGGGAATACCATAATAACATAGTATATATATTTGTTAAAAATCCTTATAATTCATTAATTTTAATATAATGTTGATTATTAGTGAATTTATTGATGTTTCACTGGTTTCTTGGGAAACCTTGGATCCAGAAACACATTGTTTGTGATAAATGGAATATCTACATGATTAGTAGAATCCATGTGAGGTAGGCCTCAAAGTAACCACTAATTGTGTGGAGAATTTCTAAAAACATATCAGGGAATAATTGTTTTGAGACAAACCTATAAATATTCCATCATTCTCATGGTAGATGGATATTTTTTTATAAAAATAACATTTCATTGTTGTAGAATGGTTTCCCAAATAGTGTGGCCAAACCATGTAGGTCCCCTTTAATGGAAATGCTCCATTAAAAGTTGACGTACTATTTTTTAGACCATGAATAAAAAACATGGATGACTTAAATATTGTGTAAATATTTCATATATTACTTAATGATGTATAACAAGAACCCCTCACCCATTTTTTTACAATTTTCAAAATAACAATTTCTTCTCTTTTATGGTCTCTAAATCATGTTTCTACAAGATTAGTCAACAACTTCTCCAGCCGAAGATCAATTTTATATCAATTTATCTCATTTTATCTACTGAAATATTTACATTAATCATCATTGTCTATTTTTAATTTGAAATTTTTTGACCGAGTTGTCGGGGAGTATTTTTTTATTGCAAATATTCATGTCGTTTGTCTATTTATATATTTTATGTCAATATGGGCCAAATAAACTATTGACACATGATGGGTACTTTTCTTTGATCACGATGTAGATGGTATACAAATTATCACTTCATGTCTGAATGATAAATTATCTTTAAAAGTGTCTTATACCATTTCCAATATATATTTACCCTAATTTTTATTTGACTTATAGTGTTTTCCAATTCAATTACACAATGATATTATTAGACTAATTATAATTAATGAGGTCATTCAACCACTCAAGGGTCCATCCTCTTAAATTTTCCCTCCTTATTCTATATTGGGTTTCATGATCATATTCCCAAAACAACAACTTCTGTGGTTTTAAATGATGGTTTCATATTGATTTTGGATGGATGTTTTTTTTCTACTTGTGATAGTTCCCAAATAAATTTTGAAGAATTTAATTAAATGTTAGTGTTATGAAAATGTCACCCACATAAAATTAAACAATGGCTACTCCCTTGTTGATACTAAATCATAATGAGTTATGATATATCACATGGGTTGTGTTAAAGTTGATGAATGATTATATATAATGATGTGTGATCATGGATACCCTCTTTTATTGTTTCTAATGGGATAGTTGACATATACCCATGTTTTATATTCATATATATGATTGAATTTTATACCTTTTTATTTATTATTAATTGGGCATTGAGACTCTTATAATACATAAATATGAATTTTGACCCTTTTGTTTATTATATATATTGGTGTGGCATCAATTATTATAATTATGATTTATGTCATTAAGACCATTTATATACCTATTGAATATTTATAAATATATAACACTATGTCGCGAACATAGAGTACCCATTTTTAATACTAGGCATGGTGAACCTGTACTTTGATACTGGGCATGGCATCCCTATTTTGTGATATAGGGCAGGAAAACCCCATTTTGTGACCCTGGGTAAGGAGTAACTATTATTTTATACTTTGAATGGAATCCCATTTAAATTTTATAATGGGAATGGTTTCCCCAATAATAATATGATACTTGGTTTGGCATCTCTAAAAATAGTGACATCAATAATTGTGTCCCCAGTCACATTGAGATATATTGATATAGGGGTCAAAGAAGGTTGGGTAATCATGGATTTCTTCTTGGTCCAATGCCAACCCCTTTATAGTCATTACTACTAGATTATTTTATCATAGATACACACTTCAATATTATATATAAGGAACAAATATTTATAGATGTCATTAGTTTTTACCAACTGAGTTTTTTTCAAACTCTATTAGGGCCTCCAATGTCACCATGGTATACTATTTTCATATATGTGTGGAGAAGGGGAAGCAACAAACAATGTAACTTTGAGTTCTATCATGCATTATAATTGGAGCTTGGTAGGATATGAACAATATAAATCTTGGGACTCTAAGATATAATATTTTTTCTTTATGTTCATTTTATAAAGAATGTATTGTATTTCCTTATTCCATGTATATTTTATACATATTTCTAGAGACATGACATGAATCACTATGATTTAAATAGGATTCAGTTTCCAGTTAGTAGTTTATTATTATTTTAAAGATACAAACACATGACTCCTCCACAGTGGGTAATGGGTACATTATTGTTTTGTGACTATTTCTATTGTTACAACTGGTTATATTGTGAATCCTATTTAGATATGTTATGACATATCTATTACGCCCCACTCTAGTAATAATTCCATTATATCTACACGGACACACCATCATCCATCTCTACATGTATGAATCCTCTAAAGATCAATGTTATGTACATGAGGCCATGTGGCCAACTGGGTATGGGGAACCTCAATATGGCACCCTGAGTTTGGGACATCACGAACACCATTCAAAACAATTTTTGGAAATTGAATTATAGTATATGGGAATTTAATTATGTATTGAGGAAGGATGTTCCATTATTTTTTTTATATCAAGGAAAATGAATGGACATATTTTGATGTTATCAGAATTTATGTAATTACCATTATGATATTATATATTATGGATATAATTATTTTGAATTAGAATTTTACAATGATAATTAATATAAATTATTTCAGCGTTGAATAATTTTCTATATTCGAAATATTTATGATAATGTAGGAAGGTACTAATTAGGGAATATCCTTCCAATTCAATAACATTTATTGTTATGAATTATAACATAGTATTTTGTATAATGATGAATTAGTGGACATAAGATATTAATGGTGGTGACATCCATGTTTCAGATAAACTAGATAAAACAAATAGGAACATTTTTGTAGTTTATAAATTTATGAAACATGTCCCAAGGGATTTTATATGTACATTATATGTAGTTAAAGCTAAATCATATATTAATATATTGGAAATTATATTAGAATTCATGTGATTATTAGAACATAAAAATGACACTATTTTCATTAACTATTTTTAACATGGATCCGATCATTGCTATTATTTTAATAAGAATACTATATAGAGATCGGGAAGATAATTATACCATGTAATGAGACAATATAATCAAATTTTTCATTTTTAAATCTTTCACAACGTTCATTTTATTAAAATGGAGAAACAATTATTTAAATTGAAGATATAACACGGTGATTCAGTAACCACATATGTATAAACTTTTACAAGTCTTACGAGGAGAATATTATATTTTACTCTATCATTAAAATTAAAATTAATATATTTTACCCAAAATTGAATCCATGTTTATGAAGAGGAAGGTATTCATGAGAATTTTAACATTATGTGAAATTTATTCATTCTGATAAATTTTTTTCTGATGCAGTTCTCTAAAATATTTTTGACTCATTATAGAAAGTGTATGAATTTGAAAATATAAAATTTAATAGGTAATAATTAATCTAATTAAGTATGATATAATTCCAAACATGTTCTATTTGTGGAAAAAATAAATTATGGTCTGTTTGATAATATATTAATTGTTTTATTTGTGTGGTAAAATATATCATTGGACACATGATTATATGTAAAGTAGAAATGAAAAATTCAGGAATTGGGAAATATATTGACACACAATATTGAGATTCTATAATTCTAATGATATTTTAAAATATTATTAATTTAGTTCAAATCTAGTAACAAATGGTGGAAATCAAGAAGATCAAATGATAAAATGCGAGGAAAAATCATTTTACACTTCTATGAGTGATGTTAGGCCATTTAGTGGTGTAGTAACTCGTATTCAACTTGATAAACAAAATTATATAAATTAAATATTGTAATATAGATCATCACATTATTTATTTTTGGAGAAACTTTTGGGTACAACGGTAATATTACATCTGGAAATGAAGGGTACTCTATTATATGAAACACCGTGTTAATGATTTATTTAAGCCAAGATGAACATGGGTTGTTATATAATTATCAGTTGGATGGTATTTCCTAAAAATATTGTTCAAAATCTTATGTGTGTGTTTGATTTTAGTCATCGTAAAAATTAGATATTATTATATCATTATAAGATTTATTACAATGTTATCAATTATTTGTTCATTGATTTCAGATTTATGTGTCATATAAAAAATCAATGAAATTTTTTATAGATGACAGTGAATGTTACCAATCAAGTGTTACTAAAAATAATTATTTTTATTATAAGTTATGTGAACATGTTTATTTAATACATTGTAATATATCCCATTGATTTTCATTGTGTTATTCTTCATCGGGAGGATTAGTTAACTATTGAATTGTTTCATAATTCCATTCCAATTTCAACACCCCTTTATTGAATTTCTGATCTAGAACATTTGGAATGTTATGGAAGATACAAAAATTTTGATATAAATAATTCACTAATCATTTGACCAATATTATGGGGAAATATTTATTTTATTTTAAAGAAAAATAATTTTTCAATTAGTATTTTAATTAATTGTAGATCTTGAAAGAATACTTCAACTTTTGAAAACATTTTATAGGTCCTCATATCAATTGTTTGATTGATTAAAAATAGGAAGAAAAGTATTTTTCATTGATTTATCTATAGATATGGTTCTATTAGTGTTGTTCATAGATGAATATATTTCTATGAATGGGTGTTAAAGCATATATAGTCATTAAATGATTGTACTTATTCCTTTTAGGATGGCTAATGAAAAATTTGTATTCATGTATCTTATGAGTATATATTTCATTAATAATGATAATGTTTTTTTATGATTATTTATGATATTTAAGAATATTTTCAAAGTCAAGAAGATCCTGAAATTCAAATTATGATTTTTTCAAGACTCTAATTATAATTTTGATACATGGAAAAACCATCATTGTTAATTATTATTAATATAAATTCCATTCGATATGATTATTATTTGATATTATTATATAATATTTTACCATGTTATATGTAATGTCAATGATTAATGGTAATAACCAACAAATGGAAGTGACATTAATTGTGTTTTGGGTGAATCGAGTTATTATCATTGTTTGTTGAAAACATTTATTGGTCATCAATACCACTAACATGGTTGTCATGTAGAGTAGTTAAATCAATCTTGAAAAAATGGTTTGATGATTTTTTTGGAGTTTTATGGGGAATTCATGAATTATATTCTTATTTACATACTCAAAATAAATTATAAAATTTTAATCTATAATAATTTATTATCAATGAGACTGTGTTATATTAATCATAATGAATCCATAATTTCATATGCTTACCATAAAAAATAATGTGTTAAATCATAAAACACATGATCTTGATTTATATTCTCTAATAATTTTATTTAAAAATATTTGAGGTATCATTTCCATATATTGAATTCTAATATATACATTGATTAGAATGTTTTGAATAATGATTAAATCATAAAAAGTTGAATATTGTGAAAGAAATATAGTGGGAACATTATTATGATTATGAATACATGATTCATAAATATGCTTGAAAATAGAACAATGTATAAAATGATTTTTTTCATAATTATAATTCATTATTAACCATATTATGTTTGGAGTATAAGAATTTATATAATGTATTGAAAAATATATTTTAAAAATTTTTTATTTAGGGAAATCCTATTTTCATAGGTTCTTGTGTAATTTTATTTTTTAGAAATATCGCATAATGAAAAAAAGGAAGATCATGTTTTATATGAAATGGTTGAATATATTATGATATTGTATATTCCATATTTTATTGTTGATTAATCATACATTATCATATTAGGAATAATAATATTTTTTTCTTTTGATTCTGTTTTAAAAATATATTTGTTCAGTGAAGTTCATTGAACCATTTTTTCAATTAATTAATGGAATCACTAGGCTATATATTGTATTTAGAGATTATTTTAGGTGAGATGGAATGGAAATAGAGATCACATAATTTTATTTAAAGTAAATTAAATGGAATAATATTAATATAAAATTTAAAATACAAAATATGATTATTCATCAATTATTGTTTCAGAGTGGAAATTGGATAACATATTCAAGGATTTTATATTGAGATTACCATATACACCTTGAAGTTATAATAAAATTTGTTATAATATTGGTATATATAAAAAATATTTTCATTTACATCCCAACCAAGATATTATGTCATCAGATTATAAATATATGTTTTACCTCAAGGTCATACTCATGTTACATGGATATCCACTCTCCATTGTATTAGAACATGAAAATATGATCACTTTTTTTATTACATCCGTTTGAATTGGGTAGTAAAAAAATTAAAGTTCACATTTTCATCCTCAATAATTAGAAATTTTTTGAGACAACATTTTAGAATATTTATGTTCTTGTTCAATTTCATTCAATGGTATACTATAATATATGGTATCATAATTTTTCATTAGTATATTCTCATATTAAATTTTTTTATTGTATATTATTGGTGGATTTTTTTGTGGAGATAAACTAAATGTGGGGTGAGACTCCATCAGATAGTGATGATTTTTTGTACAATGTATTCCATTTTTTTAAATAATATGTGAATACATGTTTGGCGAGATAGTTCCAGGGTTAATTCCTAGATAATTGTTATGGATTATTTGATTCAATATGACTTTTTCATGGAAAATTCTTTTTGGAAAACTATAATGATTTCAAATCACTTTTTAACATTCAAAACTTGCTTCCTATTAAATTAATCGAATTAAAAATTTGTACACTGTTATTATTAATTATTTGAGATCATATAAGAAATAGTATTTAATATAGAATGAGAAAATTTAAATTTTTCTATGATGACCATTTTGTGACAATTTTTAGATGACTTAGATTAGAATTTAATTTTTTTGAGAATAAAGTTATATTTTTGTATACTAAATAATTGGGTTTGCTAACAAAAATTACATAGTATTTTAGATGACAAATATTTTGGTAGGAAATAGTTTGATCCATTTCATAACCATCCAATATAGTGGCTGAAGGAATTCATACCACCCCAATTTATAAAAATAAGGTAACATGCAATCTATAATGTTGGGTTTAATGTTTGTCGAGTAGTAGGATAGTATAGGGAGGTTCTATAGTGAGTAAGTAGTGTACATTAGTAATAATCATGGATGTAAGCAAGAGAATTTTTTTTAAATGGGAGTGTGTTATTATGTTGGTAACCAATGTGGGACTATCTTGAAGGGATCACAATTGATCCATCATAAATGATATAGAAATAACACCTTGCATAAGATAAGTTGATCCAATGAAATATGATCTCCACTGAGAACCATCGTCCCTAATAATTTAATCAAATGACTATTTTTCCTTGAAATCTCCATGAAACAATGACTTGTCAATCGAACATAACCTTTAATTAACCATTATATTATCTTGATTATTTTAATGTGACAGGATACCACCTAAAACGTCATTTTCATGTATAAATATAGATCAAATTAGTGGAAAAATATAAATATAGTTAATATTATATGATTAAATATAGTGATTATAATTTTAAAATATTTAATTCTATCTTATTATGTATTAGAGGTAGATATAATTAGTTAAATCATTGCAATATTTCTCTAGATATACCCCAATGGGTATTATTTATATTGTGATCCAATTATTTCATAAAAATTAATTTTTGAGAGAGGAAAAGAACTGAATAATCATTCTTATTTTGAGAGATAAATATAGTAATATAAGTTCAATTTAGTTATGAAGAAAATAGCAAGCATTTTTACGTGATTTTCCATTACATACACATTGTGTGTTTTTAATAGTATTGTATTCTATAACATCTAAATTGTGAATTTTTATGCACTTAAATGTATGTATGATTTTATGAAAATAAGATATATTTAATGAAAATATATAATTTCATGATGATTCTATTGAAGAAGAAGACCGCTGATACATAATAGCATAAGAAAAATGAGGTAACAAATTTGAGTTTCACAAAGTTTAATGAAATCACTTGATGAACATGTGTGAATGAATGTTAATACATTAAAATATAATAATATATTATCCTAAATTCCCATAAAGTAATAATTTTTTAGAGGTGATTTATTTGAATAATTAATCATTTTTACATAGTTTTGGATGACATGAAATTATTATATGATATGATGTGTATGGTAATCTTCTGTGATATAATTGGATGAAGAAGTATCACAATGAAGGTTGTGTGTGATACAGTTAGAATTTACATACATTAACGAATGATACATGGTTCATAAATAGTAATATGATGTGTTACACTTCTATTATATTGACCAATAACCATTCAGATATGTGATAATAATATGAAAATTCTTTTGTGCATGTAATCATAGAAGGGGAATCCTTTGAGAATACAAGGACGATCTCAATTAAGAGAAAAAAAAACTGGAATAAAATATCAAATGATATTTTCTATGTTTCATGATATATTTATTTAAATTATAAAAACAAGATTAAAAATGAAATGTATTATGAAAAAGACTATTATTTTATGAGTGGAATAATCAACTATTTTTTCATGAAATAAAAATTGATCGATGGGAATAGTAAATTTATTAAATTATGTATTTGAATATGTTCTAGTATTAGGATATGTAGATAATTTAATACCTATTAGGATACTAGTATTTGAAAATGGAGATCCTATGGATCTAATCCATATAGAAGGTGTTGTTATAAATAAAACAAGCTGGATTCAAGTAAAAATATCTTGTCAAAATACAGACCATATTTACAATTATTGATCAGGAAATATGGGTGCTTTTCTATCTGTCATTTTAGATGATTTTAAATCCCTATAATCATATAAAATATTTTTATTTGAGTGTATATGTTTCTAATTATCCTGATAACATCAGGGTTGTAGTCACCCTTATTTGGGGATACTATTTATAAATATATTTGTTATTTTTTGTTATATTAAGTTATTTTAAAACATCATTAGCGAAAATCATAATGATTAGGGACCAATATCTTGACCTATAATAGATGATACTTTTAAATAAATAAATTGAAAAAGTAACATGTCTGATTAACCCCACTACATCATTGTGATATATCTAATCTTGTTCTCATCAATAGATATTAGAGCATGAGGATCCCTATTAAAATATCAATCCATTAACGGAGATCTATCATGGATGATTAGGAATTCAGTCAATAATAATGGATTTATTTTCATTAATGAAAATAACTCTTATGTTTGTAAGAACCATATTCTTCCATATAATTAATCATAATAAATTTAAATTACTAATTTCTTAATAGTGTTTTTATCATATAAATAATATATTATTTCATGAAACATAAAAATAATAGTAATATTCAAGTAGGTGGTAATAAAAAAACAATTTTTCCATCTACTTATAATTGTATTTTAAAAAAATTGATTGGTTTAAGAACAAACATGGTGATGTGGGATGAACTCAAGAATATATATAAACTGAATGTGATAATCATAGAGGGTAAACTTCATGTCTAGATATATATGTTAAATGTTATTTAAATTTTTTAAAATTAGAATGTTGTTGACTACATTACCAAGGATATTGAGATCATATGTCTTATAAGTGGTTCTTGTGAATACATTTGAATAATCAACTGTAATAATCAATTTTTTTCGTAAAATTATTTACATATTTGATCTAACAAAATATGTCTTAGAAAAATTTATTGAATTATATATTTATGAAATTCATAAAAAAGTTCTCAATTAACAGATGATTACAATTTTCAAAATTAAATATAAGGATGAAAATGATTTCAATGCAATGAAAAATATCAATATTATAGAAAATAATGATGAAACATTTTAATATTATATAAAGGATGATGTATTTTACAGATTATTAAATATTCATGAACATTATTTGAAAAAAATAGAGAGAAGTGGTTAATAAAAATATAATGGTTTTCTTATATTAGTTTACATTACTTGTTTTCAAATTAGACATTTATCAGTTGATTGTTTGTGGAACAAGTTAGAAGATTCTATGTGTAATTATGATGAAGAATAAAAAATTAAAACAATATCCAAAAAATAAAATAATTGTGATTGTTTAGTGATGATTGTGTTTATAATGATTTAAAATAATAGAATTATGAGTAAGAGATTTTATAAAAAAAATTACTATTATAAAAATCAATTCTAAATGTTCATTTGAAAATTATATTACCATCAAAGGAAAATGTATGGGGAAAAATAATTCATCATGTAGTGATGTGAAATAAGAAGTGATAAATCATGATTAAATGATGGGGTCATAATGTTCAAGTCATTAACAAAACACTCTTCTTAAGAAATGAACCAAATATATGGATAATGAATATATGAAATATAAATAATAATAAAATATAATAATTGAAATGATAAAATCATCCTTTATGAAAATTAGAGAATATAAAAAAAATTAAATATATTAATGTAAAACCTAATAAAAATTAAGAACTAAATAAGTCACATTCTATGTCCCTAAATGTTAGAATAATATTGGAAATGGTTAGTGTTGATTTTGATAAACATGTAGACATTCAAGATGAATAATAAAATGATATTTATAAGTTATTCCTAGTGAATATGGTACATGTTATTTTGTATTTTATAAGTGATTATGAATATCCATGTATTCCATTGGTTTCTTATAAAAAATCATGTCTAAAGAATAATGATGACAATGAGGACATAAGGGAGTTGGAAAAAGAATGTTATCCATGTCTTATGAAATATAATGTTATGATTTCTTCCAAATAATAAGTTTTTTATCACCATAATTATTTTATACATTATTGAAAATTAATAATTATAGGTTATTACACGTTTTGTAGTAAATTTGGGAACCAATACTATAACTACTAGTAAAATATTTCATTTCATAAAATTTGATTATATCTAGGGTTAAAATTATTATGTGAAAGGACGTATATCTTTGAGAAGAAGGAATAATCTTTGAATATATATGTTTTACATTAATATTTCAACAGGTATTTATAAAATATATAACTATTATTTTTTAAATGACATATGTAAATGTTATGACTAACAGTGTAGTTTTTCAAAATATTTCATGTAAAAAAATCATTGATATTTTCTAGATGCTACTAATTAAATAATAACAATTAAAATAAAATATATATGTCCATTTTTTTCAAATAAATTCATGTGATAAAATATATTTTAATAATAAAAATACTGTTGATAAATAATTCCAATTTTTTGGCAACATTAGTTTATTGTATAAGAACAATTAGATTAAAATAATAAATATTATCAATCAAATTGAAATAATTATTCTAATAATATGAGGATCAAAATGATATTTTACATATATAAAATGAAGTGTTTAAATATATTTGTCGAATTTTTGGGAATGAAAACAAAACTATTTTTATAATAAATCATCACATTTTTTATTAGATGAAATAAATGGCTCTTCGAGAGAGTAATCTCTCAATGTGAATATTATTTTTGAAAAACCAAGAGGTCCATCCACACTTCATATTATATTATCTAACTCTAAAAAAAATAATGAATTTAATGTTATATTGGAGGCAATCATATCTAGATCTCATGCTCATATTTTTCATCATGGATTATACTTATGGCTAAAAAAATGATGAAAATTTTTCTATCTATTAAGGAGGTGAATCCTTGAGAATTAATATAAAATCCCTGAAATATATTAAAAATTAATATTCAATTTATTATAATCTAACTATGTTCTCTTATTCCTAAATTTAATGTCATAGTAATAAGGGGGTGTGCTTAGTTGATGAAAAAATAAAAAAACTGGAAAATTTATCTTTTATCAAATGAACATTCAAATGGGTTGTTGAACTATATATTAGATTATGAATTTCATTGGTATATGTTATTATTTACAAACAATGAATGAAAATTAATACATTATATGGATAACATAACATGTATATAATTTTATATATAACATTGATATCACTGGTTGTATCCATCTTTTTTCTACATTGGGATATCCCAAGTATAATTAGAGATAACTAATTAAACACTCTTTCCTATCGAAACCATGTGTGATCATTCTTATCATTGAATGGATCATTGAATTGTTATATAAAATGGATGATCTTGTTTTTAGAAAAAAAATTTATATGTGATATATTAAAAAATTATATATTGATATTTAATAAATTATTTTAAATTATTTTATCACACGTATTATTTAAAATATGAGAAACTACTGTGGAAGAGAAAATACAAAGGGAGAGATTGTTGGAAGTGGTGAATGTCATTTTCTCAATAATTTGGCAATCTTTTTCTTGTGGTATTTCATGTAGTAGATATTCTTATATGTAATTTACCCTATTTATATGTAAATTTTATTAAAACCAAATTAAAATGGATTTTTTTCAAAACCACGAAATTCAATGACATGGGATTCCGAGTTACAGAGAGACCAGAATAAAATTTTGAACTATTTTATGGTATGTTCAGTAAATGTGAGAAGATAATTTTATATATTTTGAACTGCTGCTCGTATTGAAAATATGCGGAAATCATTGTATTTAGAATGTCTTCATTAACCTAAAAATGACTCAACTTCTATTGGAAAGATCCGACCAGAGAGGTTATTTTTATTAATTTTTTGAAAAATAATAAATTAATTTAAAAGAATTATTTTATTTTTTTAATCTCTTTTGGTTAGAAGATGGTGACATTGTTAGGCCGCGATAGGGAAATGATGATTCACATTAATGAGGCTCATTAAGAGCTCATTAGTTTTACAGTGTAATGAAACATTAATGAAGCATAACAACAACGATATTTATTAATTAAAATTGAGTAATAATGTGACGTCGCATCATAATTGGAACGTTGTGACTTGCTCTTATTTATAGTTTGACGTGCTGTGGAAATATTGATTAAAAATTTAGTGGATTAACTGGAGAACCTCTGATGGACATTCACCCCAGAGAATAATGAAAAATGTCAGCAAGACATCTTCATCACCAATTCAATTCGAATATCAGAGGTGAGATGTGATGTTGGGGTCTTAAATCACTTGTGGATGAACATCACAGCATGAGAAGTCATAAGAGGTTGGGTATAATTTTTTAAATATATTCCTCTTTCACTAATTTATATTAAACGATGTGTGGGAATCAACCCACGGATAGTTCGATATGTAAGTCACTCGTTTTTTAAGGGAGGGTATCTTTGGGGGCTCAACATTTGGATTGAGTTATTTTCCAATTCACTACACTCCCTGTAACATCCCCGGTTTTTATCCTTAGAAGTGGATGGTGCGAGCTAACTTGAAAAAGGCTCGATCCTCTCTGCATGTTCGTTCCTTCTGATTGGATCTTTCAAAATGACGGGAAGGCAGATCTGGATCCATTTCAGTGAATATGGTATCCCCTGGAGGTCGCAAGCGCAAACAGTGCAAAAAATTGGCCACCAAAGTGCCTCTAGCGGCCCGGTGAGGATAAGTTATGTAAGATCCACATGTTTGGAAGAGAAGAGTTGGTTTGTTGGCATGTCCAGTGGGCCGATGATGATGCATTCCTCGGTGGCATTTTGGGGTGGAGGAATCAAAGGTTGTGACGACCCGTATTGATTGAGTCTTGTGGCACCATCGTGGAGAAGTCAGCCAACCATGCGGGTGATGTGGGGGACATTTTCGGTTGTCCCAACCACATGAGTAGGTGTTGGATACATCTTCTCCAAGTTCGGAGGGAATGGGGTCTGTCCGCAATGATGGGTCGCGGTGAGCCTGGAGGGCTGCACTGCCAGGCAGGCCAGACCAATCAAGTCGGCCCTCAGGTCGGGTCGCCCCGGGTTAGGTGGGACCCGATCCAGATCAACTCAAATCGGGTCGACTCATATCAAGTCATTTTAGGATGGGTTGACCCAAATTGGGTCGTGTTGACTGGGTGGGACCTTACGCTGACCCTTTTTGACCAATTTATTCTTAAAAAGACTTATCTCTTAAGACAGACGTCTGTTTTGACGAACCATCTACAATATTGGAATCTATGGGATGTGGGGTTCCATTTAAGATAATCCACATGGGTTATGTTGAATGTTGAATTTTTTTGGGATAGATCAAAAAATAATAGTATCGGGACCTCATTACTAAAATTTCTATATCGTACAGACTGA
This sequence comes from Viscum album, assembly GCA_963277665.1. Taxonomy (NCBI): domain Eukaryota; kingdom Viridiplantae; phylum Streptophyta; class Magnoliopsida; order Santalales; family Viscaceae; genus Viscum; species Viscum album. The sequence continues at coordinate 1,750,843,658 of OY728164.1, forward strand.
GCATCTAGTTGATGTTTCATCTATCGGGTTGGATCCCTTGTGATATGGCGGTCCATCGGGTCACTTCTTTTTATACCACCGTGGTATTTGAGGTATGAACAATATTCTATGGGGAAGTGAAAGGGTGTTTCTTGTAGGGAAAATTAGGATGGATAATCCCTTGATGAGTAAAGGAAATTTAATTCTTTACTCCTAAACTCCGATAGATAGGGGACTCCCCACATCACGGGTAGATGTTCATTTTTCTCTGATCATGTTCTTCTATCAATGGATATGGTACTCCCCAATTGGACTATGGTATATTCCATCAATACATAACTCACATAGAGTCTAGTACTCCCTTACCTGGTAGGGTGCAGGTCTTATATGTTAGAAGCTTGTACCCCCTATTGATCCAGGGTGTGGGTCCTCATTATATATTGCTATGGAAAATTTGGTACTCTCCATCTGTGCTAGGGCACATTCCCCATACCTGGGGGTCGGTACTCCCATAACGTACTACGGTGCGGGTCCCCGCACAATAGATATTGTGACCGATTTGGGAGCTCTCCAAATATTCAGGGTGTGGGACATCTTGTCACCGATTATTACTCCTCTGCCTATTCTAGTTGTGTGTCATCTTTATACCTTGTTCTCACAAAGTGGGTACTCCCCTATTATTCTACTTTAAGGGTCCTCTATCCTAGGGTGGGAACTCCAATAACATACTAGGGAACGGATCCCTGATGAAGAAAAAACTACTAGATTTGTACTCCCCTTCAGGGTAGGGTGTAGGTCCTCACATATTGAGTTGAGCTACACAACCTCTTAGTACCTTTAGGGAGAAAGTCTTATGTAGGGGTTAGAGTTCTCATGACATCAAGACACTATTATGAGGGGCAGCCCATGCGACATGATGTAATTTATACCAATGTTGAAGATAGTGCTCTCTTCGTGGAATGAGATGCCACATTTTGATGGAACGACTGCGATATCATTGGTTAGACTATATTTCTACCCCCCAATTGAACCATGTGTCTATGAGTGTGCCGCATCACAAGGTTTACCATTGTCATACCGCGAGCACAATACTATGATAGTGATACCTCTAGTGTCAAGAACTAAAGAATGTTCCAGTAGATTTTTCCTAATATAGCATTTCCTTTAGACGTACCATTCAGAATGGTTGGGTTGTGCCAGATGGATTATTTCACCCAAACGTATGCCGTCAGGGATGGCCATATCAGGGAGCGTGTACTCATGATTCATGAGTTACTCTTTGAGCCTTATTTAGATATTATGGTAATGGATTTGAGGTCGGATCCTTTTGTTTCTTTTTTGTTGAGACAAGTATATCTGGATGCCCTAGCTATGTGTATGGTAATGTACCTTAGTAGAGCTAACTATTCATAATCTTTATGGATTTCTTCATGGTTTTGGATTTGTGGTTTACTTTTTGTTTTGGATTTGTTCTATACATCATGTTACTTTTGTGTGAATTTCCATTGTGCATTAATGAGAGATTTTCAAGGTTCTAGTGGTCCCTCACTGAGTACTGAGTTACTAACCCATACTCAGGCATCACCTGCATGTATTGTGTCAAGTAAATACGTTCGATGTTTTGGTAGAGGCGGTTAGGGATATGGCACTGATGGAGGTTATTATGGAGTACATAGTGTCATAGGACCAGTTGGGGACAAATAGTACCAAGATGATGGGACATATTACATTGGCATTTAGTAGCTCCACTAACCTAGAGATCATGTGGAATTTTTCCTTAGATTCACATCGATGCTTCAATTGAACATTGTTGTTTCCAGTTCATAGGATAACATTATATACTAGCCCAATTTTACCTCTCAATTTTTTACATTCCATTTTTATATGGTTAACGATTAATTAGTATTCACCTTTCATCTTTCTGGATTTGGTTTTTGAGTGAACATATGTACAAGTATCCAAGAATATGACACCCACTATTAGGTTGATGTGTTCGGCACTAGTCACTAAACCCTATCCTTAAGGTGGTGGGATCTAGTTATTTCACGGTACAGGCCCTAGGGGATGGGTCATGACAAAGATGTATCAAATGTGATAGGTTCTACCTCAATGACCAAGGGTTTGTTGTTGATTATTGTGGGAAAATGGTATGTTTTTAGGGTTTTTATTTTCGACCATGGACTCCAGTGATGGTATGGCAGCCGAAATTTATATACACCATCATTCTAGAAACATGTTACCTGACTCAGAACATAGAAATAATGGTTGTGGATAAATTAATGGATAATTCAACATGTAGGAGTTATTTTTACTTTCATTTCCTTTTTGAGTCACCTATCTAGATAAAATCATTATTGTGATTCTTATTAACTCATTTTATGATTCCATCATAACGAAAACCATATTAGATTCCATAGTAGGATCGTCATGATGGTATTCCCCATGTGGATGCTTCAGTGCACGGCATTGATACGTGGAGGTAGGATATTGAACCCCATGATTTTAAATGAATCAGAGTTCTTATTTATTTTTTCCTTCTTGTTTCTATTAAAGAAACTATTTCTTATTGTGACACGATGTTGACTTAAAAATAGCTTGACATTAGAGTGGTTGTTCTTTGTGATTTTTAATGGAGTGTTATTAAAGGTAGCGTAGAATAATTTTTTGAACCATTTACCCCCCATAAAATTGTGTTTTGGGTTCTCAGGGATAAAAACAATAATATTGTGGAGGATGAAATGTCTTTGAATTCCATGGATGCTTATTTAAAATGAAAATTTATTGGGTTTTTTTCGAGATCGCAAAACACAATGACACATTATTCTGAGGTCCGGAGAGCCCAAATGTATATTTGAAAACCTTTTAAGTTATTTAAAGTAAATGTGAGAATGAGAAGATCAATATTTTGAACTGTTGCTCTGATAAAAACCCAAAGGACTATGTTGAATTCAAAACACCTGAATTATCCAAGAAATTACATAACTTAAGACATAATGTGCCGAGAAGAAAATTTACTTTTCAGAATATTGAGAAAAACAATAAATTAATTTAAAAGAATTATTTTATTTTACTTCTCTATATATGGTAGTAGATGGTGACGATGCAGGGTAGGGATAGGTCTTCAATGATGCTTATCAATGAGTCTTATTAATGGCTTGTTAAACTCACAAAATACCATCACTTTAATGACATGTAACAATGACATTATTTCTCATTTAAAACAGTGTAACAACGTGATGTTGCTTCATAATGTGAACGATAGGTGTGCTCCTATTTATAGTTTGATGTGCTGGGGAAATATGGTTTAAAATTCTGTAGGATTCTATGGAAAACCATTGAAGGACGACCACCCCATCGAAGAACAACAAATGCTGGGGGGAAATTTTCATCATTGATGCCTTTCAAAGATTAGTGTTGGGAAGCGATGTCGACGTCTTATATTTGTCCAGGAGAAAAGTCATATCATCAAAAATCATAAAGGGTTGGGGTGAATTTGTTAATGATCTCCAATGCTCTCTATTCTTTTAAAAATAACGGATGTGGATCTACCCACAAACATGTTTATCCTAAATTTACTTGTTTATGGGTAATGGTATCATTGGGGGTTAGATATTGGGATTGATTTATTTTGGATTGTACTAAACTTCCTAGAACCTCCCTATTTTTGATCCTATAACACGGAGGGCATGTACCAACATGAACAAGGCCCAAGACCCTCCACATGATTGTTCCTTGTGATTGGATATTTGAAATTGACGTTAAGGAGGATCTGGATCCATCATAGTAAATATGGAATCCGCTGGAGGCCACAAACAAAAACGGTGCAAATACTGGCCACCAGAGTACCCTCGGCGGCCCGGTGAGGCTATAGTTAGTGCACTGGCATGTCCATGTGCCCAGTGGAAAAGGGACATACTGTTGGCCAGGCCGACAGCTGGAGGTGGAGGTGCGCCCCAACAGTACATACCATTTGTGTGCCCCTGCAGCGGATACCGCAAATATGATCAGCTGTGACATTGGAGTCCCACTTCCAGATCGCAGAGCAGCTTGTAGAAGTCAACGAACCATGCCGTATAATGTGGGGGACGCATATGATGGTCCCTAATGCACGAGTAGGTGTTAGAAACGGTAATTACACAAATGAGGATAAGTTGTTTGACATGAAACTGCAGGCCGGGGTGAGCATGGTGGGCCACACCGACAGGCAGATCGACTGATCTGGCTGGACCATCGGGCTGAGAATGTAGTCCCAGAGGCCCAAATGGTCCTATTCGACCTTGACCATGGTGGGTTATCCCTACTATGTTAGACATAATCAGGTCCTTTTGACCTAGTTGTGCTTAAATTTCCTTATCTCCTAAACTAGATGTTTGTTTGACGAACCATCTATGGAATTAGAATCGTTGGTACATGGATGCCCTTTGGAGATAATCCACATGGGTTTTAGAAAAACGTGATGTACGTATTTTTTGGATTAATCATGAGTCAAAATAAGACCCCATTTCTAAAATTCCTTTAACGTACAGACTTGGCGTTTAAATGACGCAATGGTTGTCATGTTGGAACCGTCATGAGATGTCGGTCCAAAGAGTCACTTCATTTTTTATAATAGTGGATGTTGAGTAATGAATAATAGAATGAGGAGTAGAACCATGGTGTTTTTTATGGTGATAGTTGGGATTACTACTCCCTTGACGACTCAAGGCGTGGCTATTCCTTACACCACTACTCCAATAGAGATGTGACTCCCCACACCATGTGTGTAGGTTTGTCTTCCTCAGAGTAGGTTCTTCTATCGTTGGAGTCAGTACTCCCCTATTGTACTAGGGTGTGATTTATAGAATCCTGCCTTTTTATCACATAAACTTTCATTACATTTTACAAATCCAAGGATCTTTAAGTTCTAGTGTCTTGGAAACCAGGAACTTAAAACATGAAAACATAAAACATTCTTCTTAAAACCTTTAAAGGATTCTCCCAGTGTTCATCCTAGGTTCATTACTGCATCTCATAACCTGGGGACATAAATCAGAAGAAAGGGTGAGCAGAAGGCCCAGAAAGGGAAACAAGAGAAACATTTTTCATGTGAGCTTGAGATACATCAATAATGTCATGAAAAGAACATTAAGGCATGAGAAAGAAATCATGAGATATATCATAATAAAAAAACATTTATCAAAACATGAAGATGTGGCTACAACATTTAATATTGAAAATCATTTCATTTCACTAAGGTCCATCCCCAAGGTGTCATTAAAAATTACCGTGGTTATTCACCAAGGTATCAATCTAAAAGGTCATCTCTAGAGATTAAGTCTTTACCAAATCCATTGGAGCGCTATCTGGGCGCACCCTTAACATGACTTTTTAATCATATGAGCCATATATATCATCATCAATCATTTCATAAACAACCCATATAGAATAAAGGAAATGGGTTTCGTTTCATAATCATAGCGTTTTAAAAACTTCTTTAAATACATGATCTTTATGTCACTTTAAACCAATGGAAAAGGGAAAGCGGGTATCATGTATGTAAATTCCAGAATTTAAAATAGAAAATTTATATATATATATGTGAATACCCCTATAGAAATAAGAGCTTTGAGTATTCACTTAATAATATAAAATAATTTTTAGATAAAGATGGAGGCATTTTGAGACGAAAATTATGCAGCATAACGTCTATGATACATGGTTTTAGAAAACATTGAAAAAAGAGGGGACATGGGTCACCCACTCATAAATGATACATAAAATAGCAGGGGAACATAATATAATGTATTTGAGAACATGGTAATGAAATTTGAATGATATACCATATGAAACGAAGAACTTGAAAGGAAGACAACAAAATAAGATTTCTCTTATGAGAATTCTACAGCCTAACGGCGTTACATAAAACATCCAAAAATGGATTGACAAGATCAAATAGGGTCTCTCATCATATGAACATAAATGATCAGTATGATAGATATAGAGATCATACCCAAACATAATAAAAAGTAACTTGAAATACTTGACATGAAAATAGATCTTGAAAACGAGAAGTGTGAAAGAACCCCTTAGGAATTCGGCAGCATAACGACGTCACTTAAACTTCAACAAAAATGAATTAATGAGATCAAATAGGGTCTCTCATCATATGCACATAAAATATCAGTATTATATATTTAGATATCATAACCCAACATGATAAAAAGGAACTTTCAAGTCTTGACAAGGAATTAGAATCTTGAAAATGGAGAAAGGTGAAAGAACAACTTAAAAATTCGGCAGCCTAACGGCGCCACTTAAAACTTCAAAATACTGAATTGAAGAGATCAAATGGGGTATCTCATCATATGATCATAAAATATCATCATGATAAATTTAGATATCATACCCCAACATAATAAAAAGGAACTTGAAATACATTACATGAAAATAGATCTTTAAAAATGAGAAGGGAGAAAGAATCAGTTACAAATATTTCGGCAGCCTAACGACACCACTTAAAACTTCATAAAACGAAATAATGAAAGTAAGAGGGGATCATTCATTATATGAACATGAAAAATGAAGTAATAGGAGTATAAAATGACATCCTTTAATATAAGAACATGTAGCATAAAAGATATGACATAAAAGAGATTTTTTTAAAAGAAAGAGAGTGGTCAGATCCCTTACCTTAAAACGTAACTCTTAAAACTCAATGGTCGGGACCTTGAGGGCTTGGGGGAACCTTGGGAGGACTCATTGAGAGGTAATGAGACCATAAATTCTTTGGGGGAGAGTCGGGAGTCGAAATGGACGAGTGGATGGCTTGGTATTTATATAGAAAGTGAGGGGACAACGTATTAATGGCCATGGGACACCTCACAAGTGGTTTTCTGAAAAGCATGTGCTCTCCCATGATATTTTTCACGAAGTTAGGCCACATGGGCCCCCCATACAATAATTCATCACCTTTGGTCGACCATCCCTTAAAATATCCCATGGCATCATCATGACACAACCATGATGTCATTAAACATACCGAAACCCTAAAACTGTATTTTTACTATTCACTGAAAATTCAACTTTCTCAGAAAAATCCAAAAAATTCACATTAACCAAATATCAATGCTCTGATTTCAAAAATGAACTCCCTTTTATAATAATAATTTTTTAAATATTATTAATTTAATTTTAAAATAAATACACTATTCACCAAAAATTGATTTTTTCAGAAAAAACCCAAAATATTACCATATCATATTATCGATGCTCTGAGTTCAAAAATGAAAACCATTTTATAAAAATAATTTTCTAAATATTATTAATTTAATTTTTTATTAAAAAACACTATTCACCCGAAAAAAACTAATACTTGAATAATAATTTATGAAACCGATTTTTAACCATTTTATTGAATCATATTACTTAATCAAGGTGCCTAGATTATATTAATACTTTCATTAAGTGAGATTACTAATCCATTTGGACACATTACTAATCCTAATCATAAAATCACAATTCATAATTTACTATTCATCAAAAATCAAGTTGATCTTATTAGACTCTAAATTCTGTACTGGACATAATTGTAGAAGACCATTTTTTGAATATCATTACACATTTTTAATTATTTATGGTTTACATAAACATTTTTAAAATGTCCTTTTTCTAAAATTCATCAAAAATATGCATACTATATTTATCCGGTTATTTGAAAATTCATAAACTTGATCATAAGAAGAAATCCCAATTTTTATTTAAATCAAAGGATTACACTTGGCGGTTATAGTCTCCTTACATATCCCCTTATCACGCCAGCATAGGACCTATGTTTAAGGTGTGCTAAGGTGAGAGAATCTAAATGAGGCTCGACTAACATCACATGAGTATTAAATTCTATCATTTTGAACTTCTTGCAAAGGTGATTCTGTTCTAGCTTCACACGATGAAGTTCGGCTTTGGTTTGGTCCAGAGTAAAGCCCAGTGGTGCTACCTCCATCTCATGTTCTGTTAGATGGGCTTTGATCGGTCCAAGACTACTGGGTGAGGCCATCGAATCTTCTTCTATAATAATTAACCAAGATTACATGTATTTAGAGACAATAATCAAAACGTTTAGTTTCCCGGGGTAATATTGACCAATGGTCATATAACAGTCAATACCCAATGGTCTCATTTAAATTATACTCATGTTATCAAATGAAACATTTTTGTTGAGTATAAAAATAAAATAAAATAACACATAAAATAAGGAAACAATATTTATTCAAAATTCCGGGTCGTTACAGTCCTCCCCCCTTATGAAATTGCGTCCTCGAAATTTTTAAAATTGGGTTTTGAAATTTCATTGAATGTCCCACATCGGAAAAGGAGACAGTAAAACTATTACATAAAAAAGAAAGGGAAGTAAAAAGTTCACCCGAATTAGCCCACACTAGGATTCCATGTAGGAAAACGTGGACATGGAGGAGAAAACAAAGGGTCATGTTCTGAGGGAGGGTGATAGAAAACATAATTAAGAGGAAGTTAACTATAAGAAAATCCCAAAATTTTGATGTGTGTAAATGGCCTTTGATTACCTAGTAGGGAACGTAAACCAACAACGTTTTTTTACGTTCCATTTCTTAATTTTGAGGAATACATTTACTACATAAAACAAATACAAAAGAAAATATACATACCTTCATGTAGTGTTTCATCCTTTAATAAGTTTCTACCAAAACTAATCTTTTCTAAAAATGATGATCATTCAAAACAACATGGTCTCATCAAAACACAGGAATCATCTTCTAGAGAATCACATAATCCTCAAAAGATTAACTATCTATTTCATCTATCTTCAAACATTATCCCAAAAATAGGAATGGTAAGGTAAAAAAACTCTTCAAAAATAAATAATCCCATAGGAATGGAATCCAATTTTAAATCATCAAAGTTCTATAGTACTACCCAAAGATCATCATAGACCATTCCATAAATAACAGTCCTTAAAATTCCTTAAAATAAACCAAACTAATATTGAAACCCAAATACAAGAGGGATTTGATAACATAGTCTTCCAAAATAAATATCATTGTTCATCTCCAAACAACATCAACCACTGCTAACATCTTATAACAAAAGTAGCTAACCTAAACATATTTTACCCAAGATAGGTTAATCATTCCCATAAGTAACCTAAATTACTATATGTCCACCTTAAATTCAATGATTCTTCAAAATATAAATCAACCTTACTCCTCAATGAAAATACCGTAGTAATATATTTACGTCGATTATATGGAGTCCCAAAAATAGTGAACGTCTTCCAAAAAATAATCATCTTTTAATCCCCTAATCATCTCTATCATATTAATACGACAATTGTCACATTTCCTATCACTTTTGTTGTTGGGACATGTTCTTCCATTTCCCACCATTAACTAGGAAAAGAAACAATAATTAGGGGCTTAAATACATAGCCAATAATCATGACACAGAAACTTTAAGCAAAAAGGATAAAACTGTAGAATAAAAATATATCCTAACTTGTGATCCCCTAGGTTCCAATCTAGGTTATCCATGATTATATATTCTTATGTGAATCTTTATTTTATTTTATCTTTGTTCCTTTAATAATGGTTCATACTAAGCTTATGAATTTACGAATGCATATCCCCCGGGAGTGTCGTAACCAAGAGTGCATCAAGGACTGTTGTCATGTACTAGTTTCTATTTGAGTCTAGCTCAAAGCGGTGTTTTCAGGTTTTTCCCCTATGTACATATGTGCCAGAGCCACCTCTACCTGCTCGTATCCAGAGAGTGATGTATTTTCTTGGCAACCCATTACGCAATACTCACCAAAATACTAGGAAGATTTCATATATATAAAATTTTCTATAGGATTCTTCCTAAAGTTTTAATATACTAATTTCCACAAATAACTAAACCATCCTCTCATACCAACTATATCATTTTTCCTTTTTATCACATAAACTTTCATTACATTTTAAAAACCCGAGGATCTATAAGGTTTAGTGTCTTGGAAACCAAGAACATAAAACATGAAAACATAAAACATTCTTCTTAAAAACTTAAAAGGCTTCTCCTCATGTTCATCATAGGTTCATTACTGCTTCTCATAACCTGGGGACATACATCAAAAGAAATGGTGAGCAGAAGGCCCAGTAAGGGAAACAAGAGAAACATTTCACATGTGAACTTGAGATACTTCAATAATGTCATGAAAAGAACTTTAAGGAATGAGAAAGAAATCATGAGATATATCATAATAAAAATAACATTTTTCATAACTTGAAGATGTGGCTAAAACATTTAATATTGACAATCATTTCGTTTCACCAAGTTCCATCCCCAAGGTCTCATTAAAAATTACCATGGTTATTTACCAAGGTATCAGTCTAAAAGGTCATCTCTATATATTAAGTCTTTACCCAATGCATTAGAGCGCTATCTAGGCACACCCTTGAAATTTATTTATTATCATGTGAGCCACATATATCATCATCAATCATTTCATAAAAACCCCATATAGTATAAAGGAAATGGGTTTCATTTCATAATCATAACGTTTTAAAAACTGCTTTAAAGACATGATCTTTATGTCACTTTAAACCCACGGAAAAGGGAAAGCAGGTTTCAATTATGTAAATTCCAGAATATAAAATAGAACATTTTGATATATATTTGAATACTCCTGTTGAAATAAGAACATTGAGTATTCACTTAATAATATTAAATAATTTTGAGATAAAGAGGGATGCATTTTGAGATGAAAATTATGCAGCATAACATCTATGATACATGTTTATAGAAAACATTAGAAAGAGAGGGGACATGGGTCACCCACACAAAAATGATACATAAAATAGTAGGGGAACAGAATATAAAGTATTTGAGAACATTGTAATGAAATTTTATTGATATACCATATGAAACGAAGAACTTTAAAGGAAGAAAAAAAATAAGATTTCTCTTATTAGAATTCGGCAGCCTAACAGCGTTACATAAAACATCCAAAAATGAATTGAAAATATCAAATAGGTTCTCTCATAAGATGAACATAAATGATCCTTATGATAGATATATAGATCATACCCCCGACATAATAAAAAGGAACATAAAAAATATGACATGAAAATAGATCTCTGAAAATGAGAAGGGTGAAAGAACCCCTTAGGAATTCGGCAGCCTAACATCGTCACTTAAACTTCAACAAAAATTAATTGATGAGATCAAATAGGGTCTCTCATCATATGAACATAAAAGATCAGTATGATATATTTAGATATCATACCCCAACATGATAAAAAGTAACTTTGAAGACTTGACATGGAATTACAACGTTGAAAAAGGAGAAAGGTGAAAGAACCACTTAAAAATTCGGCAGCCTAACAGCGCCACTTAAAACATCAAAATACTTAATTGAAGAGATCAAATGGAGTCTCTCATCATATGATAATAAAATATCAGAATGAAAAATTTAGATATCATACCCAAACATAATAAAAAGTAACATGAAATACTTTACATTAAAATAGATCTTGAAAAATGAGAAGGGAGAAGGAATCTGTTACAAAAATTTCGGTAGCCTAACGACGACACTTAAAACTTCATAAAACGAAATAATGAGATTAAGGGGGGATATCTAATTATATGAACATGAAATGTCCAGTAAGAGGAGTATAAAATAACATAATTTAACATAAGAACATGGATCATAAAGGAAATGAAATAAAAGAGATTTCACGAAAAGAAAGAGAGAGGTCGGATCCCTTACCTTAAAACGTAACTCTTAAAACTCAACTGTTGGGACCTTGAGGGCTTGGGGAACCTTGAGAGGACTCATTGGGAGGTAATGAAACCAGAAATTAGTTTGGGGAGAGTGGGGAGTAGAAATGGATGAGAGGATGGCTTGGTATTTATAGGTAAAGTGAGGGGACAGGGCATTAATGGCCAAGGGACACCTCACAAGTGGTTTTCTCAAAAGCATCTGCTCTCCCATGATATTTCATAGGAAGTTAGGCCACATGGGGCCCCCATAAAATAATTCATCAACTTTTTTCTACCATCCCTTAAAATACATCATGGAATCAACATGACACAGCTATGATGTCATTAAACATACCGAAACCCTAAAACTATATGTTTACTATTCACTGAAAATTCAACTTTCTCAGAAAAATCCCAAAATTCCACATTAACCAAATATCAATGCTCTAATTTCAAAAATGTACTCCATTTTATAAAAATAATTTTCTAAATATTTTTAATTTAATTTTTAAATTAATACACTATTCACTAAAAATTCATTTTTTCAGAAAAAACCCCAAATATTAACTTAACATAATATCAATGCTCTGAGTTCAAAAATGAAATCCATTTTATAAAAATAATTTTCTAAATAATTTTTATTTATTTTTTAATTAAAAAACACTATTCAACTGGAAAATCTAATACTTGAATAATAATTTATGAAACCGTTATTTAACCATTTTATTGAATCACATTACTTAATCAAGGTGCCTAGATTATATTAATACTTTCTTTAAGTGAGATTAATAATCTATTCGGACACATTTCTAATCGTTATCATAAAATCACTATTCATAATTTTAATATTCATCAAAAATCAATTTGATCTTATTCGACTCTAAATTTCGTACTGCACATAATTGTAGAAGACCATTTTTTGAATATCATTACACATTTTTAATTATTTAAGGTTTACATAAACATTTTTAAATTATCCTTTTTCTAAAATTCATCAAAAATATGCATACTATATTTATCCGGTCATTTGAAAATTCATAAACATCATCATAAGAAGAAATCCCTTTTTTATTAAAAATAAAGGATTACACAAGGAAGTTACGATCTCCTTACATATCCCTTTATCACACCAGCATAGGAACTAAGTGTAAGGTGTGTTAAGGTGAGAGAATCCGATTGAGGCTCGGCTAACATCGCAGGAGTAATAATTTCTATGAGTTTGAACTTATCGCAAAGGTGATTCCGTTCTAACTTCACACGATGAAGTTCAGCTTGGGTTTGGTCCAGAGCAAAGCCCAGTGGTGCTACATCCTTCCCATGTTCTGTTAGATGGGCTTCGATCGGTCCAAGACTACTGGGTGAGGCCATCGAATCTTCTTTCTATAATTATTAACCAAGATTACTTGTATTTAGAGAAAATAATTAAAATTGTTAGTTTCCAGGGGTCATATTGACCAAAGGTCATATAATATTCAAAACCCAATGGTATCATTTAAATTATACTAATGTTATCAAATGAAACATTTTTTGTTGAGTATAAAAATAAAATAAAATAACACATAAAATTTGGAAACAATATTTATTCAATATTCAGGGTCGTTACATGATTCCTCCATACTGAACTCACATCGAGTCAGGTACTCCCCTGTCCTGTAGGGTGTAGGTCCTCTATGATTGGAGTATGTACTCCCCTATTGACCAAGAGTGTGGGTCCTTCTTAAGTAGTGATATGATAGATTCGGTACTCCACTATTGTTCTAGGGCGCATGACCTCAAGCCTAGGGTCGGTACTACATTAATATACAAGGGTGTGGGTCCCCCCACAATTTATATTTTTAATGAATCAGCTAATACTCTACTTTAGAAGGGTGCGGGCCCTCCAGTCAATGAGTTATAGTCCCCTTCCAATTCAATGTTCTTTTCAACATTACAACTTGTTCCAAAAGAGGTGGTACTCCCCTTCCATACTTGGTAGCTAGTCCTCTAGCCTTGAGTCTATACTCACATGATATATAAGGGAGTCGGTCCCCCACATTGAACAAACTACCATAGTTGTACTCCCATACCGGGTAGGTTTCATGTCCTCACTTATAGAGTAGTACTCCCCATCTCCGATTACCGATATGGAGTGGGTCCCTCTAAGGGGTTGGTTCTCCCTCGACTGTAGGACAGACTTACAAGTAGTGGGCCCCTCTACTTGATGTAATTGATTCCAAGGTAGAAGTTAGTGCTCAATGATAGGATGAGGTGTGGGAGACTTCTTACTAGAGTGACTGAGATATCATAGGTTATACTAGAGCAGTTGTCACTCAACTAATCATAGGGTGGAGGAGTGGGCCTCTTCAAATGTTATCACCTGGTATTTCCTCATGGTAAGACTATGAATGAAATTCCTCTATTGTTGGGCACTATAGGCTATTTTAGAATAATGTTCCGGATGAAGAACAACGTTTCTGACATACCATTAGGAATGGTTATGTTGTCCCTGATCAAGTTCTTCTCTCAAATGTTACGCTTTTAGTCCTCTTTGGAAATCCTTGTAATGGATTTGAGTTAGGACCCTTATGTTACTTTGTGGCAGAGAAGATTATATCGAGATGAACTAGTTATATTTATATGAATGTACCTGAGTTGAGATGAATATGAAAAATCGTTGAGGATTAATTCATGGTTTTGGCTTTGTGATTTACATTGCTGTTTTGGCTTTGTAGTTTACATCGTGTTTATTTTGTGGTGTGATACTTGGTGGATTTTTGAGATACCATCAATGTTCTTGGTGTCCCATCATTATTACTGAGTTAATAACCCCAATACGGGATTCACCCACACATTTTGTGTCTGGTGAAGATGTTTAGAGTATCAATATTAGCACTCAGGGAGATGGGACTGATAGTCATTTGTCCAGATTTTATACTATCCTAGTTTTACAACTCAGTGCTTTAAATGATGTTGTAATATGGGTTCTAATTAATTAGTGTTTAACTTAATTCTTTTTGGATTTGGTTTGAGAGTGCGGGTGTGTGCGTCTATCCAAGAAAATGCCTCTCAATTTCAGGTTGATGCCTTTGGTGCTAGTCACCAACCCCGAGCCTTCGGCAGGTGGGCTTGCGGTAAGTCACGGTACGGGCCACAGGGGATGATTAGTGACCCTATATAACAATAATTTATTCATTTTATGGAATTTTATGTCAAACATATTAAATTTACCTTACCAAAAAATTATTATTTCAGAGCTGTTATTAATTTAAAATACATGTTCCTAAATTAATTATGTTAATACAGTATTTTTACACCATTTTAATTGATTATTTGATACAATAATTGAATTATTACATAATTATTACTATGAAAAATATAAACAAATTCATGTTTCATATTTTGAGAATAATTTTAAATGACTCTCCATGTGATGGAATTCATGTTGGAATAAAATATATTTTGGTATCTACTAAAAATAGGGCTTACCAACCAGAATGCCATGGGATCGAAGTAAATGACTAATTATGTGGACACTATGATCAACCACAAAATAGACTGTCAGTATAGAACCATATGGTATGTATATTACCTGAAAACATTTATTCAAGGGAAAAAGTGATCCACCATTTGATGAAACATAGTGGAGGAGTAGTTTTCGTCCTTAGGTTGTGCCAAAAAGATTACAGAGCATTCAACTATAATCAATTATTGAATGAAGTGGGGGAACATTGTTAAAAATGGATGTGTGAGACTAATTTTAACATTGATGAGGTCCACACTAACACAGTTTATTATTCATGAATCATAAATGATATGTAGATTCCACAGTTGTACTAATGAATTTATCTACAGCAATATAATATTCACTGATCATCGTCTTCTCGTGAATGATCCTCAAAGGACAATTATTGATCATAATCTTCATTAAATATTGACCGGTCAATCATATCATATTTTTCGAGAATAATTTGATGATCATAATGTTTTGGATATTATATAATCCACATTATAATTCATTTTCATGTTTAAATGATGATAAAATAGAAGAGTTATTTGAAATTAAGAAAATTCAATATTTATATAGATGATTATTATCATATCTGTGTAAGAAGAAACAATCAGATGAAGAAATAGAGGATGTGATTTTGAGATAAGTTAATGATGTATTTTTAAATAAATATCCATGGGGATGACACCTTTAAATTGATTAAATTATATATTTGAAATAGATTTTTTTATAGAAATATATATGGGGAATTCTTCTATATAGGTAGAGATATAAGGGAGTTAAAGAACAATGAGTTTTCAAAGATTGTTTAATGCAACCAGGTTGTGGTTCTACCATCACGTTCATATGATTTTGTTTTTTATTCAGTGATCCTTTATAAAATCTACACTATTATTTGAAAAATATTTTGAACTACACATACTATTATGATAAAAAGAGTTATCTGGGGAATTTTTATACATACACATTGATTCTATTGATGAAGATGAACTTTGTAGTACTTTTTTGTAATTAATATTATTTTATAAAATTAATTTTCGAGAAGAAATGTGGTGTCACAAGATAAAAATTAAATAATAAATAATATTATTTTCAACTAAAATATTATTAGATCATTATCTCTCAATAATGAAGTTAAATATAGAGGATATTTTTATTTGGAATCCTTAATTTGAAGCATCAATGGAACATGTTATATTGAAATATTATGTGAAATGGTGAAATACTTCTAAGATATAAATTTGTGAGAATTGGTAGTGAAACAATGGATTTTCATGATATAGTTGGTCCTGACTCACTTCAAAGTAGATAAAATTAGGCTTGAAGTATAATAGGAGGTGTTGTGATTCTATTTTAAAATAGTATAACAAATCAGTTTTTTTCAAATAAGAATGATGTTCATGAGTTCATACATGGGTGAATGTATATGAATTTGAGAATATAATTATGACCTCATTGAAGTGATAAATTGTAAAACTATTTATAAAATAGTGTTTAATAAGTTTCATGAAATACACTTTTATAATCAATGAATGATGAGTAAGTAGTGAAAACATTTAATGGAATCAAATTTTGTTAATCAAAATTTGAATCACCTAGGTGGTATTTAAATTGATCAACTATGATGATATTTCTAAATCAATTGATATATGATGATAAAGATTTTATCACAATATATCTTAATGATTATTGAAAAAATAGAGGGTTTTTATACAAGAATTTATGTGCTTCCATAGTTGATCAACTAGAAAGATTCATTATATAGAGAAATTGTTGGATTAAGGTTTAAATAACCCATTCATGTAAGAACCACAATAATGATTAGTGATTCATTATTAAAGAAGTTAATTTTTTCATTAATTTAATGATATATTTTTTTATTGTAATTGCATTGCTTATTAAATTAGGGAATATGTGTCTTGGATAATCATGAACATAGATAAGATGTAGTTCCTACATTTATAGAAAACCATATAACTGTAATTATATTATTGATCAAAACATTACATTGTTTGAATAAAATATGTTTGAGATTCTAAAGATTGAGTGGTCAATATCATAACTGATTATAGTGGTGATTTTCAAACGAATAACTGTAAATTATACATTCCTGATTCACCTCTACAATATCACTAATATATAACATCCAACCTCATTAAAGTAAGTTAATTATGCATTAGGAATATATTTATTTGAATAAATGTTTGAAATGGTATTGATAATTCCAAAATATATTAGGAAAAAATTGTGTAGGTAGAAAAGTAATATGGATAACTGGAGTAAAGATTCAACATTTTGGGTTCGTGATCATGTTTCACAAAAATTACCAGTAATGTAATGTAAAATTATTTTATTAAATAGGGTAGATATCTTAGTTAGTAATTGTTAAATATTAAATATTATAATATATTGGATCAGTTTCCTACACAGTTTCCTTGTCTAAGAGATTAAATGACGTATATGAAAAAATGCATGTTTCATTATATTCAAAATATTTTGTGGATTCACAAAAGAATTTGTGAAATTAAATAGTTAAATAAGAAGAAAAAATTACTTATGAGGAATATAGTTGAAAATTTATTGACCATAGAAAGAAATTTATATGAAATACGTTCATTAATGAGGTTATGAATTTTTGAAAGAATACTTTTCTAAAGAATCAATGTGGGAATTAGAAATTTAAAAGATGGAATAATATCACCACTTATATTCTTAATGATTCTAATTTCAAGAAACTAATTTACAACAATATGGATAATTAGGTAAGCAGGTCCCTTTTATGATAAATCATTTACATTTATTAGTTATATTTCTTTACTTGGTTTTATTAAGTAATATTCAATATATGTAAATTTGGAAATTGATCATTTGAATCGAAAAAAAGATAATTCCTAATAATGTTGGTTTTAAATCCATTATATAGTCTTATTTGTAATATATTTTTCCTAATAATATCATTTTCATTTTAAATAACAAAATCTTTTTATAAATCCATATTTCATAATCATCATGGGATGAATTTTTGAGAATATTCATAAAGTTCTATTTTATAATTAAATATGGTATGTTATAATTTTTCATGAAAACCATAATATAATTTTAATAATATGATAATGTCATTTTTTAGAATGTATTGAAAAAATTAAAAAAATATTTTCAATAAACCAATTAAGGTTATTATATTAAACATTACTCATTAATTGGGAAAAAATATCATCTACAAATGAAATTTTTAGAAAAATTTAATTTTCATCCCATTTGGAAGGTAAAATTTTAAATTTATATATTCTAATAAAGTAAAATTAATTGCGTAAGTTGATTTTAATTTTTGAAATAAAAAAAATAAAATTTAAATAATAATGTAACCATATTTTTTGGTTATTTATAATAAAAAAACATGAACATTATTTTTACAACATTAAAGGTTATAATATGTTTACTAAGTTGTTAAATGGAAATGATAAGGGCCAAATTGACCTATATGAATGTATAAAATTTATTTAATGGCCATATTATTACACTAGTTTTTCTATTATTATGACACAGTCCATTTTTGAGAAAAAATTATTGATTAATAACTATTTATATTTTATTCTTTTAATATATAACATGAACATCCCATCTCAAACTTATAAATGGTGCACCCACTCTACACTCCTCTCCACATGTAAATACCATTTTATTTAAGGAAATACCAAAATAAAACCATTAATATAATTTCAATTCATTTCCATGATACCATAGTTTTTTCAGAAAAATAAATCCTTAAAAGGATTTCTTTATAATCATAAAGAGAATGTCTAAAAATGATTTTTCATTCCTAATTGATGTTAAAAAATATATCTAACCTTCATGAACCTTCATTTTGTATTATCCGTGATGATATAGTTAAATTAAAATTATTACATATACTAAATATTTTTATGATAATTGAATATCTTCTTTACAACTATTATTATATAAAATGGGGAATTAATCTATCGTTCATGTATACAATGGAAAACTACCTCACAAATATGATTAATTCATTTTCCACCATAGACTCTTAACAAATATTTATTAGAATGAATTTAATGTATATTCCAATCACTAATAACATAATAGACTTTTTATAATTATAATATCTCATATAATGTCTTAGTGTTCTATCAATTAGAAAATAATAATGTTGTTTGTGAATACATGTGATCTTCCACCTACATGATGTGGTGTGATTCTATTTTTCATACCATATAAAATTTATGATTTCTATTAGTGTAATTAAAAAATACAACCATAATTATTAAATAGAAAAAAATATATAGAAAATTATTTATTCATTTTTTGAATCATGATCATTGAAAAAGGATAACATTACTCAAGGGTATATATGATCTACATTATCACAACCTAACCTCGGGACATGTGCCTTGACTAACCCAATCCCGCCTTCCAAAGGCCATGGGCTGGAAACTAGCACCAATGGCGTAAAACCATATGTTGGGAAGGCATTTCCTTTAAAAAAAGTAAACACGCACAATCACAGTACACAAATTGAAGCAAAGACTAATCAATATTGAATAAAGAATAGGTGCTTTAATATAAAAGGGGCCGGAAATACAATCCCAACCGTAATGTACAAGGAAAATACAAAATAGGTAAAACTATAATCCAAACAGTGGGAAGGTGTCTAGAAGCTTCTGGATCATCCACCACAGATCCTACTTAAAGGGTAGTTAATGATAGCCTCCCCAGTGCTCCACATATGTCAAAATCCACCATGTACCAACACATCGTATGGTCCTCCTCTGGGTGTCGTCTAGTCCTAGAGCTCTTGGCCTCCGTTAGCATTGCCCGTCATCTACATCCAACACAATGAGGTGCGGGCATAGCCCGTGTAGAGGGTGAGTACAATGAAACTTAGTAGGGACCCTGAGACCCTCAAGGTCTCTCCAAATCCAACAAGGATAAACACCAAAGTCTGAAATCAATGGATAACCATTACATAGGTATATTCCCATATATATACCTATGTTATCAAAGAACGCATCTCAATCATGAGGAAAATCAATGGTCATTGACTCATCTCAATCCAGGATTTTCATTATTGAAACCATGACTGCTGTAGAACGCCTCCAATGTCGTATATAGTGGGAATGTTTTGAATCTTAGGAATTTCTCACAAAATATGAACTGGTGAGGTACTCGTCCTACTGAGTACCGTGGGTCTGTAGCCAAATATAGAGTGCTACATCTGCTATGGGTCTGTCGCCAAATACCGGGTGCTCCCCCTAATAGCTTACAGAGGTACTCTTCCTATCGAGTATTGCAGATCTGTTTCCAAGTACCAAAAACTCTCTCATCCATGGGTCTGCTGCCAAATACAGGGCTCTATTCACTAGGCTTGTCGAAACACTTCGAGTCAAATCGGTCAAGCAGTCGTCAGGACTATCAGCTACTAGGTCTCCGCACTCTTCCCGCTCGTCTCTGGGTGGATCCGCTCCACAAGCTTCTGGTCGATACTCCATGTGTCAAGAATCCTCATGTAAAATTATCTAAATGGTCTTCCATATAACAGGCATCTCAACGCAACAGACAACACAACAATCAGAAGCCCGATCTATGAATTATTAGCCTTTTAGTCCTGGGGGCCTGGTTGGTTTCGTGCACGAACCAACCTGACTGTATCTAAATTACAGACCTAACTCACTTAGGGTATTCTAAAAGGGAATACTTCATTTCAAGAATGTCGGCACTGCTGACAGTTAGTCAAATGGAGGCCAGTAGCCCATGATATGGACAACAAGGTGTAAACAGGTCTTACGGGTTCGGGTCTGGTCTAACCCAGTTGGACCGACCCGACGTGGTCTGTTAATCTGACCCGACCCAAATGGGTGGCCCAACCCGGTGGTACAGCTTGGCCAATAGGGGTGGCCGGACAGTATGGCCCGGCCCGGGGGGGGGGGGGGGGGGGGCGTCACGAAAGCAGCCCGACCCGAAAGGAGGCCCATCCCGAACGTGGTAGCCCGAACCGAAAGCAACCCAACCCAAAGGGGAAGCCTGGCCCGGTGGCCCCCGTGCCCTGGTGGCGGCCCACGTGGCCTGACCGGCTGGCGGCCCACGCGGCCTGGCAGCCCGGCCCAAGTGGCATGGCTGGAAGGCCTGCGTGGCCTTACTGTCCAGCCTGCGTGGCCTGGCTGGCCATGCTTGGGTGGGGGGGTGATGTGCCCCACTTTGCCTGAAATAGTCGGTGAAAGGTGCCAATCTCTGTTAACCATGAGAACCGTAGGGTCCCTCCACCAGCTCGCAACGGCGTCCGGCTCAAGAGTTAAAAAATGAAGCTGACTCGTTTAATGAATGTACCAGAGAAAAACATTTGAAATTGATTCCAGGAACCCTGGGCCATGGAATTAATCATGGTCAGAAACTGTGGACTCGTAAAATTCCCATGTATAAAAAAACCTTACAGGGGAAATCTGGGTCTATACATTCTCCATACCTCATGGATTTATGTCCCCATAAGCTAATACTCACACTATGGGATATAAATGAAGGTACTAATAATTATTCTAAGCCTCTCACTCCCATGTTCTCTCCTAGAGGTTCCCGTAAGACCTTCAAATGCGCACCAGAGGTATCAACTGTCCACACAGGACCCGATCCTGTCGATCCTCGATCTCCACTAAGACCTACGAAAATGTCTCCCCGTCATTGATGTCTAGCTACCCCTAGTTGATGACGTGAGATGCGTCATTCATGTATCTCCTCAGTTGAGATTCTTAAAAGAGGTCGTGCAACCGATGCAATTGAGGTGGAAGATCCAAGTGGTAAGCCACCTTGCCTACTCTACTGAGGACCTGGAAAGGTTCGATGAACCACAGATATAACTTTTTTGCCTCAAACATATCTTTGTAGACCTCGTCGAGGTGAGACCCATAGAAAAACATAGTTTCCTTACTCAAACTCTAGAGGTCTCCGTCTCCTATCAACATATTACCTCTTTCTAATTTGTGCGGTATTCTTCTGTTCCTGGATGATCTCCACCTTCTCTGTAGTAGCTTGTACCATCCCTCGTCCCACTAGTGTTACTCCCTTGGGTTTGTCCATCACAATTGTGATCTGAAAGGTCGGTCATACAAGGCCTAAAAAGGTGTAATACCGATTGTGAAATGATATTTGTTATTGTAGGAAAACTCCACCAAATGTATGTAGTCCTCCCAGCTGTGACCGAAGTCGAGGAAACATGCACAGAGCATGTCCTCGAGGGTCTAAATGGTCTTCTCACTCTGACCATCTGTCTGAGGATTGAAGGTGGTGCTCAGACGTAGCTCTATCTCAAAAACCTCTTGAAACCCATTCCATTTTTGTGATGTGAATCATGTGTCATGTTCAGAGACAATAGAATAAGGTACTCCATGAAAATGAACAATCTCATGCACAAAGTGGAGTACCAATCTCTCAACTGAGCCATGATCTCTGATTTGTTGGAAGTGGGCCAACATATTAAGTCGGTCAACGATCACCCATATCAAATCATGACTCTTGGATATATGTGGAAGAACAATCATGAATTCCCTGGATATCCCATCCCACATCCACTTCGGGACCTCTAATGAATGAACCAAGAATGCGGGTACTTGGTGTTCTGCCTTCCTTTAATGAAAAGTGAGGCATCATGAGACAAAATCCGCAACCAACTTCATCATACCTTGCCATCATTGTTGTCTTCGAAGGTCCTAGTACATCCTCACCACCCCTAGATATATCACTAGAGGGGATGTGTGGAATTCTATCAACACCTCCTTCTTAAGTGAAATTGGTGCCAAGGTATGTCCTCAGAAGAGGATGACTTGCTCTCCACATTCATTTAATCCATTAGGTGCCTACCTGATGGATATCTGAGCATGTCGTGTCTCACAGTTAGCGTCCCCAGGCAGAGCCTTCCTGACTCGTTGAAGAAGTGGAGAAGTGACTATTAGAGATTGTAGAAAGGCTGCTCCATCTCTATCCACGAAAGATATCTACATGGTAGCTAGCTGCACTATTGCCTCTCCTGAAACTATATACTAGACCTCCTGATGAGTGCATCTACAACAACGTTCTCCTTCCTAGGAGTACAAACTATCTCAATGTCATAGTCCTAGGGGAACTCAAGCCATAACTGTTTTCCCATGTTTAGGTCCTTCTGGAAGAAGATATTCCTAAGACTCTTGTGATTAGAGTACACAGAAAAATGCTCTCCAATTAGATAGCACTGCCACATAATCAAGGTGAAGACCACTGCTTCTAACTCCAGGTCAAGGGTAGCGTAGTTTTCTCGTGCTATCTCAAATGCCAAAAACCATACGCGATCACTGCTCACTCCTACATTAGGACACACCCAAGTCTGGTCCCTGATGTGTCGCAGTAGACTAAGTAATCTACACCTTCCTCTGGAAACCTCAAAAAGGGGGCACTAGTCATCCTCTGCCACATCTCCTGAAAGCTCTACAGGCATCTCTCCAACCACACGAAGGGTTTCCCGTTAGTCATCAAGGTTGATAGTGGTGTTGCAACTCTGTAGAAGTCCGGAACAAATACCTGATAGTATCCAACCAAGTCCAGGATACTCCGAACCTCTATCACACTCCTGAGTGGCTCCCAAGCAAGCACTGCCTCAATCATGGGTAGATCCACGGGAACTCCAGCCTCCGAGATGACATGTCCAAAGAAGTGAACCTCTCGAATACAAAATTGGAACTTCGTGATTTTACCATAATACCGGTGCTCTCAGAGTGTATCCAATACTACCTAAAAATGGAAGGCATGCTCCTCCTCAGATGTCGAGTATATCAGAATGCCGTCGATCAAAACTACGACAAAGCGATCAAGTCAAGGCTATAAGATCTTGTTGATGAGACTCACGATCACTGTTGGAGCATTGGTTACGCCTAAGGGAATATCCAAGAACTCATAGTATCCATAATGACACCTAAAGGTCTTCTTCAGAACATCCTCGTCTCCAACTTTGACCTAGTGATAAACTGATATGAGAATTATCTTCAAGATCCATCGTTCACTATTGATCTGATCAAAAAGGTCGTCAATCCTCTCGAGTGGGTACTTGTTCTTAACAGTCACCTGGTTCAAGCGACGGTAGTTGACATAGAGCCTCAATCTCCCATCCGCCTTCTTGGTGAACAGAATCGAGGCTACCCATGAAATAAACACCGGGCCAGACGAATTTCTTCCCCTACAAGTCCTCCAAATATACCCTCAGTTCACAAAGCTCAACAGGGGCCATCCAATATGCTCAAGTAGATACTTGTGTTGTCCTGGGGTATATGTCAATGTAGAAGTCCACTTATCTATGAGGAGGTAGTCCTAGAACATCTTCATGGAAAACATTCGCGTACAGGTACACCACTACAGGATAAGATGGACTCCCCACATCAAGGCCTATGAGGGTAAAGCAAGCCAAATAGTGAGTGTTCAGTTGCGCCCTCCTTTGAATAAGTTCTTCATGTGGTGAAAAGGTCCCCTTCTCTCCAGTGAAGGTGAACCTGGTCCCATCAGTGCGGACACATAGCATTGTGCACCTAATATAGTCAATCTGAGCATGGACTGTAGGTAACCAGTCCATACCGAAGATGAATTTGTAAGGCCTCGACACCACTATGAGGAGATCCAAATTGAAGCTCTCTCTTCCTATAGTAAGCTCACACTACAAGCACCAGTGAGTAATCATTGAGTATGCTCCCATAGGATTCTCTAGCCATAATGATCGAGCCAACAGATCCAACAGAATCTCTGAGCTCCGAACAAAGGTAGAAGAAATGAAAGAGTGACTGCCACCTGTGTCAATAAGAACTAAAGCTATGGTGGAGTAGACATAGATCATACCTAGAATCATGTTAGGTGTTCCATGGTCTTCAGACTAAGCTTCCTGATGCTGAGATCTCCCCTATCCACCCACTCCCTGTGGTTGGGGTGGACCTCTTAGTTGTGGTGGCGGTAACACCTCGTATCATCATCCACCGCTAGTTACTTGACTAGATCCTCTGAAACTTCTACCTGCGCCATACGGACCACCTCGATCAAACATCTTCCTCTGATTGGGAGGTCCCACAACTGTCTATAGATCATCTTTATGGCGGGTTGGACAATCACGATCCATGTGACTGAGCCCGTAATAGGAGTAACACTCTCCTCTCTTGGCATGTCTGGCTCTGTCTCCACTCTGGGTGCCCCACACAACTAATTTTGAGTTGTGCAGTTTACCACCTGTGGGATTGGTCCACTTTGACCTCTGCATCATCTATCTACTACAAGAATTAGAGGACTCTGATGCATGTCAGCTAGTGGTGGTTCTCGCTGCTGAAGACTGCTCAGCATGGAAACTCTCCAGTATTAGGGCTCTCTGCTACACTCTCGTCTACGTTGGGATGTTGTGGGAGATAACTGAAGCTCTGATCTCTTGCCTAAGTCCCTGATCAATGGTCTTGAACCTAAAGAATAGTTCTCGTACTATATCAATGGAGTAGCAAGGGAGGTCGGTGAATCTCGCGGAGTACTGAGATACACTCATGCTGCACTGCTTCATATGATGTATCTCATGTATCTGCACCACCTGAAGGGTGGCTAGTTTATACTCTACCCGGAACAGGCTCTCGAAGCTTGTCCAGAGTTCTGCTGCATCATTGTGGAACTGGAGCATCAGGCTCCACCATCTGCCTACTGCTGCCTAAAGGAGGCTGGCAGTAAGGATCACCATGAAGTCTGATGGTGTCCCTACTAGCCCAAAGACTCTCGACATAGCCTCCAACCAATCCTCAGCTACCTGTGGGTTCATCTCTTACCAGAACCTAGGTGGTCTTGGGAGCTAAAACATGTGAATCATGCTCATTTGGCATGCATCGTCTGCTACTCGGGCTAGTGGCATCGGTGTCCAAATAGGAAGTAATACCGCTTGTGCCTCCGCTGGCGCCTCAACTATATAAGGACCATGTACAGAGGCCTCATCGCTCTGTGGGATATCAGTACATAAACTCTCGAGGCTCTAGCTGGTCGTCATCTGGGAGGCATCTTGAATGAAACAGATGTGACAGGGTCAAAAGAAATACCTAGTTAGATGACATGGTTCGAGTAAACATAAAAAAAAACTTTTCAAAACACACACGCAATTAGTGTTTTCATTCACTGAGTTGGAAATCATTTATCTGGGTACTGGTGTATGGATACGTCAGCCGATGCACCAAAAATGGACTACCATAACTGAAAACCACGCTCAGTACGGTTAAAACAATATCTTCATAGAAAGAAATATCATATTCCAAAGTTTTGTGGTATAACCGACTCCTCTGATACCAATTTTTCACGACCCGTCCCTGAGACCTGTGTCATGACTACCCCAATTCCTCCTTCTCTAGGCCAGGGGCTGGCGACTAGAACCAAAGGAATAAAACCCTATTATTGGTAGGTATTTCCTTTATCAAAAGTAAACACACAAAATCACAGTACACAATTGGAATAAAAGAACTAATAAATAATGAATACAGAAGAGGCGGTGGAATGTAAAAGGGGCCGAAAATACAATCCCAACACTAAAGTACAAGGAAAAAACAAAACATGTACAAATAAGATAAAACCAGCAAGAAGGTATCTAGATGCTCCTGGATTGTCCACCACAGATCCTACCAGACGGGTAGATACAGATAGCATCCTCAGCGCTCCACGTCAGACAGACTCCACCATGTACCGACATGTAGTATGGTCCTCCTCTGATTATTGTCCTATCCTAGCACTCTCGGCATCCAACAACGTTGTCTGTCATATGCATCCAACACTACATGGTTCGGGCATAGCCCGTGAAAGGGTGAGTTTAAAAATACTCAGTAGGGACCCCGAGACCATCATGGTCTCCCAAAATCCAACATGGAAAATCCACAAAGTACAAAATCAATGGATAACCATTACATAGGAATATGCCAATATATATACTTACGTTATCAAGTAACCAATATCAATAATGAGGAAAACAAAAAGGTCATTAACTCGTCTCGAACTAGAATTTTCATTATCGAAACCACGGCTACTGGAGAACTCCTTCTATGTTGATAAAAGTGTACCTGTCACGATAGAGAGATGTTTCTCACTAACATTATACTGGTGAGGTACTCCTCTTTTCGAGTACCATGGGTCTGCTGCCAAATATCGGGTGCTCTGTATGTTGTTGTTCTGCCACCAAATACCAGGTGATCCCCCTACAGAGGTACTCCTCCTGTGGAGTACCCCGATTCTAATGCCAACTACTAGGGTCTATATTAATCATGGGTCAGCCACCAAATACCTGGCACTCTCCACTGGTCTAGTCGAATCACTACGAGTCTAATAGGTCAAGAAGTCATCATGTCTGTCAACTACTAGGTCTCTGCACTCTGTCTTCTCATCTCCGGGAGGATCTGTTCCTTGAGATACTGGTCGACACTCCATGTGTTACGAAGTCTCACGTGGAATTATCTCAAAGGTCCACCACATCATAGGGGTATCATTGCAACAGACAGCGCTTCAATCGGTTGCACGGTCTTTCAGTCATTAGCCATTTTGTCCGAGGGCCCTGGTTGGTTTCATGCATGAACCAACATGATTGTATCTCAATTATTCCCCAAACACCCAAAGTGAATTTTCAATGGGATGGATATGTTCCAAGAATGTCGGTACCATTGACGGTTCGTCAAACAGACGCCTGTAGCCCACGATTTGGGTGAAAAGTTGTAAACGAGTTTGACAGGTTCAGGTCTGGTCCAACGTAGTTTGACCAACCTGACCCAGTCTGTGAATCTGACCTGGCCAGAAGGGTGGCCCGACCCGAAAGGGTGGCTCGACATGACTGTACGGCCCAAACTATGGTGGTGGCCCAACATGAATGTAGCTCGTCCTGAAGGATTACCCGAACCGAAGGGGGCGGCTGGCCAGAAGGGGCCGCCTGGCCTGGGTGCACTGGGTGACTGGCGGTGGCCTGCAAGGCCAGGCTGCGGCCCGCATGGCCTGGCCGGCTAGCCCACATGGCACACCTGGCCGGCCCGCATGGCCTGCCAGGCCGGCCTGCGTGGCATGCATGGCTGCCCCGCATGGCCAACCCCCATGACCTGGTTGGCCACGCGTGGGAGGGGGTGTCGCGCCCCCCTTTGTCTGAAACTACCGGCACAAGGCACAGAACTCTAGTAACTGCAGGATACAAAGGGTCCCACCATTAGGTTCCACTAGAAGCCGGCTCAACCAGCTGCCCTCTTATGTCCGCCGTGGCCTAATGCTGCGGTCCTACACCACAGGCGCAGCGCGACGGTGCCTCACCCCTCTTCCATGGCCCACGCTGGTCGTGGATCCCTCCTGCTCCGCGTGATACTACAGTACCGCACTTCTGTCCGACTGTCGTGGCCCTACGAGTCGTGACCCCTTTCTTTCAGCATGGTGCAGCAACACGACCCCCTCTGGCACCACCCCAGCCCGCCCGGCAGGGGCACGGTTCACTACGCAGCACTACGGTGCCAGGCCTTTCTAGCAACCCAGTAGCCTTGCGCGGCTGGCTTTCATCATGGCCGTCTTGTTGTTGGTCACCGTGTGAAACGCCTTCTTCATCATCAAACAAAATCAATAAAAAGGGGGCGGTTGGGCCGTGTTCGTGTGGTCTGAACCCTCCTCGTTACGGTGATATCATTCGGTTCTCAATGCACACAACATAAAATGGGGTATGGAGTGTAATTATCAATTGGAAAATAACCTCAACCTTGCTTGATAATTGTTCGTTGACAATGTCGTAGTAAAAGGTGACGTTGATTCATTGACGTCGGGAAAGTAGAAGCTCAGGATGGAGTCAGCATTCTCCATGGGGGGTGGTGTTTCCTCAACATGCTCCGGTTGAAGAGGGAGAAGAGGATCCTCGTTGTTCTTCGATGAAAGGAGTGTTCTTCACATTCATCCTTGAGAGGATGAAGTTCACTCAATTCTCCAAACCCTCTCTAAAGCTCCACCCAAAGATTATGCCCACACCAAAAATAATAGAGATGCTATTATTTTTAATGGTTGGAAAAAATTCAAAATAATTAAAAAAAGAGATAATTAATTAATTGAAAGGGTTTAATTAATTAATTGTGAGTGATTTGGTACATTAATGTATTTGGGGAATGTGGAGAGTTTAACCAACATAAATGAGGGGTTAGTGGTGTTCCAAAATTGTTGGGGAATTATAAGAGTTAAGAAACTCGTGTTTGTCACACTAATAAAATCCTCCCAAGGGAGGTTATGTGCAGGTGGCCCCCATAATAACATCTACTTAGAGGTATTAACCACTATAAAATGAAAATAATGTGAACACCTTATTTTTATTTTATTTTATTTCAAAACCCGCAAAATTAACTTCTTTTCTCATCAGAACACAACTTCAGTGAAGGTCTCACTAATCAATCATTGACGATGCGAATTCAATGTTGCCCTCAGAATTCTATTCCAAGCACTAGATCATGTGTTATAATATCCCACCCGCAAGGTTACTAAACATAACCCCAAAAAACATTTAAAATTGATTCTGGGCACATCGGACATGGAATGAAGCATTGTCCGAAAGTGTGGACTCGTTAAATTCCCATGTATAAAATAAACAAATTCCACGGGAAATCTGGGTCATTATATACCTTCTCAAGGATTGTAACACAATTCATTTATTATAACCATATTTATTAGATATTATTAAATGTATGATTTATGTATAAATATTGGGAATGTGGAATTTTTATTGTTCATGATATGATGGAATTGTCACCTATTAGAATATATTCAACCTACAAAAGCCATTTTGGATATATGAGATGAATATTATCAAAACGGCCCACAAGAAATGAAATTATTATATACATTAATATCCAATGGAAATTCATGAAATAAAAATATAATAAAAAAGGAAAAGGATCTAACCATATTAACTATTTTAAATCATTTATTATTTACGATGAAAATTATCATATATGATGACATGGACTAAATGTATTTGAAATTTTAATTTGAAACAACATTATAAATGTCTCACAAATTTATATTATAAATCATTTCCTTATCTGAATTTTTTTAGTTAGTTTATGGTTCTATTTCTATGGTTATAAATTAACTATAATATTAATTTTATTTCAGTTTTGAAATTCATACAAATTTTCTAAAAAAATTATATTTTAATATATTTTATAATGAGAGAAATTTATTTTATTAAAAAAGGAAAATACAATGATTTATATTAAAATATGTTGAATCCACGA
The DNA here is from genome assembly GCA_963277665.1 of Viscum album. Lineage (NCBI taxonomy): Eukaryota > Viridiplantae > Streptophyta > Magnoliopsida > Santalales > Viscaceae > Viscum > Viscum album. Next base: position 1,750,874,138 of record OY728164.1, read on the forward strand.
CTTTTTATTATATAACAACAATGATTTTCTATTTGAAAATTATTAGAAATTCTTTTAAATGATTCAATGAAAAAAAAATTTCCCCTTTCTTTTCGTAAGTTTTTTTTTTGAAAATGTGTTCTTAAATATGAATGGAGTTTCATAAAACAATGTTTTCTATATATACTTTTCAATGAGGGTTTATAGTGTTATATTATTAAAATATATAAGAATACAATGTTTTACTTATTTTATGGTAATTTATAAATTTTTATCATGATTCTTGATCATAATATAATTTATACATTGGATGATCCTAATAAAAATAATATAATTAGTGATCTCGACAATGCACAATAATACATTAGATAACATTAATTGTCCACAAATTCAATCAAGGAGTTAATATTACATGTTTGTATGATGTATTTAACTATGATTTTGTTATTCCATACATGATTCGTCACAAATTATGAATATTACTTTCTATGATTCCTATGTGAAATTATACTTTCATACTATTAGTTTTAATGGTTTTGAACGAAAAAAAAGTGTTTATTTTTTATGTGCATATGACTGATTTAAAATTGGGTATGAATAAATTTTTTTTGAATAGATACTAAATGCTTCCATGTTATTCATTTGACTAATTTATTATATTCATTCAGGCCCCTTGCTTAAAATTTTGTGCTCATGCAATGTTATTAAATGAAATTCACGATGGTTAATGATGAGTAATAAAAATGAATAATTCTTGTTTAAGGTAATAATAATTGATCCTGATAAAACAACATGTTTCATTATATGGTTCTTTATATTGGAATGTTTTATATATTGTGTAGAAGTGTCTGATTTGTAATATATTGGTTTATTGTGAAATAGTTAGGACCTGATTTTCTAAAACTCCAAAATTAAATGATATTTTTAAATATAGAAAATCTAAATATAATCTATTTCCCAGTTATTTTATAATTTTGAAGTTTAGGATGTTATACATAAAAATTATTGTTTTTATAGATTGAAATTATAACTATTTTATATAAATTGCATTGATATATTTATAATATACATAAATAATGATTTTAAAATAAATGTTTTTATATAAATTGATTATGTATTATGTGCTATAATATTAAAATAAATGTATCATACTTTTAAATTTTTTTCAAAAAATATTAATATTTACAGTAGCCAGGTTTATCTTATCTAAGAATATATATTTATTTTTTACGCATCATGTTATGCTACCATATTGAATATTAGTTACCGTAATGAAATTATTATTTTTTAAATAATATTATTTCTCTATATCTTCTATTTATTAAAACATATGTGATTATATTTTTAATTTATAAAATAATATTACGATTCAAAAATATTTATATATATTGACATTAATGAAATTGGGAATAGATAATAAAATTATAAATAAAAACAAATGTTGAAATCAACCATTTCAAAAAAACTATATATATTTATTTAAATATTATATTTTAATATATAATTTAATTTCACAATATATAGAAATTTGATTAATGTAAATGTATACGACCAAACCATAAAACATTACATAATCGTGATTTACGTCATTAATATTATATTGATTAATATGTAGTATCATTCCAGGATTAGAGTACTAGACAATCAAGAGAAAACTCAAAAATAACATCCCATATTTATAAAAAGGTGATTCAATTAATATAGTATTCCATTCATTCATAAAATAAAACATATAATAGTAAATATTATTTATTTTAATTGATAAAAATATTAAGAACATTAATATTGACTTCATCTTTTTTCATAAAAATTATTATCAATTGTGAAAACATTTTACATATTTGGATTGGAATAAAATGCACAATAATGGATATAAAATAAGGAATATAAATTTTCATCCATGAATACATTATTCCCTTGAAAAGTTTTTCATATTATTAAATTTCCTCCCGTACGATATAAGATCATTATCTTACCTCCCAAATTATATTATTCTTATAAAACACCATATATATAATAAATCATAATCGTAGACTATTGAATCAATTCCATATCACCCTTATAGTAAGATTCATATACACATATGGAGTAACGATCAATGTTACATATTGAATTCCCACAACAATATATTCCCTTAATATATTATGAGAAAACATAATTATTAAAACTGTTTTATTATCCAGTGATTTGGAGAGATATAACAAGATCACCCACTATTGGTTTATCCTTCTACCACCCAATCTCATAAATAATTCTGATGAACCAAAAACTAATCACAACACATAAATTATACATATAATAATAATAATAATATAATTCCCACAATGAAATCCGGTTACATTTTTTCAATGTTTCATACTGAAAATTGAAGAATCATTATTTTAAAATTGAAATATATAATTTTATAGGAAACATCAAATAACTAAATTGAACTAATACAGGTAAAATCCATTAATACCAAATATGTGAAGAATTTTTGATCTAAAATGTTTTATTAATAAACCTAAAAATATATTATTAACTGAAAGTCCCATACCTTGATTATATCATGCCCTGTAAAATCATTTTCATATAGAATAATAAACATAAGATATTTAAATAAATTTTTTAACCTATTTATTTTAAATTATTTCTTTTATATCACTTATTATCATGTTATAAAAGGTACATAATTATTTTATTTTACGTGGGATGTGTTGAGGATATGTCGTACCTGAGTCCACAATGGATTTGGTATGATGTCAATAGTCACAATAGATATAAGTACATCATCTATAGGATAATTTTCATGACATAATAATAATTATCATAATTTCATAAATTTATTATATCCTTTCATCAATTATAGATATATAAAAATAACTACATTACAATCATGGATGCAATAAGTTGTATGAATTCATGAGTAACATTTTTATTTTTCAATGATCATTATGGAATGTTTATAAGAATTATTTTATCTCTAAAACTGATATTATATTCATTATTATAATATTGATACTTTATATATACTTATATATTCTACCCATGTTATTTTTTCATAAAAATTAATCACATCACTTTGTGGAGGTGATAGTTTATATGTACGCACAAATGGCGTCATCATTTTCATGTGCATGGAAAGTAATAAAATAATTGAAATATTATTTTATTTTAGTGTTAAATATGTCATTAATATCATCAATGAACATTTAATCCATCATTATAAATATTTCTTAGATATAGTAATTGAATGAAAATTATATTGGTTCATGGATATGATAGTTCAGTCATATGAATGAAAAATACATTTCATTCCCTTTTGATGGAAGATGAAAATAAAATTAGGTGATTATATAAAAATCATCATATCAGTATATATTTCATACTATATTTATTATTTCTTCATGTATCATTAATATTTTATATATGTTGATGAATAAATAATAGATAAATATATAATTAAATTAATACCTCTTCTTTATAAGACTTTTTTGATTAACAACATAAACAGTAATGTTTAATGTTATGCCTAAATTAGAAACTCAAGAATTTTTGGATGGATTCTAGGAATTTTTTTAGTCTCATTTTGTTTTATCAATATAGGTTTTAAATTGATATGAAATGATTTGAATGGGCAGCATTTTATATGAGCGGGGAGGGGCAGTGTTGGAATTCGTCAAATTTTTAAAATAATATATATTAATAATCTACTCAAAATTGTCATAAACATATTCATATCTATGATAGTATTATTATGGTTGTATTTTCATTAATATAATAAAATATATCATATTTTTCATTATTTTTTTATCCAAAATTATTTTTCTTAAAAATTATTTAATCCTTTTAATTCTTACCATGATATAATGTAATTTATTCATTGAGGGAAAATATAATTACATTAGATTTTCAATAAACCAACCAATGAGCCACTGATGAAATTTTAATAATTAACCACATTATTTTGTTGAATAAATTATTTTTATGAACTTTATATCATTTAATAAAAATACAGTTAATTTATAAATATCAATACTATAAATTTTGACAATATTGATTTGTTTAATTTTTAATCAAATATTATTAATGTAAAATAAATTCTAAAAACTTATTAATTTTCCTCTCTAACATGTATAAATATTCAATAAAATTTATATATGGTATCAATTTTCTCATATTATAGTTATTTTCTGTATTTTTAATATCATTTATTTGATTTATTCATTAATATGGGAATTTCTACAATATCAGATGTCACCATTTAATTTAAATAAATTTTTATTAAAAATACTAAATAAATTATTGTTATATAGGTTAAAAATTTATATGTCTAAATAATATTTATAGTCATAGTTATCTCTTGGATAACCCCGCATTAAAAATAAATTACTTCATAAAATTAATGATGCGACAAAATTTGTCTTTTCTTTAAATATAATATTATAAATGCATTAAAGAAAAACCTTTTTATTCAAAAAAATATAATGTCAAAAAAAATAATTTGGGTATGTAATATATATCCCAATTAAATTATTACAATTTTTGGGGTAATTTTATAATTGATATGATAATATTTTTTGTCTTTAATAATCAGATTTATCATTAACCATGGTAATAAAAATATAACTAATGTTATTATTCATAATGTTGAAAAATAACATGAACTTTTTTACATTGATTGTAACATATTATTCCAAATATGGGATTTATATTTCAAAATTGAAAAAACATTATTTTGATAAATTAATTAAATTTTAATCTCATTGATGGAACATGAAAGCGATTTTTAAATGAAAAAATTATTCAAAAGTTCAAGAAGATTTTATATTCAATCTCAATGTTAAATTTATTCAAATGACTATATTAGAATAACTGATAAAAATATAATCTAATTATACAATAAAACCATTAAAATGTATAATTTATCAATATAATTAAATATAATGAAAATGTACATTTCAAATAAAAATGGGTTTTTAACTATTGATCAAAAATAAATCTTGCAAGAAAAAAAATAACAATTGTCACGTACTAGCTTGGGTTAACCTTGATCTGGTTATCAGAGCCACTCTACGATATGGCATGAAAGGTGTTCATGATCCCCATAGGTTGGAAACTATAGTCTTGGATCATGTATAAAAATTGTGGATGATTTTACCATGAAAAAATGAAAAAAATGAAAAATAAGAATAATCACTCGCAATAGAAATAAATAAAAATCTCCATGTACCTCCATGTGATCTCTTAGGTCACCAAAAAACCATTCTCAATCTAATAGTGATATAATACATGGATAACCTGAAACTAAAAAGTTATAGTAGGAGTGAGCACATAGATTCTCAATATGAATGCCCAAAATAAACTATACTAGATTCCGCAAAAATAAAGTGAAATACATTCTTACTAGTTTACAAAATGGACTAGTTAAAAAATAATTTACATAAATTGTATATCAATATAAGTTATGTGATCATATATTTCATTGAGAAAAACAAATTTTAATTTCACTTCCCAAAACCATTCCTAGAAAATATTTATTTTCAACAAAATTGTAATAACCAACGTGTCCAAGTACATGTAAAATAATATAAAATAAAAATTATGGGTGTTATGAGATTAAACAACCAAATGTGTCGCAAAAAAGATTATGAATGCACTCGTATCTAATCATGGGAATTTCCTATACATTCTTGTAGTGATCTCTCGACATACTCAATTCGGAACCACATATCGGTGTATGGTGATGCACCTATATCGATAACCAATTGTCAGCCCTCACCAATAAAATCTATTGACACATTCTACCCTAAGAATTTACAATACATAGATTACCGACCAATATAATCGAGGATGATCAGAAACCAACCGTGAATCCTTTTAATGGAACCCAAGAAGTCTACAGTAATAATATTCTTTCTATGTATGAGGCTCACACAAGTGTCACACACCTAACCTTCTAGCACTACACTTTCCTAACCAACATAAAAAAACACAATATGATAGCCCATAAAGGTAAATCCCTTCTATCGTGGTACAAATCATATATATATACATACAAAAAACACTTCACGGTATGTTCCAATTGGGCCATCACACATATAATACCCTAAATCATTTCTTAGAACATTTCAATGTTTTAATTTGGCGTTACCCTTTCAAAATCGAAATCTATTTCCAAACCCAATGTAATGGGACAATCAGGCCTTCAATAATTTAAAAACCAAGATTACACACAATATTAAATGGGATATCCAAAACAACATAATACTACTTTCATCTTAGCAATTCTGAATGGTCCTTTATAATTTCTACATCTCATCACTACTAAATAATTATACACAAACCATAAATAAAACATTACACATTATAAAATATATCAAATGGTCCATATACCAAACAAAAACCCATGGAAAATATCAATTATTCAATAAGTCAATCATTAAAAAACACTTTTTAAACCATTTCAATAAATAATTCCGAACGGAACCAACAAACCTTTTGAGAATCCAAGGTTGACAAAAATATCTTGTGGAGATTACATGATCACTTCAGTGCACATCAATGTGTAAACCATCTTCCCCTATTAATGTTTCATCATCCAATACACTTTCTAAATATCTATGAAAGCCCCAAAAAACATTTTTCAAACCACCTAGTTAATTCAGAACCAAATACATCAATACCATGAATTTAAAAGGGAATAATTAACCATCACTATAAGAACTATTTTTTATTATTTTTTTCAATAAAACAACATTTCATTATCAATCAGAACCTCCATAATTATAAACCAACAAAAGCCAACCAAATACCAAATCCTTCAATTTTAGATCACAAAATAAAATTTACCCGAAGCTAAAAATGAAAAATATCATTAAAAAAAGATCAAATCCACTTGTAAAGACACATAAAATTTTATCATATGAAAAGTGTTCACAAATACATAAAAATAATATATGAATCATTTCAAAGATTATTTTTAACAATTTATTTCAGATAAATATAACCATAAATTTGTAACTACATTCATTATGATGGTGCTAATAATATTACTAATTTAATTGAAACAACTCAAGCATTAATTGATTTATTTATAATGGAGAAGGGATGGAAACACCTACGTACGTATAGAAATATATATACATATATATATATATCAGATTAATATATAAACTCAATATTGAAATGCTATGAAATTAGTAAATTCAAAATAATAGAGAGGGAAAAGAGATCCTACCTCGATAAGGGAGAAGTCCAAGGTGAGACACTTCAACGCTTGACAAAATAGGTGGTGACCACTTGTAACTGGCCCGCACTCTCACACACATACCAATATATAGGCACACATAACAAAAATCCTCTGTATGTATTCTTTGTAAAATTTGGTAATACAAACACGGTGGACATATTATATATATATATATATAATTCAAATAAATGAGTGTACTCCCTCAATTATTGTGCCAAATTGAGTACAACATATCCTAGATTCAAATATCATAGAGGCAAGGTCGAACACACGTTAAATAAATTACCCAGGACTCATAATCATCTTAAGGACCTACAATTCAATGGTGGAAAAGCAAAATATAATAATAATGTGTCGTATAAAATGGATATGGATATCCGAAACAACCTTAACCACCTCGTCATTCGTAGCAGTTCATGGAATCTACAAAAATATGTCCCGGGGTCCATCTTCATAGCCCTAAACCACATGAAAACTGAAAATAGGATTACCGATTAAACCACAGATTCATCCATTCCTCCTCTAGATATTAGAGTGACCGAAAATATAGACAAAAAAAGATTATGGAGTATGGAGGCTTACTTTGATGAATCAGATGAAGAAACCCATGAAATCCGAGTTAAACGACACATCGAAGAGGAGGCAATGAAAGGGGCTTAGGTGCAACAAGGGGGGTTGTGTGTCCAAGGGGTTCAAATAGGGGGTCAACTCCCTAAATGATACCATGGCCACGAGGGCATGTTGTAGGGAGTTACGAACATGTAGAGAGATAGTGTTCCATTGTCGCGCCATGTGGGGTTTCAAGGAGAGGGGCTCGCGTGTGACAAGAAAGAGGAGGGGGGTGTTGTGTCCCACATTATAGGGAGGAAAGGTAGGTTTTTTTTGTATTTCATAAAACCACAATTAATCAAAATAATAATAAAATTATTATTATAGATAATAATAATAATAATATAATATTATTATTATTATTAAAATAATAATATTTTCATTATTGCTTGTATTGTAAAATCATTCCTTAAATAAATTTTTAACTAATTTTTTGTAACATAATTTAATTTTTATTTTAATTAATTTTTTAATATAAATACACTGTAACTGTGTGGTCATGAATGGTTACATATAGCCATAATCACGGTTGAGCATGCTATTCTCAAACCTCACCACCTGCAACTACCTTCGTAATGTGATGAGCATGACATTCATCACATGGTTTAACATGAAATGAAGATGTCATTCACCAAAACTCTAACCCACCTTAGCACTAGCATGTGCACTAAACAAATACAACTTACAAAGCAGGCTAGCCCTGCAATAATTCATCATTCCAATTTTTATTTATAATTCAACCAAACATGTACCAAAACACAAAATAAATACTAAAATTAAATAAAATGATTAAGATTATTGATATTTAAGGTCGGTGTGTTCCAAATATCCCAATCAAAGAAAAAATATTCCCCCTTAATTTCACAATGATAATAGATTTCTTAAAATTCAATACATGATCTGTTCAAATAGAGAGAAACGAAGATCCTCAAGGTGACTATTCACTTTAGTGGTAACCCACGATTGATAAAAAAGAAACCACATTAGAGGAATGATTGTATAAATGGGGGAATGTTCTCCCCACCATATAAACTCAACTAGCATTGTATCATAAAAACCCAAACTACAGAACAACCTCAATCATGAAATAGGGAACCACAAACCCTAAATCCTTTAATTTCCCTGCAGGACTAAACCCCGCAGCCATGACCTGAACATAAATCCCAAAGGAAAGTAACATTGAATACAAGGGAAATGGGATAAAGGATATCCAATTAACAACACCTATAAAACTATGAATTTACCATTCTAATTTAAAATACCTATATAATAAAATCCATCTTCCATGGAATGAGTGATAGAAAACCTCTTCTGAAACATTCAAATAGAAACCCAAGGCAAAAATTACCAACACTACGGAAAAATGCACAGGATGAATGTTAAACTAATAGAAAACCCATTAACAAATAGAAAATTTTATTCTTATATAGGAAGATACATATAAAATGGAACAAAACTAAATATTGATCAACACCCAACATCGTTAAGCACACTCAAGGAAAGAAAAATATTCTAGAGTATTCACTCAGAAAACCTGAATGGGTGAAATATAATAGATAATGTTCATATCACTAAAAACATTATAATTACATTAAACATAATGAAGAATAAATATTAAAAAAACGTTGAATATATCCATCTTGACCCACAAATAACATCACCCATACTAAGGTTTCACACACCACAATCAACTTCTTAATATAAATCTAATGCCTCCTAGTCAGGCACTATAATACTCCAGTTACAACTCCTTTTCAGGTTGATCTACCTGAAAGGGTTCTCTATATGACCCATGAATCTTCAACAATGATCTGTACTCAGAGGGATAATGCGAGGTTGATCTGAATGCCCAAATTGGCCATACATACGGTAGAAAACTAAACTGACTGAAAAAATGGAATCTTGAGACAATGAGGATGACTCCTTCTGAATAATAAAATCTATCATCTAAACCACTCTAGATGGGTAACCTTCTTGAATGACAAAATAAAATGGGGTTTCAATATCATGTACACCGAAAACCAATTCATTGAAGTGTATAGCAAATTCCTTCTCTGTTCAGGGTCCTTTTTGAACAAACACAAGCACTTATATTCTATTTTACTTCACCTCTTTCTTTATAAATAATCTAAAAAATATGGTATTAAACAATTCACATGTCACCCCAACTTACAACGTTTGTGGGAAAGTTAGTATCTTGTAGTCCAAAGCTGGGACCTCAACCAAGCACTAAAAAGTATTTTGCATATAAACCATGGGAGTTACAAATAATTCAATGACACTATCTACCTGTCACAACCCCCTCCCCCCAATGTGTACCTCTCCTAGTCCAGCAATGTGAGAAGGGAGATAATGACCCCCCATGTCCCGCCTCCAGTTGGCCCTGGGGTGCCGACTAGAATCATGGTTATAGTAACACACAAATGGGATGCATTTCCCTCTAAGAGAACACATGGTTAAGAGATAGATAATATAGACCAATCATGTCCAACTCAGAATTGAAACTATAAAAGAAACACATGTGGACAAATGGAATATCATGCAAAAGTACTAAAACAAAAAGGGAAAAAACTGAATGTACCCAAAAGAAAGTAAAACAGCTGCAACCACAATACCGAACAACTCATGCATCCCCAAGCTAGTAGAAAATGGTTTGATCTCCAACCTTCTCCAAGTGAAATGAAAAATAGTATGTATATATATATATATATGTAGGGTGAGTATAAAAGTATACACAGTAGGATCATCCCTAAAGCCTCTCATGAAATGGTAAAGAAAGAATGCTAAATCACAATGAACAACAACTAAAACTAACTCGTCACCTAAATAGGTATACTAAGTTACCAAACTCACCATGGCTACTCTCCACAAGTAACACATACAAAAATATAGCATATAATAATGAATATCAAGGTTACCCCTATTCTACTTCCCCACTGGTTTTCTGCTCTTCCCCAATGTCGCACGTCCAAAGAGTCTCTCTCTAAAAGGCTGTCCTTGCAGACACCTTAGCGAAGCACCACAATCTGCACCTCGTGCACCACAAGGAATACCCATAGACACCTTGGTGAAACACCACACCATCCTCACAACAAAAAGTAACCAGGAAGTGTCTGGGAGCTACCACAGCTTGCATAATGTGTACCATACTTATGGTATTATACATCAAGCCATTAGACACCATACACCAAGTAAGGATCCTCAAGCCATTACAACCTATACATGTTACAACTATAGTTGTCCATAGGATACTATATCCAGAATATATGTCTGTGAATAAACACATGACATTATAACCCTCTACACACAAATATGGGGAAAACTAACCATTGTGCCTAATGGAATATTTTTCTACAAAGAGACGAGAGTGGGGTCAAAGGGGGTAGTCAGCCATTCATCCTCCCACTGGAATGTTGCGAAAAACACCCCCAGGGCTCAGAATCCTCGGGGTGTTAGTTTCTCTTACTGACAGGGTGGACTAGCATATAGAAACACAAAAAGTACAGAATATATTATAAATCACAACCACACTGTGGGCATAACCTAGTCTCAGAAAAAACCTCAGCTAATATCTCTCGGACTCTAAGATTCCACTTCTAAGACTAGGTATCATATAAGCACACAACCATTTGTAGAGATTTATTAGATTAATCCATTCCCTTTTTCATCAATTCCACTGTATGTTAGTTAATTATTTAATCATTAATTAAACATAAACAAATCCACATTAAGTTTCATCAGTATCACACCAAAATTCCATTGTACCTTTAAAATTATAGCCTCATCATTTTGATTCAGCGAACACCAACCCCATTGGTTAAAAAAAATTTAATCATACATTCATTACAGAATTATGTTCTATATTCCCAGGCATTATATAAAAGCATTATATGGTACTACACACAAGGGGCTCAATAAGGTGAGTATATATACTACCCGTAGAGTCTTTTCCACCTATAGAATGAGCATAGACCCATCCTCCCTTGACATGATAGACACGGAAATCATGTGGAATACCCCGCGCGTCTTCACCTCCTTCAGAAGAAGAGTAATCAAAACCAGATGCCTTTAGCAGTGGAAAAAATTAATGCAGACAATCAATCAAAAGAACCAAAAAGTATACAAAAATCACATCCATCCCTTTCCATCATCCCTGGTGTCCTCCCCGACACCCACATGCATAAACCAATCCATATCACCACCCTAGGAGTCATTATCTACCATAACCAAAATGCTTCTATGCCCCCAAATATCACAACAACCATCCAGGATCACATCACATCACAAGAAATAGGAAAGAAAACATAAGATCAATTGGGATTTTGTTACACTAACTATCAACAGGGTAACTCAGAACCCTTCATGGAATTATAAGGAAATAAATTCATTAAACCAAATTGAATTTACTTATTTATAACTATTGGTTCCAAAATCAGGATCCTAACCATAAGCTATCACAAATGATTATACATGCTTACTATGCCAATTTGATTAACATAAAATTATAAACAAGAACCAGATTCATTCACATGCATCTTTATCTTTAGACAAACAAATATCAATTAGTCTCGGATTATGTTCTTTACCGGTTTCCATAAAGAAAAACAGTTAAGCAATGAAAGCATAGATATCACACTATCTAGAAAAACAAGAGGCAATATCTTATGGTGGACCCAATTTCTTTATCTGGTTCAAAGTATTTTTTTTCAATTCCATTGTTATCCAGTTGGATTAATCATTCTTAAAATATAGTTGCATCTAAAATAATGTGAATCAATGAATCCATTACCTCAAATGTTTTTGACGAAAACCATAATTGTCCAAGAAATCTCAAGAAACCCGGGTCTATTATCTAAATCCTCACCTTATATCTCTCCTTATAGAATGATCAACACCAAATATCATCATATTTGACATATGTACCCTTAGATATACCCATAACAGGCATATATCTAAGAAACCAAGAGAAGAGTAGGAGTAAATCTAAGAAGACCTATGAAACCAACTGAGAACGAAGAAGAACAATCACATACCTCAATAAACTGGCTTCACTTCATCAAGAGAAGCCTTTGGATCACCTCCAAAAGGAATGCGAGAGGTTATCCTACCTTCGAGGAAGGGTATTCCCGATTTATGTCTACTTAGGGGTTTAAACGAGCAAGTAAGAGGCAAAACGATTGAAATCCACAATTTAAAGATCTAGATTTAAGTTCCCTCATAGTCAGACAAACTGTGCCCTAACCATCTGGTCCCTACTACCTCATCAAATAGTCCTCACACGGTTAGGCCACATGGTTAGACAAAACATTCACTAACCATGAATTACCCACTGCCTCTAACACCGTCATCACATGGTTTGGACTCACGGTTTAGACAAGCCGTGTGCCTCCCGTGCGAAAGCTATAGCACTTTACATTCCCTTAAAATTCCACCCAAACACACCACAATCCACCTTTACATACTAGAACACCTCTAACACTGCATTTTCAAAATCTAATAGACTGGAGAGGTCTAGACCATTACATCACATACCTATCAAAACATTCATGTCCTTGAGAATCCAAAACCCACATAAAGTGAAAAAAAACAAGTTCTGAACAACCACCCCTCGAGATACCTCTCAAAATAGAGCAATCCACAAAAGCAAAAAAAGAATGCACCTCATAAACATTAAATTTTCATAACCACATTAGCTAAAATGATACATGAAAAGAGATGAACATCAAACATCTCTGGGTACTGAGCACGTATCTGTGACTCGCATTCCTAGGTACTATCCTCAAAGCCACTGTGTCCCCGCATGACACGAACTAAAAGAATAGAATGCCCACGCAACAACTTCTCCTTGTGGACTTGGATCTCCACAGGTCGCTCCTCAATGGTTGCAGCATCATCAAAATCGATCTCTCCCCAATAGATGATGTGAGAGTCGTCTTGAATATAAGTACGGAGCTATGATACATGGAAAACACCATGTATTTGACTCATCTGAGGGGGAAGTGATAATCGATACGGCTCAACTCCAACATTATACAACACCTCAAAAGGCCTAAAAAACTGGTGAGAAAACTTACTTCCACGTCCAAACCTTCGCTGCCCATGACTAGGTGTCACCTTCAAAAACACATGATCCCCAATATTAAACTCTATGGGTCTCCTTCTTTGATCAACATACGCTTTCTGATGATCCCGTGTTGTCTACATCCTCTCACGAATCACCTAAACCATCTAGCTTGTATTCTGCCCTAGTTCCTATCCAAGAATTCCTGACTCTCTGACCCCAGTCCAGTACAACGTAGAACGGCATGGCCGACAATACAAGACTTCAAACGGTGTCATACTGATGGTGGAGTGAAAACTATTATTTTAAGAAAACTACACCAAGGGTATGTGCCTCATCCATGAACCTACAAAATCAAGAACTCCAGAGTGTAACATGTTTTCAAGAGTTTGGATGGTTCGCTCTGTCTGACCATCAGTTTGTGAATGAAATGTAGTGCTAAGTCATAGCTGATAACCGAAAGCATGTTGGAGACCTCTCCACACCATAGAGGTAAAATGAGGATTTTGATCCAAAATGATCGTCCTAGGGACTCAATGAAGTCTCACCACCTCTTCTAGAAACATCCTAGACAAAACCTCCATTGAGATTAACTCATTGATCGCTATGAAGTGGGACGATTTGGTTAAATGATAAACTACCACCCAAATATCATGATATTCTCCCTGAGCTCGAGGTAAACCATTAACGAATTCCATTGATATGTCCTCCCACATCCACTGGGGATTCTCTAATGGATGAAGAAGACCACATGGAACACGATGTTCGCACTTCACCTTCTAGAAGACTAAATACCGAGACACAAACACCGCTACTGCTTGCTACAACCCATGCCACCAAAACTGACTCCTCAAGGATCGGTACATCATTTTCATGCCAGGATGTACTACTAAGTGAAAACTATTTAACTCTCAGAGAATGATCTCACGAATCATCAAGAGAGAAAAAATCCTTCCATGATACAACACTCGGTGTTGTTCGTCCTCCGACCAACCATTTGGGGCCTCACTACAAACAACTCTGTCTCTGCAGACATTCACCTCTAGATCCCCAAACTAGGACTCTTCTACCTTCTGCATCTGACATGACTATACCATCATCTAAAAAAGACAGCCTCTATTCCCAACTTCTCCCATATAAAGACGTAATGTTAACAGTTCTTCCATTACTCTTCAGGAATCACCAGATTCACGCACAGCATCACAATGTGACTTTGGGATCAGTGCCTCAACTACAACATTCCCTTTTCCAGGTGTATTGTCATGACTAGGCTTCTCCAAAATTAGGGAAGGGTCAGTGGTTTGCCAATCCCTTCCTTCTTTACGTTGAAGTAGAGATAATGACCCCTGAAACCCACCATCAATAGGTCCCGGGGTGGAGACCAGTTCCAAGGGTATAGAATATCACAAAAAATGGAAGGCATTACCCTTTTTATTACTATAGAAACGAGAGATAAGATAAAAACCCAAACAATACCAAAGATGAATATAAAGGCAAATCCAAAATTAACCCATTCCCATATGCATGTTCAATAGTAAATAACACAAGCCCCATGAACTACAAGGGTAAAGTAAAAAAGAAAAAGGAAAGCAACAACAGAAACTGCCCTAAGGCCTCTGCTAGTACAGTCCCGCACGATCCCTGAAGTCCTCCTAAAACCTGAAAACAGTTTTACATACATAGGGTTAGCATACAAGTACACTCAGTAGGGAAAACTGAAGACTCTCATGCACAAGTGTGGAGACATTCTAATGCCCTGTGGAAAAATAGTTAACCAAACACCCAAAAATGTAAAGATATCCACCCAAATCTCACCAAGGCATGCTCACCAATTAACACAAGTCAAGTAACATATAGTAATATCACATATATATTTGGGTACCCCGCGCCTCTTTCCCACTGGTTATTGAAGACATCCTACGCATCAAACCAATTCCGCTATTCTCACCGTTGTCCCACTGCCAGACCTGCCCGCACAGACCTGGGCCATAACCTCACCGTAGTCCCACTATCAAACCCCACCCGCAGACACCAGGGCAATATCCACCACATTTAACTATGCCCGCAAACCCCTAGGCATGAACAACCACTAACACGCCCGAAGAGACATGGGCCAGAAAGCTACTGTCAGGCCCAAAGACAACTGAGCCTCATCCCAAAGATTCTTGGGAAACAACCTGCCCATAAACACCTGGGCCAACCACCACAACTACCCTGCCCAAAAATTCCGTGGCTAATAATGGACCTCAGGCCATCACAGCATGCAAGATGATACTTGGTCTATCCGGGAAATGGATCAGAAATGAGCTAATAACCATCCACTAATAGAAGTGTTGGGAAAAAGACCCTCCCCCATGAAATGGGTTGTTCGACACTAAGTGATCAACTTGGGTGGGGTGAGAATAAGAAACATAAAAGCTAAAGATATATGTATAGGTAACAAACACTCATCCCATCCTAGGGATCCAATCCTAAGAAAAAACACCCTTGTTACTATTCATTCAAAAAAAAGCCACCACACTCGTGGCCAAGTTACAACTCATTCCTAGAATCAATTTCCCAACTCACCCATTATTGTTTTCATGTCAAGTGATCCCATTATGGTGAATTATTCACTACCATGCAACAAACAAGCATAACCACATGCCAAAAAGAAAGAAACAACGAATCAACAATTTAAGCATTCACACTCGGTTCCCTTGCAAGTCACAACAACAAATGGATAAGTGAGATCCCTAGAAGTACTGGAACCAAAGAAAACCCCAAGACACAACCCCATGTTCCCAAAATCCAGGAGCCAACTTTCTCTCATCAACATAGTATTCCACCCCAATTGGTTATGTAAGTACAGTAACCACACAACCCCAAAGTACAACAACAGGGGGTCCTATCCCAACTCGTATCACCACAGAAAACGACTCGTGAAAGAAACAACCAAAATGCTACTGCCCACACAAGGGTGGCTCATGAATGTATTTTAATATTTAAAACAATTAACAGACACCATGGTTTTCATTTCCACTGGGATTTAACTTGGGTTATCACAGAATAGGGTTCATCCTGGTGCATTCAATTTATTTAACGATGTATACGTAATTAAACAATTCCATGTTGTATTTATTTGATAATATAGGATCACCGGGGTTTATTAGTTCACAAAGAAAGACCACAAATGTCCATGATTTTCAGTGAGCATAGGCTCGTACAATTCAAAACACATTACTACATAAAGAGTGCAACAGAAAATCGATCACACCCTCCTTCATTCTTTAAAATTTCGTTCATTATCTTTGTTATGTTCAGTCTCATCAATTTCCATAGAGGAAAAAGCATGCCCACCCTACATCATACATAGAATGGAGAGACGAAGGAGAAAATCCATACTTGATTTATCAAATATCAATGTTTTTATCCACGTGCTAGGAATTGGGATTTGTGGCCTACATGGGAGGAAATCTGTGGACTCCACGATGTGTAGATGGCTCCAGTAGAGGAACACCACAAGCCATGGGAAGAAGGACTCCAAGCACCCCAGTGATGAAGAAGGAAACTCAACTGAGAAGAAAATGAGAACTCTAGCAGGAGATATAAAGGGAGTTATGGGATATGGTATTTTCAATGGTGGAAAAAATGGATCGTGGTTTCCTTCGTGGGTGGGCAGTTAGACACAATGATATTAAGGAGTTATTTAATATCCCCCATCGAGGATATTTCTCATAATTCATAGGAATCATATCTAGTCTTTAAATGACTTAAAAAGGGTATTAAAAAAAATTTACATCAAAATATACATTAAGGGAGTGGAAAAGTTGGGTATTGAAAGACGGAACGATAGACTCGGTGAGTTAATGGTGCCACCATCACAGTAAATCCATTTTTTTGGTAAATTAATGGCAAGTGGGGGTCTGGGCCATGACATCATATACCTATCAAACGATTCTCACCCGTGAGAATTAAAATCAGACCTGAAGAAAGAAGAGGGGTCCAGACAACCACCTCAAAAGATACCTATTATGAGTAGACATCCTTGGAACCAAGGAATTCCCCCTTCCTCATCAATATCCTGATGAAACACAAACATACCACTCCTCTCCCCTACGCTACCACACAAAAAAAAAGATTAAACTGTCCAGTCATGTGGGTGAGGGGTTTTTCTTTCTCCATGATAAGATATTATCCGCTTTGGGAGGCACTGACTCTCCTGAACAGGTTCAAGCACATCCACATTAATGTGTCTTAACTAGGGATCAGATCCTATCATCCCCACATTTATGTATAGTTCACACACATCCACAGAAAAGGAATCCACATGTTCTATAGTTAACAAGTAAGTGTTCCATCAACTAAGTATAAACCAACAGAACAAAACTCAAAATAGCACGGGGTACTGGGTGCGCATTTTCACCTCTAGGTCCCAGGTACTCCCATCAAGCCAACCATGTCTCCATTAGAAACGAACCAACGAGATGGTTTATCCACGAAGCACCATCTCCTCATGACCCTCGAACATCACTGTCATGCAGATATCTGTGAAGCTGGGACACATGGAATACATCATGCACCCTTTATAGCTGTGGTGGAAATGCCAGCTGATAAGCCACCTCGCCGACCTGGTGCAACACCTCGAAGGGTCCGACGAACCTGGGTGAGACCTTACTTCCCCTGCCAAACCTCTGCTACCCACGCCAAGGGGAGACCTTCAAGAACACGTAGTCCCTGAAATCGAACTCCAATGGCCTTCTCTTATCATATTCATATGACTTCTGCCGGTCCTGAGCTTCCTTCATCCTCTCTCGTATAAGCTGAACCTTCTCAGTTGTGCTCTGTACCACCTCTGGGCCAAGCACACCTACCTCCCTGACTTCTGTCCAGCACACGGGTGAGCGACACGGCCTCCCATACAAGGCTTCAAACAGAGAAATTCCAATATTATAGTGGTAGATATTGTTTTTTGTGATCTCTATCAGACACAAGTGTCGTGCCCACGATCCCCCGAAGTCCAGTGTGTATTCTCGTACCATATCTTCAAAGGTCTGGATGGTGCGCTCTGTCTGTCCATCTGCCTGAGGATGGAAGGCAGTGCTAAGGCATAGAAGAGTTCCAAAAGCATGCTGCAATCCCCTCCAGACTCGTGAGGTAAATCATGCATACCAATCCGAGAATATGGACCATGGAACCCGAATAAACTGCACCACCTTCTCCACAGACCTCGGTGCTAAGGAATCCACAACGCCTGACTCCCTAATCACTGGAATGTGAGCTGATTTCATCAATCGGTCCACCACTACCCAGATAGTGTTGCAGCCTCCATGAACCTTGGGTAGCCCTATAAATAAATCCATCGAGATGTTGTCCCACTTCGACTCAGGTACATCTAAATGTTTCAAAAAACCTCATAGAAAATGGCGTTCAGCCTTCACCTGCTGACACACTAGGCACCTGACCACAAACTCTGCCACCTCCCACTTTACCCTAGGACCCGAAAACTATCCCCTCAGACCCTGATACATCTTAGAAACTCATGGGTGTACTGCTAGGGGTGAGTTGTGAAACTCACCAAGAATTCTCTCATACATTGTCTCTGGAACAATCATCTTCCCCCAGGAGAGCATTTGATTCTGACCATCATTTGTCCACCCTTCCGGAGCATTGCCTTGGATGACCAGCTCACACATCACATCACTCTCTGAGTCTCTTGACAGAGAATCCTCCACCTGATGTAACGGAGAAGAATGTACTGTCATCTGATATAGGAAACCTCTACCACTATCCATCATCACATCTAGGTGCAGGGTAACCAAATCCTCCATCGCTCTCCAGGTGTCTGCTGACTCTCAGACTGTATCCCTTTGTGACTTACTACTCAAGGCATCAGCCACCACATTCCCTTTTCCTGAAGTGTAGAAAAATCTTGAAGTCTTAATCATGGATTAAATCCATCCACCTTCACTGTCATAGGTTTTGGTCCCGCTCGGATTATATATACATTATGATTTTGTGATCCGTGAATGCCAGAAATTGATCACTGATGAGGTAATGTCACCACAACTTTATTGAGAAAACGACCGCTGTGAGTTCTAGATCATGGTTGGAATAATTATGCTCATGAGTGTGTATCTTTCAATACCCATAAGAGATCACTCCTTGTCGTTGCATCATCACACACCCGTGGCCTTGTACAAAAGTATCACAGAACACCTCATATGTTGTCCTTTATTCTGGAAATCTTTGCACTGGGGCACTAATAAAATTCTCTTTCTGATAGCTGAAGGCTGTCTCACACTGCTCATCCCACATGAAGGCCTGGTCGTTCTTGGTCAATGCTTTCAAAGGTACTGCAACTCGAGAGATGTTGGGGATGAATCTCTGATAGTAAAATGCCAGCCTGAGGAAACTACAAACCTCTCCCACATTCTAGGGTGTTGTCCAAGAAACAACCACCTCGACCTTCGATGGGTCCACCACTAGTCCCTTCTCGGACACCACGTGCCCAAGGTTGTGTACTTCGCGCATCCAGAATGTGCACTTCGACATCTTCCCATAAAGATGGTGTGGTCGAAGAACCTCCAAAATCGTCCTCAGGTGCCCAGCGTGATCCTCCTCTGATCTTGAATAGATCAGGGTGTCATCGATGAACTGTACTACAAACCAATCCTGGTACTCCTAGAAGGTGTTCATGAGTCCCATGAACAAAACTGGAGCATTAGTAACACCAAACGACAAGACCAAAAACTCGAAGTTCCCATATATACACCTGAAGGCCATTTTTGAGATGTATCCCTCATTCACCCTTGACCGGTGATATCCATACCGCAGGTCAATCTTCGAGAACCATCCTTCCCCCTTTAGCTGGCCAAAGAGATCGTCTATCCTTGGAAGAGGGTAGAGATTTTTTATCGTCACCTGATTCAGCCCCTTGTAGTCTATGCACAACCGAAGACCACCATCTGCATTCCTTGCGAACAAGACTAGAGAACCCCTCAGTGACAGACTTGGTCGTACATAACCCCTCTTCATCAGATCGTCAATCTGAACCCGCAACTCTCGTAGCTCCGAAGGGGAATCTGGTAAGGAGCCATCGAAATCAGACGACCACCAGGATGCAAGTCTATCCCAAAATCGATATCACCTCGAGGGGGTAGAGTCATTACCTCTTCAAGAAAGACGTCCATAAACTCACTGACGATCCCTAGAACCTCCACCATCTCTGCATCCACCGAATCCACTAATAGCTAAGCTAAGAAGGAGAGGAGGGGTTCCTCTCACTTGCTGCCCTTTTGGCCACCCGCTCACTGGAGAAAGTAACACGTCGGCCGCCTAAGTCTGAGAACACGACCCTTCCTCTGAAGTAGTCCATGATGGAACATACAAATAACATCCAGTCAATACATAGAATGACATAATATGGATTTATCTGCAATAATAGGAGATCCCTGATTGACTGATGTGGACCTATCATTAGTCTGCATCCTCGGAAAACATATAACAAGTCGGTCTGACCTCTGACTAGTGGGATCAGCACCAGGGGAACTGGAAGTCTCTCGACATCTAGACCCAAGGCATGAGCTATACTGGGTGCTACAAATGAGTGAAAAGCTCCGGTATCAAACAAGACATATGCAAAGGTTCTAAACAAACTGATCGTACCTCTAACGATGTCCGGTCCTGATGAAACCGCTGCCTCTGCGGTGTGAAACTGCCCACGACCAGCTCCTCTGCCTCTACGCTGTTGTCCACCTACCTAACCACAACCTATCCGGGGTCCCCTCAGAGTGCCCTGGGGGCGGCCTCCAACTGCAACGTTAGCTCTCGGAGGACCGGGAGCTTGCTTCCCCCTGTTGCGACTAATAAATGTTCCTTGTGGGAAGCTGCTGCTGAGGTGGGTGTTGGGACTATCCACTGCCACCATAATGCACTCTATCCGAGCACTGGTTCTGAAGGTGCATGTGCCCCCCCCCCATATGATGAATCTCGCCGCGAGTTCCGATGGGAAAGGGAGAGGGACAGGGGATCAGAACTGGAACTTCTGAGGCATGTTCCCAGCTGGTCGGAACCTAGAGGGTCCCGATGATTGTGGCTTGGTGTTGACGGGTTTTCCCTTTGACCGGACTCGCTGAATCCCCTCTCGTGATACAACTCCGATTGTGTGCATCCTCTCCACCACTTCAGACTTCTTCTTCACCTCATGGAATGTCTGTAGGGTGAAGGGAGTAACAGTGTACTGGACGGAAGGTCGGAGTTCCTCCTCCAAATGACTCGTTTGACACTCCTCATCCGGAAAGGGGTCTGGGGAAAAGTGGAGGAGATCATTGAACTTAATTCCCAACTCTCTCACTGACACACCACCTAGCAGGAGGGAGTGTATCTCCTGCCTCTTCTCAGATTTCATTGTAGAAGAGAGGAATTCCACCCAGAACTCCTTTCCAAAATCTTCCCATGTCACCTCAGCCTCCCTCTTCACCCCTAGATAAAGCGTCCACCATAGACGTGCCGCTCCCTGCATCTATCTCACCACCAGAGGAACCCCAGTACACTGTCGGAGCTCGGATCAAGCCGAAAGATATTACCATCTCCTCTGGTCAGCTCTCCATCTCCATGTATGAGGTTCTTCCCTCAAACATTCCGAGGGTCTGCCGCTGGAATGCACGAAGCTTCTTCTTACACTAGTCAACCTCCTCCTCCTGGTCAGCCCTCCATCGGTCAGTCGAGTCAACCTCCTGGGCCTCGATCTCCCGCATGACTCGTGGTTGTCTTCCAGGCACCATATCTGCAAGGTAACAAAGAATGCCTAAGCCCGGTTAGTGTAGAATATTGTTCTTACATTTTATTTGACTTCATTATTTATTTTTGAATCCCCAAAACACCCAGAACACGAAAACACAAGTCATTATGATGCATGTACCTTTCCCAGGGTCTCTACCCTGCAATCAGTGTAGCCTGACTTGGTCGTTCGGTAGGTCCAGAGTCCTTGCATCGGATCACGGGGGGCCCAAAATCATGTGTCCTAGCCGGTCTTCCCTGGCCTATTTCACGCACCCAGATCACACAACATTGTTTCCCTACCATCCCATGCAATCCTCACTGTGCCTAACTCCAGACTCCATCCAATCTCTCACCCTCCTCCTTTGATACCATTCTGTCACGACCTGCCTTAACCAAAAGGAAGGAAGGGTCAGCAGTTTGCCAAGCTCTTCCTTCAATATGTTGAAGGAGAGATAATGACCCCCATAACCCACCTTCAATAGGTCCCGGAGTGGAGACCAGCGCCAAGGGTATACAATCTCCTACAAAATGGAAGTCATTACCATTTTTATTTCTATATAAACGAGAGATATGATAGCAACCCCAACAATACCAAAGATGAAAGTATAGGAAAATCCAAATGTAACCCATTCCCATATGCATGTTCAATAGTAAATAATAAAGGCCACATGAACTCCAAGGGTAAAGTACCAAGAAAAAGGAAAATGACAATAGCAACTACCCCAAGGTCCATGCTAGTACGGTCCCACACGATCCCTGAATTCCTCCTGGAAACCTGAAAACAGTTTTACATATGTAGGGTGAGCATACAAGTACACTCAGTAGGGAAAACCAAAGACTCTCGTGCACTAGTGAGGAGACATTCTAATGCCCCATTGAAAAAGAGATAACCGAACACCAAACAAGGAAAAGCTATCCATCCAAACCTCGCCAAGGTATTCTCCCCAAATAACGCAAGTCATGTAACATATAGTAATTGAACATCAATATTTGGGTACCCCGCACTGCTTTCCGATTGGTTATTGAAGACATCTTATGCATCAAACCAATCCCACGATTCTCACCACAGTACCACTACCACACCATCTCGCACACACTTGGGCCATAACATCACCGTAGACCCACTTCCAAACCCCTCCCATAGACACCTGGGCCACAACCACCTCACGTAACTATGCCCGCAAACACCTATCCCAGAACAACCACTTCCATGCCTGAATACAACTGGTCCAGAAATCTACCTTCATGCATGATGACACCTGGGCCTTATCCCGAAGATTCTTGGGAAACAACCTACACATAAACACCTGGTACAACCACCACAACTACCCTGCCTGAAGATTCATGGTATAATAATTGACCTCTGTCCATCACAACCTTCCTGAAGATACTTGGGCTATCCGGGAAAGGGAGCAGAAATGAGATAATAACCAGCCACTAATAGAAGTGTTGGGAAAAACACACTCCCCCATGAAATGTGGTGTTCTTCAGTAAGTATTAAACCTGGGTGGGTCACAAAAAAGAATCATAAAAGATACAAATATATGTATAGGTAACAAACACTCATCCCAACCTAGGGATTCCAATCCTAAGCACAAACACCCTTGTAACTATTCATTCACAAAAGAATCCACGACACTCGCATCCAAGTCAGAAATCATTCCCAGAATCAATTTCCCAACTCCACCATTCTTGATTTCATGTTAAATTGGTCCCATTAGGGTGAATTCTTCACTACCAGGCAACTAACAAGCATAACCACAAGCCAAAAAGAAAGAAACTACCAAACAACATTTTAAGCCTTCACACGTGGTTCCCTTGAATGTCACAAAAACAAAGGGATATGTGATATCTCTCGAAGTAATGGAACCAAAAGAACCCAAAGACCCAGTACCATGTCCCCAAAATCTAGGAGCCAACGGTCTCTCAACAACAAATGATTCCACCCCAATTCATTATGTAAGTAGAGTAACCACACAACCCCAAATTACAACAACAGGGGATCCCATCCCCACTCCTATCACCATAGAAAAAGGATCATTAATGAAAAAACAAAACTGCTACCACCAACACAATGTAGGATCATTCAGGTATTTTCAGATTTAAAAGATTTAACACACTCCATGGTTTCATTTCTAGAGTGTTTTAACAAAGGTAATCACAGAAAAGGGTATATCATGGTACATTAAATTTATTTAACCAAGAATATGTAATTAACCAATTCCATGTTACAGTTACTTGAACATCTAGGAGCACCGAGGTTCATTAGAGCATAGAGAAAGACCACAAACAACCATGATTTTTAGTGAGCATATGCTCGTACCATACACAACACATAACAACATAAAGGGTGCAATAGAACATCGATCACACCCCCTCCCCTTCATTATGTAAAAGTTCATTAATTATCTTCATTATGTTTGGTTTCATCAATTTCCATAGAGGAAAATGTATGCCCACCCCGCATGATACACAGAAAGGGGAGATAAAGGAGAAAATCCCTACTTGATTTATCAATGATCAACGTTTTTCTCCACGTGACAGGAACGGCAGATGTGCGGCCTGCATGGGAGGAAATTTTTGGACTCCATGACGTGTAGAAGTCTCTAGTAGAGGCGCACCACAAGCCATGGGAATAAGGACTCCACACACACTAGTGAAGAAGAAATAAACTCAACCGAGAAGAAAAGGAGAACTCTAACAAGAGATATAAAGAGGGTTACATGATATGGAATTTCGAGAGTTGGAAAAAGCATATCGTGGATTCCTACATGGGTGGGCAGTTACACATGATGATATTAAGGAGTTATTTAAAATCGCCCATCAGGGATATTTCTCGGAATTCACAGTAATCAAATATAGGCTTTAAATTACTTAAAAATGGTATTTCAAAACAATTTACGTCAAATGATATGATATGGGGGAAGAAAAGTCGAGTACTAGAAGAATGAATGTTAGGTTCAGCAAGGACACGGTGCCACCATCACGATGTCACCCTTACGGTTCCACCATGACTGGTTTGACAGTCATGGTGCCACCATGACCGGTGCCCCCATGACCAGTGCCGCTGTCATGGTGGAGCCGTGTTTTTGGTAACGTAATGGCTAGGGGGTCTGGACCATTACATGTATACTATAGTTCGAAGTCAAATTCATGTTTGAACTCCATCAACTGAAGCTATAGTAAGTTCATGTTATGCTAGGAGAGAACATAACTCAAACTCTTATGATCGGTGAAAACCACAAAGAACTCACCTTGGAGGTAATGTCTCTATAACTTCAGATCAAACACCATGGCTACCAACTCAAGATCATTGGTAGAATAGTTGCATTCATGGGGATGTAACTGATGAGACCCATAAGAAAAAACTGTCCTCTACTGTATGAGAACACAGCCTAACCCCAGTTCTGATGCATCGCAAAAAACATCATACTGGACTCCCTCACCTGAAAGACATTGTATGGGAGCACTTACTAACTTCTCTTTTAGATACACGAAAGCTTCCTAACAATGATCGGTCCATATGGATGCCTGATCTTTCTTGGTCGAAGTTGTCAAAGGAGTTTCAACTCATGAGAAATTGTCTACAAACCTCTTGTAGTAGTCTGTGAGACCAAGGAAACTTTTCACCTCTAAAACAATCTTGGGGGCCTCTCAAGACACAACTACTTCAATATTTGATGGATCCACAGAATCTATCATTTGGGACACAACATGCCCCATGAAATGGACTTCTCAAGTCCAAAACTCACACTTCAACAACTTCCCTAATAGCAGATGTCGACAAAGAACTCCCAAAATGGATTGTAGATGCTCTGCAAGCTCCTCTTCAGATTTGGAGTACATAAGGATGTCATCGATGAAAACTACCATGAACATGTCCCAGAACTCAGGAAAGACAACATTCATCAATCCCATAAAAACAGCTAGAGCATTTTCCATGCCGAATAGTGTTACAACGAACTCATAATGCCCATGACGACAATAGAAAGCAGTCTTTAGAATATCTTTATCTTTCACAAGCATCTAATGATATCTGAACCGCAAGTCGATCTTTGAGAACCAACTTTCACCATAAAGTTGATCGAGTAAGTCCAAAATCCATAGAATTGGATATAGATTCTTTATTGTCAATTTGTATAAGCAATGATAATCAACACACAATTGCAAAATGTTGTCGGCCTTCTTCACGAACTAAACTTGTTCACCCCATGATGGTATATTTGGACAGAAAAAACCGCACTGTAAAAGACCATCAAGCTGTATACATATCTCTTGAAACTCATAAGGGTCCATCCTATATGAAGAAATAGAAATAGGAGACTATCCTGGATATATCTCAATTCCAAACTCGGTCTCTCGTCGAGGGGGTATGGATACAACCTCTTCTGAAAAGATATCAGGGTACTCCTCTATGACCCGAGGAAACTCCAACTGCTGAACCTCTGAAGAACATAGCATCATCTCATCCATCATTGATGATAAGGATGGAATGCACCTATGACCCATCTGAGGATCTCACTAAACAACAAACACCACTTGTTCTCCATCTGCGACAAAGAAAATGACATTCATCCTGAAGAAATCCCTGATAGCATGCACCGAATACAACCAATCCATGCGAAGGATGACATCATATGTTTGTATTCGTAAACATAGGAAATATCCACTAGATTGGTGTTTCACCAACACTATTTCACATTCTCTACATATTTTAAACAAGTCATCTTGAACTCCAACTATCATAGTCAACGCCAAGGGAACTGGAAACCTCTCTACCTCAAGTCCCAAAGTATGGACAAGGGTAGTTGATATGAATGAGTGTGGAGCTCCTGAATCAAACAAAGAATAAAAAAAGTTAGAAAACAAGAATAGGGTACCTCGAACGACATCTGGCTTGTATGGTGCTAGCAACGCCAGTGCATGAAGTTGACCACGACTTTATCCATGGCCTCTCTGACCCTGATGATGACCACCCCCAGAAAAAAAGTGCATGATCCCTTGGAATAGGCCTAAGAGTTGTTTCCTATGGGGAAACAAGATGTGAAGGGATGGGACCTAACCCCAGCTGAACGGGAACACTTATGCCCTGAAAAACTGAAACCCCGGACCAGAGTCCTAATTCTTGAGGGATTGTAATGATCCCCCTCTTGTGATGATCCAGTCAGGGAAAATGTCCTCTCGACAACCTCTGCCATTGGTTGCACCTCAAGGTATGTCTTTAGCATAAATGGGGTGACCTAGCGCTGGATCTCTGGATGCAAATACTCTTCAAAATGCCTCACCCTGGCCACTTCATCTGGTAACAGGTTTTACCCATATCGTAAAAAGTTCCTAAAACAGATTCCAAACTCTCGAACAATAGAGCTCCCCTGCTGACGGGTAAGAAGATCCTAGAAACTAGATGACTTCACAGTCGAAGAAACGAAATTGAATCTAAAAATATCTCGGAACTCCTACCATGAGATCACTGACTCCTCATGATCCCCGAGGAACAAGAACCACCATTACCTCACTGCTCCATGCAACATCGTCACAACTAATGACACCTGGTTCTCTTTCTGAGCTCGGATCAGATCATATGGGGCCCTAAACGCCTATGTCTCTGCTGATCACCAGTGTTTACCTCACTTGCTTAACATGAGTGACACTATTTCCCTACCAACCTATGCAACCATACCTATGCCAAACTCCAAGCTCCATCATATCCCTCAACCTGACAATGTGTACCACTCTGTCACGACCCCCTCCAAACAATGTGTACCACTCCTATTATGGCAATGTGAGAAGGGAGATAATGACCCCTATGTCCCACCTCCAGTAATCCTCAAGTTGGAAACTAGCACTGAGGGTATAGTAACACACAAATTGGAGGAATTACCCTCTAAGAGAACACATATAGAAGAGAGTGATATGATAGACACCAATAAACTCCAACTCAGAACATGAACTATAAAATAATCCCATGTGAAAAAATGGAGTTTCATGTAATAGTACTACAATAAAAAGGGGAAAAACTGCAAATAACCAAAAGAATTTTAAATACCTGCAACCAGAACCCCGAACAGCTCCTGCAAACCCAAGATAGTAGAAAACGACTTGATCTCCAACCTACTTCAAGTAAACTAAAAAACAATTTAAATATACGTAGGTTAAGTATAATAGTATACTTAGTAAGATCCTCCACGAAGCATCTCGTGCAAAGGTAAAGAAATCATTCTACGGCACAGTGAACAACAAGTGAAACTAACCTTTCACTGAAACAGGTATACTAACCTCCCAACCTCAACATGGCTACCCTCTCCAAGTAACGCATACAAGAATATAGCATATAATAAATAATATCAAGGGTACCCTATTACTACTTCCCCACTGGTTTTCTGCTATTCCCCAATGTCACACGTCCTAAGCATCTCTCTTCAAAAAGGCATTCCCATAGACACCTAGGCAAAGCACCACAATCTGCACCACATGCACTATAATGCTTGATTGCAAACACCTGGGCGAAGCACCACACCATCCTCACAAACAAAAGCAACCAGGTAGTTTCCGAGAGCCACCACATCTCGCATAACGTGTATCATACGTCAAGTATTATACCTCAAGCCATTACTACCCATACACTGAGTAAGGGGTCTCAAGCCATCACAACCTATACACGTTACACCTATAATAGTCTATAGGATACTATATCTAGAATATATGTGTGTGAATAACCACAATCCATTACATCCCTCTACACACATATATGGGTAAAACTAACCGTTGTGGCTAACAGAACAAATATCTACTAAGAGAAGAGAGTGGGGCCAAAGGGGGTAGTCAGCCATTCATCCTCCCACAAAATTGTTGGGGAAAACACCTCCCCAAAGGCTCAGAATCCCCGGGGTTTCAGTTTCCCTTATTGACATGGTTGATTGGCGTATAGAAACACAAAAAGTACTGAATATATTATTACTCAAAACCACATTCTGGGCATAACATAGTCTTAGACACAACTTTAGCTAACGTTTCTAGGACTCCGGGCTACCACTTCTAAGACTATGTATCATATAAGGACACAAAAATTTAAAGTGATTTATTACATTACTTCATTCCATTTTTCACCAATTTTATTGTACATTAATTAATTATTAAAACATTAATTAACCATGAAAAAAATACACATTGTGTTTCATTAGAATCACACCCAAAGTCCATTGTCACTTTAATATTATAGCCTCATCATTCTGTATCATCGAACAACAACCCCATGTGTTAACACCATTTAATCAAACATAAATTAGAGAAATACGTTCCCATATTCCCAGGCATTCTAGAAAAGAATTCGAGGCTACTTAACATAAGGGGTCTCAAAATGGTGAGTAGATGTACTACCCGTCAAGTCTTTGTCGCCTATACCAAGAGCATAGAACCATCCTCTCTTAGGTAGCTAGACACGGAAAACACGTGGCATACTTCGTTCGTCTTCGACTCCTTCAGAAAAAGTGTAAGCCAGAACTGTTTCCTTGAGCAGTGGGAAAAAGTAAAGATGGAAATCAACCAAAAGAAACACCAAGCATCCAACAATCACATCCATCCCCTTCAATCATCCATGGTGTCCTCCCCGACACCCACATGCATAAACCGATGCATCTCGCCACCCTACGCATCATCCGCTGCCACAACCAAAGGGCCTCTATGCCCCCGCATATCACTACAACCATCCAGGATCACATCACAAGACAATCATCAGGAAATAAAACATCACATCAATTGAGTTGTTGGCCCTCTAACAATCAAGAGGGTAACTCATAACCCTTCAAGTAATTATCAAACAATCAAATCATCAAACCATATTGAATTAACAGATTTATAATCCATTGGTTCCAAAATTTGAAACCAAACCAATAAGCTATCACAAATGATTATACATGCTTACTATGCCAATTTTATTGACATAAAATTACCACAAGAACCAGATTCATTCACATTACTCTTTATCTTTAGCCAAACAATTATCAATTAGTCCCAATTTACATTATTTACCGACTTCCATCAAGAACAACAGTTAAGAAAAGCATGCATAGATATCACACTATCTAGAAAAACAATTGGCAATATAATACGGTTGATAAAAATTATTTATGTGGTTTAAAGTATTTATTATGTCAATTCCTTTGTCATCATGTGGGATTAAACATGGTAACAATACAGTTGCACGTAAAATAAAGAGAAGCAATGAATCCCATACCTCAATGGTTTTTGACAAAAACTACAACTGTAACACCCCAAGCTTCTACGGTATGCTTTTCTTTGAATAATGCAATAGCATGTTTTGTACGCAACATCGAGTTCTAACACACACCACAACCGATAGAACTAGCCGGTATGAATAGTAATACCTACTTTTTGAAATTTTATCTCTCAAAATAGACTTCATTTTTGTAATCGGAGTATCTAATTAAGCCTATGGTGAAATTTTGGTACTTTTCGAATAACTTTAATATTTTGATGAATAGTGAAAATTACTAAATTTTAATTAAAAACAACTTTTTTAATCAAAATAATTAATAGTAATAAAATATGAATTTGAGTGGTTTTAAAAAATATTTAAATTATATTTTTACCATTAGACACAATTTTTGCCATTGGACATAATTTCAAAATTAAACCGAACATAAACAATTATCAATCTTTTGATAGTTATTATATCTTAAAAACACGCTTTTATTTTGACAACGGGAATTAATTTTAAATTAATTTCTTCCACTTCTATGTTTTGAATTTGAAAAAATGGGTTCCATTTTTGGAATCAGGATGTTCAAGTTGTGTAAATAGGTAACTTTTATTTTTCGACATTTTGAATAATTACTTCGGTAAATATTTTATTTACCATGGTTAAAGGGTAAATCCGGTAAACAAGGGTTAAAAAATAATATTATAATAATATCAAATTACCCTAAAACGTGTCCTAATATTTTTTGTTGAACCATGTTCGACCATGGGCATATTTGGGTCGATTTTGGGATCCCATGGTGCCACTTGTAAGTGATAGGGACACTTTATTTTAATTAAGTTAGAATTAATACAAAAATGACACAAGAATATATCTTTTAGAAAAATAATTTTTACATAGAGTTATATATGTTGTATTTTTGACTATAAATATTCATTAGAAATATAAAAATATTTCATACATATTAGTATTTTATTTAGAATTTTTATACATTAAATATTTTAATTTATATATGACACAATGGTGATGCCGTAATTACCATAATTGTGAAAAATTAAACTAATTGATATTATAAATACCCAAATAAATATAATTGGAGAATTTTATTGAATTAAAATAATTTTCTAGGTTAATATGACATATTATTATTGATTTAATTGACTTTTTTCGATGTAATCATTCTGTTATGAGTTTCACAAAAATCAATTATTGAATAGTGTCAAAATTGGCATAAAAGAGATTTTAAAACAAATATTATATTATTAATTGATATTAAATTATTAAAAATATAAGGATAGGCCAGGAGACTTATATCATGATAGTTGTG
Organism: Viscum album; assembly: GCA_963277665.1. Taxonomy (NCBI): domain Eukaryota; kingdom Viridiplantae; phylum Streptophyta; class Magnoliopsida; order Santalales; family Viscaceae; genus Viscum; species Viscum album. The sequence continues at coordinate 1,750,906,326 of OY728164.1, forward strand.
TCATTAATGGACCACTTGGGGGAATCTTGGATATATATAGTAATTTTATTTACCATATAATATAAAAATACAAAGAGACATTATAAAAGTGAAACTAATTAATGAAGAGTTAATACATAATGATAAGGTTAGTATAATGACCCAAACCTATCTAAATTCTATTTGTTGAGTGGTTTTTGACCTATCCCCTCCTTAAAATTTAAATAATCCACTTTGTAGCCATTAAAATCCGAATATGAATTTATTATAAAATAATATTTCTATCTTTTCCAAAGGTGCCCCTCACCCCTCTTATAAAAGAGAACTCTCCCTTCTCGTTAACTCACACCTTCAAAGACTTTTTTTTCGGCCAAACTCTGCCCAAATACTCTCTCAACTTCCCTAACATTAACCTAGAGGCCTTCATTTAGTCAAAAATCCAACTTAAGGAGCCCTTTAGATCAAATCAAAAGGAAGAACTCAAAGAAGAGATAATGATTTCACCACCCTTTTCCAAGTTCCTTTCTTCATCCACTTCTTCCTTCTTTGTTATTACCATTCTAAAAAAACTCTAGTATCTTATATATACTGTGATGTTATTATAAATATGGTACAACCATATTCATTATTCTATCCATCCTTTGAATAACATGTCACCATACGTGCGTATGTACGGCTTACCGTCTCCACGTCGTGGTGTAATTGTTATTCAATAAATTATTATTTGGATGGGTATAATAATGATGTGTAACTAATTTAAATAATAAATTTAACATGATAATGATTTTTTATATATTATATACCATCCCATTATATATTATTTTAATATCAAAAGAATGATATTGTCGCTCATGCGTACGTACGAACTACCGTCTCCACGAACGCGATGAGATTCAATCTCCATCGTATCCATTCAAGTATAAATCTCATTTTATGATTAATAATAGTATCTAAGGACTTTATATAATTCTGGATATGAATAAGATAGAACCTATCCATGAAAAAAATGTCTTACGTAACAAAACATATAAAAGAAAACGAGTAAGTTAACACCTGAAAAAATGATAATACTAAGATATTATTAACAAATCAATGTTAAAAGATCATATATGATATCATATTGATGTATATGATTCTTGTATAATTTAATAACAATTATTTCACCATTATACAGGAGGTTAACCTACCCCCAACCAAGGAGAAGTACAAGTTAAGGGTTTATTTCGCTATCTTTTCATTATCTGAGGTTGTTTATATGTAATAATCTACTGGGATTTCATTATCATCCACATCCATGTTTCTTAAAAATATATTTCAAAAGATTTTTACTATATACTTGAATATGGGATAAAGTCATTTATACTTTTGTTGACTTATATAAGGTGTTTATAAAGGAATCTTTCCGTCATTTTCCAAACAAGGTCATTTCTAACCTTTTCGACAGAATTAAGGTAAGAATGTTTTTTTATACGGAGGGTGTGGCTATTTTTTGCCGTTATAAAATCGTTGAAGCTTCCATTACATGTTTTTAAGAAAATTTTCAAAGAAAATGTTTTATTTTATAAATATATTAATCATAAATGATTTCAAAATAGAAAGAGATATTTCATTAAAAAGATTTTTGATTTCATCTATGTCAACATCCTTTGATGGAATTTGCACTTACTGAATTGATTTATTATGATACAAAACTTCTATATTATATTGAAGGTTTTGTGATATGTTTGACTGTGGATGTGTTATTTTTATACCATTCATTTTTTATGGATGAATTATTTACATTTTTATGCTAGTTTTAATACGAATGTTTATGTTATGTTTAAACCGTTTCATATGGGGATTCATTGGACTTAATATGTGACGGGTGGAGCCCGCTATAGCTCCTCGATGCATCGGTAGGTCTCATGAGACAAACTAGTGTCTTGGCACAAGGCCTTGGAAATATATTATTTTTAGTCTTGGCACGAGGCCTTGGATATGTGGTTATGATAGTCTGGCATTATGCATTCCATTATTATGGAAGCGGTTATTGATATTGCATGTGATTATTCGATTAGTAGAATATCCATGTGAATAAGTAAATGGAATTATTTCATTTTATTTTTTCCATAATATGTTGATGTTCATGTTTAAAAGGTTTTTGTTTTAGTTATACATTTCTTAAATGTTTATTCTTATTTACGAAAGTTTCAGCTATATTGTTATCCTCATTGGGGATTTGAGATCTCCCCTTTTCAATGTTTTATTTTTCCGAGGATGTGAAGATGTAAATTATGAAAGACCTGTTGGGATATTATGAGGGGATAATAGTGTGGAATATGGAGACAATATGTTGTTGTAGTAGTTTTTCACTTTATGATGTAATGTAAAACTTTATGAATATATCTAGTGTTTCCAAGGCTACTAAACCAATCAGTCTTTCGAGATTTGATCTTTCTTGTAATCATGCCAATGTTAATTAATAATGCACTACCTCTGGCTAACTAGGGTCGGGGTGTTATAGTTGGTATCAGAGGAGGTTTAGTACAAACCTGGGAAGCTAGATTTAGATAAACTCTAATTAGAGAAAGTAGAACTAAGATGAACATTGAGGATTAGTATAGAAGAAATTCTGAGAATTTTGGTATTGTATAGATTTTGTGAGTTTTCCGAGAAATACATCCCTTTCTAGATACGAGCAGGTAGAGGCAGCTCTTGCATAGATGTACCTAGGGGTAAAACCCGAAAACACCGCTTTGAGCTAAACTCGAACGGGAACTGGTGCACGACAATGGGCCTTGCTGCACTCTTGGTTACGACACTCCCGGGGGATATGCTTAGGATAACTCTCAATTTCTTTACAAATCATTATGAAGGGTTTATGAGTATATAATTCCTCAATGAAAACATTTTTTATGATTATGGATTATATCCATAAATAGTTCAATTTATTTTAAGTGTTTTATAAATATGGGATTATGTATTTTGATTCATAAACTGATCTAGTTTATGCCATTTTTTAGAAATGGAGCATAGTGTAAGAAATAGAATCTGTATCAATGCACGCACTCCATATAGAGATTGCCCGCCTACTCAAGATAATTGTAGTGGATCCAGTGATGCAATTGGTGCCGATCAGCTAATCACCATACTCTGACAACTCACTCAGGTTATTAATAATAACCTTACCCGTATGGAGCACCCTGATCCACAGTGTGGAGGATCAATGTAAGATCGATTCATGAGGCAACAACCACCAACGTTCAATGGGAGTACAAAACCCTTTAGTAGCTGAGCAATGGATAAATTTCATAGAGAAAATATTTCAGGCTTTGGGGAGTAGTGAAAGGGAAAGTGTTATCATGGATGATTACCACCACACTGGAGATGATGATCAATGGTGGTCATTGATTCAAAACATTAAGGAAGTTAATTAAGTATCAAATATTGAATGGAGGGAGTTCAAAGATCTGTTTTTAGAAAAATATTTTCCTCGTGACCATCAAGAAGATAAGGAAAGGCAATTTCTGAGTCTGAGACAAAAGGAGGATGAGAATGTCGCAAAGTATGAGGATAACTTTACAAGGATAGAAAGGTATTCTGGAGATTATATATGTAACCCAATAAGTAATATTGATCGTTTCTTTGATGGGTTAAAACCATTTCTCCGTCGAGCAATAGTCTCACAATCCTTCTCGTCGTACGAAGACATTGTCTCATGTGATATCAAGATAGAGAAAGAATTATCAAAGTATTATAACTTTAAAGCAAAGAAAGAGAAGAAGAGATCTGCTGAACAATCTGGGAATGGAAATAAGGGGATGAAGGGAAAGGTTGAATATCCATCCTATGGTAAATGTCGGAAGAAACACCCTGGTACTTGCTTGAAGGGAATGAGAGTCTGTTACAAGTGTGGTGAAAACTTCCACCAAGCTCGTGATTGCAAAGGGAAGAAGGAAGCTACCAATGTTCAATGCTACAATTATAGGGAGATGGGACATTATGCATATTAATGTCCTAATCGTCAGTGGAACTTACCTCAGAAAAGGAAAAGGGATCAAGGCCAAGCTTTTTCTATCACTACTGCTGAGGTAGAAGTTCCAAAAGATGTGGTGGCAGGTAATTTAATGGTTTCCTCAAGTTTTACAAATGCATTATTTGATTCTAGATCATCACATTGTTTCATATCTTCCCATTTTTCTAATAAAATTAGATATTTCCAATTTGATATAACAAGCGAGTTTTCAATTAAAACTACTAAGGGAAGTATCATTGCAACAAAGTTTTGTGAATCAGTCCCCAATAGAGCACCTAAATGTTCTTTATCTACTGATCTCATCGTCATACCTATGATTGAGTTTGATATAAACCTTGGTATGGATTCGCGTTTGGACTATGATACAAATATTTATTGTAAGAAGAAAGAGGTTATGATTTTTGATGATGATGATAAGGAACAACTTATCATTAGAGCAGAATCACCACCACCTAATTCTTATCTAGATCCACCCCCAATAGCTCAACTAAATTCAATTATTGGGGAGGAAGAGAAAGAAATGACTGTGGGGGAGGAAAGGAATGTTCATATAGAGAATGTAGCTATTGTTAAATAATGTGTAGATGTATTTCCGTAAGATTTACCTGGACATCCTCGAGAACGAGAAGTTATGTTTTCCATTGATTTAATTCCTGGATCAAGGCCTATATCAAAGACCCCTTATAGAATGGCCACTGTGGAATTAGTCGAAATAAAGAAACAACTAGCGGAATTGAGTAATAAGGGATTTATTCTCCCTAGTGTTTCTCCATGGGGATCCCCTGTTCTTTTTGTTAAAAATAAATATGGATATATGAGGTTATGTATCGACTACAGGGAGATCAATGCTATAACAATAAAGAATAAGTATCCCCTACCTCGCATTGATGATTTATTTGAAAAACTGCATGGAGCTCAATACTTTTCCAAGATTGATCTTTGATCTGGATACCATCAGTTGTGTGTAAAGAAGGAACACATTCCGAAGACAGCATTTCGAACCAGGTACGGGCATTACGAGTTTACTGTAATGCCTTTTGGATTGACTAATGCACCCTCTGTATTCATGGATCTGATGAATAGTGTTTTCAAGGAGTATCTCGATGAAGTTGTGGTGGTATTTATTGATGATATCTTGGTATAATCCAAAAGCTATTAATTTCATGAAAATCACTTGCGCATTATCCTGAAGACTTTGAGAAGACATGAATTATATGGGAAGTTTAGCCAGTGTGAATTCTGGTTTCAGGAGATTTCTTTTCATGGCCATATTGTCTATATATATGGAATATTTGTTGATCCTTCTATGACCAAGGCAATCCAAGAATGGACATCACCTACTAGTATAACTGAGGTACGTTGTTTTATTGGTTTAGCAGGTTATTATCAATGTTTCGACCAGAATTTTGCCCGATTAGCTAACCCATTAACTAAGCTCACACGTAAAGGGGTTAAATTTGTTTGTACAAAAGAGTTTGAGGAAGGTTTTGATGATCTGAAGAGAAGATTAGTCAATGCTCCAATATTTACTCTACCATCAGGGAATGATGGGTTTTTATTTATAGTGATGCATCGAATAAAGGACATGGTTGTGTCCTTATGCAGAATGATAGTGTTATTTCCTATGCATCACGACAGTTGAAAATTCTTGAGAAAAACTATCCTACTCATGATCTCGAGTTAGCACCTGTGATATCTGATTTGAAGATATGGAGGAACTACCTCTATGGTGAAAAATGTGAGATTTATAATGATCATAAGAGTTTAAAGTATATTTTCTCACAAAAAAACTCAACATGAGGCATAGGAGATGGCTTGAATTACTCAAAGATTATGATTGCACGATACACTACCACTTGGGGAAGTCAAAAAAGGTGGAAAATGCTTTGAGCAGAAATGACCATGGAGTTTTGAACAATATGAGAATTGAAATGGATCCAATTTTCATGGATCTAGTGAATATGGACATGGGAATAACTAGGGAAGGTGAAACATCAATGCTTTTTCAAATGGTTTCCAAACTATCTTTACTAGAAAAGATTAAGAGTTCTCAGACCAATGATGAAGAATTTAAAAAGAATATTAAAGCTTTGAATGATGGTATATTGATAGACTTTGTGTATGAATATGGAATTTAAAAATTTGTGAAGAGACTTTGGGTTCCCGATATACCTGATCTAAAAAGGGATTTTTTTGGATGATTCTCATAGTTCCAATTTCTCTATACACCCTGGGAGCACCAAAATGTATAGAGATTTGAAGGAACATTTTTTGTGGTCCAACATGAAGAGGGAGATTGCTGATTTTGTGTCAAGATGTATTGTTTGTCAACAAGTGAAAGCTGGAAGGCAACAACCTGGAGGAGTCATGCAACCTCTTCCCATACTGGAGTGGAAATGGGACAATATTACGATGGATTTTGTCATGGGACTACCAATGACTCCTAGAAGGAATGATCCAATATGGGTTATTGTTGAACGTCTTACCATGTCAGCACATTTTATTTCTATAAGTGAAGCTCTACCACTGGAACGTCTAACAAGACTATATATTAATAAGTTGTGAGACTTCATGGAGTACCCCTATCGATTGATTCTGATCGTGATCCCTGTTTTACTTTAAGATTCTGGAAAAGACTTCAGAAATCCCTGGATATTGAACTTCATTTGTGCACTGCCTACCACCCTCAAATGGATGGACAATCAGAACGAACTATTCAAACCTTAGAATACATGTATAGATCCTGCTCACATGACTTTCATGGTATGTGGGATCAATATTTACCTCTGGTAGAGTTTTCCTATTACAATAGCTTCCATTCGAGTGTTAAGACGGCTCCATATAAAGCATTATATGGAAATAGATTTAGTACACCAACCTGTTGGGATGATGTTGGTAAAAGAAAACTTGTAGGCCCAGAACTGGTGGTGGAAACGATGGAAAAGTTGAAAGTAATCCGAAATCACATTAAAGCAGCTCAAAGTAGGCAGAAGAGCTATGTCGATAATCGAAGGAAGGATTTGGAATTTCAAGTCAGTGATCATGTTTCCCTGAAGGAATCTCCATGGAAAGGAGTCATACGTTTTGGTATGAAAGGTAAATTGAGTCCTAGATACATCAGACCTTTCGAAATTCTAGAACGAATTGGGGATGTAGCTTACCTATTGGAAATGCCGCCAAGTCTCTTCAAAGTTCATGATGTGTTCCGCGTATCGCTATTGAGGAAATACATGCCTGACCCAATGCATGTACTCACCTATGTGGAATTAGAATTGGAACCCGATCTGTCTTATTGAAAAGAGCCCGTCAGGATTCTTGATACAAGAGAACAAGTACTGAGAAACTGGACGATGCATCTGGTAAAAGTTTTGTGGAGAAACCATAAGATGGAAGAGGCAACGTGGGAACCCGAGGAACTTATGATGAAGAACCACCCGAGTCTTTTCAAGTGGAGGTATTCTAGAAATTTCGAGAACGAAATTATTTGAATGAGGGGAGAATGTAACACCCCAAGCTTCTATGGTACACTTCCCTTTGAATAATGCAATAGCGTGTGTTGTACGCAACATCGAGTTCTAACACACACCACAACCGATCAAACTATTCGTTATGAATAGTAATACCTACTTTTTGAAATTTTATCTCTCAAAATGGACTTTATTTTGGTATTTGGAGTATCTAATTAAGCCTAAGGTAAAATTTTGGTACTTTTCGAATAACTTTAATATTTTAGTGAATATTGAAAATTACTAAATTTTAATTGAAACAACTTTTTTAATCAAAATAATTAATAGTGATAAATTATGAATTTGACTGGATTTAAAGTATATTTAGAATATATTATTACCATTTAATACAATGTTGTTCATTGGACATAATTTCCATATTAAACCGAACATAAACAAGTATCAATATATTGATAGTTATTATATCTTAAAAACACGCTTTTTTGTTTTGACAGTGGGAATTAATATTAAATTAATTTCTGCCACTTCTGTGTTTTGAATTTCGAAAAATGGATTCCAAATTTGGAATCAGGATGTTCAAATTTTGTAAATTGGTAAATTTTATTCTTAGACATTTTGAATAATTACTTCGGTATATATTTTATTTACCATGGTTAAAGGGTAAATCCGGTAAATAAGGGTTAAAAAATTATATTATAATAATAACAAATTACCCTAAAACGTGTCCTAACTTTATTGGTTGATACATGTTCGACCATGGTCATCTTTGGGTGGATTTTAGGACCCCAAGGTGCCACTTGTAAGTGATAGGGACACTTTATTATAATTAAGTTAAAATAAATAAAAAAATGACACAAGCATATATCGTTTAGAAAGGCAATTTTTACAAAGGGTTATATATGTTTTAGTTTCGACTATAAATATTCATTAGAAAGCTAAAAAGATTTCCTACATAATGGTATTTTATTTATAATTTTTAGATATTATATAATTTAATTTATATGTGACACAATGGTGATGAAGTAATTACAATAATAGTGAAAAATTAAAACTAATTGATATTATAAATACCCAAATAAATATAATTGGAGACTTTTATTGATTTAAATTTTTTTTCTAAGTTAATATGACATCTTAGTATTTATTTAATTGACATTTTTTGAATAAATCATTCTGTTATGAGTTTCACAAAAATAAATTATTGAATAGTGTCAAAATTGACAAAAAAGAGTTTTTAAAACAAATACTATATTATTAATTGATATTAAATTCCTAAAAATCTAAGGTTCGGACAACAGACTTATATCATGATATGTGTATCATTAATGGACCACTTTTGGGTCTCTTGTATGTATATATTAAGTTTATTAACCATATAATATAAAAATACAAAGAGACATTGTAAAAGTGAAACTAATTAACTAAGAGGTAATACTTAAAGATAAGGTTAGTATAATGACCCAAACATGTCTAAAATATATTGGTTGAGTGTTTTTCGACCTATACCCACATTAAATGATAAATATTTCACTTTGGAGCCATTATAAACCGAATATGAATTTATTATAACATAACATTTCTAGCTTTTCCAAAGGTGCCCCTCACCCCTCTTATAAAAGGGCACTCTCCTTTCTCATTAACTCACACCTTCAAAGACTTTTGGACCAGCCAACCTCTGCCCAAATACTCTCTCAACTTCCCTCAATTCATCGTAGAGGCATTACATTAGTCATAAATCCATCATAAGGTTCCCTTCTGATCAAATCAAAAGGAAGAACCCAAAGAAGAGGTAATGATTTCACCACCCTTTTCCAAGTTCCATTCTTCTTCCACTTATTCCTTCTTTGTTATTTCCATTCTAAAATAATAACTCCAGTATCATATATATACTTTGATGTTATTATAAATATGGTACAACCATATTCAATATTCTATCCATCATTTGAATAACGTGTCACCATACGTGCGTACGTACGGCTTACCGTCTCCACGTCGTGGTGTATATGTTATTCCATAAATTATTATTTGGATGGGCATAATAATGATATGTAACTCATTTAAATAATACATATAACATGATAGTGATTCTGTATATATGATATACCATCCAATTATATATTATTTTAATATCAAAATAATGATATTGTCGCTCATGCGTACGTACGGACTACCGTCTCCACAAACGCGATGAGATTCATTCTCCATCGTATCCATTCAAGTCTAAATATCATTAGATAATTAATAATAGTGTCTAATGAATTTATATCATTCTGGATATGAATAAGATACATCCTATCCATGAAAAACATGTCTTACATTAAAAAACATATAATAGAAAACGCGTAAGTTAACACCCGAAACAATGATAATACTAAGATATTATTAACAAATCAATGTTAAAAGATCATATATGATATAATATTGATGTATATGATTCTCGTATAATTTAATAACAATTATTTCACCATTATACAGGAGGTCAACCTACCCCTAACTAAGGAAAAGAACAAGGTATGGGTTTATTTCGCAATCACTTCATTATCCGAGGTTGTTTATACGTAATAATCTACTAGGATTTCATTGTCATCCACATCCATGATTCTTAAAAATGTATCTCAGAACATTTTTACTATATACTAGAATATGGGTTAAATTCATTTATACCCATGTTGACTTATAAAAGTGGTTTATAAAAGAATCATTCTGTCATTTTCCAAACAAGGTCCTTTTTAACCTTTTCGACATAATTAAGGTAAGAATGTTTTTTTATACGGCGGGTGCGGCTATTTTCCACCATTATAAAATTTCCGAAGCTTCACTTACAATCATATAAGAATATTTTCAAAGAAAATGTTTTATTTTATAAATATATGACTCTTAAATGATTTCAAAATAGAAAGAGATATTTCTTTAAAAAGAGTTTTGATTTCATCTATGTCAACATCCTTTGATGGAATTTACAGTTATTGAAGTTGATTTATTATGGTACAAAACATCTATATTGTATTGAAGGTTTTGTTATATGTTTGACTGTGGATGTGTTATTTTTATACTATTCATGGTTTATGGATGAAGTATTTTCATTTTGTATGCCAGTTTTAATACGAATGTTTATGTTATGTTTAAACCTTTTCATATGGGAATGCATTGGACTTAATAAGTGACGGGTGGAGCCCGCTATAGATCCTCGATGAATTGGTAGGTCTAAGGAGACAAACTAGTGTCTTGGCACATGGCCTTGGCAAAATCTTATTTGTAGTCTTGGCACGAGGCCTTGGCTATGTGGTTATAATAGTCTGGCATTATGAATTACATCATTATGAAAGTGGTTATTCATATCGCATGTGATTATTTGATTAGTAGAATATCAATGTGAATAAGTAAATGGGATTATTTTATTTTATTTTTTCCATACTATGTTGAAGTTCAAGTTTAAAAGGATTTTGTTTTAGTTATACATTTCCTTAAATGATTATTCTTATTTATAAAAGGTTCCGCTATATTGTTATCCTTACTGGGCATTTGAGCTCACCCTTTTCTATGTTTTCTTTTCCAAGGATGTGAAGAAGTAAATTATGAATGACATGTAGGGATATTATGAGGGGATAATAGTGTAGACTATGGAGACAATATGTTGTTGTAGTAGTTTTTCACTTTATGATGTTATGTAAATCATTATGAATATATCTAGTGTTTCAAAGTCTACTAAACCAATCGGTCTTTCGATATTTGATCTTTCTTGTGATCATTCCAATGTTATGTAATAATGCACCGACTCTGAGTAACTGGGGTCGAGGCGTTACAACAACGGTCGAAGAACGCTTAATAAACCCGGGTCGATTCTCCAAAACCCCTCATTAGATATCTCTTTCTATAATGACCAAGACCAAATATCTTCATATTTGACATCCATACCCTTATATATACCCATAACAGGCATAGATCTATGAAACCAAGAGAAGAGGAGGAGTAGATCTTAGTAGATATAAGAAACCAACCAATAACTAAGAAGAACGATCACATACCTCCAGAATCCGGCTTAGATTTTTCAATAGAAGCCTTTGGATCACCTCCAAAACGCTTGGGAGAGGTTATACAAGTTTAGAGGAAGGTTAATCAAGAGTTACGGACACTTAGGGGCTTAAACGAGCATGTTAGAGGCAAAACGGTTGAGATCCATGATTTTAGGATCTTGATTTAAGTGCCCGCACGGTTTTCTCGCATGGTTAGAACACCATGCATTAACCATGTGGTCGCTACTTCCTTATAAAAATCTCCTCGCACTATTAAGCTGCATGGTTAGAAAAAACATTCACTAACCTAGCATTAGCCACTGCCTCCAACAGCAACCTCGCATGGTTTGGCCGCAGGGTTTAGAAAAGATGTGCGCTCCCATGCCAAAGTTATATCCTTATAGGTTCCCTTAAAAGTTCACACAAATGCACCCCAATCCACCTTAACCTACTAGAACACCTCAAAGTTCCCATTTTCACAAAGTAATGGACTGGAGAGGTCCATACCATTACACTACCTATTAAAAATATTACATTCCTGCAAAAAGAACACAATTATAGTGATTAAAAATAAACATTGAAGATTAAAAAAAATTCCCATGAGTAATCAAAAATTATGGGGACTTTTTTGGGAGGCTTTTTGGGAATAACATAGAAAAACCGAAACAGAGACAAGCATAAAGACAAAACATTAGTTTCGGAAGCCATACACGCACATGTATAACCAAAAAATCATTTTTCTAAATCAACCTTTTCATTTATGTTTCAAACCATATTTGAAACCAATCCAATATTCTCAATCAAACCCCCATATATAAACAATAAAAAATTTCTTTAAACTTTAAATTTAAAAAGATCACTCATAGAATACTATGAATCATCAAACATGTTGAAATAATATTTCACTTACATCATCCATGAAAAAGTTCCCTGACACCATTTCCATACATACCCACACACATGTGAACTTCCATAAAGAGTACAAAGGGTCACAATCATCCTTTCCCCATCAAAACCCATGAATTTACTATGATTCCAATTGCAATGATTTTTCAATATTAAAAACCATTTCACAAATTATTACCATGTAAATTAAGATTATTTAATTTCAAATGCCTTTTCATTTAAAATAATCATTCACACCAACTGTAACCAAAATAGAACTAAAAATACAAGAAAATATCAAAATAATGATGTAGTTTCTATCCACAACTCAGTGAGATGGTAGTGTGTTATAACTAGGTATGAAATATAACTAAGTATAATTTTCACCAATAATAAGGATATTACATGGGTCACTAAACCACATGAAATCACAATATGTTATATGATCTCCTCCATTTTCTATCCTCAATCCAAAAAAAGCATAAGATGCAAACATAGACTACTATTGGTAACTAATTGATCATAACTAGTAAGAGTTTGTGATTCTTTTCCAATACCTATGTACCATGTCCCAAAATTCATGATAAAAAACTCTTTGACACCCGAAATAACAAGGGAATGCTCTGATACCATTTTGTCAAGATGAATCCCAAATTGATCTCGAAACGGTCACCCGAGCAGGTCCACGACATGAACCGATTGGTGGTCCTGATCCACATTGGTGGGAAACTAGTTGAGAGAATCATGTTAAACCGTTGGGAATGAAATTTTCTAGGGACTAAAGATAAAATAAATAAATAAAAAACATACATAACAGTATGAATAAGCTCTTTTATATTAGATAAAAAAATTTGCACATGTATCAATGTGGCCTCATGGATCAAAACCATATACCGAACTTATCTCATGTAAAGAAAAACTTAATAATAGGAGAACATGAAACTAAAAATATAAAGTAAGTGAGAACACTAAGATACTCAGTTGGAATGCCAGAAATAAACTGCACATGATAACCTACCTCAAATGTTAAATCATTTAATGTTAGATTAAAAATTGGTCATCTAATAAAACAAAATATTTCATTCTTTTACCAAAATATATAATGCAGTCATATTTTTGTTTAAGGGGAACTCCATTTATTTAACATTATAGAAAAATTCACATTATACGAGTCATTTTTAAAAATTTTGTTTTAAAACACAGTAGATCATGAAAATTTACATTAATATAATATAAAAAGTAATGGTGGCATGAGGTGAAACAACGAAAAGATCCAAAAAAATAAAATTGGGACATGAATATATGTGTTCGTGGTTGTTTCCTAAAATTCCCCAAGAGTTCCATGATGTACTTGGTTTAGAACCACCTTCCGCATATGGTAATGCCCTTATGTATATACCCGACATGATGCCCTCAACTACCCAATCTAGTGGCACATCCCTCCAGGCCTATCTAAAACCCCTAGGGTGCCAACCCATATAATTATTCATGACCCACAGTCATCACTCAATCCTCTAATATATTCCTTTGAATTCCATGATAATAATATAATGTGTAAGTTGGTGTCTGTTACACGCATGACTCAACTTACCCATCATCATCAAATTTTCCTACACCAAACGAAGACACCATATATGATAACCCATAAAGGTACATCCCTTATATAGTTGTGGCCATCATATATTTATATATACATTAACACATCACATAAAAATAGTTTAAAATATGCCTTCTCATATATAATAACGTAAATTATTTGTTAAAACATTTCAATGTGCTAATCAGGTTTTACCCTTTCAAAAAAACATTCCAATTTGAAACACAATGTAAATTCACATTTGGTAATTAGACAATTTAAAACCCTACTAAACACACAATAGACCCAAATAATTTCTAAAAAAACTACATTCAATTTATTTATAACAAATCCATATGGACCTTATTATTTCTAAATGTCATCTCCTTAAGAAAATTAAACCATAACATTGAGTAAAACGTGAAATTTTATAAAATAATCCTAATGGACCATATTACAAACACACCCCCAAATAGCATATAAATTTTCAAATGATTCAAACATTGAATACCAAATTTTAATCCATTTTAATAAATCAGACACAAAGAAATTGAAACATTATTTGAGAATAAAAGGTTCATTAAAACACAACATTGATGTTTCATCTTCACATGAGTACACATTAATACATTCAACTTGTGAACCAATTGATGATCATAAAACAATGGAACTCTCTAAATCATCTTAAAAACAAACCAAATACATTTATAATAAATTATTTGACATAGGAACAAAATGCAACCATCCAAGAAATTTACAATGGGACAAATAACCATATTTTGAAACCATAAGAACCCTTTTTTAAATCAATTTAAAAAAGGATCATTTTTATTCTAAAACAACATCACTCCAATCATGATTCTATGAAATACAACCAAATCGCACCTCCATCAATTCTCGTACATGAAACTAAATTTACCCGAAATTAAACAAAGAATTTTTTTTTAAAAAAATCTCAGTTCCACTTTTACAGAACACATAACATTATATAAATTGAATTGGGTGCACAAATACATAGTTATAATAAAATAATCATTTGGAAGACTATTTTTTAATTTTAATATCAATTTGAAAAAATATTATAGGTTAAATACACACATTATGAATGTGCAAATAATGTTTAATAATTATTGAAATAACTCAAGAATTTATATAATTCTTTGGAAAGGAAAAGGGATTGAAACACCGATGTGTGTATTCATATATATATATATATATAACCTTGTAAATAGAAAAAACATTGGAAATTATAGGTAATTATATAATTCAAATTACCAGTGTGGTATGAGGGAACCTACAAAAATTGGTGTGCAGACCAAGCCAAGACTATTTAACTATTGAGAAATTAGGTTCTGACCACTCGTAATTGGTGTTCACTCTCTCTCTCTCACACACACACTGACACACACATATATGTATATATATATATATAACTATATTACAAATAATGTATTAACTGATCCATGAGATAATATGTAAATGGTTGATAAATATTTGTTATAAATATACATACCTTGTGTATATGCATGTGCACCCTCAAATGTTGACAAAATCTCAGTTTATCGTATTCTAGAATCACCAAAATATAGTGGTAAGGTCAACGAAACCAAAATAAATTTTCAGGGGTTCATAATATTCTTGAGTACCTATAATTTGACTATTCAAAACATGAAATAATAATAATTCGTCACCTAAAATTGAGGTTTTTAACTAAAAACCTCAAACATCCAATCTTTCGGTGTTGGTTGAAAGAATCTGAATGAATAGTTCCCAAGGGACCATCCTTACAACCCTAGAACAATAGAAAATTAAAAATATGATTACTATTCAAACCCTAGGATCATTCATACCACCTTGAATATCGGGGATTCTAAAAATGAATTAGTATTGGGTAGAGTAAGGGGAAGGATTGATTCTACGATGGATCAGACAAAGAACATTGAGAAATCCAGATTGAACAATGCATTAGAGAGGAGCTGATGTGAGGGATCATTCTTTATAAGGGGGGTCATGCATCTAGGGGGTTTGGATGATGGGGTCACATTCCTAATAGGGAGTATACATAATAGTTTTCTTATCCATAAGTTTTGTCCATGGAGAGGGAGACGATGCTGGGGTCATGTTGGGTATGTTTTCAAAGAGAGTGGATCGTGCAACACTGTATGGAGGTGGGGGAATTTTTCATCACTCCTTTTTGGGAGGATGGTTAGCATCTCCCTTCTATTTTACATTCATCCATAATAATAAAATTTCATTATAAAATACTAATAATAATTATAATCTAAATAATAGTATTTTTATTATAACATTCCAAAATAATAATTATTTTATATTATTTTGGGGATATATTTAATTTTATTTTTCATTTAATATAATTTATTTAATTTATATACATCTAAACTTCATGGTCAATGCATAGTTACCTATAGCCAAATGCACAGTTGATCAATCTTTCCATAAACCGTTCCACTTAACATTACCCTCTTATAAAGTCAAGCTGCATGCTCGTCACTAAGTTTAATAATCTGTTCATAAGTATTGGGCCACAAATCATACCCACCATAGAACCAACACATGATCCACATTGTTACCACTAAAGTTGTGGGTTAAACGTGAAATAATGATTGGTATCAAATATTTTTTAATAAAATTCAACACACCAGCAACTGAAACTGAAATTTATTAATAAAAATAATTACAATATCTTAAATGATCGATATTACTGATTTTGGTGTGACAAAAAATATAAATTCTGATGTATTGAAAAATAATTTTATGTTTATTTAATCAATAATAATTTATTAAACTATCATTATATAGATTAAAAAAATTGTGCAATCAAAAAGAAGAAAATTTTCTATTTTTGAAAAATAATTATTTTTTATGTTGAAATTATTTTTTTCTTATATAATCCCAAGAAAACACATAATATTAATTAAAAATTTTATATTTAATATAATACAAATCTATTTAATTAGTATATTCCAAAATGTTATATTTTTTTATTAATAACTTTAAAGAAGGATTTTTAACATTTAAATTGTTTTTCAAGAAAATATTATTTTTAGTTTAAAAATAGTCATTCCTTCATAAATAATTATTTATTAACAAAATAATAAATTATATATACACGTGTAAACCAGGCATACCAAACATAGGTAACACTATAAATTCTCACCATTCTTATTGATTGGATTTAATAATAACCGTCAAATATTATTTAGTTTTTCACATAAAATCAATGTGGTTTATCATTTATTTTTTCAAAAAAAACTATTTCATTTTCAATTAATGGGATTTTAAATTCTCAACCCCCTTAATTTAATTGTATCCCAAAACATTGAACTCATGATAAAAAATAACAATTTGAACATTCATGTTTACTATAATGAAATCCCACATCAATAACTGATTAATAAATCAAAAACATTAAAATAATGAAACTAAAGTATGATGGTCATGGGAGATATCATATACTAGATTTTCCAAGTATGAAAACCTAGATATTATAAGGCCCCAACCTTAAAAATTACATAATATTTATTTAAGTTAATAATTAACATTGAAGATCATTTAATGTTTATTATTTTAGATAATTCTTTCATAATTATTACATTTCATCTCAAAAAACTATTATGTAGACACTTCTACTAATTATCAATTTATTTCATTAAATAAAAACACTAAAAAAATTAATCATATATAGTACCATGTTTTAGACAGCATAACATTACCTTCATCCCATTCATGACACTATTCAACTTTATATTCTTAGAGATTTGTTTTCAAAACATGGGTTGAGCATAAAAATCTCATTAAGGGTTATAAAATAAGTAATGAACAAATTATCCTGTCAATTAATACAAAACAATGAATCCATACTTTTCAATCATAACATAACTTATGAAATAATATGATTTGTGAATAACACCCATAAATCATAAATCAAAAAAGGTAACATGTAGAATACATAAAATACATACATTGTAGATTTCAAATATACATAGGGAGTTATGTTTGGAATACCCATAATAGTATATTCTCCAAATCTATTAGTAGAAACATTATTTTTTACCTCCATCACATTACCCAATTCATTGTAGAGCTACCTCAAGCTCACCCTCCAGAGGTTTACCACAGAACCAACCGTATACTTAAAAAATTATTAATAACCATAATATATTCATAACCCATAATATAAACATAAAGGAATTATAAAATTTCCACATTGCAATCAAAATATATCATTTCATGATATTTACATAAAAAATTCATTATCAAACCATTTTCAAAACAATTGAAAACTTTTAATAATGTTATTTTTGAATAATGTCACCCATAACACTTTGTTTCTTTTGAAAGAAATTTTTATTTAAAATCATTCATGTCCATATAAATAAATCCACAAAACAATTTTTAAATCATGTACATTAATGAGAAATATTTAAAATAATAGATATTTAAAACAATTTTAACTATATTTTAGTGAAAGAGTTTGTAACCAAATTAGAGACTCATGAATACAAATAATTAATTAATAACATTAATAAAAGCTTATAATAACTTTTGAATGTAGAGATTCATGATATGATATGTCAAAAGATATATATAAACCATATAAAATTGAAATGGTGTATAGAAACAAATATGTTTTATTTTACTGTAAATTAAGACAAAGTCTCTTTCAAAGATTATATCCTTAGATTAAGGAAGAATCAAGGACATAATTAGGTGTGAAAAATATGAATACACATAATATAAGTGGATATTATATTTAAAAAAATCATAGGACATTAAAACATATTATATTAACAACAAAATCATGTAGTAGATGTTTAACCCAATGAAATGAATTTGGGTTTAGAAGTTTTCATACAAAAAATCAACAGCCATACAACGTCAGGTAAAAATACAAAAAAGTAGTTGATGAGAAAGATAAAGATATCTCATAAAATGGAAATAAAATTTAGAACAATAAGAATATATCAGAACATATCCCAACATTAGATAATTTAAATTAAATGACTTAACAAATAAGATGCCTTTGACAAAAAGAGGAGGGTGAAAGGTTCCCTTACCTATTTGGTAACTTACGGAACAAACACCCCATTAAATAAGAAGAATAAAATGAAGTTGTAAATTTCCATAAATCATTGTATATTAAACATATAATAAAATCAGGGGAAGTACCTAAAAGACACAAAACAAATAGATGAAAATTTATCATGAATCTCACGAGAATAAATAATGGAATGAAAACCCATTTTCTAAAGTCCGAAGTGTCTTGTCTGTTCCTTGTTTATCTTGAATAGTAAAGGTAAGTTAATTTATAATTTCATAAGAAAACTTTTCTTTCTTATTATTCCTATTATATCACTTATTACCATTTAATAAAAAGTAGTTATTTATTTGAGTTCATA
The DNA here is from genome assembly GCA_963277665.1 of Viscum album. NCBI lineage: Eukaryota > Viridiplantae > Streptophyta > Magnoliopsida > Santalales > Viscaceae > Viscum > Viscum album. The sequence continues at coordinate 1,750,925,681 of OY728164.1, forward strand.
TCAGACATTTTCTCGATGTGGTAAAATATAAATTATATATAGAATTATATTAATGATTTTAATATTATATATATTATATATATCCAATATATATTTATTTTTAATATTCCATATCATTTTGACATAAAAAATGTAATTCACCATTCATTGAGATGTTAATTCATACGTACGCATGAACAGTACATTAATTTCTTTTTTAAAATTTTAATGAAATGAAAACAAAATTATAAATATTTATATTATAAATATAATATAATATAAAATTTTATATAAAATTCAAAATTTCATTAACTCTATCATTTAAACATTCTATGTATGGTACGAACGATCAAATCGAGTTGATGAGGTGGTAGTCCATACTTCCTTAAATGAAATTATCAAATTTATATAACATGAAATGAATAAAGGTATGTTATAAATGAGAATTACCGATGAATATTGATAAAATAAAATAAAATATATGTCCTATAATATAAAATTTCCATCTTTATGGCCACCATGAGATGTGGTAGAAGAATATTGAACAAATCATCATTTCATGGGGCAGTAGTTCGCCGTCAACAAAAACAATATGTTCTTATCCATTGTATGGAGGTGGGTGTGTGGGTAATTAGAATAATTAATACAAGAACAATCTAGTATATTGAGGATAATTTTTTGTTATAAAATATGGTAATAAAGATAGTTTAGGGTTTAGAGGACTAAAATAATTGAATAGATCTTATGAAAAGTTGTTACCTAAAAATCGAGTAAATTCCATTGAATTGTATTAAAAGGCTTCCGTGAAGTCCAGTAATCCTATGGTATGGATTCTAGGAACAATATAATTATGAATAGAGATTAACATTTCAGAGTTTGGACCATCCAAGGGGTTTGATAGGTGTGAGTAATGGGTTTGAGTTGATGGCTTTTTGTAAGGGGGAGGAGGGGGTATTTAATAATGTTTGAAAAAATTTATTTTTTATAAACATATATAAAGTTTGATAATGTCTGAAACTAATTAAAATTGAATATAAGATGACTCTTTTTAGATTTAAAATCTTCAAATAATAATTTTACATGTTATGGATTGTTTTTTTAAATTTATAATCTAATTTATTTAAATCACTCACTATTAAAGTAATTATTTCATCATCGATGTGTCACAAATAATTTTAATTATATGATGTTTAAAATTTATAAATAAAACACCATGATGTTGGAAATATTTTCATCATTCAAATTAATATATATAGTCTAATAGATAAATTATATAAATTAATGTAAAAATTGATTTACTAAAAGAAATTTTTTTATGTAATATTTGTCAATCCTTTAAATTATTTAATATAATGTGCCATTATAACTCCAAAGTAGCTCAATGGGGTCAACAAATATACCCAAGGATTCTCTTGGTTGGAAATGTTTCAAAAAATATTATTAAGACACATTTTAGGGTAATTTATTATTATTATTATAATTTTTTTACCCTTATTTTCCAGATTTACCTTTTAACAATGGTAAATAAAATATTTACTGAAATAAATATTCTTAATATCATAAAATAAAAATGTCCACATACTCAATTTGGACCTCATAATTCTAAATATGGAATCCATTTTTCCAAATTCATAATACCTACGAGTCATAAATTTATTTAAAAATAATTCTCATTGTCAAAACAAAAAGGGTGTTTTTATGAAAAATGCTCTCAAGAGACTGACACTTGTTTATCTCCAATTTAAATGTCAAAATTTATACAATGGAAAAAATTGGATTAAATTGTAGAAATATAATATAATTAAACATTAAATAATATTTAATAGAAAATATATCCATATAAATAAATTTAATTAAAAGGAATTTATGAATTAAAATGAAACATTTTTCACTATTCTTTTACAAAAGGAATATTATCATAAAAATACCAAAATTTTATCCAAAGAAAAATTTATGTTTAAATTATAAGGAGGAATATTATTTTGTCAAATAGAACAAATAAAATTTACATAAACTGTTTCTAAAAAATGTTTCCCATTAAAAAGGCGGTAAATCGACCATTTAAAGAATATTAATGTGTTTATGCTTCAAATTTGATTCATTAACATTTTATGCATATAATTTTTATTGGAAAAAAAACATTAACAAACATGTATAATCATATTTTTTTTACACTTATTATTTCCCGCCAATACAAATGATATGTGATAACTTTCCTTTAAAATAATAATATTATTATATTATGTTTCTATATAACTTAACGTTGTGTGCAACGTATGATTTCAAAGAAACCTCTTGTTTCATGTCGAGTACACAATCATACCTATCATTCCCATTAAATGAAAATTAATATTTAATTAAAAAATATTTATAAATTTGAAAATTTCATATTCTTTCTTTACCTGGGATGTAACATCCTTCACCCATTTTTGAAATTTCATCCTTGCAATTTTAAAATTGGGCTCAGAAACTTCATTAAAAGTACCACATCAGAAAAGAGTCCACAAAACTACCATATTAAAAAAAAAAAAAAAAATATAAAAAGGTCACCAATAATAACCCATACTATGAAACCATGAAAACATGGATATGGAGGAGAAACTAATTGTCATGTTCTGACAGAGAGTGAATGAAAACATGATCCAGAAAAATTTGACCACCAAAAAACCAGAAACATGTGTTGGGTTAAATAGTATTTGATTCCCTAGAATGATATATTAACAGGAAAATTTTTTATTTTATATTACATTTCATCTGTTTAAGAATTTATTTATGAACTTAACTACAAACATAAGGAACCATACTAACATTTCATGTAGACATTCATCATTTATTATATTCCTACCACACACACATATTTTCTCCAAACGATGAGTACTCCTGAAGACATGGTCACACCTGATGTGCTATAAATAACTTCTAAATAATCAAATAATCTACAAAAGATAAACCATATAATTTACATGTCTTTATACATTAACAAAAACAAAAAAAGTTAGTACATGATCAATAATACCCAAAAGGGTAATAGTTAATAAAAAATAAATACTACTCTTTATCTACCATAATTGAAAAAACAATACCCAATGTTCAAAAAAGTCCATTAAATATACAATTGTCCTTAATATTATTCTATGTTACACTAACTAAGATTGAAACCCAAAACTCAGAATCATTTAATCACATATTCTTCAACAGTAAATCATAACATTTATCTCCCAATAACATCAGCTACTCTAAAAGTAACATATTGAAAAGTAATTAATGTAATCACATATTATCTATTATAAGTTAATCATTTCAATTAATAACTTAATATATATACTTCCACAACCAAGACATAGATTCTTCAAAAACAAAATTTCAACATGTTCTCCACAAATGTTATCCCATAGTGTTCTCTTTTTCTTAAGAACATAGTTTCCAAAAAGAGAAAACGTCTTCCAAAATAACCATTATCAATTAATCTCCAAATAATTTTCATATATTAAGGATATCCATTTAATAATAAATATGATCCAAAAATAAACATAATATTTGTCTATATATTAATTTATAAAAAATGAATAAGTCAAACTAACTTGGTACATCATGTAGGAATGTGGTTGGGAATGTACACATGTCGCCCTTCGGTTGTGGGTTCGATTCCCTTATCTTTGCCAGAAGTGAAGATTCTTCTTCCATCTGATGGGTTATCCTTCTTATAAAACTCAAAAATAACCACAATATGTTTTAAAATTAATGTTTTTATTATTCCTTTCATTTTTATCCCAACACATTAAGAAATCGACATATTAATCCATTAATCCTTATATATATTGTCCCTTTTATTTTTTTCACCTCTAAATGATAAAATAAAACTATTCCTAATTGAATGAAAATCATATTATCATCAGGGTGTCAATATGGTTTTATTTTTATCTTTTTCACATAGGTATAAGGTCCATGCAATTCAACAATGATTTAGAGATCCATCAAAGTCTTCTTCATCCTCTATCTTAATACACCTGGTACAACTTGGGTCATATGGGTGATCAAAGAAAAATTGTTTCGTAAAATAATCATGTATTCTATATAATTTCAAAACATCTGATAAAACTTGCTTTCTATAAAACTATCTAACCATGTTTGAGATGAAACATTCAATCATTGTCCCTTTTAACCTACCATAAGTATATTCATAAAAAATATAATTTAAAATCAAATAGAAATAGTTTGTGAAATGTTCTCTTTCTTCTTCAACTTTTTCAAAATCATAATACTCATAAAAATAATGTGATAAGGTAAAATATTAGCAAATTCCTTGATGATATTTACATTTCATGAAAATATGAAAATATTTTAAAAATATTATTTAATTAAATACAACCCAAGATCGACGATGGTATTGAGTTATAGTGGAGGTGTATGATATCTAAAACAATTTCAGGAAAGGGAGTTGTATGTTAGAAAATGTTTCAGAGTCATCTAGACATGACTTTGCAACAATTTTTGCATGCAAGTCATCAGGAAGATATTAGAATTTCATTTTATATCCTCCACTTTCTATTTGTAACAATCATTCCTTTAAATGAAAAATTTACAAAATAATTATTTAACATAATGAGTAGACATAGAGACTAACCATGTTTCTAACAAAAACTCATAATCCCTAATGTTGTTTAAACTGACCTCTGATACAAACTATAAGGCCCCTGCTTTAAACATTACATAATCTTAAATTATGTTAATAATTCACATTTAAGATATTTTCAAGTTTAGAGTTCTAGAGAATTTGCGCATTACTATAAAATTATACCCCAAAAAATTCAAATTATACACTTCTACTCAGTTTCAATTTTATCAAAAATTAAAAACACTTAAAAAAGAAACATGTCTACTTCAATGTTTTAAACATCATGAAATTTCCTTTATCCCATAATTGACTATATTCATCATTATTTCCTGAAAAAAACATTTTAAAAAATGGGATGAGCATAAAAATATCATCAAGGGCTATAAAATAAGGAATGAAAAAAGTATCCCATCAATAAATACAAAAAAATAAATCCATACTATTTAATCATAAATAATCTTATTAAATCATAAGATTTAAGAATAACACATAGAAATAATAATTCAAAAAGAAAACTTGTGGAATATATAACATTATAAAATTATAGAATTCATAGCTACATAGGCAGTTATTTTTGGAATACCCAACATAGTATATACCCAAATTCACATAGGAGAAACATTAATGTTTACCTTTTTCATGTTACCCAATGCATTGGGGAGCTATCTCGGGATCACCCATCCTAATATTATCAAGGAACCACTCTTGTACATAAAAAATTCCCACCAACCATAACATATTCATAACACATAAAACAAAAAAAAATCAAATGATAAAATTTCAACATTTCAATAACAATATATCATTTGGTGACATTAACATAATCAATGGTTTATCAATTCATTTTCAAAAACATTTAAAACATTTAATAAATATATATTTGAATCAATGTGTCTCGTATCACTTTGAAGAATTTGAATGAAATAATAATTTCCAATCATACATGTCCATGTAAATAAATCTTCTATACCATTGTTAAATAAATGGACATTTATGAAAATAATTTTTAAGAATAAATCATTAAAACAATTAAAAATATATTTTAGTTAAAGAGTTCCTAACCAAATGAGACACTATTGAATACAATTAATTGGGGAATAAAAATAATAAAAGCATAAAATAACTGTATAATAATGATAGTAATGATATAATATGTCAAAGTCATGTATATACACCATATAAAAGTTAATTTGTGTATAAAAACAAATAAGTTTCAATTTAATGTATACTGATTCAATGTACCTTGAAAGGATCATATCCATAGATTAAAGACAAATCAATGAAATAATTATGTGAGTAAATTAAGAAGACTCCCAATATAATATGACATGAAGTGTAAATAATCATAGTTCATTCACACATATTCACAACACAAAAAAATCGTGAATTATATGTTTACCCCAAACGATTGAAATTGGGTTAAGAAGTTCCCATACAAAAATTTGACCACCTAACAACGCAATGTAGAAATTTGGAAAAATTGTTGATGTGAATGAAATAGATATATCATCACTTGGAAAATAAATTTACATCAATTTAGATATATAAAAACATTTAAAAACATCATATTTTGTAAATTAAAATAATTAACAAAGAATAATTATTTTACTTAAATTGGTTTCTGAAAGATTCCCTTATCGATTTGGTAACATACAAAACCTACACCCCATGAAATAAAGTGAATAAAATCAAGATTTAAATGAACATTAATTACATAATATTAGAAAAATAATACAATTATTGTCATTAAATACACCACACAAAAGGAAATAGTGTCAAATTTATCATGAATCTCATGGGAATAAAAAGTGATATGAAAACCCCTTACCAAATGTCTGAATTGTCTTCTATGTTCCTTGATCATCCTAAATAATAATGAAATTAAAACATTATGATATATAGTTATATTATAATTCCATTATAATATAATATTTTATATATGTTTCATAATTTCATTAACACTATCATTTATATATTCCATGTATTGTAAGAACGTGTCATATCACATTGAGGGGGAGGTTGTCCGCTCATCCTAAAATGATATTATCGAATTTATACAACTTGAAAAGAATAAAGGTATGTTATAAAGTATAATTACCAAATAATATTGATAAAAAAATTAAAATATAAATCATATATAATAAATTTTCTCTCATAATGGACACCATGGGAGGTGGTAGAAGAATATTGAACAATAATTCTTTTGTGAGGCAGTAGTTCTCCGTGCAGAGAAATAGTATGTTCTTATCCATTTAATGGAGGCGTGGGTAAGTAGATAGAATTATTCTCAAATAATCGACCTATTATATTTAGGAAACCTTTTTGTTTTAAAAAAACCTAATAAAGATATTTTAGTCGGATGGAGAAGTAAAATAAAAGAAAAAAACATTAGAGAAGACGTTACCTTTAAATTGGGTAACTCCCATTGGTTTGAACCAAAATGCTTCCTTTGAGTGACTTATATAAGGCCCAAGCCTTAAACCTTAGTTAATCTTGAGTTATTACAAGATTCCACATTGAGGACTTTTTCAGGTTTAGAGTATTATAGATTTATATCATGAAACTTGCATTACATTCCACATTTAAACAAAGTGGTTACATAAGAGACAGTATTCATTCTTCCCATCAACGGAAACATATTTAAAATAAAACATGGATTCTTTCTTGACACAACCTTGACACTATCATCACATCATGTACCTTTTCCTTGACCTGTGAAAAACATTTCAAAAATGTGGGATGAGAATAAAAAGCTCAGTAAGGGTTATAAAAATATGGAAAGGAAACATGAGTTCATATATACATAAGAATGAAATCATACTTTACCCATAAAACATAGGCACCTTAACATACCTCATCAAATCATGAATAAATCATAGAAATCATAAGACATAAAAGGTAACTTGAGGCATTCATAACATTCTTACATAGGGAGTAACCCTCTTGGTTACGTTTGGAAAACCCACCATAGTATATTCCCTAAATCTCTTCGGAGAAACCTTAAAATTTCACTCCTTCGCATTACCCAATGCATTGTAGATATATATCGGGCTCACCCTCCCTTAGTTTATCATGGAACCACCCATCACTACTAGAAAAACAAGTATTTGCGACATGATCCCGTCGCAAATGGCCCGTTACTGAAAACGGCGTCTCCATAACAATTATTTGCGATGGGCCCGTCGCTAAAGACTTTTTTTGCGACGGGGATTCTCCCCGTCGTAAATAGTACTCCATATATTTGTAAAAAACTTTTTAAATAGTAATTGCGATGGGGCCCGTCGCAAATACCTGTTGTGACGGCCCCACCGCAAATAGTATTTTCGACGGGACCCATCGCAAATACGTTTTAAAAATAAAACAAAAAACTATTAATAAATTATTTTAATGCATATAATAATAATACTACTTGCGACGGGCATAGTATCCCGTCGCAAATACTATAAAAAAAATAAATAAATAAATTATTAATAAATTATTTTAATTAAGGTAATAATAATCCATTTATAATTCAAAAATAAAAAATAATAAAATATTAATAAATAATTTTAATTAATATAATAATAGAATTATAATTCACAAATAAAAATATTAAATTATTAATAAATTATTTTAATTAATATAATAATAATAGAATTATAATTCAAAAATAAAAAATAATAGAATATAAATAAATGATTTAATTAATATAATAATATTACAATTATAAAACATAAATAAAGAAATATTAATAAGTTATTTTAAATAATATAAAAATAATAGAATTATTTTACATTCAAATATTAAAATAATTCAAATATTACAAAAAAATATATTTGTATTATAATATTATAACATTTTAATATATATATATAAAGTTTAATATTATAAAATATAAATAATATTATTATTCATATTAATATTGTTATTTCAAAATATAATATTATTAATATTTTATAATGAGACAGAAACTATGAATAGAAAAAAAAAATCATATTATGATTTCACAAATTTTATAACATAAAAACAAACTCTAATCTGAAGGAGGGGGGAGGGGAGATCTGCAGATGGTGGTGGAGGAAACTCCATCCCTAAAGCATGAGTGAGTCGACGCATATACTCCATCTGCTCCTGATGCTGCTGCTGCCACCGACTCGTCTGCTTCTCGTACAGCTGCTGCTGGCGTCGACGCTCCTCCTCATGCTGCTGACGCAACTGCTCCTGCTCCTGTCAGAGACTCTCTATCAGTACGGGCTGAGATCGCAACTAATCCTCATACTGTGTAGTAGAAGAAGATGCATGAGCTCATCTCGAGCTGGACGTCGACATCGCAGCACTGCCATAATAATCTCCAGGAGTCAATGGAGAACTGATACCAACTACCCAGCCCTTCTCGAAGGCATACTGGGTGGCCTGCATCCATGCCGCCTCATCAAACTGACGACCAGTGGTCCGATCTGATGACTCGGCCTGACTCTCAGGCCAGGTCTGTGACGCCGTGGCCTCATATGACTCCTGTAGTTGCAATTTAAAATTAAAATTGTGAATATATTATATGAAGTTAATTTTTAAATGAGAAAACAAATAATACTGACCACGATGTGATGCTGACGATCACCTCTGAGATCCCCTGTAGCAGGATCACTATACATCCTCCGATATACGTCGTACTCCGTAATATCGGGGTTCTTGATAACCTATAAGAATAAAAAATAAACTGTGAATATTTATAGTTATATAAAATATTTATAAATAATGTACGTACCAGATGCTGTCTATGAGTAGTGAAAGAACGAATCCCAGCTCGATGAGTCACCTCATGTCTCCCCCGATTCTACCTCCCCACTGATGATCTCCTCTGAAAGGCACCACTCAACCAGTGCGCACATAATCCATCCAATACATTGGATGAAATGTACTCTGGTCGATGTGCTCTACATGACTCGTCAAAATCTGACACTCATGCTTTCTTCATGGTAGCTTTTCTTAAATTGTGAAAAAACTGACGAAAGTAATCATGCATGGCCACCTCACATGCCTCATGGATGGCATCATGCTTGGTATCCTCGATCGGATACCATAAACCCTACAAATAAATCAAAATATCAAGTTAGAAATGAAATAATTTTCAAAATAAAATTATTTATTTACGTACGTACCAACTAATGGCCGAACATGGCCTGCTTCACATCAATGGAAATCTACTCCCATGTGGTCCACGATTGAGAGAAATAGTTGCGCAAAATAGCGCTGCCCTGTCTGACTGCTATATGCGGAAAACTGTAAAAATAATAAACATTTATTATGTCAATAGATTAATGAAATCTTAGTCAAATCCACAGGTTATCACACAGGTTATCACACCTCTGTGTGCGTGGATCAAACCCAAGACGTGGACGTCGCTCGGGAATGGGGTCAAGAATCATCAATCGTGCAAGACCGCGCCCCCTCCACGTACTCCCTGGAGCACCTGCAGGTTGAGGGTCATCTGCCAGCAACTCATCCGCATCGAAAGGCAGGTCAGCATCCGCCAACTCACGAAATGTGTCGTCATCCATCTGAAAGAGACAATGTTAATGTTGTTAGCAAATAATTGATAATTACTATTATATATACATATATATATATATATATTATGATTTTATATAACTACCATAGAATTCTTTCAGTGTTCATCTTCATCATCATCTTCATATATGTCAATGTCATCATTATATTGCTCCTCAACATCATCGATATCCATTCGTGTTCCAGTTGCTTCATCTCTTACCATTTCAAATTCATATGTGACATCATTAACATCATCGTCATCACTGACTCTTAAATGTGGGGTGTCATCATCGATACTCATGTCTCTTTGTAAAAAAGATTGATTTTGAGTACTCTCTTGAAAAACATCCATTCTTTGCATATTAGTGAAAGCACATTCACTTTGACTAAATTGATTGTCTCGAATTTTGATTTTTATGACACTCCACCAATCAGTCAAGTCTCTTGATGTAGCACATTACTTTGCGTAATAAACCTGATGTGCCTGTTGAGCCAATAAGAATGGTTAATTTACTGTGAGAACACTTTTACATTTAATATCGATGATTCCATGAGTCGGATGAACACGCACGCCTCTCTTTTTATCCAACCACCGACATTTGAACATGGTTATGTAATGTTGTCCAAGATAACAGAGTTCAATGATTTCATCAAGTATTCCATAAAAATCAACTTCATTTTCTCGATGATGAGATCCTCTCAAGCTAACTCCACTGTTCATTGTTTTTTTTGATTCCCCATATGCATGTGTGTGAAATCGAAATCCATTCACCACATATGCATTATAAGTTTTAACAAGTTTTGGAAGGTGGGTTACTCAATATACACAGCCGTTTGTCAATTTTATCAACATGTCGAGACACCTGAAAATTTGTGAAATAATTATCAATATAGTAAACTATACATTGAATAAGTTGCTAAATGATAAAGAATTTATGTTACCAGTTTTTTAAACCACTGAGAGAAATTTTTCTGTCGGCGTTCTTCGAGAGCAGCTGCTTTAATTTGTGGAATTTGTTTCTTGATATGATTATCATACAACCTATAAAAAACAAAGTTATTTACTATAACATAAATTATAGAATAAGTGATATAAACACATATAGTACAACTGATGTCATCTCTTCACAGTTGAGCAGAATATACGTATGAGCTATGTGGTGTTCATCATCCGGAAGCCAGCATTCATAAACTCCACCAAAAACAAGCTCTGGCTGGTTGAAAACAGATAATTGATTATCAATTTCATCAATATTCCTCTTGTTTCGTCCCATTCGGTTGTGTTTTGAAGAATACTCAGATTCAAAGTAATGGGAGCAGAAAAAAGATATTTCCTCTTGCGAATAAGCTTCTGCAATAGATCCTTCAACAGATGCTTTGTTACGTACTTTTCTTTTCAATTTTTTCATGCATCTTTCAAATGGGTACATCCATCGAAACTGTACTTGACCTCCACAATAGGCTTCAAATGGCAAATGTAACATCAAATGTTCCATTGAGTCGAAGAAAGACGGTGGAAATATTTTTTCCAGTTTACATATAATTACAACAACATCTTCTTCAAGATTGCATAGAGCATCATAATCTGATGTAGCTGGACAAATTTCCCGAAAAAAATGAGACATGTCTGTCATGGAATCCCAAATCACATAATTCTACAGACCTCTTAATACAATGGGTAGAAGTCTTTCCATTATAACATGACAATCATGTCTTTTTAATCCACTAATATGACCATTCTTTACACATCTACCCAAATTGGAAGCACAACTATCTGGAAGTCTCAAATCTGCAATCCACTGATAAAATAATAAACGGTTTTATTTTGACATTGTATAAGATTCTTTTGGTTTCAGTAACCTTTCTGTTCTGACATTCTCAAACAGTTCCAGTTCTAGACGCCTAGAAATTTGGGAAAGATCTAAACGTGCATTTACATTGTCTTTTCTCTTTCCTGGTGTATCCAAAACTGTATGAAACAAATTATCAAAACAGTTCTTCTCAATATCCATGACATCCAACATGTGGTGGACAAACAAATCAGACCAATATAGAAAATCCCAAAATATGCTATGTTTAATCCAATTATGTTCTACCCAAAACCAGAAATTTTCTATTTTTTTATTGTGGGACCAAAAGTGATGGGAGGTAATGAAAATACAACTGATTTTAACTCCGAACCTGATAGAATTTTTGGAGGTCCATCCCTTTCAATTTTTCCTTGTTTGAAATGAGATCTGTTTCTGTGAAAAGGATGATCAGCTGGAAGAAATCTGCGATGACAGTCAAAATAACAAGGTTTCTTTCCATGAATGAGCATAAATACTTTTTTCTCTCCCATACAGTAAGGACATGATTTCTGACCATGTGTACTCTAGCCAGATAACATCCCATAAGCCGGGAAGTCACTAATTGTCCACATCAATGCTGCTCTCAGTATGAAATTCTGTTTCGTAGCAACATCATATGTACTGACACTAGTACTCCACAATAAACTTAATTCATAAATCAATGGTTTCAAATAAACATCAATATTTTTCTTCGGATGACATGGAATTAGTAAAGTCAAAAAGATATATGGCTCTTTGATCAACATCCTTGGAGGTAAATTGTATGGAGTTAAAAAAACATGCCAACATGAATATTGACTACCATAAGATCCAAATGGACATAAACCATCAGTGGAAAGGCCCAGTCTAACATTTCTAGCTTCTAAATAAAAGGATGGATGCACTCTATCAAAATGTTTCCATGAATCACCATCGGCTGGATGATTCAAGCTTTTATCGGTTGAAATATTCGCTTTATGCCACGACATCATTGTCGCTGTATTCTTAGACATGAATAAACGCTGAAGTCTATATGTAAGCAGAAAATATCTCAACTGTTTTACAGGAATCAAACCAGACTTCCCATGTTGCCCTTATTTATATCTCAATTGCCCACATGTGGGACAACTATCCAACGACTCATTTTCCCCAGAATATAAAATAAAGTCATTTGAACAAGGATGAATCTTCTGACAAGTAAGTCCCAAATTTCAAACCATCCTCTTACATTCATAGTAATTTGCAGGAAAAACATTTCCTTCTGGTAACAGTGTTTTAAGCAAAAAAAAATATCTTTTCAAAATAGGTGTTTGACATTCCGTTATCTAATTTGATAGCCATAAATTTTGCAACTGCTTCTAATTTTCTCATCATGCAGCCAGGATATAATGCATCCTCAGCAGACCTCAACAACTCATAAAAATCAGACGGTGCCAACTCAGGATTTTAATTTATATCATCCGGAGTTTCTGTATGTTGAACAGATGAACCTGCAACATCATGTACTAAATCGTGAAACCGGGATGGATCCGGAATCAAGTTGGTATCACCTACTCTGGAACTGCATTCACCGTTTTGATACCAAAAAACATAATCTGGTTGAAAACCAAAACTCAAGAGATGTCCACCCACTTTGTCAAACGTGTCAAACGTTCTCAATGCACATTTTCTACAAGGGAATTTTATTTTTCCTTCTGAAACAAATTCTGGATTTGATGCCGCAAATGATAAAAAAGTCTCCACACCCTCTATATATATTGGATTTAAACCAGAACCATTTGGATTTCTACATTGATTCCTTCATATGCGGTCATCTAATAATGACTTTTGACAACCTCGTTGTTCCATATTTTTCTATAAAATATAAAATAATTACTGATTTTGAATAATTTGTTAGACAAAACACTCAAGCAAGGATTGAATATGTTGAGAATAAAGCAAAACCTATTACAAATGTTGATAATTTTAATATTATATTGAATTTTTTATTTTTTTTAATAATACTAATATAATTTTTTCAAAAATATTAATTATATAATAATAACATGATTACATTATTAGTATATTTTATTATTAATATTAAAATAATATAATTTTTATATTATATACAATTCTCCTTTCATCTATGTGTTTAACATTCTGTCTCCACATGTAATATTTGCATTCACTTTCACCTCTCCATTGGCAAGTAGGTTGATAATATTGAAAAATAATGCCAATATTACATGTGGAGACAGAAAACACACAGATGAAAAGAGAATTGTATATAATATAGAAAATTATATTATTTTAATATTAATAATAAAATATACAAATAATGTAATAATGTAATTATTCCTAATTATTTGTAATTATTCTTAATTATTGGTAATTATTCCTAATTATTGGTACTTATTAATAATTATTGGTAATTATTCCAAATTATTGGTAATTATTCCAAATTATTGGTAATTATTCCAAATTATTGGTAATTATTCACAATTCTTGGTAATTATTCCTAATTATTGGTAAATATTGGTAATTATTACAAATTATTACTAATTATTCCTAATTATTGGTAATTATTACTAATTATTACTAATTATTGGAAATTATTACTAATTATTGGTAATTATTACTAATTATTGGTAATTATTACTAATTATAGTTAATTATTCCTAATTATGGGTAATTATTGCTAATTATTGGTAATTATTACTAATTATTGGTAATTATTGGTAGTTATTGGTAATTATTACTAATTATTGGTAATTATTACTAATTATTACTAATTATTGGTAGTTATTACTAATTATTGGTAATTATTGGTAATTATTGGCAATTATTACTAATTATTGGTAATTATTACAAATTATTACTAATTATTACTAATTATTGGTAATTATTACTAATTATTACTAATTATTAGTAATTACTACTAATTATTGGTAATTATTACTAATTATTGGTAAATATTACTAATTACTATTAATTATTACTAATTATTGTTAATTATTACTAATTATGGGTAATTATCACTAATTATTGGTAATTATTTCTAATTATGGGTAATTAATGGTAATTATTACTAATTATTGGTGATTATTACTAATTATTACTAATTATTCGTAATTATTACAAATTATTGGTAATTATTGGTAATTATTGGTAATTATTACTTATTATTCGTAATAATTATTAGTAATTATTACAAAGTATTACTAATTATTACTAATTATTGGTAATTAGTACTAATTATTACTAATTATTGGTAATTATTACTAATTATTGGTAATTATTACTAATTATTGGTAATTATTACTAATTATTGATAATTATTACTAATTATTGTTAATTATTACTAATTATGGGTAATTATTGCTAATTATTGGTAATTATTTCTAAATATTGGTAATTATTGGTAATTATTGGTAATTATTACTAATTATTGGTAATTATTACAAATTATTACAAATTATTACAAATTATTACTAATTATTACTAATTATTACTAATTATTACTAATTATTGGTAATTATTGGTAATTATTGGTAATTATTACTAATTATTGTTAATTATTACAAATTATTACTAATTATTACTAATTATTGGTAATTATTACTAATTATTACTAATTATTGGTAAATATTACTAATTATTGTTAATTATTACAAATTATTGGTAATTATTACTAATTATTGGTAATTATTACTAATTATTGGTAACTATTACTAATTATTGGTAATTATTACTAATTATTGGTAATTATTATTATTTTTTACTAATTATTACGAATTATTACGAATTATTACTAATTATTACGAATTATTGGTAATTATTATTAATTATTGGTAATTATTACTAATTATTGGTAATTATTACTAATTATTGACAATTATTGGTAATTATTACCAATTATTACTAATTATTACGAATTATTACTAATTATTACTAATTATTGGTAATTATTACTAATTATTACTAATTATTGATAATTAGTGATAATTATTACCAATTATTATTAATTATTGGTAATTATTGGTAATTATTACTAATTATAGATAATTATTAGTAATTATTACTAATTATTGGTAATTATTGGTAATTATTTTTAATTATTAGTAATTATTTCTAATTATTGCTAATTATTACTAATTATTGGTAATTATTACTAATTTTTGATAATTATTGGTAATTATTACTAATTATTACTAATTATTACTAATTAGTACTAATTATTACTAATTATTACTAATTATTACTAATTATTGGTAATTATTACTAATTATTACTAGTTATTGATAATTAGTGATAATTATTACCAATTATTACTAATTATTGGTAATTATTGGTAATTATTACTAATTATGGATAATTATTGGTAATTATTACTAATTACTGGTAATTATTGGTAATTATTATTAATTATTGGTAATTATTACTAATTATTGCTAATTATTACTAATAATTTGTAATTATTACTAATTATTGATAATTATTGGTAATTATTACTAATTATTACTAATTATTCGTAATTATTGGTAATTATTACTAATTATTACTAATTATTGGTAATTATTACTAATTATTGGTAATTATTACTAATTATTGGTAATTATTACTAATTATTGGTAATTATTACTAATTATTGGTAATTATTACTAATTATTATTAATTATTACTAATTATTCCTAATTATTGGTATTTATTACTAATTATTAATATTTATTCTTAATTATTTGTAATTATTACTAATTATTCCTAATTACCATTTAAATATGAACAATGAATACTAATAATTTAAATTTATTAAGTAACAAAACAATGTAAACATAATTAAATTACAACTAATTAAGAATAATTGAAACTAATAAAAACTTTAAAATAAATATTAAATTAAAATGAAAATAAATACCTTTAAAATTGATCTGAGGTTGATCTCTGATCGTTGTTGAAAACTTCAATATCAACTCCAGAAAAAAAATATTAAACTCAAGAAACGCTAAACTCTAATAATAGAGTTTTGAGAGAAGTAGAAGATCGATTTTGAGAATGAATGAAAAAAAAACGGATGGGGGTATTTATATGTTAGATTATTTGCAACGGGGCTATTTGCGACGCGTACCATCGCAAATAGCTTAGCCCGCATTTATTACGATCAACAGTTAAATTGTTATTTGCGATGGGACCCGTCGCAAATAATAACCTGCTGACTTACTATTTGCGATGGGGGTATACCCCCGTCGCAAATACCTTTTACCGCCGCCGGTTATTTGCGATGGGTGGTTACCGCCCGTCCAAATAACCTTCCCGCGATTTGGCGCGGAAAGCGCACCAGCCCTTTTGCGACGGGGAAAGCCAACCCGTCGCAAATAAGTTTGTAACCAGACTATTTGCGATGGGATTTTTCCCCGTCGCAAATAACCCGTCGCAAATGTCCATTTTTCCCGTAGTGTGTCTTCATAACAATGCCCAAGAACCATAACATAATCATAGCACATAACTTAAGCATAAAGAAAAGATAACTTTCCCACATTGCAATAACAATATAACATTTTAAGATACTGAAATAATGAATCCATTCTAAAAACCATTTTCAAAACCATTCAAAACATTTAATAAAGAGATTTTTGAATCAAAGTGTCTCATACCACTTTGAAATTTTTAACATTTTAAACCGTTAATATCCAAGTAAATAAATCCTCAAAACCATTTTGAAGACATGGATATTAATGAGAAATATTTATGAGATTAAATCATTAAAACATTTAAAATGATATTTTAGTTAAAGGGTATTAACAAAATGAGAGACACTTGAATACAATAATTGAGGAATAAAATTTAATAAAAACTTTATAATATCATGAGAATAAAGGGATTCATGATATAATATTCCAAATGATAGTATATACACCATATAAGAGTGAATTGGTGCATAACAACAATGAAGTCTCAATGGAAGTGTATATTGAGATGAAATCCATTACAAAGATGGTGTCCTTAAATTAAGGATAAATAAATCTCATAATTATGTGCGACAAATATAAATACACCCAATATAAGTGGATATTAAGTGTAAAATAATCAAAGGTCATTAACACATAATCAAAGGATGACATATTCAATAACTACATGTTGAACCCAAAGAAATCGAAATTTGGTTAAGAAGTTCCCTTGACAGCCTAACTGCATCACATCAAAATGAGTTGATGAGAGATAAAAAAGGGTATCTCATCACTTGGACATAAAATTTACATCAATAAGGATATATGAGAACATATCCCAACATAACAATATGTAAATTAAAATACCGAACAAAAGAAGTCTTTTAAAAAGAGGAGGGTGAAAGGTTCCCTTACCGACATGAGTATCTTTCGAAACATACACCTCATGAAAGAAGGACAATACAACATTAATGTAAATACTCATAAAAGAAAATATATTACACAATGAGTAAAATAATGGGCAGTACATACACCACTCAAAGGAAATTGTGGCAAATGTAGCATAAATCTCATGGAAATAAAAGTGAGATGAAAAATCCCTTACAAAAACTCGGCAGCCTAACGTCGCCACATAAAACATAAAAAAATGGATTGATGAGATCAAATAGGGTATCTCGTTATATTAACATAAAGTTTATAGAAAGTGGAATATAAAATAACATCCCCCAACATAACAAAGATGAGTTTAAAAGCAGTGACATAAAGGAGAGTACTTAAAATTAAAGAGAGAGGTTAGATCTCTTACGAAAATTCGACAGCCTAACGGCGCCACTCAAAACTTCCAAAATGGATTTATGAGAGAGAATAAGGTCTCTCATCACATGAACATAAAAATTACAGTAAGATTAATATAAAAGAACATCCCAATAACAAGAAAGATGAGCATTAAAAGGAATGACATAAAATAGTGTACTTAAAAAGAAATAGAGTAGTATGATCCCTTACCTCGGGTCCGACATGACTCGATCTTTCTTTAATCTCCTGAATAATAAACTTGAGATAATTTCTACTTCCTTAAGAACCATTTTCAAGTTCATTATTCCTTTTATATCACTTATTACCATGTCATGAACACTATGTTATTATTTAAGTTAATAATGGTCGTTTTAACGATCATTGGTACTTGAGTCAAAAAAAATAAACTATTTATAATTACAAGTTGTTCATGTGGTAAAATATCCATTATATCCAGAATTTTATTCATGATGTAGATATCATATATATCATATATATCTAGTATATTCATGCATTTATAATATTACATAACATTTAGAGTTAAGAAATGAAATGCACCGTTCATGGAGACGGTAAGCCGTACGTACGCATGAAAGCTACTTCCATTTCTATTTCATATTTAATGGAATTAAAACATAATGATACATAATATTATTTTAATTCTAGTATGGTCTCATATATAGTATCATTAAATATATCCTTTATACGTACCACATATGGTATTAACGAATCAAATCACTTTGAGGGGGCGGTAGTCTGCACTTCCTAAAATGAAGATATAGCGTATACCAAAAATGGAATCCGTAAAGGTATGCCATAAATGAAAAATACATAAGCTTAAGGAAAACATAAACATATTATACATCATATATAAATATAGTTTCATCTTAATGGCCACCTTTTAAGGTGTTAAAAGAATGTTGAACAATCATCGTTTTGGGAGGCAGAAATTCGCCATCCACAGAAACAGTATGTTCTATAACCAGTATATGTTGGTGTGTGTAAGTGTAGCTCAAATACTTCTTATAAAAACATCATAGTATATTGAAGATACTGGAGTTCTTACAAATGAAATTAATAAAAAGAGTTTAGGGGGTTGGAGAAGCAAAATAAAACAAAAGGACTCAAGGGAATACATTACCTTAAAATCGGGTAACTCCCTTTGATTTGAGCTCAATGGCTTCCTTGGGATAGATTATGCCCAAATTGAGGCTTCAAGGAGTAATAGAGGGATGCATAGAGACAAAATCGGTAGGGGTTGGCCGAGCCAAAGGCTTTGGATGTGTGGGAAAGGAGGTTTAGTTGGGGTCCTTTTATAAGAGGAGAGGGGGGGCACTCTTGGAAAGGTAGGAAATGTAACTTTATTTTAAAATGAGTTTCGGATTTTAATGGTCCCACATTTATGTGTTTCGAGGATAAGGTGATAAGGGTTCGAAATACACCCATCAAATTGGTTTTGGACATGTGTAGGTCTTATATTTTACATTATCTTTCCATTTTATTTAAATCCTTTATTAATGAGGTAATCGCTGCATCATCATGATGTCAT
The DNA here is from genome assembly GCA_963277665.1 of Viscum album. Taxonomy (NCBI): domain Eukaryota; kingdom Viridiplantae; phylum Streptophyta; class Magnoliopsida; order Santalales; family Viscaceae; genus Viscum; species Viscum album. The sequence continues at coordinate 1,750,945,901 of OY728164.1, forward strand.
AAATAATTTAATAAATTTTATGTCTAAAAATTATAAAACAAATAAAATGATGTAGGAAATATTTTTAGCTTTCCAATTAATATTTATAGTCCAAAAGATCATTTATTTATACAAAATTAAAAATATTTTACTTAGGTGATACATTCTTTGTTACATTTAACATTTTTTAAAAATAAAAAGATAAAAAGTCACTTTTCTCACAAAAGTGATTCCATGGGGCCCCCAAGTTTGGAACAAGGCATCTCAGGGTCGGCCATGAGACAACCAGTATCCTTAGGACACATTTTGTGGTCATTTTTTATTATTATGATATTATTTTATTAACTTTAACTACATGATTACTCATTAATCAAGATAATTAAAGATAATTACCGTCGTTACTATTCATAATGTCCAAAAACAAAAGTGTCTTAATTACATAATTTCGACATTATTATTCCAAATATTTAATCCATTTTACCAAATTACAAACACATAAATTTCAATAATTAAATTAAAAAAAAACTTCCCGTTGTCAAAACAAATAGCGGGTTTTTTAGAAACAATATTTATGAAACGTTTGGCACCTCTTTATGCCAAATTCCAATGTGAAATTAATCCCAATGACCATAATTGAATTACATGGAAAAAATATATTCTAATTAGACTTAAAAAAAAATTAAAAATATAATATAACCATATAATTAAATTATATGAAAAAGCAGTTTTGATGTAAAATGCAGTATTTTTCACTATTCATTGAAAAATGAACATTGTCAGAAAAATACCAAAAATTAACCCAATGTAAATTTCAAAGTCCCAATCATAATTAATATGTTTATTTTGAAAAATAGAGCTTATAAAATTGTCAAATAGTGTCTTTTAAAAGGGGTTCGCCATCAAAAGGCGGTTAATTGACCTTTTAAAGAATATTAGAATGTTTACGCTTAAAAATGGGATTCATTTTCATTTTTAATCCTCTAAAATTTATTGTAAAGAGTAAAAATATTTAAAAAAACATATATAATCATTTTGTAGTTAGTTATGTTCATTCCCTCCATTACAAAGTCTAGGTGTTAACTACCATTTAAAATAATATTATTTTATTATTAGAGTGAAACGTATGATTTCAAAGGAACTTGTTGTTGCATATTGGGTACGCCATCGAGCATAGTGTTCCCTTTAAAGTAATATTAATATTTTATTCACAAGTGTGGATAAATGTGAAAATTCCATACTCTTTATTTACCTGGGGTGTTACATCCTTCCCCCCTTTTGGGAATTGCGTCCTCCCAATTATAAAACTGGGCTTGGAAACATCATTGGAAATCCCACATCGGAACAAGAGTCGGTAAAACAATCACTTTAAAATAAAGAAAGAGAAGTATAGTGGTCACCCGAGTTAACCCATACTAGGGTTCCATGTAGGAAAACATGGACATGGAGGAGAAAACATATGGTCATGTTCTGATGGAGAGTGATAGAAAACATGTTTAGGAGAAAGTTAACCACAAGAAAATCACAAACTTGTAATGGGTTAAATGGTATTAGATTCCCCTGTAGGAAAAGTTAATAGACAACATTTTTGTTTTAAGTTACTTTTTATTGAGGAATTTATTCATAAGGAAACATAATCACTTATCATGTTGACTTTCAACTTTTATTAGATTTCTTACAGAAACTCATATTTTCTCCAAAAGACGAGTATTTAGGAAGACATGTTCATACTAAAAAGTACTATAATCAATTTCTAGAGAATCACCTAATCCACAATAGAGAACTATATACTTCCCATGTATTTAGACTCTAACCAAAACTAAAACCAAAAAGGTTAGTACAAGATCAGATAATCCAGAAAAATATAACCCTTTATAAAAAGAAAATCTATTCTTAATCTCCAAAATTTGTCCAACAAAACCTAAAGTTCAACGAGGACCATTCGATAAACATTTTTTCCATAAATATTCTTCAAACTAAACCAAACTAAGAATGAAACCCAAATATTTGAAGGATTTAGTCACATAGTCTTCCATGTTAAATCATCACATTTATCTCCAAACAACATCAGTTTCTCTTAATGTCTCGTATTGAAATGTAATTAACCAAATCACATATCCTAAATGATAGGTTAATAAATTTCCTTAGATAACCCAAAATCAACTTACTCTTAATTCATAAAATCATCTAACTAAAAATAATCAGTCAAACTAACCGGGGACATCACGTAGTCCAGTGGTAGGCGATAAATACCAGTTGCACTTTGGATGTGGGTTCAATTCCCACAGATTTGTCCGACGCAACGGGTTGTCACACGGTCTGCATGTTGCCATTTTTCCAAAACTATATAATTCTAAAATCATTCCCAAAAAGAGATAAAATCATCAAAAATAACCATAACATAATTTTAAAAAAAATTAAGCTCATGCCTTTCACTTCCCTCATAACATATAGTATCCCATAATTACCTCAAAAGTAAGGATCATATAAACCCAAATGGTTCTTTATAACTATGTCCACAAAAGAACAGATAACTATTCGTTGAATAAAATTTTCATATATTAAACATCAAGGTTACACATACTATAAAAAGTATTCTAATGTAACCCCATTATCAAAAGAGACTTAATACTTTTAAGAATTTCACCATAACTCTTGAATCCCTTATATGTTTACTTCTTACTCATTCAACATTCTTCATGATCCATTAACCATTCCTTTCCAACTTATTCTGAAATACTTCTTTCCTTTGATTAGTCATTGTCAGTTTCTTCATCCTCAATCGGAATGGAATTAGGTATTTCTAAAGGAACATTTGTACGATCTTGGTGATCACATTCACGAAACTTCTTCATAGGACATGTGTTTGCATAGTGACCATGCACACCACATTTAAAACATTCAATTGATCCCTAAAAAAGAACTCATTTCCCTTTCCTCGAGTCAAATGGATGCTTCCTTTTTCCATGGAAGGTTATTGCTTTATGACCTTCATTTCCACATCTATAGCATATTTAAGTCCCTTTGAAATATTTTCCTAGGTGTTTCCTTCCACATCTTTGACACATAGGTTTTTGAACAAACATACCTTTATGATTAGTACATGTACTTCCGTATGGATTTGTTTCTCACATATATTAGGCCTAAGAGAAATCACCATGGTTTAGGTGGTCAATCGTGACTCCAGATAGTTGGTTGAGGGTAATCACAAGAGTTCTCATTGAAGCTCCCATATCATTCAGTTGCTTGCTCAAAAAACTGTCATAGGTTCCTTCACATCCACTATTACTTTGGTGCCTGGTAGATCCAGCCATTTACTAAAACCAAAAATCTCAGTGTGAGTATATCAACAAAACTATCATGTACTACTGAGTAATATAATCACTAATATATACTTACTCATTCACTTTATCTAAAACTATGACACTTTCTGAAATCCTAACCATTATGGTAATGTCACTTATGCTTAAAGAATACCCTAACCTCTAATGTTATCTAAACCGACCTTTGATACCAACTATAAGGCCCCAGCCTTAAACCTTAAATAATCTTGAGTTATTACAAGATTACACATTGAGGATCTTCTCAGGTTTAGAGTTTTAGAGAATTAGATCATGAAACTTGCATTACATTCCACATTTAAACAAATTTGTTACATAAAAGACAATATTCATTCTTCCCATCAACGTAAACATATTTAAAATAAAACATGGATTCTTTCTTGACACATCCTTGACATTATCATCACATCATGTACCCTTTCCTTGACCTCTAAAAATCATTTCAAAAACATGGGATGAGCATAAAAAGCTCAGTAAGTGTTATAAAAAAATGGAAAGGAAACATGAGTTCATATATACAAAAGAATGAAATCATACATTACACATAAAACATAGGCACTTTAACATACATCATCAAATCAAGAATAAATCTTAAAAATTATAAGACATAAAAGGTAACATGAGGCATTCATAACATTCTTATGTAGGGAGTAACCCTCTTGGTTACGTTTGGAATACCTACCATAGTATATTCCCTAAATATTTTCAGAGAAACCTTAACATTTCACTCCTTCGCGTTACCCAATGCATTGGAGAGCTATATCGGGCTCACCCTTCCTTAGTTTATCACGCAACCACCCATCTACATAACAATGCCCAAGAACCATATCATAATCATAACACATAACTAAAGCATAAAGAAAAGATAAAATTCCCACATTGCAATAAAAATATAACATTTTATTATACTGAAATAATGAATCCATTCTAAAAACCATTTTTAAAACCATTTAAAACATTTAATAAAGAGATTTTTGAATCAAAGGGTCTCATACCACACTGAATCTTTTAACATTTTAAACCGTTAATATCCATGTAAATAAATCCTTAAAACCATTTTGAATACATGGATATTAATGAGAAATATTTATAAGATTAAATCACTAAAACATTTAAAATGATATTTTAGTTTAAGGGTTTTAAAAAATTGAGAGACACATGAAGACAATAATTGAGGAATAAAATTTAATAAAAACTTTATAATATCATGAGAATAAAGGGAATCATGATATAATATTATTAATGATAGTATATACACCATATAAGAGTGAATTGGTGCTTAACAACAATGAAGTCTCAATGGAAATGTAAATTTAGATGAAATCCATTATAAAGATTGTGTCCTTAAATTAAGGATAAATAAATCTCATAATTATTTGAGACAAATATAAATACACCTAATATAAGTGGATATTATGTGTAAAATAATCAAAGGTCATTCACACATAATCAAAGGATGACATATTCAATAACTACATGTTGAACCCAAAAAAATCGAAATTGGGTTAAGAAGTTCCCTTGACAGCCTAACGACGTCACATCAAAATGAGTTGATGAGAGATAAAAAAAGGTTATGTCATCACTTGGACATAAAATTTAAATCAATAAGGATATATGAGAACATATCCCAACATAATAATATGTAAATTAAAATACCCAACAAAACAAGTCTTTTAAAAAGATTAGGGTGAATGGTTGCCTTACCGACATGGGTATCTTTCGAAACGTACACCTCGTGAAAGAAAGACAATACAAAATTAATGTAAATACTCATAAAAAAATTGTATTAAACAATGAGTAAAATAATGGGAAGTACATACACCACTCAAATGTGATTTTGGAAAATGTAGCATAAATCTCATGGGAATAAAAGTGAAATGAAAAATCCCTTACGAAAACTCGGCAGCCTAACGGCGCCACATAAAACTTACAAAAATGGATTGATGAGATAAAATAGGGTATCTCATCATATTAACATAATGTTTATAGAAAGAGGAATATAAGATAACATCCCCCAACATAACAACGAGGTGTTTAAATGCAGTGACATAAAGGAGAGTACTTAAAAAGAAAGAGAGAGGTTAGATCTCTTACGAAAATTCGGCAGCCTAACGGCACCACTCAAAACTTCCAAAATGGATTAATGAGAGAGAATAGGTTCTATCATCACATGAACATAATAATTACAGTATGATTAATATAAAATAACATACCAATAACAAGAAAGATGTGCTTTAAAAGGAATGACATAAAAGAGTGTACTTAAAAATAAAGAGAGGATTAGGATCCCTTACCTCGGGTCCGACTTGACTCGATCGTTCTTTTTTCTCCTGAATAAGAAAAATGAGTTAATTTATACTTCATTAAGAAACATTTTTAAAGTTCATTATTCCTTTTATATCAGTTATTACTATGTCATGAAAACTATGTTATTATTTAAGTTTATAATGGTCGTTTTAACGATCATTGGTGCTTGAGTCAAAAAAATAAACTCTCTATAATTACAAGTTGTTCATGTGGTAAAATATCCATTATATCCAAAATTTTATTCATGATGTAGATATCATATATATCTTATATATCCAGTATATTCATGCATTTATAATATTACATAACATTTAGAGTTAAGAAATGAAATGCACCGTTCATGGAGATGGTAAGCCGTACGTACGCATGAACGCTACTTCCATTTCTATTTCATATTTAATGGAATTAAAACATAATGATACATAATAGTGTTTTAATTACAGTATTGTATCATATATAATATCATTTAATATATCCTTTATACGTTCCATATATGGTATTAACGAATCAAATCACTTTGAGTAGGAGGTAGTCTGCTCTTCCTAAAATGAAGATATCGCGTATACCCATAATGAAAGCCATGAAGTTATGCCATAAATGAAAAATAAATAAGCTTAAGTAAAACATAAACATATTATATATCATATATAAATATAGTGTCATCTTATTGGCCACCTTTTATGGTGTTAAAAGAATGTTGAAGAATCATCATTTCGGGAGGCAGAAATTCTCCATCCACAAAAACAGTATGTTAATTAACCATTAGATGTAGGTGTGTGTAAGTGTAGCTCGAATTATTCGTATAACAACAGACTAGTATATTGAAGATACTGGAGGTGTTACAAAATAAATGAATAAAAAGTGTTTAGGGGGTTGGAGAAGCAAAATAAAACAAAAGGACTCAGGGGAAGACATTACCTTAAAATTGGGTAACTCCCTTTGGTTTGAGATAAAAGGAATCCTTGGGAAGGATTCTGCCCAATGTGAGGCTTCAAGGATTTAGATAGGGATTTTGGGAGAAAAAATGGGCAGGGGTTGGCCGAGCCATAGGCTTTGGAAGTGTGGGTATGGAGGTAGAGGTGGTGGACTTTTATAAGTGGAGAGGAGGGGCACTTTTGGAAAGGTATAAAATGTAACTTTATTTTCAAATGAGTTTCGGATTTTAATGGTACAAAATTGATGTGTTTCGAGGATAAGGTGATAAGGGTTCGAAATCCACCCATCCAATAGGTTTTTGACATGTGTAGGTCTTGGATTTTACACTATCTTTCATTATATTTAAATCATTTATTAATGAGGTAATCGCTGCATCATCATGATGTCATAAATAATTTAATAAATTTAATGTATAAAAATTATAAAAAAAATACTATGATGTAAAAAATCTTTTTATATTTCCAATGAATATTTATAGTCCATATGATGATTTATTTATACAAAATTAAAAATATTTTACTTAGGTGATACATTCTTTGTTACATTTAACATTCTTTAAAAATAAAAAGATAAAAAGTAACATTCTCACAAAAATGATTCCATGGGGCCCCCAAGTTTGGCACAAGGCATCCCATGGTCGGCCATGAGACAACCAATAGCCTTAAGACACATGTTGTGGTCATTTATTATTATTATGATAGTATTTTATTATCTTTAACTACCTGAGTACTCATTAATCAAGATAACTAAAGATAATTGTCGTCGTTACTATTCATAATGTCCAAAAACAAAAGAGTCTTAATTACATAATTTGGACGTTCTGATTCCAAATATGTAATCCATTTTACCAAATTCCAAAAACATAAATTTCAATTATTAATTTAAAAAAAAACTTCCCGTTGTCAAAACAAATAGCGGGTTTTTTAGAAACAATATTTATGAAACGTTTGGCACCTCTTTATGCCAAATTCCAAAGTGAAATTAATCACAATGACCATAATTTAATTACATGGTAAATATATATTCTAATTAAACTTTAAAACAAATTAAAAAGATAATATAACCATATAATTAAATTATATGAAAAAGCAGTTTTGATGTAAAATGCAGTATTTTTCACTATTCATTGAAAAATGAACATTGTCAGAAAAATACAAAAAATTAACCTAATGTAAATTTCAATGTCCCAATCACAAGTAATATGTTTATTTTTAAAAATAGATCTTATAAAATTGTCAAAAAGTGGATTTTAAAAGGGGTTCACCAACCAAAGGCGGTTAATCGACCTTTTAAAGAATATTAGAATGTTTACGCTTAAAAACTGGATTCATTTGCATTTTTAATCCTCTAACATTTATTCTAAAGAGTAAAAATATTTGACAAACATATATAATCATTTTTTAGTTAGTTCTGTTCATTCCCGCCATTACAACGGCTAGGCGTTAACTACCATTTAAAATAATATTATTTTATCATTAGAGTGAAACGTATGATTTCAAAGGAACTTGTTGTTGCATATTGGGTACGCCATCGAGCATAGCGTTCCCTTTAAAGTAATATTACTATTTTATTCACAAGTATGGATAAATGTGAAAATGTCATACTCTTTATTTACCTGGGGTGTTAAACCTTATGCATATGTTAAGGCTTCTAGGAGGAAGAGGGTGATGTATGGATATGAATTGGGCATTTTATGGACGAGCCAAGGGGATTTAGTGGTGTGAGTAATGGGTTAGAGTTATAGGATTTTTATAAGGAGGGAGGAGGGGCTCTTTATGAATATTTGAAATCATTATTTTATTTTAAACTGTTTTTTGGTTTCAAAAGAATAAAATATCATTAACATAAAATATATGATGAATCTTGTTCGAAATAAAATAATCCAATAATAATTGGACATGTTTTGGATTATTTTGGTAATCATATAAATATATTTTTTTTAAATCATCCCTTAATAAGGTAATCACTACTTCATCATTGTTTCATAAATTATTTTATTTATTCGACATATAAAAACTATAAATAATGTACCATAATGTATGAAATAATTTTATAATTCAAATGAAAATTAATAGTCTAATAGATAACTTATAAAACCCCATATAAAATTTAATCTACTAAAAGATATATGTTTGTGTAATTTTTGACTTTACTTTAAATTAATTAATATAAAGTGTCATTATCACTACTATGTGGTTCCATGGGGTCCCAAAATCATCCCAAGGATGAACATAGTCATAAATTTATCTTCTAATAGGATTATAAAAATTGTAACAGAAATTTAATATTATTATAATAATATATGTTTACCATTATTTTCCAGATTTATCTTCTAACCATGGTTAATAAAATATTTACTGAAGTAAATAATCATATTGTCTTAAAATAAATTATACCTATTTTAACAATTAGGACCACATGATTTCAAATATGGAATCCATTTTTCCAAATTCAAAAAACGTATGTGGATGAAATTAATTTAAATTTAATTATAATTGTCAAAACGAAAAACGCGTTTTTAATAAATAAAAACTGACAAAAAATTGACAATTGTTTATATCAAATTTCAAAGTGAATTTACATAGAATATAAAAAATTGGATTAAATCGTTAAAATATAATCTATTTTCACATGAAAAAATATAAAAAACATAATCTACCCAAATAAATAAATTATATTAAAAGGATATTTTGAATTAAAATGCATTATTTTTCACTATTCATTAAAAAACGAATGTTATCCGAAAAATACCAATATTTAATCCAAATTAAATTTTTATGTCCCAATTCTACAAATTAATATTATTTTGGCCAATATAATATATAAATTTGAAAAAAACTATATTTAATCTTTTTTCACGATTAAAAGAAGGTAAATCGATCTTTTAATGAATATTTGAGATTTTATGTTTAAAATGGATTCATTCACATTTAGGCTTCTAACTTTTATTTCATAATAAAAATTTATCAAATTGTTATAATCCTGTTGTAGTAAGTCTTTTTCATTCTGGAAAATACCACGGCTATTTGTTAACTACCATTTAAAAGAATAATATTCTATTATTATTTTTCAGTATAACTCAATATTTTGTGCAACATACGATTTCAAAGAAAATCGTAGTTGTGTGTCGGGTATGCCTTTAAACATATCATCCCCTTTAATGTAAAATTAATATTTAATTCAAAAATATAATTAAATATGAAAATTTCTATTCTTTATTTACCAGGGATTAACATATATAGAAGAAAAAACTATCCATAATGTTATGATGAATAGTGATATAAGAAATGTTAAAGACCAGGATAACAACCACAAATCCCCAAATTTTTTATTAGTTTAATGTTTATTGATATCATAGAAAGAAATTTTACTGGATAATAATTTTTTTGTTTAGTGATCATTTTTGAAATTTTTGTGGACATATTTTAGTTATTAAACAAATAATTTAGTCAAATATAATTACCTGAAAAGTATAGTTTCATATATTAATAAAATTTCAACAAAAACACACCCTATTATCCAAATGACGAGATTGAAAGATGAGTTATCCTTATCCAAAGTACTATAATCAAAATCAAGGGGATCACATAATAAAAAATATATTGAATACCTATCTCTACTTTCATATGACATTAACCAAAAAAATATTAGATTAGGATTATATAATTCCTCATATCTATAAAAATTACAATATTTATAAACATAATTTATCTCCAAATTCAATAGTAATACCGAAACAATCATCAAAACATCCAAAAAATAACATTAAATGATATTTTAACATAAAAAATGATCTTAATTTCATTGAAGATAAATTTTATAAATAATCAAAAAATAACATAAATTACTCTTGAAGTGTCATTAAAAATGTAATTTCTCTATTTTTATTCAACATATGTAAAACATTTCCAAAATTAACGTAATTTACATATGTACACAATTAAATAATAGATTCATCCAAAATGAAATTCATCCATCATTAAATAAATATAATACCATATTATTCAACATATAATGATAATATGGGATTCCAAAAATTGAAAATATCATCCAAAATAACATTAATCACATAAGCATAAAAAGATTTGACAATCCAATGGTTATATATTCAATAAATGATATATTACCAAAATAAACTTATTATTGATCAATTAAATTTTTTAACTAAATGAATTTGTTTTACTAATAGGAACATCACATAATATAGTTGTATTAATTTCATCCATGTCACCCTTTAGTTGTTGGATCGATACTAAATACCTTTCCAAACGTGATGGGTTGTCGCCGATTCCATGGGTTGAATCTATTTAAAAAACTATATAAATCTTATAGAATTCCCCAAATGTGATAAAAAGAATAAAAAATAACCATAACATTCTTGAACATAAATGGTTATATTATACCACATATTTTTATCTAAATAAATAATCACCTTAACATATTTTTTCATGATGTATTTCATATATTAACATTTATCATTTAAACACTTTTTTATATAGTAAATATATTATATATATAATGACAGTTGTAACATGATCATAGTGTGTTCCTAGTTTTATCTTCACTCTCTTTACATAGATATAATGTCTATGCTAGACAATTATGACATAGAGATTCATCAAATTTTTTTCCCTTTATCATAATACCCCTTTCACAACATGGGTCATATGTGGTTTCAAAAACATTATTTTGAAAATAATCTATTGGTACTTATAATTTAAAATAATTATATAAGACATGATTTATATTAATCATTCAAACCATGTTTTTTATGAAACATTCAATAAACGTTCTTTTTATGATATATTATTTAAAGTGGATTAAGAATATATGTTAAAAGAAATTATAAATATGATACCCAAGATCCTAAATTATCAACATCTTATTCAAATTCTTAACATTAATTAAAATATCATGATCAATTAAAATTTCTAAAAAATTATTGATAAAAATTACCTTTTCTAAAAATATCATAATATTGATAAAATATAATATGTTTAGAAGCAACATGTAAACTATTATGGTATCGTGGTATATTGTAGGTGTTCGAGATATCATAAAACAATTTCAAGAGAGTTTAATAGTATAAAAGTAATAATAATCATTAGGTAAATTAATTTTGAAATATTTATTTCTTGTTTAATATTGAGAAGATATAGGAAGATTATTAGACACCCTCCTCCATCCATTATTAATTTCTATTCATTGATATGAAAATGTGATAGAATATGTATTCAACTAAAAAAATTTAAATTGAATGAATTTTTTTTATTCAAATTAATTAATCCCTAATTTTTTCCATACAATTAACATGATACCAAAAATAAGTCCTCAACCTTTAAAAATAATATAATATTGATATATGAAAAAAAATTATATTCTTTCACATTTAGGATATTTATCGGTTTAGGGAAATATAGAATCGTACCATAACACATACCTAAGCTCCCATATATATAAATAGTGGATAATATTAAAATATTATTAACTCTTATTTTAAATTAAATCATTTAATAGTAATCATGATTTATTTTTCTTCAAAAAATATTTCATAACAAACTTCTATACATTATCCATTCCCATACCCATACACATACAAAAAGATATTTATTATAAGAAATGTGATGATCAAAAACTGATCCATTTGGGGCATGAAATAAGAAAAGAAAACATTATTCCATTAATACCTTAATCCCATTTAAACATTCTAATAGTGCTATAATGTCAACCCATAAAATGAATTCTCTTTTTCATTACTCATGAAATACTATTATTCCTGTAAAAAATCATAACTGTAACATGTGGTATAAATTCCAAATCAAACATAAAATATATTTTATTTCTACATAGGGAGTAACCATCAGGGCTACATTTTAATACCAACCATATATATTCCATTACTATAATAGGATAACCCCTTCTAATTAACATTATCACATTAAAAAATAAATTTTATAGATATAAATGTATCACCCTCCCACTATTTTTCATGGATACAACAAATCCCATAACCAAGGACCGAGAAAAAAAATATAATAAAAATAGATAAATCATCCATAAAATAACAATAACATTTCCACTATGAAATAACATTTCATTTCTAAAATATTTCACATTCAAAAATAAAACCACATTATTTTATAATAAAATTTTATCCATGTGGAGGAAACATAACAACATTAAATAGAAATAAATTTGAAAATTATATTCATGTAGTATAAGTTATAAAAACATTCATTTTGTCTTTGATAAAAAGTAGGGAAAATGAAAATTAAAAGAAGGATTGAATTTAAATCCCCTTACCCAGAGTCTGACTCGGCACATAATATTTTTGTTTTCCAGAATAATAAAACTCAGGTATTTTTTAACTATTGTTATAATATTCATGAGTTTTATTATTTATTTAATATCACATATTATCTACTCATTACAATTTATTAATTATAATTTATCTTGTTGAATGTTTTGATGATATTCATTAAATGGGTCCGAAATGACACTAGTATGATATCAATTGTCAATGTTGTCATCGGTCCATAATATCAAGAAAATTATTCGTGAAATATTAAAAATTATTAGAAATAAATCGAATTATTAAATTCATTTACTAAATATTTATATGAAATAGGAAATAATTTTCAACTAATGATATGCAAAGACATATTGGTTAATGTGTACCATATTTTTATTTTAATGATCATTATGGAAATCAGGTACATATTATATTAGATTTCCATAATGAAAATAATTCATTAATATTCTATTAATCATTTAAATATACTTATATACACCCTACATGTGATGTTGTGATAAATAATGAATCACATATCTTTATGGAGGTGATAGTTAACACGTACGCACCAATGATGTTTTCATATCCATGTTCCTGAAATGTTTCAAAACCTCTTTCCAACAAAGATGCCCACTGAGTATAGAAAAGATGAAAGGGAGATAGTGAAGCACATGTCATGCCTATATTAGGCCCCCATATGACAACTATCACTATGGGAATACAAATATCACAATATTGTAGGAATTTTCCATTATAAGAAACAAGATCAGGATAGAGGAAATATCATCCAGATTATACTCTATGACATTTAATTGTGGAAAAAATTTACAAAGAAGCATTTGTTAATAGAACTGATATAAATAAATTTACTCAATGTATATAACCAAAATTAATTCTAATGGAGTGATAAAACGAATATCCAGGATCTATGCTAGAATGGTCTAGCATGGTATATGAAATCCTCCTAGAAAAAAGAAAAAAAAATTATATATATAGGGTGAGCATAAAAGTATAGTCAGTAGTCAATAAAATTTTTCCCATGCACTTTTTCATGAATCATATAAATGAAACAATGATAAAATAGTAGAACCAGACAATACACATAAAGGTATACTAACCATACCATCTAGCCAATTCACACTCATGAAATAATTTAATGGAGGTAATATATTATTATATAAGTAACATCAATGATGGAGTGCCACCACAACATTAACACTAATTATATTCTATCTCACTCCAATGAAAAATGTTACGGAGCTCCCACCTCTTAATAATAAACCTGATCACATCTAACCAACACAAACATAGCCCTCACAACACAACTATCCATTACAAATCTCAGACATGGAACACATCTAGCCCACACAAAATCGGGCTTCACAACCCATCTCATATCATCCAGAAGACACCTAGATATCACAGCACAACTCATCCCAAAGAAACATATGAAAAACATCACAATATAGAATCATGAAAACTAGGATACTATAACTAAACTCATCAAATAGGAATACGGGATACCACATCCCATAATATCCTTCCCAATTATCATTGTTCAATAATCTATAGGAATAGGGGTAAGGGATGACTGAGTTGTCATCCATAAACCCACTCATCGGGATTAATGGAAATACATCTTTGTTTGACTATGTGAGTGTTCGGAAAATAGTTTTCAATGTGGATGGGATTCATATAAAAATATAAAGGAAATTAATGGTATATATATTGTTCCAAAATATCAATCCCAACCTATGGGTACACAAAAAAACAAGTCAGAAAACCATCACAATTTCTCCAACCTATAAATGCATTTATTAGTATCCATAATAGTAATTTCACTAGGTGAATAACCTTAATAATCTAATGCGGGTTCAAATATCCTCCATTTTTACTACACATTCAACTAAATAATTTTATATCAACGCCATTTAGTTACAAAGCCAATAATTAAATGTTTAATTGACAAAATTTCACATCATTAATCAAAAAAACCCTTTCCATTTCAATAATTATTAAACATTAATTTATTTATTAAATTGTTGGTCATCAACTAAAAATAAAACACATATCAAAAGAAACATGGCATCTCCATCAATATCACGTTGCCAAAATAGAAACATGTTAAACCACCATAAATGATCCCAAAACTCATTATAATCACGCATCATCGTCCCACAAGCCTACTTATATATCAAATCACATCGAAATAAAATTAATTATTTAAAAAGGATATATTATCAATTTCCATATTATTTTAGGATTATTTCAATATCCAGACATCTATTGGTGCTCGAGCTGCAAATAACCCAATCCTTCCTCAATAGGATATTGGTTGGTGATATGAATAAAAAGCACTGCTAAATGTGGGGAGGCCATTGCCTATATTCTTGTAGGCATTCACACAACCAACTCAATGAAAAGGTGTAGAGGGATTGAAAAAAAAGTTAAAAAAACATATATAAATAAACAAATATTCATCGACATAAAAATAGTAATATGTATTATAGTACAAATTAAAATTAAATGGTAAAAATACATTCCCACCTTGAAATGTCGACCAAACTGACATAAAAATAAAAATGATAAATAGTTTAGTGAATGAATATCTTAAATCCAAATATACCTCTGTGGTATGGAGTCCATGGAACCATGCCCTAATGGAATTGGGGACTACTATATACTTGGATAGTGAACCCTCACATTTATATGATAGTGGATATCAAACCTTAACTACATTATAATTGTAGATTGATCATAAGGTTATATAACAGTGGAGTTCCATATCAATTGATTGAGGTCCCATGTGCAGATACAAAAACAAGATAACCACCTATAGATAAACATTATACTAATTGTGCCTATTCACATCTATAATCAAGATCCTCCTAAAAAATAATCATTCTCTAAACTTCTCTCATCATTTCTAAAAACCCATTCAATTGACATCATCAAATTCTATGCTAAAAAATCAAGATACGATACTCGTGTGTTAAAATATGAGTTCAAATGAAGGAGATAAAAACGTTTTAAGAGACAAAAAGCAGTGCATGAAATATTAGGGACTCTCATAGCTTGTGGTCCAACACAAACTTTTTGGGTAGTGTCCTTTCCATGACATTGATTGATGAATATGTTGTAATACATAATGTGTAGGGGTACTACATAACATGTCACGACCAAAAATTTATAGAATTCCCAATGATTGATTTTAAATTGAGGGAAATTTTTTTATTTAATTAATATTCCCCTTGAAATGGACTCAGATGGAAAAATATATCAGAACATTGTGATCTTAATAGAAAAACCATCGGGATAGAGAATTCACTTTCCAAAATAGGAAAACATGTTAAAATAATCCACATTTCACTGTATCACACTTGAACAGTTCTTCATAGGACTGATCTATGAGTCTAAACTATAGGAAAATTATATGTATTTAAATGTTTTAGTTAATTTCAGGGTCACAACACCGCAGATGGATCATCAAAAAGCCATCGTACAAAGATGTTATGTTAGACAAAATATTTTAGTACAAAACTATTATTGTCATTATTATTTTTAGGTATTTTCACCTGTTTTCTAAGACCATATTTAGTGTCCAACATTGATATGGAAATGATCTCATGATGTGTGGGGTCACACTACCGCAAATTTTATATCATTATGACACCATATTAGGGGGATATTTCAGTTATTAGATTCATCATTAATAATAATTTTAGTAATATTTCCTATTTTTATAAATTGAGTTTTATGTGTAAAAATGTATTCAAAATCACTATTAATATGAATTTAAAAATTGTAGGGTCACGTTATCACTGAAAACATATCAATTAGATATCGTGAGGAAAATTTATAGATGAATTTGAGTATGTGATGTAAAATAATAATAATAATATTATTATTATTTATTTAACATTTATTATTTAAATATTTTTTAACTCAATCAATGTAGGAATGAATTGGACTTCTCCCCACTTTTTTTACATAGGTCACACATTATGCCATCAGTTTTTTCCATCATTTAAATTATATTATCAGTTTTATTTTAAAATTTATTTATCTATTTCCCCCCTTTCCATATCCCTTATTCATCTTACAGGGATCACATAGGAACCCCTAATGGGAACAATCCCCCATCCAGACTGATCCTTTGTGAAATCTAGTACCGATAAATCGTTCTGCCCACTATGAAGACAATATCATTAAAAATATATTAAATATCTATAGTAATTGATCCCCACTATCAACTAATCATCATCACTCAAGACTATCGGACACCATAGACCCAGATCTCTGGAAGTTGCTCGCCCAAACCACCAATGCAACTGATCACCTAGAACACCATGAGCAACTAGTCAACACTCAAATGTAATGTACTTCATCACAAATATACTTTATTAACCCAAAAACCCATCATATTTCCTTATTCACATCCCCTACACAACACCCAATGTTGACGCTCACCTTATAAATAATTTTCTGGTCACTTGATGTCACAGAAAAATAAAATCTACAAATGATATGATATGTAATGGTTTCTATCACAACTTGACCCAAAATCTACAGTAATCAACCCAGTACAAGAAACATAGATTGTACAAAAATAGATATATTTGTGGTTATTTATGGAACCAACATCACAAATAATCATCAGTGGTTAATTGTGGCATAATGGTGGAATAATATCATTACAAATAATTTTATGAAAAATCTTCACATTTCGCTTTTGTTTCTCTCAAATGGATTTCATTAGAATAATGTACAATATTATTTATTAATAATTAATAAACAACATGACTCGTGAAATGGATTGAAATTCACATAAAATAAAGGAACACTGAAAATTCATGTTTGATTAATTTAAAAATTTGTTAAAAATGAAAAGAGATGTTCTATGCCTTATGATTGTATAATTAATGATGATTAAAACACATTATTTTAGAAGAGTATATATATTGGGTTGGTCACAATTCAATTAATTTAGATCTAACTTTTTATTGTAATTCATCATGGAGAAAAGGGATGATCTCCCATCAAAAGATTCAAAAAGAATATTATTCAACTCTATAATTTATTTCCTAGGAAATATATTTATAAATATATTTGATTCACATTTACATAAAATAAGTAATTAAATATGTAAATATTTTATTTTTTAATCTAACCACAATCGAGTTAGGGGTATAAACATTCTGTATCGACTCATTTTATGTTGTTCCTAGGGTAAATATTTCCTTCTAGACCCAATCATATTCTAATATTTCTGGTCTGATCGAACTTTCAAAAAATATATGGTTTTCAAAAAATAAAATAATTGTGATTGTAAAAAAAAATTATTTAATATTTTAATAAAATAAATTCTTCGAACACAGAGCCACGAAATTGAGCACCGTCTCAGCACATGACTCCATAAATATTTCTATGTATATTCCATAATCATAAACAAAAAAAAAACAAGAGTGTCTACATTTATACCATATTCAATTACTTTCATCCTAAAAAATTACCACTAGGAATAATGGTAGGGATACTCATCCAGTATCTTAAATTTCCATTCAACTTCCCTACACTATGATATTTAGTCAAAGAAGAAGAGTGAGACTCCTATATCACCTCCTCTCATAATATTTCTTGAAGCACTATCCATCCCAAAAAAGGGAACACATTATTCCCTTATTTCGATAATCTATTTGGTGATACTTCTATAGGTATATGGTACAATAAGATATTGTAGTCATTTTCACCTATAAGGTAGTGCTTCCACAACATCAATGAGATGATTATCACTATCATGACTATTTATTATGTCATGTAGTTCAATTCAAGGGGTCGCAACTACCTCAACCATTATGTTATAAATTTTTTTCACTACATCATGGTTAACATTGTGCATAATAAGGTACCAACAAGAAATTTAGGTGCGTAAATGTATCCAAACATGGGAAGATAAACATGGAAAGCACATGGTATATTCCATATTCATTTTCCAATCTTGAAAGGAGAGTAAACCCAAAAAAAAACACTTCCACACCATCTAGCTGCATCACGATAAAAAATGGTCATGTAGAAGAACACATTTGGAAATGCGAGAACCTACCCTGAAACTCTATCACACATCCTCACCGTGAACACAATAGTCCATAGGGAACATCATACACAACCTTATACTATCCAATTTAGGTGGAACTAATTATCCTTGATGGGTTTTCTTGTATATCATAAACCCACCCTGATGGGTTAAGAACCCATCTTCCTCATGCCTTAATATTTACATCAAACTACAATGACACATGGTTACCCTAATGCCTTGCATCAGACTAATAAATCCTTGAGAAAGTATAAGAAATAAAACAGTACCTAACAACATAGTTTTTATAAAATTTCCACATAAGATGGTATAATGGTAATATATGATTCCTTTAATTATCTCATATTATGTGGATCATAAGCCTCCAATGCCTAGAGATATCTGATGCCCCAACTGCCAACTCCATGAGCCTCACACGGGCTAGAAGGGGTGGTGTTGAACGGATCTCATAGTGGTGTCCAATTCCCATAGCTCCCACAACATCTCAACTAGCTCCCCCTCTATGGGGACAACCCAAATCTCCCAATGGAGTTCCATGATCATGGAGATGCTTAGGTTGTGGATGTTCATCCTGTATTTGAATCTCATCCTCCAAATTTATGGTCATTATGTCACACACCTTGGGACCTTGCATATCAAAATCAAGGAAAATTCTTCTCTAAGAATCCATTGTGCTCTTTATTTTCCTGCACTACAATACCAAATTTCATTGTTCGGTCATGGGTATTCCTCATGCTCCTCGTCCCCTATATTTTTCGTACAATTATAAGAAAAACTGTATGTGTTTCATCATGATTAGTACCATGTATGTTCAATAATACTTATAGAATACTATGATTCTATTATCCCTCCAGACTATAGCTCCAACTACCCTAGTATTTAAACTAAATTCAAGAAGGAGGGATAATATTCTTCAAGAAGTATGTATTAGATGTAAGTCCATGAGAATTTTTACTCATTTTGAATCGTTGTATCTAAACATCACCAACACCCTACTACTCCTTGGAAAGGAAATTATGCTAGCACAACCATATAGTTTGTTGGTGTATTGCTAATCTTGAATACATGGACCACATACCCAAACCAATCCTCCACTGCTCGAGGATCATGCTCACCGTGGAACCTCACTGGCCTCTGACACTAGAACATAGGGCATGGAATAAGAATACACACATCATCATCATTCACTATTTGTTTGATATGCTATAAAATAGGTGATATTGTTTCTAACTATCCCCGTGAAGGAACAATATAACAGGATTGGAAGTGAACTGTGGACTCATAGATCCTAGGATCATCATCATGAACCAGAGAATGAATCATGGATGGTTTTTCTCAAGGAGGAATCATGAAAGTTATCAAGGATTAAAGTGGTTAGAGGGTCATATATAAAAATATCATCATTTAATGGGGAGGTACCTTAATAAAAAATGAAAAACAGACACTCGTATACGATTAATGTACCATAAATCCCTGGATGGTATTTTTTATCATTCCGAGTCGACAAGAATGTTTTGAGGGTCCAGGTGAATGGATATGTCAGACACATACACTGTTACTAAACCCTTCGCCAGAGTGGAACACTAGAGACACTTTGAAAATATTTTCCAAAACCCAACCAATCCTATTAATTTGGAAAATTGGGAACAATGATTAAATGAATTAAAATATTATGGTTCCAATCGAGCATGTACCACCCCATTCTAAGTACCATCCACAACTACCCCATTCCTCCCTCCATATACAAGGGTGTAGAAATAATAACAGAAGGCACAACTAAACATTTGGAGTGACATAAATAAGTACATGTACACATTAACACAACCAACTCATTGAATAGTTGATGGGGGAAATAAATAATAGGGGAAACACTTTTATTAATAATTCAAATTTGAATGGACCCCTAAAAAGAACAAATTATGTTAGTGTAATAAGAAATAAAATTGGAAAAAATACACACCCAAGATAAAATCTGTCTCCAATAAGATATAGAAATTGAAAATTAAAATAGTTGAGAGAGACCATATCCTGAATCCTAATCTATGGCCATCATTCCTTGTATAATAACCCAATATATATAAGCCCTTAAGATGTTATGATCAACCTAATGATAATATAAAAATGAAACAATAAATGTTTGGGAAATCCCATGATGGGGTTAGTATATTAATACCGAATATAACACACCAACAATGATGAAGGGGGAGTAGCAGGAGATAAAAATGACGAAGAAATAATTAGACGGAATATGGGGAAAGGAAAGATTACATCTCAACAAAATTAAAAATTGAATATAAACTCATCCAAACTCAAGGATCGTAAACAGCGAGTAGATGAATATCTTACCCATACATCAATAACTATAGAAGGATATTGGAGTAATCCAATCACATGAATATAGTAACCAAAATCACATGTAATATCCCATGTTTCATCACCTATCAAGGAAGGAGAGTAACCACATCACAATTAGTGGGTACTGAATAATGATATATATATGCTCCGTCATTGAATCCCAAAATATAGGGTTAGGGGATCTACATCGCACAACTCAACCATAGAATAAGTAAAACCAACAGTTCCACCATTCATCTACAATTCCAAACAACCCATGAATATACCCTAAACATTTACATATAAGTGAATCATTTGAAACAACATGATATTATCTTCATTGATGGAAATTTACTTTCCCACGTGGATTGAGATTATTTCAGAAAAAACATGTCTATGTGGGGTATGAGACCCTCTTAGACACTAGTCAATGCTATTCCATACCACATTTCGTCACTGGGAATCTATTTTGAGGGAAAAAAAATTCCCAAATAGAGGACCCACTCCCAAAAACTATATCGAGCTCCAATCATTTTATGTATAATATGAATGGATAGCACACTCTATCATATGACCTGGGAGTACCATCTCCCTGAATAGAGAAATTGTGGCCCGGTGTGAGAGTAGAGTAATATATTTTTCTATAGACTGGGTATGATGTACACATTCCTAGATGCAATAGGGGAGTGATGTCACCATGGATAGAGGATTCATTCCCTAGTACCATATAGAAGTACCATATCTGTATAATAAATGAAAATAGAATATACACACCCTAATGTAATATGGGTGTACCATCTCCATTGATTTAGGACATATATATTTAAATATTAACAGAGTACAGTCTCTACCAGGATAAGAAATGTGGATGACCTGCACATTGATATGATAGCGGAGTGAAGTCTCTGTTGATAGATGAACCACACACTGATACACCATTGGATTACTATATCAATTTATACTCCCTATCAATCCGACCCGATAACTTCCATCATTAAAACCCATATATTGAATCACAGTGCTCAAAAAATATTGCATCAGATCTCAAAATCCACTACAAATTACGTCATCATGTTATATAAAAATATTGAATATAGTGTAATTATGGTCAAAATTTCATGATAAATCGAATGAGATACAATATTATTAATATTTATAAATGATTTGATGATAGGTAAGGGACCCAAATGACCTGTAGTCCTGCTATGTTGTAGGTTTTTTTCATTCCAGCACACATATTATTGACCTTGTTGTTCTACGCAACATGAATGGATTCTACATGTCATTTTTCAACCAAATTAATTTCTATGGAATGAGCCTCAATTGTCGGACAGAGGGGAAATACATAATTTCATTGACATGCCTCTTCAAATGGAATCATATGGCCAAAAATATCACAGCGTTGTGATCCTTAATGTAAAATAGTTGAGATAGATGATTCACATTGCACAATCATAGACCATATGAAAATGTTTCATTCCACTACATCACACTGAAACAATGCATCATGGGACATATCCACATGTCAAATTTAAATAAATGAAATTATTTCAAAACCCATTTAATTATTTTTAGGGTTAAAAAACTGCATACAGTTTGAAAAATGGATGGCATGTGAAGAATCTATGTTAGATATAATTTTTTATAATAATAACAATAATAATAATAATGTTATTAATATTAATGTAAGGAATTTTGTGAAACCAATACATCTTCTAAAATTAAATATCCAACATTAGTATTCAAATGATAATCTCATGTCCATGGTCATGTTTGTCATAGATGGTTCATCATTTGAACAACGTATGATAGATATATTAATGAAACAAGATTGTTCATTTGTAATAATTTTTTTTATTATTGTGTGTTTCATTGAACCATGGTATAATTCTGAAAAAATATATTCATCATCGGTCAGAAAATGACTATATCAATCCCCGGGGTATTCCACAACTGATGACATGTCAATCTGATAATATAAATAAATGATAAAAATGAATTTTTGTTTTAAATCTATAAAAATAATAATATTATGTCATTATCATTATTTTCCCTTATTTTTTTAACACTAAATCAATAGATTACATCATTATCCTTATCCCCCTCTTCTCTTTGTGGGTCATGCATGACCCAATGAATATTTTCCCTTAATTTAATTTTTCATCACAATTATTTATCAATTATATTTTATACACTTCCCCATTCCCAATCCATTCTTATTTTTAAAAGTTTTATATAGGAGAAAATAATTTTCCCAACCCCCCATTTAGAACTGCTCTTCCTTTCATGCTAGAACCTAGAAATTATCATCCCCCATTGAAAACATTATCTACACCTATAGATTCTAGATCAATAGTAACTAATATTGTCTTGGACTCCTTGTCGTCATCCTATGAAACCACATGTTATCAATCAAGACCACCGAATGACACTAACCATGACCACATAAGCCACTACCCTCTATTATACCATGTTCCACCTATCAATGCACCTAAACAACCATCATAATCATACTTATCCAAGGTCTACACCAAAACTAAACACTTGGCCTTTATTACACCACATGCATGGAAACCAATGTCGATGATACCCATATATAGAATCATCTAATCACAATATGTCAAGGGAAACAAATTTAATATAAATCAGATCTCGTTTGTAGTGGTTTTTGTCACATATTGGTTCAATATCAAACATAATCAATAATTTTAAAAAAATACCAGTTGCACAACAATATAAATAAATAAATATATATATATGTATATATATATATATAGGTATTTATGGAATGAACAACCAATATAAACATCGACGATGAATGGATGGAGAAATGTGGATTGGAATAATGATAAAAAAATAGGAACAATCCTCCGACATTGTTCATGTTGGAATAAATGAATTTTGTTAAAAAAGTGAACCCAAATCTATAATAATAATAATTAAATTGTGGGACTCATGGGAAGGATGGAAATTGCATTGAAATCAAAGAAGATTAAATATTCAGTATTTATTGATATAAAAATAGGGTGGAATCCAACAATATTTGTTTCATACATCATGATTTTATCATTGGGGATAAAGAACAGACATTTCAAGGGGTGATGAGATCAATTCAATTCATCACACATTGATTCGACATGACACAACTATTTGTTATTGATCTTCAAATGGAATATTGAGGATCCATCCTTGGAAGATTCATGAAAATCTGAGACAACACTTGCATGGTTTAATAGGTAGCTAAAATTATAAATATATATCGATCTCTTAATAATTATTTAATTAATTAAATAATTCATTCTTTTATTCAGTCATTAAATTCACCTACAATGAGCAAGTGGTCCAAACTTCCCACGCTGCATCATTTTATGTTGCGCCTACTGTATATATCACGTTCCTAGAACATACATGGTAATATATTTTTGATATGATCACCGTTCATAGTTACATTGTTTTAGTCATTTAACAATTCATGCACAATTAAAATAAATATTAAATATTATTACAAAATAATTCTAGGAACAAAGAGCCTCTAAATTGCACATCTTCTCAGTACATGTCTCAAATAATTCCCATCAATATTCGAAAGTCATACATGGAAAATCCAGAGTCTCTACAAGTATAATCAGACAATACAAAATAATATGTGAACCATTTCACTAACCAAACTAATGAAACACGACAATTGCGGATCCCTGAAAAAAACAGAAAATATAAATGAGAATGAGAGGATAACCCAATATGATTTGATGACGGAATCCGAATGGTTGATCACTTTTGAATTAAATCTCAAATTATCAATGAAGAATTCATTAGATCATCTAGAATGAGAGAGGTTCCGATGTAATATTATTTCATAAATATCAGGTGTTGGTGAAATATTTAATGTTGTACTACATAGGGTAATTACATGACATGTGATCTCCTTTAAAATATTTTAGTCCATGTATTCCATGTTTTGATGAAAAAATTTCCATAAGATTATTATTTATCCTAAAAATACTACACGGTTTGAACTATTCGGGAAATGTAGTTAAAATACATCACATTGTGAAATAAAGTTTCATGATGTGTATTTTCTACAACAGTTCTGTTGTACCTCGATATTCCTAAAAAGTGTACCAAAACATCTCCCTGAAACCTCCAACAACCAATGCCGACAAAGTAATAAACCTAGAGGGAACTTATATTTTCATCAGATTCCTTGAAAAGGATTCTCATCTATGAAAATAATAAACCATTCCCATAAGGAATAAAGATCTCAAATGACCACCCCATGGGTTACCTATCATATATCCTGTCAAACATCAAATGTTACCACTGACTAAAAATTCCAACCCAAATGGATAGAAGGCATACCACATAACCCCATGCCTCCTCCTATAACACATCCATACTTCCACATCACCACTACACATCATTCCCAACCTTCATGCATCATAAACTAGCAACTACTATAACAACCTAACCACACAATCCTAAATACAGAAATCATGGAATTCCACTATCCATGTCATGAAACTATTCACTATGGGCAGCACTGAGTTACCCACAAGGTTTTAACCACATAAAAATTAATGTGTCTCATTTAAAAATTGTGTCTCTTATATTCATATGTCTTGGATTTTTCACTTAACATAACACAATCAATCAAAAAATGAAATAAAATTATCTAAAAAACAGATATAAACATCAAATCAACCATAAAAAAGAACAATTCAAAGATCAAAACAACTCTGGGTACTGAGAACACATTTGAATCTCTAGCTCCATGTACTCTCATCCTGTACACCATTCCTCTCAACATAAGAAACAAATGAATGGTCAATCCATGGTGTACCTTTACATCGGGATCCAAGCTCTCTAATGGATACTCCAAAACTGTTGTTTCATCCTGAATACCTAACTCTCCTCAATAAATGACAAGGCAGTCATCATGAAAATATCTCCATTTATGAGATACATGGAAGAAATCATGGATCCATTCTAATAGCGTTTTCACCTCCAACGGATATGAATCTTCTCTAACTCTCTCAACACATTAAAGAGTATAAAAAAGCATGAGAATGATTAATCACTCGGAAAATCCTCCACTTCTCTTGTTGAATGGAATAAAATAAGATTACGTGTTCCCCAAACTAGAACATCAAGGGCCTCCTTCTGCGATCAACATAAAACACTCTTCTTTTAACCTCTATGAAAAAATATTAATATTCACATTCATTATATATAACAAATCAGAACCAAGAACAACACTCTCCAAAAAATCATTCTAAAACAACTATAAATGACACAATCTATGTACAAAGCTTAAAACAGGGCTCTAACAATGGAAGAGTGATATAAATTATTATAAAAATACTACAACAAAAATAGTTTTCATTCCCATGATCCACCAAAGTCCATGACTCATGGAAAAAATAAATCTTTCATAGTCTGGATTGTCTATTTTATCTTAATATCTTTACGATGGTGGAATGTAGTGTTGAGTCATAACTTCATTCCGAAATAATGTTGAAATCACTTACATACATCTACTGTAAAATAGGCATTCTGATCCAATACAAAGGACATAAAAACCACATGAAAACATACCAACTCATCCATGTACCTATTATACTATGAATACACTACTCTCTAATAATAGATCAATTCAAATTAGTTTTATTTAATCAATATATTTATTATCAACCAAATAACATCACAATATCGTAGATATTTGTGTAACCATGTGAAGAAATCCATCAATATTTCATCCCATATCCACTCTGGAACATCCAAGCATTACAATAAACTATTAAGAACATGATCCTCATCCTTTACCTTCTAGAAAAACATATATAGACTAACAAAGTATGCCACATTCCATGTCAAAATAGGATACCAAAAAAACATCCTCAATCCATGATATGTTTTGGAAACTCTTAGGGGTATTTCAAATGGGATAATGATACTCAATATAAACTCCAATGTGAATCATTATCATAATAGACAAACTCCAATGAAACAACATCTGATTTTTACCATCCTATGACAATCGATATAGTGCATCACCATGGATAACACGATTCCACAACACCTCTACCAATTAATCTCACCACCAATAACCCACAACTAGTTGCATTAGTGAATACATCACCATCATCTAAAATGAACTTCATTTACCACCATCCACCATGTCATCTATGTGTGTGGCTTCAGACTCCCCTAACAATCTCCATGAATGTGGTGATTCCCAAACATCATATTTTTATTTTTTTCTACTGTAACACTGCAAGATTTCATAGTACATTATTTCTTCAAAGTAATACAATAACTTGCACAACACGCAACACCGAGTTCTAACGCACCATGACTTACCAAACAAACCGTTCAAAAGAGTTTATGAATAGTTTTAACTTAATTTTGAACTTTATATAATCCTTATTGTTTTAGAATCCATATTATGAGTTTCTTAAACATAATGTAAGAACATGTACATTTTTTTTTCAGATAAAAGAACTATTTTTAAAAAAAAATGCAATTTTACCGCCGTTTAATGTCGAAGTCTTTTTAAATCCAATATTTGAAACTTTTATATATTCAATTTGAAAAAATAATCTTCTTTATTACAATATGGACATAATAATTTAGTTTCGATAAAGATTTTGTGTTATTCTGATAACTTTCATATTTGGATGAATAGTGAAAATACTATATTTTAACTGAAAACAACTTTTTAAATCAAAATAATTTATATTGTAAAATTATAAACTTTAATGGTTTTTAAGTATAAATAAATTATATTTTTACCATTTAATCAAATGATGGTCATTTTAAGTAATTTCACTTTGAAATTGGTCATAAACAAGTGTCAATCTTTTGGTAGTTATTATTTCTTAAAAAACGCCTTTTGGTTTTGATAGAGGGAATTGATTTTAAATTAATAAATGCATCTTCTATGATTTGAATTTTGTAAAATAACTTAATTATTGAATATGTAATATCAAAATTATCTTATGGTAAATTTTTGGTATTTTTCTGAAAACTTTTAATTTTTTATGAATAGTGAAAAACACTAAGTTATAGTTTAAAACCGAATTTTTATTTAAATAATTAATTATTTTATTTAAATTTATTTTCTGTCAAAATAGATACATAATACCTATATATTTTCAATTTAATTCATTGGAGTCAGTTTATATTAATTTTAGATATAAAAAAATTTATTAAACTTTTTACCGTCTTTTACCCACCTCCTAGGACAATTTGCAAATTCACATTAAACATAATTTTACCACTTCTGTGAGTGGAATTAAGATAATCCGAGAGACACGGTTAATATCAAGGAGTAAAATGTGGTTCAATAAGATAAATATTTTTTTTAATAGTAACTTTTTACTTTTATTTACCACGGTAAAAAGTAAATAGGGTAATTAAGGGTAAAAATGAAATTATTATTACTCTATCACATGTACTAATTCTATTGGATAAGTATAATTAGACCTAAAAAAACTTTATGAATAAAATATGAACGTCTTTGGTCAACTTGGATTAGATTGGGACATTTATTATTATTTAATTTAGAGAAGAGTTAAAAGAGTTAAAATCAATGTTTAATAACTAAACCATTTTTAATATAGGGTAATATATAAGATAAACTCGATTATAAATATTCATTAGAAAGGTAAAACGATTTATTACATAATTGTATTTTATTTATAATTTTTATACATTATATAATTTAATTTATTTATGACACAATGATGATGCCGTAATTACCTTATTATTGAAATATTAAAATAATTGATATTATAAAAATGAAAATAAATATAATATGAGATTTTTAATTAATTACACGAATTTTATTGCATAATATGACATCTTATGATTGATTAAATAAATATTTTTCAAATTAATAAATTAATTAATACTTTAACAAAAATAAATTATTAAATAATGTCAACATTGACATCAAGGAGCTTTTAAAACAAATAATATATTATTAATTGATATATTATTACTAAAAATATAAGGATCGTCCAAAAGACTTATATGATGATAGGTATTTCATTAAGGAACCACTTGGGGTTCTCTTTCCAGTTTATGGTTTGTTTATTAACAATATAATATAAAAATACAAATGCACATGGTAATGTCAAACTGTTTAACTAAGAGTTAAATCTAAAAGATAAGGGTAAAATACTGACCAAATCTTGTCTAAAACCTATTGGTTGAGTGTTTTTAGACAATACCCACCTTATAATTTAAATAATACAGTTTGGAGCCATTATAAACAGAATATGAAATTATTATTAAATAATACATTAAGTATTTCCTAAAGAGCCCCTCCTCCCACTTATAAAAGGACACCACTTATAACCAATTCTTCACACCTCTCAAGCCTTTTAGCTCATCCAAACTCTACCCAATTAAGCTCCCTACATCCATATATTCTTCCTAGAATCCTTACCTTATGAAGAAGGCACTTTAAGAGTCCATTTTGGTTCAAACAAAAGGGATTTACCCAAATTAAAGTTAACGAATTCTCTTAGCTTCTATTGTTTTATTTTACTTCTCCAACCCCTAAACACTTCTGATTCTGTTATTTTGTAACAAAAAACATTATCAAAAATGTACTAGAATATTTTTATCAGAATTATTATAACTACACTTATAGACACCTCCATCTAATGGGTGAAGAAGATAATGTTTTTGTGGATGGAAACCAAAAGCCTCACGAAACGATGATTGTTCAATTATCTCCTACCGCCTCTCATGGTGGCCATTATAATGGAACTATAATTAAATATGATATTAATGATATTTATTTTATATATAATCTTATTTATTCTATTTTATAGAATAAAATTTTTCATATCATGTGGTATATATATACGATAATTTTATTTGAGGAAGTGCGGACTACCGCCCCCTCAATGTGATATGACTCATTCATAACATACATGGAACGTATAAAGGATGGTGTTAATGAACTTAATAAAACATATAAGATATTATATTATATTGGAATAATAATATACCTATGTATCATTAGTTTTTTATTCTTTTTAAAATGCAAAATGAAAAGGAAGTAGCATTCATGCGTACGTACGGACTACCGTCTCCACGAAGGCGATGAGATTCATTCCTAATTGTATCCATTCAAGTATAATTATCTTTTTATGATTAAAAATAATTACTTTATATCATTCTATATTTGAATAAGATACAACCTATCCATAAAAAACATGTCTTATGTAACAAAACTTATAAAATAAAATGGGTAAGTCAACTCTCGAAACGATGACAATACTAAGATATTATAAAAAAATCAATGTTAAAATATCATATATGATATCATATTAATGTATATTATTCTTTTATAATTTAATAATAATAATTTAACCGTTATACAGTAGGTTAACCTACCCCCTAAAAAGGAAAAATAAAAGGTAAGGGGTTTTTCATCTCACTCCTTATTCCCGTGAGATTCATGCCATATTGAAACTATTACATTTTGTGTGGTGTATGTACTGCCCATAATTGAATTACTTATGTAATACACATTTTATTTTTTGTAATTACATATTAATTGTATGATACCTCATTCATGGGTTGTATGTTTCGTAGGTTACCAAATTGGTAAGGGTTAATTTCACAATATCTTTATTTCCCGATGTTGTTTTTACATAAGTATCTACTGTAAAATATTTATTATCCATATCCATGTTTTATGAAAGTGTCTTCAAAGGGATTATTTTAAGGGAATTTTTACTAAATCATAATTTCAAATGTTTTAAATATTTATTCTTCTAAATCATTCTCATTAATTCTCATGTCTCTAAAACTAGTTTTAAGGATTTATTTATATGGACATGAATATTTTTAAAATGTTAATTATTTCAAAAGTTTCAAAGTGGTATGGGACACTTTGAATAAAAAATATCTTTAAATTAATTCTTTTCCAAATTGTGTAACTTTAAAATTTTTTCATCAAAAAGGGTTATTTCTCTCAAAGAGTTTTACAAATCATTTTCATCAACGTCAAAATCCTTTAATGGATTTTAAACTTGTTTTGAAGTTGATTTATCATGATACAAATCTTCCATATTGTGTTGAAGGTTTTGTGATTTTATTAACTGTGGATGTTTTAGTTTTATACCATTCATGGTTTATGGGAAATGTATTGACATTTCGTATACAAGTTTTAATACGAATGTTTATGTTATGTTTAGACCTTTTCATATGATGAATGCATGGGAGTTAGTAAGTTAGGGGTGGAGCCCACAATAGGTCCTCGATTCATCGATATGTCTCATGAGAAAAACTTGTGTCTTGGAACGAGGCCTTGACAAACTCTAATTTGTATTCTTGGAACGAGGCCATGGCTACGTGGTTATGATAGTCTGTCATTATGCATTCTATCATTATGAAAGTAGTTATTGATGTTGCATGTTATTATTCGACTAGTAAAATATCCATTTGAATAAATAAATTGAATTATTTCATTTTATTTTTTCATTATTATGTTTAAGTTGATGTTTAAAAGAATTTTGTTTTAGTTATTCATTGACTTAAATGTTTATTATTATTTATTAATGTTTTCTCTATATTTTTATCCTTACTGAGCATCTGATCTCACCCCTTTCTATGTATTATTTTTCCCAAGATTCCAAGAATGTATAGTGATTGATATGCAGGGTTATGAAAAGGGAATAATGGAATTCATAATAGATTATTTATGTTGTTTTGTATGTTATAATGTGTAATGTAACATCCATGTATGTAATCTATTTTCCAAGACTTTTAAACTGATCGGTCCTTTGGGACTTGATTAATTGTAATCATGCCAATGTATTGAAATAATGCACCGAATCTGGGTACCTGGGGTTGGGGAATTACAGTCGGTATCACAGGAAGTTTAGCAATAACCTTGGAAGCTAAATTTTGATAAACTCTAATTAGATCACAAAGAACTAAGATATACTTTGAAGATTAGTATAGAATAAATTACTAGAATTTTGGTAATGTAGATAATTTGTGAGTTTTCCAAGAAAATACATCTCTGTCTGGAGAAGAGAAGGTAGAGGAGGCTCTAGCACAGATGTACCTAGGGGTAAAACCCAAAAACACCACATTGAGCTAGACTCGAACGAGAACTGCTGCACAACAACGGGCCTTGCTTCACTCTGGGTTACGACACTATTGGGGGATATGCTTATGATAATTCCCATTTTCTTTACAAGTCATTATGATGGGTTTATCAGTTTATACTTCCTCAATAAAAACATCATTATGATTATGGATTATATCCATAAGCCGTTCGATTTATGTAAGGTATTTTATAGGTTTGGATTTATTGTAATTCATAAACTGAACTTGTTTATGCTATATTATATAAATTTCACCCAGTAGAAGGAATGCGAACTCCAGCAATACGTATGATCCAAAGAGTATGAAGGATCATATCTTTCACAGTATTAAGCAAACGTTTAGAAGGGAAATAGTATCCCATGTATTCTAAACGTATGTTTTAACAGTATCATGTTATAATAATACAAGTAAATAATTCCTTGAGTCCTATGACATTGAAGGAATGCAAGAGAAGAAAAGGATTGAAGAGGGAAAGATGGACAAATGGAAGAGGGAAAAGAAGAAATTTCATATATGTGATAATGGTGGGAAGAAACACCCTGGAACATGCCTGAAGGAAATGGGAGTTTGTTATAAGTGTGGAAAAAAATGACACCATGTACGTGAATGTAAGGGTTAGAAAAATGTTTCAAAATTACAATGCTTCATCGGCAATGAGTTGGGACACTATGTGAACCAACGTACAAATCATCAGAGTATGCCGCAAATGATTCTATTGGATAATAATCATGTTATGATACTACCCCAGATAAGGAGGAATGATTAGAGTTCTTATGTTTTTATTAAATAATTATTCCATTTGAGTGTTGTATCAATGATGTAATAGTTATAATAATTATGGATTATATAAGGATTGTACTGCAGTAATATTTTATTAAGGACTTGAGATTGTGTGGAACCCAGAAAAGTGACTCAATAGCAGTTTAATTTTTTGGAAAATATATGGTTGAGAGAAAGATAAACAATAATATGGTTTTGATACCGAGGTAGAGATTTTGGAATAATAAATGATTGAATTTCATAAATTATATGGGATATTCTTGACTACCATGAATGTGATTAAAGATATTCCATCATTGTTTGAGTTTACATCATTTCTCGATAGAAGGAGTATATCTAGTATTCTATAAGGAATAAGGTATCAAGATTGTAATCAATACATTTTATGGTAATTAATGATATTACAGTGTTTTAAAAGAATACATGATGAAGGTGTTCATAGGTTATTATATGGTAAAAAGGATATTTATTGTGTTTAACATCTTTATAAGTTTTGGACTTTGAGTTTGGACAGAAGTATTTTGGATAATTCTAGTTTGAAATTATTTTGGGATTTCCATAAAAGGAAAACCTAGAGGTCGGGCGGGAACCTGTCATGTCCAGCAAGGCCGCGAGACTTGAACCTGCAACCGAATGGCGACAAGGGTGTATCACCTACCACTGGACCATGTGATGTCGTGGATTGAATAATGTAGTATTTTTTAAAAAAATCTTGTAGATGAATTATAAATTCATTTTTTTTGAAACCCTATCATAGTAGGATAAATAAAATATTATTTTTATGTTCAATTACCTTTTATAGTGAAGAACGATTTTTTGGTAAAAATTAGTTAAATGATGGGAGTCTACTTGTCAAGTATATATTTTTCTTCATCTCTTATTCTATGAAGAAATTAATTTGTATAATTTAGTGAACGGATCATAAAACAAAAAATGTTTCATCCTAATACCATATGTTTTGTTATACCAATGGTATTTTAAATCATCATAAATTGATGAATTTAAGGCCATCAATTTTACACTTTTTTTGTGATTAATGACCTCAATCACTACCTATAAATATTTATGTTTTTCATCCAATTACATGTCTCTAATAACCATTAATGTTCTCTTAATCGGGATCATAATTTGGTGGTGACCCTTTCATTTTCCTTTTCCTCTTATTAAAGAAAAATTTTATTAACCTAATTTCCGATGTGGGTTTTACCAAAGGTATTTTCTATTTTCAGCCTTTTATTTTTGAAAAAAAATTCAAATTGCGAGGAAGAAATTTATTGAAGTAAATAAGAATGTAACACCCCATGATTTCATAGAACTTTATTTCTTCAAAATAATTCAATAACTTGCACTACACGCAACACCGAGTTCTAACGCACCGTGACTTACCAAACAAGCCGTTAAAAAGCGATTATGAATAGTAGTAACTGAATTTTTAACTTTATATAACCGTTGTTATTTTATAATCCATATTATGAGTTTCTTAGACATAATGTGAGAACCAATACCTTTTTTAAGATAAAAGAAGTATATTTCAAAAAATGAAATTTTACATCCTTTTAATGGCGAAGCCTTTTTAAATCCAAAATTTGAAACATTCATATATTCAATTTGACAAAATAAACTTCTCCTTTTGAATTGGGACATAAGAATTTATTTTTGATAATGTTTTGGTGTTTTTCTGATAACATTAATATTTGGGTGAATAGTAAAAAATAATATATTTTAACTGAAAAAAAAAATTTAAATTCAAAATAATTTATATTGTAAGATTATAAATTTTATTGGTTTGTAAGTATAAATAGATTATATATTTACCATTTAATTAACTTAAGGTAATTGTATGTAATTTAACTTTGAAATTGGAAATAAACAAGTGTCAAACTTTTATTAGTTATTATTTCTTAAAAATAAGCCTTTTGGTTTTGGCAGCGGGAATTAATTTGAAATTAATAAATGAAATATCAATGTTCCGAATTTTGTAAAATAGACATCATTATTTAATTCTGAATATCAAAATTTTCATGGGGTGAAATTTTTTCTATTTTTCTGAAAACTTTAAATTTTTGATGAATAGTGAAAAACATTGACTTATAGTTTAAAAACGATTTTTTATTTAAATAATTATTTATTTTAATTAAATTTTATTTATGTCAAAATAGACACATAATACCTATATATGTTCAATGTAAATCATTGGAGTCAGTTTATAATAATTATATATTTTTTTGAACTTTTCACCGTCTTTTACCCATCTCCTAGGAGTATTTTCAAATTTACATAAAACATAATTTTACTGCTTCTGTGAGTAGAATTTCGAAAATTCGAGAGACACGATTAATATCATGGAGAAAAATGTGGTTCGATAAGATTAGAATAATTTTTTGTGAAAAGTAACTTTTTACATATCTTTACAATGGTAAAAAGAAAATATGGTAATTAAGGGTAAAAATGATAATATTATTACCCTAACACATGACCTAATTCAATTGGATAGGTATAATTATAACAAAAACAACCTTAGGAATAAAATATGAACCTCTTTGTTCTACTAGGATTATATTAGGAAATTTATTATTATTTAATTCAAAGTAGAGTTAAGAGTTAAAATCAAAGTTTAATAACTAAAGCATTTTAAATATAGGTTTATACATAAGATAAATTTTATTATAAATATTCCTTAGAGAGATAAAAATATTTCATACATAATTGTATTTTATTTTAAATTTTTATATATTAAATAATTTCATTTATTTATTACATAATGATGATTCAATAATTACCTTATTAGTGAAATGTTAAAATAATTGATATTATAAATACCCAAATAAATATAATTTTAGACTTTTAATGAATTAAAATAATTTGATTGGCAAACATGACATGTTATTACTGATGAAATAATTTTTTATTCGAATTAATAAAGTTTTTAAGACTTTAACAAAAATATATTATTAAATAGTGTCAAAATTCACATAAAAGAGTTTTTGAAACAAATAATATATTATTAATTGATATAATATTCCTAAAAATCTAAGTTTCACTAAAAGGACTTATATTATGATAGATATGTTATTAAGGAACCTCTTGGGGTTTTCATGGTAGTTCATAGTATGTTTATTAACCATGTAATATAAAAATACAAAGAGATGTGAAAAATATCAAACTATTTATCTAAGAGATAAATCTAAAAGATAAGGGTACAATAGTGACCCAAACTTGTCAAAAACGAATTGTTTGGGTTTTTTCCGATCCATACCCACCATAGACTTTAAATAGTCCTGTTTTGAGCCATTATAAACCGAATATTAATTTTTTATAAAATAATACTTTTTGATTTTCATAAAGAGCCCCTCCCCCCCCCTTATAAAGGACACCACTTCGAACCAATTCCTCACATATCTAAAGACATTTGGATCATCCAACCACTTCCCAATTAAGCTCCTACATCACACTCCTCCTCCTAGAAGCCATACCTTATTCAGAAGGCACTTCAAGTGTATTTTTTGGTTCAATCCAAAGGGAGTTACCCAAATTAAAGGTAACAATTTCTCTTAACTTCTTTTCTTTTATTTTACTTCTCCAACCCATAAACTCTTATTATTATTTTATTTTGTAACAAAATCAGTATCCTAAATAAACTAGGATATTTTTATGAGAATTATTCATACTACACTAACACAAACCTCCGTATAATGGGTGAAGAACATAATGTTTATGTGGAAGGAAACCAAATGCCTCACGAAACGATGATTGTTCAATTATCACCTACTGCCTCTCATGGTAGACATTATGATGGAACTATAATTAAATATGATATTTATGATATTTATTTTATTTATAATCTTCTATAATTCCATTTTATATCATATCATTATTCATTTCATGTTGTATATATATATACGATAATATCATTTGAGGATGTGCAGACTATCGCGCCCTCAAATTGATATGACTCGTTCATGGGGTGTATGTTTCATAAGTTACCAAATTGGTAATGTTTAATTTCACAATCTCTTTATTATTCGAATTTGTTTTTAGACAAGTATTTACTGGGACATATTTATTATCCATGTCCTTATTTTATGAATGATTTTTCAAAGGGATTCTTTTTAGGGAATTTGTACTAAAAACCCATTTCAAATGTTTTAAATATTTATTCTTCTAAATATTTCTCATTAATGTCCATGTTTACAAAATGGTTTTCAAGTATTTAATTATATGGACATGACTGTTTTTAAAATTTCAATTCCTTTCAAATGTTTCAATGTTGTATGGGACACTTTGATTCAAAAATTTCTTTAATTGACTTCTTTTCCAAATTGTGTTACTTTTAAATGGTTTCATGAAAAGGGGTATTTCTCTCAAGGAGTATTAAAAATCATTTTCATCAATGTCAAAATCCTTTAATGGATTTTAAACTTGTTTTAATATTGATTTATCATGGTACAAATCTTCCATATTGTGTTGAAGGTTTTGTGATATGTTTGACTGTGGATGTGTTATTTTTATACCATTCATGGTTTATGGGTAAATTATTGTCATTTAGTATGCTAATTTTAATAAGATTTTTTATGTTATTTTAAGACCTTATCTTATGTGGAATGAATTGGACTTAGTAAGTGATGGGTGGAGCCCGCAATAGCTCCTCGATGCATCGGTAGGTCTCATGAGAAAAACTAGTGTCTTGGCACGAGGCCTTGACAAACTCTTATTTTTAGTCTTGGCACGAGGCCTTGGATACATGGTTATGATAGTATAGAATTATGCATTCAATCATTATGAAAGTAGTTTTTGATATTTCATTTGATTATTCGACTAGTTGAATATCCATGTGAATAAGTAAATATCATTATTACATTTTATATATTCTATATTATGTTGATGTTCAAGTTTAAAAAGATTTTGTTTTAGTTATACATTGCCATAAATTTTTATGATTATTTATGAAAGTTTCCACTATATTGTTATCCTTACTGAGAATCTAATCTCACCCCTTTCTATGTTTTATTATTTCCAGGATTCCAAGAAGTGTATTGTGAATGATATGCAGGGTTAAGACAAGGGAATAATGGAATTCATAATGGATTATTTATGTTTGTTTGTATGTAATAAAGTGTAATGTAACATTAATGTGTGTAATATAATTTCCAAGACCGCTAAACTAATCGGCCTTTAGGGAAATGATTTCATGTAATCATGAAAATATATTAAACTAATTCAACAACTTTGGGTTACTGGGGTCGGGGCATAACATCTACTCAAGGCTTCAGCCATGAAATTCCACTTTCATAAGAATTAATAGATTTCAAAATCATAATCCTGATGGTACTCCTTAAAACTCTACAGTTATAGATTTTGTTCCCACAGGGAAAAGATATTCCTACAACTCTTTTCATTTTTGAGGACCAAAAATCCCTTCAAAAAAAGTTTATTCTTCCACAAGATCAGTTCGAACACAACCGATACTAGCTCGATATTTTTGGAGGATTTTTTATTCACATGGGGAGGTAAATACCGAGACCCATAATTGATATTTTAAAATTTTTACATTGATATTCATCCCATGAGAAGTCATTAAGTTTCACAATGCACCTCATATATCAACCATTCTTCATGCTACTAGAGTACTAGACCATTAACCAACATCCACTTTAGGTAATAGAACATGCTCCAACAATGTTCAATCCAATAAAAAGATTGGTCTTTAATGTTAAATTATTCAAATTGGGATGAAAATTAATAAAATATGGCTACAAACATCTTATACTTGCCTACAAAACCAAGGAGATAGTAAACCTCTACATCATTATTATATTCTTCCTACGAATAATCAATATCAAACATCAATGGGTTTACTGATACACCATACTAAGACACACCATGGTTGGTGAAATTCACATCTCTTATCATGTACAAACACATGGGAAACTATCCATAAATAAGGTGGAATCGAAGAACATGAAAGGAAATTATAATGCGATCAATGTGGTCCATATATTACATCTAGTAGAATATGATATAATTTATGAATAAGTTGATGAATCTATTTATAAACTCGTGAATCATATAGTTATAAATCCTCACAAACCCATCTAGTGAATTCATATCACCAATTGGTTTGTCTAAATAATCAATGACCCCATACCTACTTCTGGAGGATGTCATGGGGATATTGAAAAACATCACCATCAATTTGTGATATCTAGATATCATTTTGCTTATAGAAAAAAAAATATCCTCTATTTAACAGATGAAATGAATTTCTATCCTAAAAAAGGGAAGAAATTTTTGATTTTCACATGTTTTTACCTCATGTAGTATATGGAAAACCTCAAACCACCATCTGAATTCATTGAAAACAATAACTCCTCATAGACAATGTAGGCCAAATAAAACTCATTTACATAAGATAATGTATCTAAATCCTTATCTCTATCATTATAGAAAGTTTCATATGATAATGAGCCTTTGAAATAGTAGAAGCAATAAGACACAATTCTATCCTAATGTAATCATTAGTCAAGGGGGTAGAGTCACAACCTCCCCGAAGAAAACATATAAGAACTTCACAAATACCATGGATTCATCTATAATACTAGGGTGTATTAATTCTATTTATGAAACATATTATATGAAAGTAGGGGATCCCCATTCCGACCATGCACCTAAAAACAATTATCACCTAAAAACACACATGTTTGCCATCTACATCAAAAAAAATGATTCTTCATTTGATGTAGTTGATAATAAATTATATATAATAAAAAAATAGATGTTGAGGACTAAATCATATAGTTTCCTATTTAGTACAAAAAGATCCCCATTGGATTTATGTATTCCCATCATCCGTCTATACTCATAAAACAAATCAATAAAGTTGTTCTGGCCTCCATCAAGAATATTTAATACCCTGAAAAAGTTGATCCTCTCTATGAATAATCCAATATAATGGGATAGAGAATTTGAAATAATTATGTTCTAAGCTCCTAAAAAAATAATGTAAATTAATGAGAAAAAATAAAACATGTCATACCTATGATGATCTCTATACCCTCTCAAATAGATTCCAGTATTGTGTTTAACCAACCGTGACATGCTCATCTTCCTCTTGGATGATGAACACATCATTGAACATGTTTGATTCATAGTAAATGAACATGAGGAAAATCATATGGTTGGACTATACAAACATTATCTTCCCATACTAGACATAAGCTGTCTTCCCATGCTATTGGAATGACCTCAAAGGTAGCTAGTTCTCCAGTAGACACTGAACCTTATTGTTTTCACCATAATGACATTGATCATCTATTAAGAAATGGTTTTGAAGAAGGAATTGAACCCTACTAAAGAAACACATCATCCACATGTCCTCATTAAATCTATATTGTCCCTAATATTGAAACTGAATCTACCAAGGAAGCATCCCAATTTTTTGAAACCTCAACGACCACATCACCCATGGTTTTAATTGAAAAATATTTTACACATGAAACCCTACTAGATCCCTTATTTTTATAAACCCATTATTGACTACACCCACTCAATCTAATAATCATTATTATGAACCTCTTGATATGTGTGAAGCATAAAAGGTGTAACAAAATTCTAGATAGAATAATGGATTTCATCCTAAATATGGATTTCATGGGAAAACCCATCTATTAAAATTTCAGGGGCACAAAATACAAGTTCCTTGAAACTGATCACAAGATCCCATAATGATATAGTCTCATTCTGAAGTGAGAGTGGATCCTACCTCATATCATTCTACATTTTTGAAGAGAGGATCACTTCCCAAAACCCTAACTAGTAGTTAAACCCTGAAACATATTATCCCATCTTCTCACCAGGATAAAATGTCCACAACTAATGAATAGATCCACAAATCTGACTAACCATTAATGGGACTCGGTACCCCATCGAAGCCAAGATCCAAAAAAAAAAGACAATGAGAACATTCAGCTAGCTCCCAATGTCCATGTTTGAAACACTGCCCTCACACTTCCATAAATCATGATGCTAAAAAGCACACAACATCCTCTTCCACTAATTATAATCCCAATCAAATCATCCCTACGATGATCTACCTGGTCATCATGTTAAATCTCTAATGCATGATATTCACATGAATTATTACCAAGATCCATAGCTGGGAAAGAAATAATTATTTGATAATAATGATATAATATATTCAAATAATTATATATTATAATTATATTTAATGAATTTAATTCATTCATTCCATTTTAACTTTCCAAAAACAACAAAATACAAATAATAACAAAATATATTATGATGCATGTTCCTGTCCTAGGTCTTTATCCAACAAGAATTACCATATCACTTCATCATTCAATAATATCTGAATCCATGAATTGGATCATGGGGGTCCCAAAAATATCATGTACTATTCAGTGTCCGTAGACTATGTGATTCACCATGGCAAACTGATCATTTTTTTTCATACCACAGCATTCATTATTGTTTGTTACTAGCTCTGAAATCGACATTATCTCTTAACAAAAATCTATAATATTGCTCCATTATGACCCCAATAATCAAAACATACCCCTACATGGGTGTAAATGAAGAATGTGAGATAATGATCCCCTGATTCCCGCCTCCTATCGGACCTGGGATGGTGACTAGAATCAAGGTTATACACATATCATAATATGGGAGGCATTACGATAAATTAAAAACAATATCGGGATAGAGATGATATATAAACCAAAAACAACATCACGACACATATATAAAGAAGAAAATCTATCCCACAGTTCATGTGTAAATAGAAAAGATACAATTAAATGTCTCCCATGTATGTACCCAAACATAAATTAAATGCAGTCACATAACAATTTTCCAGAATATGGGAAACTAAGGTCCAAAATGGGATTCAAAATATTCCTATAAACCTAAAAATATATTCATATACACAGGTTGATCATGCAAGTATTCGTAGTTGGATAAACAAAATTCTTCATCAACATGTGGATGAAGAATATTGATTCAGATGTGAGAAAACAGTGGAACTAAACAACCCATATCAAGGTATAATAATCAACCTAACCTCAGGAATCCATGTTCAAAAGATAACATAAGCCTTGAAATATAATATAATATAAAGACCCATCATGTTAGGGTGCCCCTCACCACATTCCCAATGATTATTCTATGTAACACCCCAACTAAAAACATCATTGAACTAAAACACCTTCTGAATATACTAGATCACATCAAAAATGAAAACTCACGGGCCTTATAAAAAATCTACCTCATACGCAAATGATACTCAAAACTCATCAAATCTAACCCAGATACACCTTGTACATTACATCACAACTAATCACAAAGGCACCGAGGACACCACATCACAACTGATATCGAATACAAATGGGATACCATATCTCAACTCATCCCGGGGGATCTTTGGATAAAACATATAATCACATCCTAGACAAATGATCATTTTCCCTCATCGATTGTAAGAGGGAGGAATGGAAAGAGGGTGGCAATCCATCCATCCATCCTCTAACTAGGATGTTGGGAAAGACACACCCTCGTGACTATACAAGTATTTTTCACATAGTTCACAAAGTTGGTTGGGTGTATATAAAATTCACAAGGAAAATACAAGAACGTGTTTGTATATAAATCGATTATAGATTTAAAACTATCTTATGGGTTCTCATGCAAAAAATAAACTGAAAACATAGTTAAATTTTTTTACCACCTCTAAAAGCATTTTTTGATATCTGCAAGATTCATTTCAGAAGGTTTAGAACCCTGATAATCTAATTAAACGTTAAATTTCATCATCATTGAAAACACGTTATTGTAATTACATTTAATCAAACACATTTAATTACACATCCCATCAATAAATTTTCCATAAAAACATTAATTGTATTAACCAAAACACCATTCCATTTAAAACGTCATTATACAATAATTTATTCCGTCAATTCCTTGGTACCTAGAAGAAATAAAAAACATATCACAAGAAAACATTCAACTCAAACAATATCAACTAAACATTCAAATAATATGTCTGAACATTCATATTTCACCCTACACCCTATTACAATAACACATTGTCATCCCACAATAATTACCACACATTACAACATATTGGGATTTTTTTACCGTTTTAAAATGGGGATTTTATCACAATCCACATTATTTTAGGTGTGTTATCACAAAAAGAAATATCCTTAGGAAACAATTTTCTTAGCCAAGTTTATGTAATTAAACATTTTCCATTTATAATGATATCACAACTATCAAAAACAATGTTGCAGATAAAACACACAAATCCATTGAAAAAATCTTCCATCGAACATGATATTTAGAGGGTCATCAAACCCGTATAATTCACAATATAATAGATTTTATTAAATCCTCTAAGAAAATATGAATTAAACCAACTTTATCGACATCAAATTCAATTTAACTAACTATATACCATTAATTAATCCTTCATAACCATAAATAATGGGTAATGAAAAGAAACTCGAACACACATTATACACACTAAAGAGAAATGAGGTAAATCCTTCCACATATAAGATATTAAACATTTTTCACACCATATGGTGAAAATGAATTCCCACACAACACAATCACACCACAAAAAACCATTGATCAATCAATATACCATGAGTCAGTGGAAAAAATATAACCCAAATTATCCCAAATCCAAAGAAACAACACTATATAGGGACAACAAAATAAAAAATAAAAAAGGCTGATGAGAAAAAGAGGATATCTCAACAAAGATCTAAGGCATATGATTAATGATATATCCCTATCAAATGTATTCTTAAATTCTTTTGGAAGGCATCAATGGATCATCCCAAACGATATAGAAGATTCTAATATATGATTTTTGAAATTAACTAAGGTAATGAAACCATTATAACATTACATAACTGGGTTTTTACACGACACATAATTCCCTTTCAAATTATGTAATCCTAGGATTCATTGATTCATCAAAAAACACATCACCTTTTTATTATTTAACCAAAAACCCAACTTTACATGAAACATAACATTATATGATGTGATGCCAAAATTCAGATCATGTAATACACACACATGATGTTAATTTTCTGTAGTAGTTCTACTTCTTCATAATCATCAACCAAAAACAATGAAAATGTCCCCTGAGCACCTCAAACACCCAAAGGAGACAATGTAACAGACAAGGAAGTCACATACTATTGTAGAATGTATGAATATAATTGTTATATTATCCTCTTATATTGATAAATGTATCCTGAATATAATATATATACAAATATTCCATCATTATAATTCTTATTGTTATGTGTTTATGGAAGAAGAATTAAAAATTTATGGAGAACCTAGTTAACACATTTGTACAAAAGACTACTTTTTCCCCATTTTATGGATGTTGGAGATGGATTTGGGTGATTATGTCAACATATTTAAATATAAGTAT
Source organism: Viscum album (assembly GCA_963277665.1). Classification (NCBI taxonomy): domain Eukaryota; kingdom Viridiplantae; phylum Streptophyta; class Magnoliopsida; order Santalales; family Viscaceae; genus Viscum; species Viscum album. The sequence goes on from OY728164.1 coordinate 1,750,990,570, forward strand.
ACTGATATTATTTTATTCATTATATAATATTGTATGAAAGAATATTTAATTGGATTGGAAGAAGAAATAAAAGAGAATCACATAATTAAAATAGTGAATCTTCTTCTGACGTCCTCCATTGATTATCATATTAACACCTCTAAGGTGAGTGGTCTTACTATTCTAAAATAACTATATTATGAGATATTGAAAAAATGAATTTTAAAAATATTTTTTGATCGAAAAACATTTTTTAATTGTGAATAAAATAGAATAATTTGTTCCCACTTATATGAGATGGGTGGGAAAACTTTGAATTATTAAAATTGATAAATTAATATAAATTAATTAAGTATTAAATATTGTTCCAATTTGATTGTTATATAATATTGGTTGATTATGGGTATAAATAAACATGTAAAATATAAAATATAAAAAATTTAAATAACTTTTAATCATTATCATTTTGTATTACCTCATATTAATCCCTTTTAATTATTATGGTGATATCAAGTAATTTATTTTTTGAGGGACAATATAATTACTATAAAATTTAAAATAAAATATTAATGTTTTTTTCCCTAACATTTTTTTAAATATTCCAATAAGTTGGTATAATTATTAATATTTATAATTTTATATCATTTTATAAATAAATATTTAATTTAAATTATCAATAAGGTTAATTATTACATTATTTCTCAATTACCTTTTTAAAAATATCATAATTGAAATATATGTTACAACCAACTCCATTAAATTATTACTAAAATTTCAAAATCAATCATATATTTTTTATATTCTACCAATTATATCAAATAAAATTTATATTATTATTTTTAATAACAATTATTTGATTAATCCATTAATATTGAAATTACTAAGTAATAATTGTGTCATAATATAATTTAATTATTTCATTCCTAAAAATAAAAAAAATTAACATGATTATGGTAAATATCGTGGATTTCTTAATACAATATATAGACAAATATACACCATGTATTACACTGTATTTTGAAAACATTACTTGTTAAAAATAAGGATGTGACAAAATTTTCATTCTCATGGAATATAATATTATAAATGTCTTAATCATTCCCATTTATCTTAAAAAGGTTATATCATAGAATGAATGAATTTTTGGGTGATTAAACTCATACAATAAAATTAGTACAATTGTAATTTTAATTATATATTAATTATGCTATTAATTTTACAAATTAATTCCCAATTTACACTTAAAGATGGTAATAAAAATATTTATAATGATACACATCATAAAATAAAAAAATTAAATATTTACGTACTTTTGAAATAATTATAAAAAATATGGAATCCATTTTTCCTAATTAAAAATACATATTTGAATGACATTAATTTCAAATTAATCATGCTGAGAGAATGAGAAAATGTTTTTTGATGTAAAAAAATTCAAAATAGACAAAAGTTTTTATATAAAATTTTATTGAAAAACTGACTCTAATGAAATAAATAAATGAAATGAGAAAAAAATAATATTTTTATACTTTTATACAGTACAAAAATATAGAAAAAAATTATTATTATATTGGATGACAAAGTTGTTTTCAGTTAAAATTAATTATTTTTACAATATTCACCAAGACACTAATCTTATCAGAAAAATTCCCAAATTTTAATAAAAGTATATATTTATTTACAACTTACAATTATAAATTATATTTTTTCAAATAACGTTTATAATAGTGTTAATTTGTGTATTTTAAGAAAGTATGTATTCAAAAGTTGTCAAAACTACATTTTTTTTAAAATTAATCATTTTTGTTTAAAACTTTATTTTGTATTATATTATTTATAGAAAACACATTTCATGAATCTTAAAAATTATTTTTAATATATTGAATAAAAATTTCATTATTATAATGGAAATATATTTATTTGTTTATTTATTTGTATAAACCAAAAAAATTTCAATTTAAACAGTAGTTCTTTTAAAAAAAATTATTAAAAAGTGTTTTGGATTCATTGATAAATAATATTTCAAAAATTAATTAAGTATATATAAAATTAAAATTATATTTTTATATCATATTAAAAACATTTCATTCCTTACATTGTAAGGTCAATAATTTAATAGAAACCGTTAAATATTATTTAGTGGATCACATATGCTCGATTTGGTGAATCATATATAATATCAAAAAAAGTGATTCCTTTTAAAAATTTAGGATGTTAAAAAAATTTTATTAAATTAATACACCAAATGTTTACTATTTTAGATGGTATATAAATTTTTTTTAGTAAAACAAATATTAAATATTGAAAAAATAGTTCTGTGGATAAAATAAATGGAATATTTAACATTACCTAATGTGAAATGTCTAGAAAATTTTTTAGTAAATTTTTTAAAATGAGTGGTATTTGACTCATATTACTATACAAAAATATTATCTATTATTTATCACATTATTATCTTATTTTTTGAAATAATACATTCATTCTCATTTTGATACGTAATTGATTATACATAAAATACATTTATTCTATTGTTATAGTTGATAAATACCACATGTACATTTCACTATCAGACATTTTTTATTACATCATCAAAATATACAAATTTTCTCTTTAAAAAACCACTCTTCTTTTTCTAATACTAGGATATATATTACACAACATACATTATAGATTCTAATGATATATAAATTTTAAATTCTCAATTATATTATAATTCCACACACCTTAGTTTTTTTCTATTAATATTCAACATAAATAATTTTAATATTAAACACAATATAGATAAAAAAATTACAATATACGATAATGTAAAGATTCTAATTTTTATAACCTTATTAAGTCCTCTCACTCCACTATGAAAATACAAAAATCATATATTCTTTAAAGATGAGGAAATACACCACCAATATACAATTTTCTTCATTTATTTATATATTACAAAATGGTAGGTAAAAAATAGATATTATGGATTAATTTACTAAATATTTCACCATATTAATTATATGATGATAATTTATCATTTAGAAACATTCAATTCATTTTATAGAATAATTCAATTGTTAGTCATATGTATGGTGAACAACCTACTCAATGAATGAACCATTTAATTTTTTATCAAAATTTTTATTTGATAGTTCTGTGAATGAATTTAATGATTATAATTTATATTTTTGATATATTTGATACTCTAATGATTCTATATTATCCATAGAAATTCATACATGTACTCAAAAATCCTAATAACATGCTATTGATTGACTTTGTTTTTAGAACCTACGTGAACATTGAAATAATAATTAATGCATAATAAATGAATAATGTTATTTAAGGGTAATATATTTTAATAATAATTTTTTTAATTATTCGATTATTATTTAATATCCTCATTAATATATCACTCTTTATTCATTAAACATGAATGTTCTACTTCATCACAATTTCTAATTATGGGAAATACACCAAATATTTTCACCTAAGGGAATTATACATATGGAATAAATGAAAAATAATAATAATTAATTGTTTAATATACAGTAAATGATATACTTTATCTAAATAATGACGTGTAAAAAATTATGTTGAAATAATTTCAAAATGATCAAGATTAATCTCACCTAGTATTGAAAATCCATAAAGACTATCAAATAATTATGCAGAAAATATATATATAAATTATTTTCATAAAAGGTTATATTTATAAATTAAGGTTTATTGTAGGTAATTAAGAATGTTATATTTGTTAAATAGGAGGTTACAACACATTATTTTTTTCTACAATAGAATGTAAGGGTCTCTTATGTCAATTTTTAATCCCCTGAGAGATAAATAATACTACATACATTTCATTATTAGGAATTGTGTTTCTATGTCACCTTTATTAATTTTTATCATTATTGTTGTTTTATTCATCGTATGTTTTTTGAAATATTTTCATTAAATTAATATCCCTTCGATGGTTTCTTATATTATAAGAGTTTTAACTCCATGTTCATTATACATTGGGACATAGTAATTTATTCCGAAATAAATATTTATTGATTAAATTATTATTATTATTATTATATTTTGATATATATTTCATATTAATTCATAGTGATATTATATTTAATCATTCATAAAAACTACTTTCATAAATGTTTTTTTGATATTAAATTATAGTATTTGTATGAATAACTATCTATGTTAAAAATGAATATTTTCAACCAAATCCTTATCATCTTCCCCAAAAATGTTTTACTCCTTTTTTGGAAGTCATATAATTATATATAAATGTGAATGTATTTATTATCATTGCATCTTTTTTAAATATTTTTTTTATTTTTTATGATTGTTTTCTGTGAATATGAAGAAAAATATTTACATATTTTATGTATCATTGATGTATTTCCTATCTACCACTCCATTATTAATAAACGACTCAATTTTATGATATATTTTTAAATGGTTATAAAAAAATTTAATTTCCATGGGATCACTATATTGTTCTGAGTGGTACACATTTTTCTAACTTAAATTTATTTATATTTTATAAATATAGTTATTTAAATCACACTCAAATGTAATGATATCGATGGTTGGGGTATTATATCTCCCTTCATTGAATAGGTAAAAATCTTATATAACATAATATAATTAAGTGTTAGACATCATGGATTTTCTAAAATTCAACAGTTCAAATCATATTTCATATGATTCAATAATAATGGATAGATGTTAATGGATATCCTCACAAATTAAATGATGTTCCTTCCTAGACATTATCAAAATATAAAACATGGCCCTCCATTTTTAATATAAAAAATTTTCAATACACTAATATAATCATTTTCATATTGTCTTAATCTTATTAATATGAAATTCTTATGAATATTTTTATCATGATTATTGACTTTTGTTTGGAGGCTCTCATGATTAATTTATGACCATATAATGGTTAATATTATAGGAATATTATTATATGATATAATAATTTTTTGTTATGATTTTAATATTTATATTAAATATAAAAACATTATTATCTACTTCTCCTATATGATCAGTGGTTATTAATACTTATGATTACCATTACATGGAATGATATTTCACCTAGTTATTATTTATTCATTTCCCTTGTTTTTATAGTTATATTAAATGTTTGTTTTTTCTAGAAGAGTTTAATTTGTATAGACTATGTTTTAAATGAATATTATTTTTTATGTGTTATGTAGGTTTTTATAAATTTTCAAATATATTAATTTATTTAACTTTAAATGTGTTTTTTATTGAATTAAATGAAAAAAATTTCCAAAACATTAATCCTATAAGTTATTGTGAATGTATTGAAAGGAAATATAATCATTATCTTATGTAGGTGTGATGATATTTTATTTGTGAGATAAAATTTATGTAATTTAATAAAATATTAATTATATCATATATATTAAGAGAGTAAGATTAATTTAGAATGATTATCCTTCTCTAAAATGAATTAACCCCCAAATCTATATTTTATCGAACCAGTTCCCTGATATAGTTTGCCACATTTTCCCAAGAAGGGATACCCATTTTCCAAAGAATAATTATTTCATGTGAGGGTCCCTAAGAGAAAATAGTGAAACTATACCCTATATTCATAGTATCCACATAGTAGAAATAAATATTATCAAATATGTTAGTCGAATTTTGCCATACCATATAAAAATGGGAATCAAAAAAATATAAGTACGACCTCAAATTATATATCAGAAATGAGAGTGCTATATAATACAAGTATTCACTATGTGGGTTCATATATTATATAATCTATATTAATTAAACACAATTAAACTCACCAAATTTTTTTTTCATAATTCAATATCATTTGAGACATAAATATTACCCAAATATTATGCCATGAATATATAAATAGGCGGTCCATTTACCTCAAAATGATTATATAAATATGTGAGTATTTCATACCTGAGACCATATTTTAAAGAGGATTTTTAAATTTGTGACTATAAATCATTATTTCAATACTAATAGAGTTCAAAATTTTCAATTATATATAATAATTGAATTAACGACTTTTACTAATAACATATTACCAAAATATTCAATATATGATTAAATATTCAAAATATTTTTCAAATCTATATGGTGAAAAGAGACGATGATTATACTTCCTTATACAATTATAGATATTAATGGAAATGGTGATGTATATCATATGTCAAAATAATTCCAATTGGAGTAACAATCAAATACAAAATAGCGAAATAAAAAATGTAATACATGGGGGATCCACCATGATTTACCATCTATCCAAGACATACATAATCATTTCAATTCATCCATGTCATTATTCTCAGTGAAAAATAGATGAATCCATGGTATCAAAAATTTGTATTCTGTAATATCAATATAGGGAAGCATATTTAAATGACAGCCACCATTTTGGGATTTATTTAATTCATAGTCTAATCGTAGTGAATTTTATATCACACAATCAAGAATAATACATAGATCACATATGATGACATTGAAAATATTACACAAATGAATACATGATATAATATTATGTTATTTCATATATATTTAATCTCTTGAATCAAGTGGGGATTCATTAATGCTTTTATGGTTTTTTATGACTATGTTAGCAGGAAAATTTCATAAAATTCAATAGCCATGGTGAGTGTGGAACAACTATGGATTATGTATAGTTGTTGATTATGTTATAGAATAAAATGTGTTAGTCTGATACTAATTAACAATGATAGAATCAATACTACTATTAATCAAGTTATATATACATTGTATTCCTTGTGTTTTAATTGAATTTTCAATACATATTCAAACCTACATCAGTCATCAATTGTAACCCATTGTTTCCATTCCATTTTCATTTTCATAAATCATATTATGGTCTCAAACCTCATAAATATGTCTTGATTTTTTTTAAATATAAAATCTTATACTTTTTAATTAGAAACTATAATTAAGAGAATTAATTAACAAAAAATATTCTGTGTAATAGTCATAAAACCATGAAATAAAACATTTTCCATGTGATGCTTCATATCATAAAAATTTACTGAATGAAAATTTACTACCATAAATCTCCTCCGATCAAATATAATTACTAAAAAACAAAATAATATACTTTTACAACACTACATTTGTAATTATAATAGATCTGCACAAAAGTATACTTCATGACACTAGTCTAACACATGTCATCATCTTCATTTACAACATTGAAACCAATCAGAGAGTCATATTAAATATAAGAACCACGTAGACATGTTGTAACTCCTCAATAATAACAATATAACACCATTACCATACCATTTTCATTAATATATAAATATTGATATTGTTCATAATACCCCATTTCAGATCACACATATGACTACTAGTCAAACCCCATAAGGAAAACCTACATCATGTATATAAATATCCCACAATCTATGCACCAATAACCACTATATTATAATCCCTCAATAACTTGAATAATCCCATAATCATCCTCACTTACCTAACTTAATCCCGATAATAATAGTGATTCAATTTTAATGTTGCAGCTATTATATTACTATAACTCACTCAATCAATATCAAATAATCATATAAATGTAATCATGGATGACCATTACATTTTATACCCAAAACAACCGCTAAAACTCCATATAGTAACATAACAAGATTTTAATCCATCATTCCATGAAAAATATAATTTAAATCAATATCACATATGAACTAATATAATTTTTCATCATGTGGAGCTAATTACTAGTCACATACTTCAATCATAAATTTCACACTAAGGACACTTTAACATGACTGGAATAATGTTACCCATGACACAATATACAAAAGAAAAATTCATTTACATCAAAAACCATATATATGAAGCCCAATTATCATGCATAACTGATGAAAGTAATTAGGTGTGGTAAAAGTCTCTTATACCTTAGAGACCCACTGGAATTAAATGATATCAATTCCAAAATATCTAAAACCAATTCTTGTATCTCAATTATTGTCATAAAATAAGACTTTCATTGATTACACAATATTATTAGGGATCTCCATTCTAAAAATTATCATGAACATATCATTATGGACTGAATAAAATCAATCATTACCTATGAACATGATCAACATTCTTCCTTGGAAACTCCCACCATCCAATAAATGCAAGACAATTATTTAATACATAGGTCAACTATTTCATATCTCATTGATCCAAATCAATTTACCCCCCACAAACATTGGTCTACCAATATTTTTCCCACCCATTAGTTTCAATAACCATCACATTCGCATAATATCATCCTATTTTGGTTATATGTAAACAACATTTATACCAAAAATTTAATTTGTTCAACACTTAACAATTAATAAATTCATTATATCTCAATTAAAAATATACAAAAACATAGTCAAAAGTAGATCATGTATACCAAATTACATTTATATAAGAAACATTTAATTTTTTATATAATTTCACATATAAACCACTTACCAAAAACAAGAAAATGTAAGAAATAATTATCCTAAATAACTATTGGTACAAATTTACAAAATGTATCAACAAAATTCATTCGTAGTAAAAAACATGACCATTGATCCACTATAATCATTTTAGAATAATATAAGGCCCAGCATTAAACCTTACTTATTATTGAGTTATTACAAGATTACACATTGAGGATCTTTTCGGGTTTAGAGTTCTAGAGAATTTGATCATAAAACTTGCATTACATTCCACATATAAACAAAGTGGTTACATAAAGATAGTATTCATCATTCCTATAAATGGAAACATATTTTAAATAAAAAATGGATTCATTCTTGACACTTCCTTGACACTATCATCAAATCATGTACCTTTCCCTTGACCTGTGAAAAACATTTCAAAAAAACTTGGGATGACCATAAAAAGCTCAGTAAGGGATATAAAAAAATATATGGAAAGGAAACATGGGTACATATATACATAATAATGAAATCTTACTTTACCCATAAAACATAAGAACATTAACATACCTCATCAAATCATTAATAAATCATAGAAATCATAAGACATAAAGGTAACTTGAGGCATTCAGAACATTCTTATGTAGGGAGTAACCCTCTTGGTTACGTTTGGAATACCCATCATAGTATATTCCCTAAATCTCTTTGGAGAAACCTTAACATTTCACTCCTTCACGTTACCCAATGCATTGGAGAGCTATATCGGGCTCACCCGTCCTTAGTTTATCACGGAACCACCCGTCTTCATAATAATGCCCAAGAACCTCAACATAATCGTATCACATAAAACATGCATAAAGGAAACATAACATTTCCACCTTTCAATCACAAGATATCAACACAACACATTGATATAAAAACACTATGAAAACCATTTTCAACACCAAAAAAAATGAAAAGTAAAACATGGTATTTATTTTTCTTTTAAAAAGAAGGTATGGATTGTATAGGAAGTCAAAACTCAAATAATGGTCACGGCGGCGGAGAAGTCGTTGTCGTCGCATACATACGACAAAACATTCACTATTGTAGTTTAGTAAAATGCTTCATATAAAAAAGATTCCTTTTGGATAAATGTAAAATTTAAAGGGGTTTATACACCGTATAAAAGAAAGTTGTGTATAAAATAAAATATGCCTCAATGAAAGGAGATTGAGACGAAGTCCCATACCTCGGGTCCGACATGACTCGATCGTTCTTTAATATCCTGAATAATAAACTTGATTTAATTTATACCTTCTTAAGAACCTTTTTTATGTTCATTATTCCTTTTATATCACTTATTTCCATGTCATGAACACTATGTAATTATTTAAGTTAATAACAGTCGTTTTCATGATCATTGCTACTTGAGTAAAAAATAAACCCTTTATAATTACATGTTGTTCATGTATCCATTATATCCAGAATGGTATTCATGATGTAGATATTATATATGTCATATATATCCAGTACATGCATGCATTTATAATATTACATAATCATTTAGAGATAAGAAATGAAATTCACCGTTCATGGAGACGGTAAGCCGTACATACGCATGAACGCTACTTTCATTTCTATTTCATATTTTATAGAATGGGATCATAATGACATAAAGGTATATTATAATTCCAGTATATATTCATATATAGTATCATAGTTCCATCCTTTATACGTCCCACATATGGTATTTAATGAATCAAATCACTTTGAGGGGGCAGTAGTCCGCACTTCCTTAAATGAAGATATCGCGTTTCCCCATAATGGAAACCATAAAGGTATGCCAAAAATGAAAAATATAGAAGCTTAAGGAAAACATAAACATATTATATATCATATATAAATATAGTGTCATCTTAATGGCCACCTTTTAAGGTGTTAAAATAATGTTGAACAATCATTGTTTCGGGAGGCATAAATTCATCATCCACGGAAACAGTATGTTCTTTAACCATTAGATGTATGTGTGTGTAAGTGGAGCTCGAATCCTTCTTATAACAACATCCTAGTATATTGAATATACTGTATTTGTTACAAATGAAATGAATAAAAAGTGTTTAGGGGGTTGGATAAGCAAAATAAAACAAAAGGACCCATGTGAAGACATTACCTTAAAATCGGGTAACTCCCTTTGGTTTGAGCTCAAAGGCTTCCTTGAAAAGACTTCTGCCCAAATTGATACTTCAAGGAGTAATAGAGGGAAGTGGAGAGACGAAATGGGCAGGGGTTGGCCGAGCCAAAGGCTTTGGGTGTGTGGGTATGGAGGTAGAGTTGGGGGCCTTTTATAAGATGAGAGGAAGGGCACTCTTGGAATGTAAAGAAATATTACATTATTTGAAAATTATTATCGGTTTTACAAGGTCCCACATTTATATAATTCAATTATAAGGTGATTAAGGTTCTCAATATACCCACCCAATAGGTTTTGGACATGTGTAGGTCATATAATTTACATTATCTTTTCATTTTATTTAAATTCTTTATTAATGAGGTAATCGCTACATCATTATGAAGTCATAAATACTTATATATATATAATGTATAAAAATTATAAAAAAAATACAAAGATGTAATAAATCTTCATAGATTTCAAATTAATATTTATAGTCAAATATCTGACTTGTATAGCCCAAATTACAAGTTGTTTTCGTAAAATATATTATGTTTGTGTCATTTTTACTTTTACATAAAATAAAAAGTTATTTATGTCATTTCCAAACAAAAGTGGCTCCATGGGGTCCCCAAGTTGACCCATGTATTTTCTGGGTCTGCCATGACACATCCAATGAGGGTAGGACATGTTTCAAGCTCAACTCATAATATTAAAACATTATGTTTACCTTAAACTACACTAATTACCACTAATCGCGATTAAAAACATAAAAGTTATTATTCACCAAAAAAAATTAATCTCATTGAACCATATTTTACTTCATAATGACAACCACGTATGTTGGATTTTTGGAAATCAGATCACAGAGGTGGTAAAATTTCGTTGAAATGAAAAATCAGTTTCTTTAACTACCACTTAGTGGTTTCACTATTCATCAAAAATTGAAGTTTTTCAGAAAGATACCAAAACATCACCCTAAGATATATTTGATATTCTGAATTCAATAATGATTTTTATTTTACAATATTCAAATAATATAAGTTTCATTAGTTAATTTATTAATTAATTCCCGCTTTCATGACAAATAGCGTGTTTTTATGAAACAATAAGTATCAAAAGATTCACACCAATTTCAGTCCAATTTCAAAGTGAAATTGATTACAATGACCACCATTGGATTAAATGGTAAAAATATATTCTAATTTCACTTCAAAACCAATTAAAAATATAATCTAATCATATAAATAAATTAGATTAAAAAGCATTTTTGATGTAAAATGCAGTATTTTTCACTATTCATTAAAAAAATGAACATTGTTAGAAAAATACCAAAAAATCACAAAAAGTAAATTTTGATGTCCCAATCATAAAGAATAAGTTTATTTTGACAAACATAGCTTATAAAATTGTCAAAAGATAGATTTAAAAATGGATTTCCATCAAAAGGCAGTAAAACAATCTTTTAAAAATATTAGTGTATTCCATGCTTAAGATTGGATTTATTTTCATTTTAAGGCTCTAAAAAACTATCTAATTCATTAACAGACTTAGATAAAAATATCTATTATTCATTACTTAATTGGGATGTTACATCCTTCCCCCCTTTAGAAAATTGCATCCCTGTAATTTATTTACTAATCGAATAAATGGGGGTACTTATCCCTCATTGCATTTTCAGATTCCCATGTTGCCTCTTCCATGATGTGGTTTTTCCACAAAACCTTTACCTGATTAATCACCATATTCCGTAACACTTTCTCCATGTGGTCAAGAATTTGGACCGGTTGTTCCTCATAAGATAGGTTCTCTTCCAACTGAACTACCTCTGGACTCAAAACATGACATGGATCAGACATTTACTTTCTCAACATCGAAACATGAAAAACATTGTGTACCTGAGATAAAATCGGAGGTAAAGCCACTCGGTATGCAACTGATCCAACTTTCTCCAGAATATCATATGGTCCAACAAACCTTGGACTCATCTTTCCTTTCTTACCAAATCTCATCACACTTTTCCAAGGAGAAACCTTGAGAAAAACATGATCACCTACCTCAAAAGAGTGATCCTTCCTCCTGTTGTCCACATAACTCTTCTGCCTACTCTAAGCTGTTCTCATGTGTTTCTGAATCAGCTGAACTTTTTCTGCCATCTCTTCTACCAATTCTGGTCCCATCAACTTCCTTTCACCTACTCCATCCCAGAAAGCTGGAGTTCGACACTGCTTCCCATATAATGCCTGAAATGGTGCCATCTATATACTGGAATGAAAACTGTTATTATATGAAAATTCAACCAAAGAAAGATGTTGGTCCCAAATTCCCTGATAATCCATTGAACAAGATCGTAGCATATCCTCTATGGTCTGAATTTTTCGTTCTGACTGCCCATCTGATTGAGGATGAAATGTTGTACTAAAATTTAATTCAGTACCCAACGACTTCTGAAGGCCTCTGCAAAAATTAGAAGTGAACCTGGGATCACGATCAGATACAATGGATAGAGGAACTCCATGTAACCTGACTATCTCTTTAAGATACAAATAGGTAAGTTGATCTAGGGAAAAAGTATCGCGTATAGCAAGGAAATGAGCAGACATGGTCAAGCGATCAACAACAACCCAGATTGCATTATTATCTCGAGATATCTTTAGTAATACCACAACAAAGTCCATGGATATATTCTCCCATTTCCACTCTGGTACTGGTAAAGGCTGAAGCATCCCTTTCGGTAACTGCCACTCTTCTTTAACCTGTTGACAAGTCAAACACTTCACAGTAAAATCAGCAATATCTCTTTTCATTCCATCCCACCAGTAATTCTCCTGCAGATCTCTGTACATCTTAGTACTGCCAGGATGAACTGAAAACGGAAAAGTATGAGCTTCACATAACAACTCTCTCTTCAACTGTGAATCACAAGGCACGCACAATATATTCCCAAATCTCAAAACACAATCATTATTACTATTGAATTCAGGCAACTTACCTTTCTGAACCAGCTCTACATTTTTCTACAACACACTATCTTGCTTCTGTGCTTGCTTGATTCTATTTGATAGAGATGATCTCACTGATACCTGAAACAAAAAATAAGAACTTCCTGCACCAATAACTTCTATGCCAAAATTCATCAAATCCTTAACCAAAGGATCACGTTCCAATCACAAAATTGCTAATGAAGCATTACTTTTTCGACTCAAAGCATCATCCACTTTATTTGCTTTTCCTGGATGGTAATGAACTGTACAATCATAATCCTTGATTAATTCTAGACATATCCTCTGTCTCATGTTCAATTATTTCTGAGTGAATATATACTTTAAACTTATGTGATCGGTATATATTTCACACTTTACTCCATACAAATGATGCCTCCAAACTTTTTAAAGTGAAAACAACAGCAGCTAATTACAAATCATGTGTATGGTAATTTACATAATGATTTTTCAACTGACGTGAAGCATAAGAAATTTCCTGATAATTCTGCATTAGGACGCAACCAAGTCCTTCTAATGAAGCATCACTGTATATAACAAACTCACCATTCCTAGAAGGTAGTGCAAAAAATGGAGCATTCACCAATCTTCTTTTCATTTCCTGAAAACAATCATCACATTCTTTTGTCCAGATAAACTTAACACCCTTCCTAGTTAGCATAGTCATTGGACTAGATAACTGTGAAAAATTTCTAACAAACCTTCGGTAATAGCCTGCCAAACCAAGGAAGCTACGAATCTCAGTTACATTTGTGGGTCTTGGCCAGTCTTCAACGACTTTTGTTTTTGGAGGATAAACAGTTATCCCATCTTTAGAAACAATGTGACCAAGGAAAGAAATTAGTTGCAACCAAAACTCACACTTGCTGAATTTTCCATACAGTTTTTTTTTTCTTATCAGGTTTGCAAGATAACCCTTAAATGTCTTTCATGCTCCTCTTTACTTTTAGAAAACACCAAAATATCTTCAATGAAAACCACCAAAAACTTATCTGAGAACTCATGGAAAATTCTATTCATTAAGTCCATGAATATAGCAGGTGCATTGGTTATCCCAAAAGGCATTACTACAAATTCATAATGGCCATATCTTGTACGGAATGCTGTCTTCAGAACATATGATTCCCTTACCTTCAGCTTAGGTACCCTGATCTCAAGTCAATCTTTGAAAAATAATGAGCTCCCTGGAGCTGATCAAACAAATCATCGATATGAGGCAAAGGATATTTGTTCTTAACAGTGATATTATTCAAGGCCCTATAATCAATGCAAAGTCTCATTGATCCATCTTTCTTTTTAACAAACAAGACAGGAGCACCCCATGGTGATGTACTAGGTTGAATGAAACCTTTATCTAATAAATCTTGTAATTTCTCCTTCAAATCTAAAATTTCAATTTGAGCCATTCGATAAGGGGGTTTTGAAATTGGCTTAGCATCAGGAAATAAGTCAACAGTAAACTCAACTTCCCAATCTGGTATTATTCCAGGAATCTCATTAGGAAAAACACCAGGATACTCATTTACCATTGGCACATCATTAATCTAAATAGTTCCTTTATTTTCAATGATGTGTGCAAGGTAACATTTATTTCCATCTTTTACAAGTTTCTTGGCCTCTTGATATGTTATCAACACTAAGGGTTCATTCTTGTACACAAACTGAAAATCATTCTGAAAAGAAACTTCTTTATCTCTACAGTCAATCTTAGCATGGTAAATAGAGAGCAAATCTATACCCAAGATAACATCAAACTCTACTAGAGGTAGACCAATAAGGTTTGCAAGTAGGTTCTTTCCACAGATAAGGATATGAAGATTCTTATAAATTCTTTGTGCCTCAACATTTCCCCCAGGTGTTTTTACCAAATGTTCAGGAGTCATTTCTTGAGATGGTATTCCCATTTTACTAGAAATGGTTTCAGAGATGAAAGAATGTGTAGACCCAGAATCAAACAACACACTATTATAATCTGAAAAATCAAACAAATTACCTGATATAATTTCATTTGACGGCCCGACATCTGCTGAAGTAGTTGAAAATGATTTCACCACACCTTTCTGCTTGTAGGCTAACAGCTTCCCATCACTCAAGCTCTTTGTCAGACACTCGTTTTCATAGTGACCCATCTCATTGCACTTATAACATTTCACTAACTGTAAATCAAATTTGGTCTTACCATCACTCTGATCTTTTCAGTGCAATCACGAGCCTTATGTCCCATCTTACCACATCAGTAGCACTTTCCAGAATTCAGAAGACATTCCCCAGCATGCCTTTTTCCACATTTATCATAAACTGGAAAGTTAGTTTTCTTACCGTCAGACTTTTTTTGAAGAATTCTTACCTTTCTCCTGCCACCTTGGTCTATTATTATGTTGGTTGTTATAGAACACTTGATCATCGTCAAACACCATTTCCACCTTCTTAGCACATCGAACAAGCTTTTCATATCTTTTAAACTCATGAGAAGCTAATGCCCTTCGATATTTTGGCTTTAACCCTGAGTAAAAATGATTGATTTTACTATCAAGGTCTCGGAAAAAATTTGGAGCATACCTTGCCAATCGAGTGAACCTTTTTTTCATAGGTAGCCACTGAGTCTTCCACTTGCCTCAATTCCAAGAATTGTTTTTCCATCCTAAGTTGAACAGCCTTAGGAAAATACTTCTCAAGAAACATACCTTTGAATTCATCCCAGTCAATAGAATCAATCTCATCAGTGTCCCTGATATTTTTAACCATAGACCACCACTGATCTACTTTACCCTCCAAATGGTAAATAGAAATACTAACCTTTTGATTATCTGAACAGCCCATGACATCGAAAATCTTCTCCAGTGCATTAATCCACCCTTCATATAGCACAGGGTAAGATGATCCTCTGAATGATGGATGATGTTGCCTCATGAAATGTTCAACCACTGACATGTTCCTCTAAGGTTGATCTGGCTGGTCTCATGCATGGATACCACCACCATTTATCGCTTGATTCAACTACGTCATTACTACAACAAACTGTTCAGTTCTAATTCCGACCATCTCAGGATGCTGATTCGGAAGATTATTTCCTTCTGTATGACTTCCTAGCACTGCTTCCCTGTTTCCTCTACGGAAAACCATTCTGAACAAACATGTCTTAGATGAAGCACCATTGTAATCTTCAAATGCTATATCATTTCAATTTGGGAAAAAAAAATATTTTTTGGATAATCATTTAATAGAATTCTAACTCCTAATGTTATATAAACTGACCTTTGATACAAACTATAAGGCCCCATCCTTAAACCTTACTTAATCTTGAGTTATTACAAGATTACACATTGAGGATTTTTTTGGGTTTAGAGTTTTAGAGAATTAGATCATAAAACATTCATTACATTCCACATATAAACAAAGTTGTTACATAAATATAGTATTCTTCATTCCCATCAATGGAAACATATTTTAAATAAAACATGGATTCTTTCTTGACACTTCCTTGACACTATCATCTTATCATGTACCTTTCCCTTGACCTGTGAAAAACATTTCAAAAAAACATGGGATGAGTATAAAAAGCTCAGTAAGGGATATAAAAAAATATATGGAAAGGAAACATGGGTACATATATACATAAGAATAAAATCATACTTTACCCATAAAACATAAGACCTTTAACATACCTCATCAAATCATGAATAAATCATAGAAATCATAATACATAAAGGTAACTTGAGGCATTCATAACATTCTTACTTAGGGAGTAACCCTCTTGGTTACGTTTGTAATACCCATCATAGTATATTCCCTAAATCACTTCAGGGAAAACATAACGTTTCACTCCTTCGAGTTACCCAATGCATTGGAGAGCTATATGGGGCTCACCCGCCCTTAGTTTATCACGTAACCACCCGTCTTCATAATAATGCCCAAGAACCTCAACATAATCGTATCACATAAAACATGCATAAAGGAAACAAAACATTTTCACCTTTCAATCACAAGATATCAATACAACACATTGATATAAAAACACTATGAAAACAATTTTCAATTCCAAAATAAGAGAAAAGTAAAACATGGTATTTATTTTTCTTTTAAAAAGAAGGTATGGCTTGTAGAGGAAGCCGAAACTCAAATAATGGTCACGGTGGCAGAGAAGTCGTTGTCGCCGCATAAGTATGACAAAACATTCCCTTTTTTCATTTAGTAAAACGCTTAGTATAAAAAAGACTCCTTTTGGATAAACGTAAAAGTCAAAGGGTTTTTTACATCGTATAAAAGAAAGTTGTGTATAAAATAAAATATGCCTCAATGAAAGGAGATTGAGACGAAGTCCCATACCTCGGGTCCGACTTGACTTGATTGTTCTTTAGTGTCCAGAATAATATACTTGATTTAATTTCTACTTTCATAAGAACCTTTTTTAAGTTCATTATTCCTTTTATATCACTTATTTCCATGTCAGGAACACTATGTAATTATTTAAGTTAATAACGGTTGTTTTAACGATCATTGGTACTTGAGTCAAAAATAAACCCTTTATAATTACAAGTTGTTCATGTATACATTATATCCACAATGGTATTCATGATGTAGATATTATATATGTCATATATATCGAGTACATGCATGCATTTAAAATATTACATAATCATTTATAGGTAAGAAATGAAATGCACCGTTCATGGAGACGGTAAGCCGTACGTACGCATTAACGCTACTTTCATTTCTATTTTGTATTTTATAGAATGGAATCATAATGATATAAAGTTATATTATAATTAAAGTATAATATCATTTATAATATCAGTGTTCCATCCTTTATACGTCCCACATATGGTATTTAACGAATCAAATCACTTTGAGGGGCGGTAGTCCGCACTTCCTTAAATGAAGATATCACCTTTACCCATAATGGAAACCATAAAGGTATGCCAAAAATGAAAAATACAGAATCTTAAAAAAACATAAACATATTATACATCATATATAAATATAGTTTCATCTTAATGGCCACCTTTGAAGGTGTTAAAATAATGTTGAACAATCATCGTTTCGGGAGGCATAAATTCACCATCCACGGAAATAGTATGTTCTTTAACCATTAGATGTAGGTGTGTGTAAGTTTAGCTAGAATACCTTTTATAAAAACATCCTAGTGTATTTAAGATACTGGAGTTGTTACAAAATAAATGAATAAAAAGAGTTTAGGGGGTTGGAGAAGCAAAATAAAACAAAAGGACCCAAGTGAAGACATTACCTTATATTCGGGAAACTCCCTTTGGTTTGAGCTCAATGGCTTCCTTGAGAAGACTTCTGCCCAAAGTGAGGATTGAAGGCATAATAGAGGGATGTGGAGAGACAAAATGGGCAGCGGTTGGCTGAGGCAAAGGCTTTGAGAGTGTGGGTAAGAAGGTATAGGTGGGGGCCTTTTATAAGAGGAGAGGACCGGCACTCTTGGAAATTAAAGAAATATTAATTTATTTGAAAATGAGTTTCGGTTTTAAAAAGTCCCACATTGATATAATTCGAGGATAAGGTGATAAGGGTTAGAAATATACCAACCCAATAGGTTTTGGACATGTTTAGGTCATATAATTTACATTATCTTTTCATTTTATTTAAATCCTTTATTAATGAGGTAATCACTACATCATTATGATGTCATAAATACTTTTGTTTATTTAATGTCTAAAAATTATAAAAAAAATACTATGATGTGGGAAATCATTTTAGCTTTCCATTTAATATTTAGAGTCAAAACTCTGACTTGTATAACCCCATTTAACAATTGTTTTCATAAAACATTTTGTGTTTGTGTCATTTTTACTTTTACATTAAATAAAATGTTATTAACGTCATTTCCCAAAAAAAGTGGCTCCATGGGGTCCCCAAGTTGACCCATGGATTTTCTTGGTCGTCCATGACACATTCAATGAGGTTAGGACATGTGTCAAGCTCAACTCGTACTATTAAAACATTATTTTTACCTTAAACTACACTTATTACCTCTAATCACGATTAAAAACATAAAAGTTACTATTCACCAAAAAATTATTTTAATCTCATTGAACCAAATTTTACTTCTTAATTACAACCATGTATGTCGGATTTTTGAAAATCAAATCACAGTGGTGGTAAATTTTCATTTAAACGAAAAATCAGTTTCTTTAACTGCCACTTAGTGGTTTCACTATTCATCACAAATTGATGTTTTTCAGAAAAATACCAAAACTTCACCCTAGGCAATATTTGATCTTATGAATTCAAAAATGATTTTTATTTTAAAATATTCGAATCATATAAGTTTCATTAATTAATTATATATTTAATTTCCGGTGTCATGACAAATAGCGTGTTTTTATGAAATAATAGTTATCAAAAGATTGACACCAGTTTAAGTCCAATTTCAAAGTGAAATTGATTCCAATGACCACCATTGGATTAAATGGTAAAAATATATTCTAATTTCACTTCAAAACCAATTTAATAGATAATCTAATAATATAAATAAATTAGATTAAAAAGCTGTTTTGATGTAAAATGCAGTATTTTTCACTATTCATTAAAAAATGAACATTGTCAGAAAAATACCAAAAATTCACACAATGTAAATTTTGATGTCCCAATCATAAAGAATAAGTTTATTTTGACAAAAATAGCTTATAAAATTGTCAAAAGATAGATTTAAAATTGGTTTGCCATCAAAAGGCACTAAAAAAATCTTTTAAAAATATTATGTATTCCATGCTTAAGATTAGATTTATTTTCATTTTAAGGATCTAAAACACTATCTAATTCATTAATATACATATATAAAAATATCTATTATTCATTACTTACTTGGGCTGTCACAAATAACATGGTTCATTATAAACTAATTCAATTAAAATAAAAACACATCATATAATTTATAGTCTCAAGATATAAACCAATCATGTAGAAACAGAAACAAATAACATGAATACATATTATTTCATAGATAATACCATTGCTCGAGTCACCTAAATTATATTGATCAACCAGTCTCACCTCACAATAACAGATCAACAATCAATTCATAAAAAAATAATTTCCTTAAATGAATGGATTCTTAAATTCATACTAGATAATATCACTAAGATATAACATTCCATAGTCAATTGTGTACAATAAAAAACACATTCACTTCATCCTATGAGTTGATCACCACTGTATACAAAAAGTGTGTCCATAAGAATTGATATTGTATCAACATATTTCCACCCATAAAATCTAGCCTAGGGAATATGACATATTACAATTGGTACTAAAATAATGTAATATCATTCCATGAATTTCCTAAATCACTCAATATGTGTGTCAATATATTTCTTCGTTATCTCACATGGTGAAGTAATAATCATCACATGACCTTTCCTGGCGGTTGAACATAACATAATCATCCATTCATTTTTTCCATCTTGAAGGATCTCATAGAACTATATCAATTAGTATTACAAGTAACTCTCACAACTCATATGAAAATGACTCATTTAACCTAGTAATCATTAAATGATTATTAGATGCTACCACCTATCCCATAAAAAATGGAATTAATCTGTATAGTTTCTTGCTAATGTGCTACACATTTTTATTCCCATAACAGGGTCACACAGTTTCAAATATTATCATAACCCAACTAATGTAATCATAAAAACATGTGAATAAATCCTTCTCTAATAACATAATGGTGTGTCACAATTCATAGGGGTCTTAATCTCTAAATACATATCCTAGAGCATAAATAATCATTAGCTGTCAAAGAGGAACAACATTCCTATACAAATTTTTTTATTCATATACTTGTTCAAACCGTCCAGATTGTCTCTATCTCAATATATAACAAATTATCATCATAAATCATGTACTCAGAATATTATTTACTAAATTACCACAAAATTATTAAATTAAATAACAGTAGTCATCCATATCACCTCATAAAATTAATTCTCATAAATATATGGGATTATTTTTTTAAGAAAGTAACATTACTAAAATTTGACATTCAGGTTCTTGTTGGATAGAGATTCTATCAAATGTTAGGATGGGAGATTCCATATAAGTTGGTCACTATTGTTTTATTTTACATAATCTTTATTTTCCAAAACACTCACAATTCTATTGTATTTCAATATCTATTATTACATAAACCGTCCATATAAAACAAATAGTTCATAGTCTTCAAAAATTACATTATTTCATTTTACAGTTTTCCAATACTTATGACCAATTATCAATAATTGATAAAATACACATACATTTAAAACATATAATGATTATATTTTAATAGGATTCTTATTTGAAACATGTTTAATAATAACATCACTCATCCATTTATATCTATCTATATATAATAGAATATTTCAATGAATTTTTAATATATGATTCCAAAATATTATTCTTGGAAAAAACAAAAGATAAAATTGTAGATAGATATTAAATAAGAGAAATAATTTTTTCCAGTGAGTGAAACAATAGACATAGAAAATGTTGTGAAAAAAGTAATAAAGAAATAGAACTCTTATAAAATAAACATATCATCACATGTATCATAAAGAGTATATTAATTTTTATATGAAAAACATGATATATTAACACAAAAAACCTTTCTTCCCCAACAGAACTAATGGAAAAATTTATCATAAATAATAAAATCATAAATAATTTTTAGAATGGAAGGTGAAAATAAAATTAATCCCTAACTACTGTATTAAATTAAAAAAATAAAATACCTTAAAATATTCATTTCCCCTAATGATGGATTCATCAATTCTTGGAACAATCTCATTGTAATGTTATGAAGCATTTATATTCATTAATATACCATGATAAAATTGAAAGTCATTATAGTAGTCATAAAATAACATTTTATATTGCCTCACATTAGAAGTCATAAAATATAGACTCTGAAATGATGCAAAACAAGGACACTTGAATTCCTCCACATCAATAAGAGTATTTTAACTATAAACATGATTCCATATGATAAAATTGAGAGGATACAACACTTTGTTATATAATCCATGATTTAGAAAAAATTATTAATAACGAATATGAGATAACTAACAGTTGTTTATTATATTGGAATTTACCTAGATAGATGTTCATAAATAGATGGTATGAAAAAATTGGTATTCTATATAATTAAATGAACCCTCAAATGTGGTCATATAAAAGGATAAAAAAAGAGTAGAGTAGAACAAAACAATACCCATCCCCAAATAATTTCCGAGTCATTCCCTATTATGATGTCAATACACTAATAATGTAATCCCATGCAAACATCATGTGGTGATCCCTATCTCATAACGTGTAACTATCACTTAAATGGGGTTATTATTGTGTACCCATGTTCCATATCAGCATAAGTATGGTGTATTTTCAACATAGTGTGGTAAATAAATCTTTTCCAATAAAATAACTAGTCCCGTGTATAAAGAATGTGGTGTGATTCTAATATGAGTGTACCGTATAGAATATAAAACAATTAAAAAAGATAAAATAAACACTAATTATAGGATCTATGGTGATATATGGGGTTATTATATCAAAAAATTTCATTGTTCTAGATATCTATATATTGTGTGATGGCTCTCATTACACCAAAAGTTATAATGGTGGGTAGGAAATGAAACCAAAAAAAAAAAGAAATCATTAGGGAAAGATAGTGGATCTGTGTGAAATTCCCATATTCAAACAACATTGAATCCATGATATTAATTTATGTTGTAACACTGGGAGTAAAATGAATATAAATGTTTCATTGTCTAACATAAATCTAAGGATCCACATGTCTATGAGATTTATTGTATCATGATTTATCTGAATCGGGGTAAAAAACCGTTCAATTACATCTTATACAGTCCACAATAATATGATTACATAATCCCATGACATTTATTAGGGCTCCATGTGGGAAAACAAGATATACATACATGGAATTCAATACATAATATATCAATTTAATTCTTCTTTTAGTGTCCCTGAGGTATTCACAATGAAGAATATGTGTGGAAGCCATGGGATCTCAAATAATTACATTATATTGGACATCCTTAGATCTAAGGTTGAATCCCCCTATGTATTCATGTATATGTCATGACCTGCCACCCGAGGCCCATGTTGTGACTACCCCATGCCAGCCTTACATTGGCCAAGGGCTAGCGATGAGCACCGAAAGATGTATTGACTAAAACCGGGAAGGAATTTCCTTTGTATCTTGTAAACACACACAACCAAGAACATGGAAAACTAAAAATAGGAGTAAACTGAATAGAAAAAAAAGTTGGTATAGTAAGTAAAATGGGCCAAAATTCAAGCTTAACTAGACAGTAAAATAAACTAAAAGGTAAAAGTAAACTGAAACAGCTTCTGTGAACACTCTCCAAGGATCCTAACTGATGGGTAGGTATAGCTCTCAAAAATTCGTCTCTACGGTACACCTCATCTAGGCTCCACCTCTGGGATTCCTCTAGTACTCGTACACTCATCCTCATTCAGCACTCTCCATCATCTGCTACCAACACAACAAGGTGTGGGCATAGACCATGCAGGGTTGAGTATAATGATACTATGTTGGGACAATGAGACACTCAAGGTCTCACATAATCCACAAAGGATAAACCAAAAAGCATGAAATCAAATGAAAACACTTCTTATATATATGCCCATACATATACCTATGTTATCATGTATACCCTTCTCAATAATTAGGATGCACAGGGTCCAACTCAAAATCCCAAATCTCAACTATTCTAAAAAGTAAATAATACCATAAAGGTGCGTACCACACTTGTAAGCCACATAGTAGAATACCAACATGGTTTCACCATGAAGGTAATGACTCAGCTCACACTAGGTATAACATTGATACAGTTTTCGAGATGATTAGATCTAAATACTGAATCATCTTACTCTTTTAAGAGGCAAACTCACGAAGGATCATAAATCATCATCAGACCCAGAGATGATCATAGTACATCGTCAGAACCTCACATGATCTTAATACCTCTTTAGACCCTTACAGGATCCTAGTACATCATCAGGCCACCAAAGGATCCTAGTACCTTGTCAATACATCGTAAGACTCACACAAGATCCTACTAAATCGTCAGTACATTCTCAAACCCACACAAGATCATATAACATCATCAGTATCCCATCAGAACCATATAGGATCCTAGTACATCATCAGTACATCATTAGACCCATAGAGGATCCAATTACATCGTTATTACGTTGTCAGAGCCACCCATGATCCTACTAAACTTTCACAAACAGCTACATGGTCCTCGTAATAAGCTCTCTTGTCTCTGGGAGGGTCTGCTCCTCAAGCCACTGGTCAATAATCCAACTGCCATGAAGTCCCACAATGAAGTATTCTAAAGGACCTCAATGTAATTGGGGACTCAACGCAACGGATGGTGTGTCAATCAGATTACCGGTCTATATGTTATTATACTTATAAACCTTGAGGGGCCGGTTGGATTCGTGCTTGATCCAACACAACCATACACCTACATTATCAAAACAACATGTGGGGTATTCCATAAGTATCATCTCTCACCAAGGATTCCAGTGACCCAAATGATTCATAAAATGGACCCTCGGTGCCAATGTTATGGCCAAAAGTATGAAATGGTTTGAGACTGGTCTGGGTTGTCCCGGCCCGTGCTGGGTGGCCCGGCCTGGGTGGCTCGATTATGCGAGTGTCCACGATTCGATAGGGTGGTTGTTGCTGGCGAGATGACCAACTATCCTCCCTTCGATGTCGTGACACAAGTGACAGTTATCATCCTTCGGGCATTACTATCTTGTCATCACCTTCTTCGCGGCTGACGTTGTGTTGGTCACTATATCTGAGTCCCATCGATGCAATTTTTCAGCACCGATCACCACACTCTACCATTTCCATGAACACAACAAAAGCATTAAATAATGGCTGAGAGGTCATTCCATGTTCGTTTTCCCAGCACCCTCCGCATTATGGATTGTGTTTTGCTTTTTGGTATTCACTTTGAGGAACTGTATTAGTCCTATGGGGTCTTGGGTTCTTTACTGAGTGTTGTTATACTAACACTTACACAGTCTTCACCCACACCTTTTTGTGTATTGTGTAGACTACATACATCATTGATCGAGGTTGAGGGAGCCAGGACTCAACGATGCTCATAGGTGGACCATTAGCTGTGACATGATGTAGGGACTATTGATCGTGGGTTGTAACTATGATTTTGGGAGGATTCTCGGTAGATGATCCATGAGTTGTTTTACCCTTTTTAGTTGTATCATACATTAAGTTGTACATGTACATTTACAGTTGGGATTGCATTCCGACCACTTTTACATACACCAGTATTTTTACTAAAGGATTTTACATACTGGATGCTTCTTGTTGTGTTCTTGGACTGTGAGCCTATACCAATTCAAAGGAAATTTTTTCCCGTGTAAGGGATACACATTTACAGTGGTAGTCACCAACCCATGTTCTATTGAAGTTTCTCTTGTTGTAGTCACGGACCAGGCCCCGAGAGACAGGTCATGACAAAGTCGTATCAAATGAGTCGATTCTACTAATTGACTAGGACTCTAATATTTTATGTGTGAGAATCGTGTTTAGTGTTATGATTGTTATTTTTAGTTTTTGGAAAATAGTATTTGTGTGACGACCGACGTATCCATACAGTAGGACTCCAAATTCTGATTTATAGATCAGTGCAAAGAAACATAGATTTCATGTGTTTTTGGAAATTCTTTTATGTGATATCTTTGAGTCATATCACTAGGTATAACATATTTATCGTGGAACACCGATTTTATTTCAGGATTCTTCCATTTGGACATCTAGTCCGGATTCCTATGAGAGTATGCGATGATGGCCCACAGAGTGATGAAGCCTCAGTGCAAGGACCTATTATGGCATTAGCACCTTTCGGAGGTGTACCAGCATCACCACTATTGGTTGGGAAGCTATATCCATTAGCCCCACCAGTATACATTGAACGTTGATTGAGTGCATTTCACGCATTTCAACGACATAGGCCTCCATGGTTCCCAAGCGATATGGATCTGCTCGTGGATGAGGACCGGCTTGTGGCTGTAGTCAGATTTTTCTTCTTAGTAGAAAAATCAGCTGACCTTATAGTGATCATAGTAGCCAGTCTTTTTTTAGGCATCAACATGGAGATAGTGGAGATTGATTCAAGATATACACTATTAGGTGACCCTTATCGGGGAAGATTTCATGTTCCTATTCAAGGTTGAGTTTGTCTCAAAAAAATTGAGCTTCATGTGTATATAGGTGCTGATGCACTTATATATTAGTAGCATGACTGTGGCCTAGTACTTGGCGAGGTTCACTAATATATCCCGCTACTCAACCCACATGGAATGAGACCCATTCTTCAGGGACCAAAACATTGAGTAAGGTCTCTAACGGTAGATCACAACAACGATTCTGCCATTCATTATATCAACACACGCTGGGGTGCTAGAGAGAGTGATATTGCCAGAGAACTTTTTAATTGTGCATGCACCTATGACAAGATCCACCACTAGACATCAGGTACCAGATTCATCTACAGATGGAGGTAGGTGGATGACTCATGGGCCCAAGATTTCCATACGTTCGGGTGGATGACCTTAGGATACATGGTCGGTGGTGTGAGGATCACAGGATAAAGGAGGAAAGATGAGGACCAGAGAATGATGTGCTCCCCATCTTTAGAAAATCCATCGGGTTCCTACCCTGAGGATATCTGAGCACAATTTAATCTCATAGTCAATGTCCCCACACTGTGCCTCCCTGACTCGCTGAAGAAGTGGGGGAGTGACTTTACGAGACTGAATGAAGGCTTCCTTATCTCTATCCACAAAGGATATCTGTAAATTCTCTAGTTGCACTATATCCTCTCCTAGTAGCTGTATACCTGATCTCTAACTGAGTGCATCTGCTACAACGTTCCCATTCCCAGGAGTATAGATTTTCTCGAAGTCACAGTCCTGAACAAACTTGATCCAAGATCGATGTCTTAGGTTTAGGTACTCATGAGAATATATATACCTGAGACTATTGAGATATGAGTATATGGTAAAATGTTCTCCCATAAGATAGTGCCACCACATCTTCAAGGCGAACACCATTACTGCTA
Organism: Viscum album; assembly: GCA_963277665.1. Lineage (NCBI taxonomy): Eukaryota > Viridiplantae > Streptophyta > Magnoliopsida > Santalales > Viscaceae > Viscum > Viscum album. The sequence continues at coordinate 1,751,018,297 of OY728164.1, forward strand.
ACTCCCGGTCATGGGTAGAGTAGTTCTACTCTTGTTGTCTCAGCTGCCGAGAGCCTTATGCAATCAAAACTCTCTCATGCATCGCGACATATTTGAGTCTTGTCCAAGATGTGTCGCAATAAACTATGTACCCTATGAATTCCTCTTTAAGACTCATGATTGGGGCACCAGTTAGCCTCTACCTCAGCTCCTAAGATCTCTGATGGCATCTCTCCGACCACACGGAGGGTTTCCATTTCTTTGCCAATGCTGATAGTGGTGCTCCAACTCTGGAGATGTCTGGCACAAAGGTAATTCTGGCCGACTGATGAGTGATCAACCGCACCCTCTTATGCATGATCTCATCCTATGCTAACTGGGTTTTTTCTTTTCACCGACAAAGGAAAACCACATCCCAACATTTTAGATAAACCACAAACTTTTTTCCTAATACAGTTAATCTGTGTTTGAACTGTGGTTGCCCAGACCATAACCAAACTAATGTCGTAAGGCCTCGACGCTACCACCAAGAGGTTCCAACTGAAACTCTTGCCTCAAGGGTCAGATAAAACTATCAGCGTTAGTGTTATTATCGAGTCTTCTCCGAAAGGTATCTCCGGACATGAGGGTGAAGTCAACGGCTTAATCGAGAACTCTACTTCTGGGAGAATACTAGTGAATGGAAGGAATGATTCCTATCTATTTCCATTGATACGGCAGCTAGTATTAGACACATACTGTACCTGAAATAATTCCTAGAGCCCTTGGGTCACACTCACTGACCGCATGAAGCAATTCTTCTCCTTTTCCCTCCAACTCCATGTGCCCGACAGGGACCACAAAGGCGGGTGGTTTTAACATGTCGAAATGTTCACCATTTCATGATGCTCTCCTAGATCTTCTTCAATATCTTATTCCCTACAGATTCATCTTCCTTTAAAAGTTTCTCTTCTAGAATCATTCTACACGCTCAAGACTCTGATACTGGTGCCAATTTCATGCATTCCAGCTTCTAACATCCACTGGATGTATCCATTAAGCCAATGAACATTCAACCAAAAAGGTTATCTCTAGCACCCTAACATATGTAGAAATGCATTGAAAAAACGTTTTGGCTCGGATATCCATAAACAAACCTATCTTAGATGTACGAGATATAATTCACTGATCATATCATATTCATCATGTACCTGGAATGATCGATATGCCTTAATGAATACTCAGCTACCGACACGTCATCCAGACGAAGCTTTATAAGCTCTAGAAAACTCTATTCCACCTCCTCAAGCCAGTACTCAGCTGCCTGTGGGTCAGGATCACCTCGGAACATGAGGGATATATGGTCCTTAAACACAAGTAAGGCACTAAACCTATATGTTTCCTCTACCGGTACCTTTGGTTGTGTCAACTAACAGACAAGCAGTGATATAGTTGGAACACTGCCCGAAGGTACCATCTTAGAAAATGGTCTAAGAACTAAAACCTCATCAATATGCGGACTATAATCGTGGTCACTCAATCAAATAGATTAGTATATATGATAAACATGTACTATATTAATGTCCCAACTAGGAAGAAAACTCCTCTAATCCCTTCCACCTAGTCCTCTACTGCCTAGGAATCTTTCTCGCCTCAAAACCATAGAGGCCTCAACCACTGGAACTCGTGAAATTCTCTTAGTTGGCATGCAGTATCCTCCTATGCGGCTGGTGGCATCTTCTTCCCAAAAGGTGGAGGAGCTTATGTTAAACCTCCTGAAGTTCCCAACATAGAAAGAGGGACCTATACCGGATCCTCTTCACTCGGTGGTCTGGCATCTATTACTCTCTCGGGAACACTAGCTGGTTGTATTCGCAGTGACATCCTAATAAGGAACGTGTGCACCACAATCAATAAGTTATACATGGTGAGATGACTCAAAGTGTTCAAGAATATGACTTTTTAAAGCACACTCACAATCATTGTTTTCATGCATAGAGTGGTAAATTACATCTCAGCTTCCTGGTGTATGGATTTGTCGGCCGCCACACCAACACTAGACACACCATACTAATAACCACACTCAATACTCTGACCACTATTGCTTCACAGTATGACTGATCAGAGTCCTATATTCAGTAGCAGAATAGACTCCTCTGATACCAATATTTTATGACCCATTCTCAGAGCCCGTGTCATGACTACCCCAAACCCGCCTTCCATAGGCTAGGGGCTGGTGACTAGCACCAAAGGCGTAATCCTGATAAAAAGGGAAGGCATTTCCTTTAAACCTGTAACACACACTATCTAAACATAAGCTATAAAAGCAAAAAGTACTAAAATAGAAAAAAAATGTGTTCTAAAAGTAAGTGGTCTAGTATAAAAACCCAAATAAACAACATGTATAAGTAAAAGCGAAAACAGCTCCTGTATCATACATCAAGGAATCAAACCTGAAGGGTAGGTATAGAACTCAAACAACTCGTCCCTGTGGTATTTCCTTTCTAGTCCAGCTCTGAGCAGCCTATCATATGACACCCTCATCCTCAATCAATGTTTTCCGCCGTCTACATAGAACAAAACAAGGTGAAAGCGAAGCCCATACAAGGGTGGGTATAATAATACTCAGTAGGGGACCCCGAGACCCCTGATGGTCTCCCAAAATCCACAAAGGATAATCCATAGTAAAAATACCCGAACACAAATTATTAGCCAACTCTACGTAGTTATATGCCCATACATATACCTATGTTATCATCCACAATATGGCTCCAAATCTCAAGCCCAAACACAACCCAGTCCACAAATGGAGTAAAGTCAAACACCACAATGATAATGGTTGAAAGACATAACTCAGCTCACATAGGTAAACATTTTTTGTAGAGTGATAGAGATGATCATATGTAGTCAATGATTCATATAAGATGTCGGACCCACACATGAAACAGGACCAGCTAATCTATCGGACCCACACAGGATACATGACCAGCTATTCTAGAGTGATTAAGATGATCAGATTTAGTCACTAATTCATCCAAGGCATCAGACCCACAAAGGTTACAGGACCAGCTATGATTTCGGACCCACAAAGGATACAGGACCAACTATTTTGTGAGACCCACACAGGATACAGGAAGAGAAGTCAGAACAGTCAGACCCACGGAGGATCCCAGTACAGTAGTCATCGCTTTTGAATCCATGGAGGATTCCGATATGTTATTCATCTCTCTTGATCCCATGGAGAATTCTGGTAAACTAGTCATCGATTTCAATACCATGGAGGATTCTAGTACAGTATTCAGAGTTGTCAAACCCATGAATGATTTCAGTACAGTATCGTCGTATCAAGCCCTAGGGTTCCTCCACACATCATGCTCGATTCTGGGAGGGTCTGCTACTCGATCCTAGTGTCGATAAATCAACTATCATGAAGTCCTGAGTTTATTTATCCAATATTTTTGTATCATAATTAGGAACCCAACGTGAGAGACGTTGCGTCAATCGAACGCCCGATCTGTGAGTTATTGGAATTTCCATTCCAGGGGCCCGATTGGTTTTTAGGATAACAAATACCCAATTGTACTCCATCTATGTCCAAACCACAAGTTGAGTATTCCAAAAAAGTCATCTCACTACATGTATTCCATCTCTGTAGCTGGTAAGTCAATCCGACACCTGTAGCCCTAGATGCAGTGCTAAAAAGTGTAATTGGCCATAGTTGGTCCGTGTTTGGTCCATCCTAGTCTGACTGACATGGCCCTGCATGGTCTGAACTGGGGTGTGAACCAGTTTCTGGATCCAAACCAGTCTGAGGAATCGACATGAACCGAGGGGATGGCTCGGCCCGAGGACACGGACCTGCCCGATGGGTGGTCCGGACCGAAGTGGCCCGACAGATGGTGGCACGGCCTAGGGGCAGCCAGGCCGAGGGGTGTCTCGGCCGAGGGCTAGCCCGACCTTGCGGGGCCTGCCCGAGCGGGGCCCGACATTAGGCAGCCCGGTCATGGGTGGCACGGCCGATGGGATGCCCAGACATCGTGGCCCAGCTCTTGGCATCCCAGCTGGCCACGCGAAGGAGAGGTGACCCCCCCCCCAGTGTGTCGAATAGAACATGTGCACTATGCCGGTTCAGGGGCCATGGGACCCGGCTGGTCCTGTTGGTCCGTCTCCCTGGAGGCCTACTGGGTCGGCCGCCTCCGCACCTCCACCACGGTGAGATAGTGCCGCGGTCCTACTGCCCTCTGCGTGGTGCAGCGGTGCCGCACCGCCACATCTACAGGCCGACCTGTTCGCGGCCTTCGGCTTCACTGCGTGGCGCGACGGCGCCTCACTTCTTCATCTGCTGCAGCCCTCCCGACTGTGTTTCCTCTTTCGTACGCCACGACCCTCCTGGCCAAGGTTCTTCTATGGCGTAATGTGATGACACCACAGCCTTTCAGCTCCATCATCGACGTCAACCAAACAAGAACCAACGGAGGGGATTCGGTCAATGTCGGTTTAGACCACACCCTCCCCATTAGGTGATAACAAGTGGCCATCATCGATCCCAAATAAACGATGAGGAACGAGGGTAAAATTTATACATTAAAATAATCAAATCCCCTTACAATGGTTTCAGTGTCGTTTGACAGAGTCGCGGTAAGGCAGCGTCATTCCGTCAACGTTGGAAGAGGAAGAGAGGTACTCATCATTGGATGACGGAAATTGAGGGTGACGAAGTCGAAGACGACGTCAGCATTCCTCGCAGGTTCCAATTCCCTATCCATTAATGGTAGATGTTATTTGGAGATGAGGGGCGTTCTTCATTGGAATAAGTTGTTCTCCTTGAACTCCGTAGATCCTCCAAGAGAATCACCAAACCATAATAAAATAATAGCTTCACTATTATTTTATTGATTCCATTCATTCCGAAAACACTTCAAAAGAATTAAAATTAATTATGTATGCCACTAATTAATTGTGGTTTGGGACACTTATGAATGAAGGTGAATAGGATCTGCAATAAATTGGGAGATAAAAGGGTTGAGGGGGGTTGAGGGGGTTTGAGGATCTTTTGGGACCCACCTTATAACATCCTCCCAAGGGAAGTTATGTGCGGGGGAGCCCCACCACTAACCTCCCCTTGGAAGTTTTAACTACCACACATAAAAATATGTGAAACACATATTTTTATTTAATTCACTTAGAAAATCTACAAAAACTATCATCCAAACTCGTCATAATTCAATTACAGTGAAGGTCTCTCTAATAAATTAACGACGCTGCGAGTTCAACGGTGCCCTTAGATTTCAATTCTGAGGAACAGTTCTAAATTTATGAAAAAAATTTCGCATGTTTACTTATCATACCTGAAAAAAGTTCATAAAATTATTATCAGTCACCCTCGACTCGTGCTAGTCATGGTTAGGCTCTGCCAAGGTGAAACACGCGTTACAAAACACAACGGTACTATCAGATCATTAATCTGACTCACCTTTTTGATGTTATGAATTTTACAATAAAATAATTGTCACTTAAAGTTTTTATTTGATGCCAAAAACTAACATTCTAAGGTGGACCTTATCGACCCATGTTAGTATTTTCATAAAGAAATCCTACCTCTACGAGTTCAGGGGTGGTCTCATATAATTAATCTATGTCACCATTTTTGAGTTATAAGCATTTGAAAATAAAAATAACATTATTTTATTATTTTATTTACGGTTAGGCCAATTTTGGGTTTTCTCACAGGAGGCCCACGTCGACTAATATTAAGTCACGCCTATGGTAAACCCGTTATCCTGAGCGCAACGGTGACATCAGATTTCTGATCTGAGTACCTATTTATGATTTATGCCACATTTTCAATAAAACTGCATACATGCGTTAATTTATGCTTAACAAAACTTTGATCGATCATTCCAGGCACTCCAGGCCACAGAATCACGCATCGTCAGAAACAGCGGACTCGTAAAATTCCCAAGAATTTAAGAAAAAAAATTCCAGGGAATTTTCGGGACTTTACATAATACACAACATCGCACACCTGCCATATAGACGTCATGTTTTCCTTTAAAACCAATTATTTGAAGTCAAAAAGTTTAGTGGTTAGCGTATCCACCAATGGTACCCCATGGGCCACACACATGCATCATTCCATGCCACACGTGGAACCCTCCTCAGATTTAGCCTGGAACTCATCCAGTCATGCCATTTACCAAAAATAACATAATGTAACCCCATTCATATGGTTTTTCACCGAAAAAAAAAGATTAAAGATAAAATTCCTTCCACTTTTGAAAACCCAAGTAGTGAACCAATACATTCTTTTTAGACTGATAAGCACAAAATCAATATCCCAATTCATAGCTTACTAGATTTTATCATAAAGGCTAATTAATTAAAATAATAACTCACATTCAAGTGACTCACATTAATTTCTAAAAATTCCATCGTAGTAAAAAATAATTTAATATATAAGAATTCTCTATTGGATACAGTTTTTCAATACCAACATAAACATCGTTTCTACTTCCAAAGTAGGTGTAAACACACCATTTTCCATTTCAAAACAATTATAAAAAATTAGTTACACCTTTTCACAAATAAAAACATTTCTTATTTATTAGAAAACTATTTAAAAAAATATTACACTACTTAAATCCAAATAATTTTTTATTTGAGACCAAACATCCATGATTTTGAACTAAATTGCAATAGAAAATGCGTAAGGAAACATGTTTCGTTGGGTGAATGTTACATATGGTTGGAGACCATATGTCAATCACTTAAAATCCATATATTTTCTTCTAATAATGTATCCATAGGTCCACATGGATTTTTAGACCTGCGAGCTCACTGGTATCATTTAATCAAATCACGTTATGTTTCCCATAATCATTATCAAACCGAGGAAACCGAAGGACTCAAATAAAAACTGAGTTCCTCTGGTGACATGAATCCAATCCTGAGGTGTGTTGGATAGGCAAAATATGCATAACAAGAATGTCAAGTACCGAGAATACTATCTTTAGACCATTCTGATTTTCCCCCAAATAACATGACCAAAAGAGAACGAACCGGCTCTGATAAAAAAATTTCATGAACCATATCTTGTCTTCGTCAAAACAGTCATCTAAGATGGCACATGAAAAGGTCCAAAGGGCATTCCCAATCCCTACCAAATTACCCAAGTTTCTGGTTATCATAAACTGAAATTTGGGAAATATTTAACCATTTTCATAAACATACAACATCAAACAAATGCAATAAAGCGATTATGGATTTTTCAAACTAAACCATCCTATTGAAAAAATTCAGATCTGGAATACATGTTTTAAAAAAACTATAAAAAGAAATAACAAAGTTGAAAACCCAAATATAATATCCCATGGTCATCTAAAAGGAAATACGAACCACCCTCAAGACATCTCTAAAACATCAAATCACGATGGACCACAAAAAACCCCAAACCATTCTCACAAAAGCTGTAACCATACATGCGACAAAAAAACATCCTTGTCTACTTAAAAAAAAAGGAGTATGTAGGGTGTGATCCAAAGCCCAGTAAGATACTACCACTAATATATTCAATGTTATTAACATTCAAAGAATAATATTCTTTATGTTTTGGTAGACAAGAAATTCTAGTTAGGATTTCTAAAAGATGTAACATAAGATAAAAACAATTTTCAAGTGGGATTTTTAATGATTCAACAAATATAAAAAAATCCATTACTACTAATTTTTCCAACCAAATATTCCGTATTCTATTAGTATGAAAAAAGAATAAAATGATCACAAGCAGTGGAAAATAACTCGTAGGCACTAGCTCAATGTGGGTCCCAGGTACCTCCTATCTCGTTGAAAGTATCCATCATAAATATTTGTTCTCATGAACAAGCCATTAGTGGGGAACATAACCATGACTTAGTGGTAACCCATAATAATAATAATAGTTTATTTATTGTTGTAAGTTTCAATAATTCTTTGAAAAACTGAGGCCAAACCCCGTGGGATCACTAGAATTCTTGTATATGTTCACCCACCTAGATACACGGTTTTCCATTTTGTGCTCAAAAAGTTAAACATTCCAGGAAATATAATTTTCACATTCAGATACCACATCCACATAAAATATTAACCATAATCCCACATGTATTTAACAAAAGTCTTAAAATACCCTTTTTCATTCAAATTCATTTTTGAAATAATACTCACACCAAAATAGCCCAATACACATTTTTCATATCATTCAAAATTCAACAAATCCTTTATCAAATTTATAAAATGATTCCCATGATGATAAAAAACACATAACAGCCCACGTACATGGTACCTAATTAAATTTTGAATATCAAAATTCATTTATCATATCACACTCATGAAAAACAGACCACATACATTTTTCACACCAATATAAAAATTTCGTAAATCCCCTCAATAAATTAAAAATCATTTTCAAACCTTTTGACATCACAAATGGCCAATTTAGCTATAAAATACTCAATATAGGTGACAAACTCAGAAAAACAACACATATAAATCCTTTTAAAAAAATCTGGCACAAAAAAACCTTTACAATTTTGATAAAACAAACACAACAGTATAACTACGTTCTGCATAGAAAAACCATATCAAAACCATATTTCAAAGCCAAAATCCCACCAATTCGAATTCAAAATATAATTGGAAGATCTAGAAATATTTATTAAACCACTACCATGTATTATAAAAAAAATCATATATTACCACAAGGGAATCACGTGAAAAAAACACATTTTCAATAAACACTTTGAAGAAGCATAAAATGGGTTTACACATTAAACCCATTCAAACAAAGTATTTTAAACCCTAAGTCACACTAAGACCATACCAATGTAGAATTGTAATCCCAAAAAAAAAATTAATCCAAATTCATATGTTATAAAATACACCCAAATAATACCCCAATATTAACACATGAAAATGCCAATTTAATGCTAAAATGCTACTAAAAAATTAAACGTGTAACCAAATGCAACAAAAATTGTTTCCACAATACATAAATCTTATTAAGATACTGGAAATAGTTAAATAAAGAAGGATAAATCATCATGGATAGACTACACATGTAATCAAATTCCTATTGTGTCGAAACCCTGAAATCATGGTGCAAAACATCAACTGCACCATCGCTGAACCCCAAGAAGTAAAACCCAACATAAAACCAAAATATTTTACCACAAATAAATATAATAAAACCCTAGGTACGAACCATAACAATATGATTTGATAAACATCAATAAATTGTGAATGAAACTCTGAGGACAGGGAATAAATCTATGAAAGAAATACTTACTTAAAAAATCGTGGAGTTTCCCCATAAAAAACTCCATCAATGATTGGTTCCATGGGATATTTAGGTATTTTGGAGGCTATCCATGGAGGTAGGGAACTAAATGGAGATTAATTTGGATGACTTGGGAATATTCTGGTTGGGAAAATGAGAATTACAAAAAGAGTGCTAATGACCAAGACACGCATGCATGGTTTGGCAGCATGGTTTAGTAAACCGTGTGGCCAAACTGTGTGGCCTGTTGTGGCCACCCAAAATCCTTTAATTCTCCACCAATATTAGGGATGTACAAGGGAGAAGCCAAGGGTTAATTATAGGGCATGTATATCATAGAAAAATAACCAAAAGAAATCACTCTTTTAACCCCAAACATCATCCAACTCATCGGTGCAAACCACATATACATCTTACCCCACAAGTGGTTCCACTAGGATTGTCACAGAACCAAATCCAAAAAACCGCAACCTAATAAAATAATTGTGATAAAATAGTAAGCCATTTATCATTCAATACCCCCAAGGACATGTTCATAGATAAATAACACATGATACAACAAAATTTCAAACCCAAAACACACAAAAACAAAGATAAAGCTAAGAACTAAAAGAGGAATTGAAACAATGCATTCAAATGAAAATAAGAGTGTGAAAAATATATAATCCCCAATGATAATATTTAATACTAATTAACATGTAACATTATATAACTAATTAAATATATATTACTTTGAATGTATCTGTAAAATAAGTAAAATACAGCTAAAATTTGATTATGAGTATTCTTCAAAATCCAAAATGTTCCCAAAATTCATAATAATTTTTTAATTAGATGAAATATTAGAAACAAAAAGATATTATTAATAATAATTTATTATTAAAATTTATATTATTGTTATGGAACAATGACACTTATACATTGGGTAATTTGAAATTCATTATGAAACTCTAAAATATCACATGTGAGATCAATTTAAACGAGGATGATACTAATGAAAAATATATTGTAAGGATATTATTGTTTCCAAAATGATAATAAAATAACTTCAATGGAATATCCAAGTAATATATTTAAATATATATTGTATTTATTTTTAGACAGTCTTTACAATAAATACTTATCAATGATAATCAACTTATATAATGATGTCTGTTACATAGCCAGGGAAATGAATCATCTTTAATTTTTCTATAATTGCTTGAAAATAATATCCTAAATAGAAAATATTTAATTAAACCCAAATAGATTTATAATTAATTTACATAATTAATATATAACTATTTTTTTATAAAAATGTTATTTAATAATAAGTGGAGTGATATTCCATAATCTATTAATTTATATGTAGATTAATTATGCCATATTATGTCCTGAGGAACTCATAGAAATTATCCAAAGACTACCAACAAGCAGGGACTATCTATATGATACCATGGGGAGATTATACCCCTAGAAAATATGTGAAAAATAATAGGAAATTATTCACCTATCACATATTTTCACCAATATAAATGAAGTTATGTGAGAAATAATCCTAAATTAAAAAATTTGGAAATAAAAAGAATATCATAAGTTTAATTAGACATATATAATATTAATGTTATGAAAAATGAAACAACACAAATTTTTGTAATTCTATGTATAATAATTCCATATTTTTTTATAGTCACAATACACATTGTAACCTCCATATAATAAGTTCATTAACCTTATACAAACCCATAATAATGGATTCTACAATGGTACTAAATTTTTCTCATGCTGGGTTGGAGTAAAAATAAGTAGACCACCACTAGTTTTTCTTTAGAATACCCAATATGAGTTATGATTATAGTGATGTTTATGTGATTAATATAAATTGTAACATGATAATATAGAAGGAATCAAAATGTCAACCATTGGATATTGGATGGATCATAATGATAACCCTTTCCTCATAGGCCAGTGTCAGATTTCTATGTGCATAAAATCATAGTAAATTATATAAGAATATAATAGATCAAAATATTAGAATTACATTAATCTCAGACATCAAAATAATTAATGATAATTGAATACTAGTTCTTCTGAATCACATCATGGTCTACAAATGGATATTATAATAAAATTCATGGATCATAGGAATTACATCCACGGTGCCCCAAAAATAAAAATAATGGGCACATCAGTACCATAAAATTACATATAAAATCCAATAAAAATAATTATAATGTTCACAAAAGATATATGGAATTTTTTATAGGATCCCAAAAACTAGTAGTTGATAATACAAGAATAATAGATCTTCGGAATCCTGTGAAGGTCTCTAAAAATAAATAACATAAAATATTGGCATACATGATCCTTGGAATCATGACTATATCACCCAATAGATATATTCATTGAGAAAGCAACACCATGTCACTAAAAAGATTTAATGGCACATAAGTAGTAAATAAAAAATGGTAACCATAGAATCAATTTAATAATCAACAATTCACTATTTATTTTTCTAAAATTTAACAGATATATAATTTCATGATATTCAATCCAAATCATTAGAAGATCTGACATCATATTCTACTAACAATTATATTATAAATTACACAATTAAATTATGTTAATTAAAAAATATTAACATATAATAAATATTGTTCAATGTTAATTCTTATAATTATTTTAAAATAAATAAGTTAGTTGCAAAATTAGTAATACTCAAAGATTCAACAAATTATTTTCATTTTGAAATTTTTATAGTTTCAAAACATTTGATGGTGGATTATTTCTACATCAACAGCTAATAGTAAAATTTATAACACCTATGACATGGTATAAAAAAATATAATTATGAATCATAATTAAATTATAGACTAGGGAAGAACAATCATCATCTGTATTTGAAAAAACACATTATATTTATAATAATTTAAATAAAAAATCCACATATATCTTCCGAAAAACTATTATAGATATATTATATTTAAATCACTTTATTTAGATCATAAATATGAGAAGATAGATGGACCATCTATTCTGATTGAAATAATATCATAACTGGAACATACAATGACATGATAGGCTCTCTAATGTTTTTTTTCATGGATGACAAGTCATCAAAATGTAATCTAGGAATTGTCAAGATCCATATTACCTTGAAATACAAGAAATGAGGGGGATTTTATAGAAAACATTGTGACAATTATACATTAAAACAAACAATAAACTCCTAATTTATAAATAATAAATATCCTTAATTTCCATGGATAACCATTTGGCGGACTTAGCTATTTCAAAATTATAAAACTATTGGAACCAAGATGTATTGTTTTCCAACACAACTATGTTGTCTTTGATTTCAAAATTGTAATTATATTTCCTAAAATGATAGATAAAATGGTAGGGGAAACTCATTTCTATTTTAAACCCAACACACCAAACATCATATTATGGTGAGATCATCGTGGCCATCTTCCAATGAGAGTCACCCCATGCTACATACATATTACCATACTCATCCTATGATGTATGAAATCTATGATTTCAACAGGTGATCCGCATGTGTAACACTTCCTAAATTACATTGTGTTAAAACCTTTGTTGCATCATATAAATACTACACAACATTTAGTTTTTCCAAGAACCATTTCATACATCCTTAACCGTAAAAGAATAACGATAAATAAAAATAAATTTGTGAAACAATGAATGTATCAATATCTCCATTATATGTTTTTATATACACTAAATATTTCAAGGACCATGGTTGATAAAATATGAATGAAAAGACAATAAACTATGGGAAAATGTAAATTAATCAACACTTAAAATCCAAATAAGATAAAAAACTGGAATCTATTTACCACAATTTCTCAATTACTGAGTAATCTATAAAAATCATTGCACGTCTCAAAAGGCATCTGAAAAACAATATAGAACTCCTGAAAAATATGTCTAATCATCGAATTAGTTGGATACACAATGAAAGAAAAAACAGTTTCTTTTATAAAATCCCCCAAAATGATATTGTTTTAAAATTCTAAATTTTATGAGGTTTAATAAAAATAAACAATTATATTTATTTAAAAATATCATATTTTTTTTTTGCAATTCAAAATTTGTTTTGAAAATAATATAACAAAAAAAAATTCTTAAATATATTCTATAGTAAAAATATACTTATGTATTTCATTTTAAAATTTTAATAGACATTTTACTTATTATTTTTATATAAAAAATATTTCATTTTAATATATTCATAAAACAATCATTTGAAACAATTTTTTATTCCAATTATCATTACTATAACTAAATCAATTAAGAGTAAAACATGTTCTAGTTTCAAAAAGAATGATCTTTTCAAAAAAAATCTCTCAGATTCAAATTAATTTATTATCTATATATTCATTATTGATTTCAAATTAAATTATAATAATTAATCCCCAATCTTAGTTATCACTTCCAAAAAAAATTGTAATTATTTAAATTGAACAATACTGTCAAAGTGGATCCAAGAGTAGAAATCATAGACATTCCACATACACCCAGCCATTGGTCTAATTATCATACAATTTTGTTAACAACAAGAACTAAATCAGCATCAGAAACAATTATTTTATTAAAATCCACTAATTAAAATCAACAAGATAATATATTTATTGACTCAAATTATTAAATGAATTAGTTTAGGAAGGACTATATAGACATTATTTTTTTAAAATAATTATTCTTCAAGGTTATTTAAATACATGATTTTCATATGATCCTATCAAGAAACACATAATGATCCTTTATAATTATATGAGATTAAATATTGAAAAGAGAGACACACTAATTGACGTATCACAACCATATTTCAACATCATTAAACGACTAGTTCCATACAAACAACTGGCCCCTTTTAATGAAATATTATAGGAAAATAATCGATAGGGATGGGATATGAATCTAATTGGACTAAATTCATGGAACAAACATCATATCCAAATTAATGATCCTTAAACAATTAATCGAATCTAAACCCTCAACATCTTGATGTATCGCTGAACAACATAATAGAAAATATTACCACAAGAAAAAAATAAACAATGAAATATTATATAAGACAAAATAATAATAAAATTTAAATCAATCACACAGAATGAAATATAAATAATAATTACATTTTTATCCTCATGAAATGTGTGGGTAGCTCATGAAAAAACATTAAATAATCTTCTAATGAATCAAAATGAACATCATATCACAACAAACATGGTCAACCAGTCACCCCACACATACCCATGAATTCCTATATATAATTATTCAAAATATTATATATATATAAAATATTAACTTTTAACAAATGTGAAAAGACATCAAATATACATAAGAATTAAAAATGAAACAACAGTCCATAATGTAATACGAATAGAAAATAGAAAATATTATATCACAAAAATATCATCTGAAAGGTATCAAATTCCATTAACAGTATTACTTTTTTCCCAAATATAATAAAAAAATATCACAATGAAAAATCTAATAAATAAAAATGTTCTCATACAATGGATCACTTTAGTGGATAAATGATCATAATTCCATCATGATATATTTAGGTTATTATAAAAACACCAAACAATTTTAATCAAAATGATCCATATTTTTAAATCTTAAACAAAAGTAAATATACCAGAAAATCGATTTTTTGAGTTATGAAAACGAAAGGAATATATTCAGATAGAGACATCCATATACAGATTCCATTAATATTTATTACACCCAAGAGTATTATTTCAAAATCATAGATCCCCTGACTATGAAAGATAACATGAACATCCATAAAAACTATATTCCTACATAACTATATTTTATTCCATTTATGAAACTAGCGACATAACTATATTTTAGTATGATAAGAAATGTTGATTTCCAGACACATGTTTAGATCAAGCTATAGAAATTTATAAAAAATAGAGATGAAATTGGGTTCTTGATCTGATAAAATCGATTGGGGTACTCCATGCATCCTTAAAACTTATATAATGTATATCCTCTCTATGTTATCTAGTTAGAAATCCTAGCTAATCACAATGAACTGTGCAGCCTTTGTAACACAATCCACAATTTGGAAGATAGAACTGTTTCCATTGGATGTATTTTAAATTCTTGAGGGAATGTCAATGGTAATATTAATCCATATCCATATTGGAATGGTTAATGGTTTCATCATCCCATTATAATTCTTCCTCCTAGACTTCAATTTCCGGCATACCCGAAACATTGATGTATATTGAACGATCTCCTTCATCATGTTATCCCACCAGTAGTTCTCTTAGAAATCTCGATAAATCACTGTGTTTCTTGGGTAAATGGAGAATTTTGAACTATTGGCATCATCAAAATGGTCTTTAATTAAATTTTGATTTTATGAAACACATAGTCTTGATGGAAATATAATAAGTTATTTTTCAATGACATTGAACTCTGGGGATTTATTTTTTCTGATAGTATTTACAGTCATATGAATTCTGACTTCATCTTTTGGAGCATCCTTTAACCCATTCAAAATAAATGGTTGAGAAATAATTTGTGAAAGGACTAAGGATGTTTATTCTTTTCGATTCCCGTGTCAATAATTTTTAAATCCATTAACATTGGATCCATTTCAATTCTCATCAGTGATATAATTCTTAGGTCCTTATTACATATAGGATCTACCACATTATTCATCTTCCCAATATGGTATTAGATACAGAAGTCCTAATACTTGATAATACCTATCTATCTTCATTAGCACATAATCATATCGTTATATTGGAATAAATATTGGAGCCTTTTCTGATCGATATATATTTCAAAATTCTCCCATAATAGTTAATTCCTCCCGATTTTTAACGCATGGATCATTACTTATAACTCCAGATCTTGTGTGGGATAGTTCTTCTAATGAATTGTCATATTCCTTAAGGAATTCAAAATTAATATTTTTTTTCATCTAACACACATCCCGATCCTATATTTGAGGTGTTAATAAATTTTATGAAAAACTCCCCACTTGTAGGTAGTTTCAGAACCTGGGTAGTGAGAAGCCTATTTTTCATCTCCCTTAAACAATATTCAAATGAATCATTCGAAGAAAACAATACTCGTATCTGAGTACGCTTGGTAATAGGGCTAGAAAATTGTGAGAAATTTCTAAAAAATCGGTGGTAATATTTACTTTAACCAAGGAATGTATGTATATCTATCACATATTTTGGCCTTCATCATCCCTCACCTGATTTTGTTTTAGAAGGATCCACATATATCCCAATTCACGAGTTGATATTCCCCAATAATGATGTTTATATTATCCAAAACACACACTTTTTGTACGTTTCATATAGCATATACTTTCGTATTGACAATAGAATAGTTCTTAGATTCTCCTCAATATCATTATATGTTTTGGAGTGAATTGAAATATTATATTAATTTAATATCAAATATATTTCTAGGAAATATGTAATGACTATATTCATTATATATGTGAATATTTTGAGAGCATTTGTGTGTCCATAAGTCATCAATATGAAGTCAATGTGGTAATACCTTGTAAAAAAGTATTATTGTGGATATACTCTTTCACCCTTACATGGTAATATCCCGAAAATGATTCACATTAATGAAGTATTGTGATTCACATTTCTAATTGAACAAGTCATTATTTCATGGAAAATGTTACTTTTTAATTAACGGGATTTTTTTATCTCATGATTAACAATGTATAGAAGTATTGTCCCATCCATCTTCATGGTTAATAATACTATCGCACAACATAGTGATGCACATGGGAATATATACACTTTATCTACATTATCCTATAGTTGTGTCACCTGTTATTCTACTTACACAATAACCATTATATACAGACTCAAGGATATTGGAAACACCCCATGTATATGATCGATCTAAAATTTTAAAATTCATCTAGGAAGAATACCATGAAATTCTTCATGAAATAAATAAGTGTAGCCTAATAGAATAGGCATGTATTCAAGGATGATAATTTACATAGACTCAATCAATTGAGCTATATATTCATAATCGTAGGGTATTTATATCTGTGGTTGAGATGATGATGCTAATTAAGATTCAATCATCTCCTCAATATATCATAGATTTGGGGGTTGATTCTCCATTTTGAGATTTATTTCCCTCTAACATCAATTTATGCCAATAATTGCTTCAAATTCCACCATGGAATGTAATAAAATGTTCATAGGGATGTGTAATCAACAAATATTGATAGGGGATAAGTTATCAAAACAGGATGACATAATTTACACATTTTCCCCCTTCAATGACATATATACTTTAATTATATGTTGGGGTGTTGGGATAAATCTGCTAAATTGTTCTTATATAAGATAATGCAAACAAATACTGATAACAACCTAACCATTTAGTTTTTTATCTAGTTAAACCTTGTCCTATATTTAATTAATAATGACTATGATAAAAACAAAATCAAATAATAGTGTATTAAATGATATTAATTGGATAACATATAGATAACATTTATCTCCTTAACTTATGAGTTTCTAGGATTTAGTCTATGTAATCCATGATCTACATCCTATTATATATTATTATGGGTAATTTTCATTGTTCTTTTAATAATAATCTATAATGATATTATCAATTTAACAAATCTTATATCTTGATTGTATCTAACTAGGTTTGTTGTGAGGTCTATTTTCGTGTAGAAGGTTACCCCATGTCAATCATGGAACACCTTGTTATATTTTTTACTCCAATGTACATATATTTTGAAACAA
Organism: Viscum album; assembly: GCA_963277665.1. NCBI lineage: Eukaryota > Viridiplantae > Streptophyta > Magnoliopsida > Santalales > Viscaceae > Viscum > Viscum album. The sequence goes on from OY728164.1 coordinate 1,751,036,345, forward strand.
CTTATAATAATATTTTGCAGAATGAAATGTATGTTCTTGATAAACCACTTAAACTATATTTACCAAAATTCGTAGATTTTTTCATACACATAGTCTTTCCATAAAGGGTTTTGTCCAAATTTTTTAATCATATTCCTATTAATAACTAAATATATTCTCTGAGAACAAATATGATTTTTTTTAATAATTTAGTATTTATACATTATTTATTACCTTAATTGATCATAATAATACTCATAATATTTAGAGGTCTACTATCACTAGAACATATTAACATTGCATAAATGATTTAAATATAAATTACCACATCATTATTGGAAACATACATTAAATGGTCAAAAAATTTACTTCATATTTAGCACATCTTGGGATAACCTAGGGATATACATAAGAGAATGGTGAGTTATAATGCACAATAGTGGAATAAACATGGCATTAAATGAAGAAGAAAATACATACTAGTCAATACACTTATCAATGATGCATAAAATATACATTAACACATGAAATTGAAATATTTTGATAATCAAAACATAGAAATGTGGTAACAACATAGAGCATGATATTAACATGAGTCAAGTCTAATTATCACACAATTTTGTTACCAACAAGAACTAAATCAGCATCAGAAACACTTATTTTTTTAAAATCCACTAATTAAAATCAACCAGATAATATATTTATTGACTCAAATTATTAAATGAATTAGTTTAGGAAGGACTATGTAGACATTATTTTTTAAAAATAATTATTCTTCATGGTTATTGAAATACATGATTTTCATATGATCCTATCAAGAAACACATAATGATCCTTTATAATTATATGAGATAAAATATTGAAAAGAGAGACCCACTAATTAACGTATCACAACCATATTTCAACATCATTAAATGACTAGTTCCATACAAACAACTGGCCCCTTTTAATGAAATATTATAGGAAAATAATCGATAGGGATGGGATATGAATCTAATTGGACTAAATTCATGGAACAAACATCATATCCAAATTAATGATCCTTAAACAATTAATCGAATCTAAACCCTCAACATCTTTATGTATCGCTAAACAACACAACAGAAAATATTACCACAACAAAAAAATAAACAATGAAATATTATATAAGAAAAAATAATAATAAAATTTACATCAATCACACAGAATGAAATATAAATAATAATTACATTTTTATCCTCATGTAATGTGCGGGTAGCTCATGAAAAAACATTAAATAATCTTCTAATGAATCAAAATGAACATCGTATCACAATAAACATGGTCAACCAGTCACCCCACACATACCCATGAATTCTTATATATAATTATTCAAAATATTATATATATAAAAAATATTAACTTTTAAAAAATGTGAAAAGACATCAAATATACATAAGAATTAAAAATGAAACCACAGACCATAATGTAATACGAATAGAAAATATAAAATATTATATCACAAAAATATCATCTGAAAGGTATCAAATTCCATTAACAGTATTACTTTTTTCCAAATAGAATAAAAAAATATCACAATGAAAAATCTAATAAATAAAAATGTTCTCATACAATGGATCACTTTAGTGGATAAATGATCATAATTCCATAATGATATATTTAGGTTATTATAAAAACACCATATAATTTAAATCAAAATGATCCATATTTTTAAATCTTAAACAAACGTAAATATACCAGAAAATTGATTTTTTGAGTTATGAAAACGAAAGGAATATATTCAGATAGAGACATCCATATACAGATTCCATTAATATTTATTACACCCAAGAGTATTATTTCAAAATCATAGATCCCATGACTATGAAAGATAATATGAACATCCATAAAAACTATATTCCTACATAACTATGTTTTATTCCATTTATGAAACTAGCGACATAAAAAAACACTTTAATTTTTATCCAATGAAAAGAAAATACCATTATAAAAAATAAATATGAAGAAATAAAATGTTTCAATAAAACATACAAGAATAATGTAAACTGACTTATTAAAATAATTATTGAAATATTTGTTCCCTAAATCACATCGAGGAGTTTTCCTTCATTATATGTTTCTAAATAATAGAATCCCACCACTTACAAAATTAACATGATATGATGAATAATTGAAACATAAAATTTATGAATTAATTATAATTGTGAATATAAATTTGTTATCCAATCTCATAAGTGATATAATGCTTCTTGATAAATTTATTCCTTCATTGAACATAATCGTTTTTTGGTATTGACCATACTAAATAAAATCCTTATAATTGTAATCAATAGGGGGAACCCTTTGTTTTTTATAGAGTTAATTGATGAAACAACTCATAAACATCTCACTAAATTAAATAATATTTCAAAATATTATTAATAAAAACATAGAAGTGAATAAAAATTAATAGAAATATATAATAAAATCACAAAATTTAAAGCTTAAATTTAAAAATATAATTCAACAAAAAATATTGAATCATCATTCCAATTGTCCTCAAATACATTTTATTCAAAATTTATTTGAAAAAATATAGTACAAACATATATTTATTTATTAATGTTAATGAAACCTCCAATTTGAAATAATATGGTATTATAATTATTTTTTAATAAATACCCCTTACTTAATATAATATTTTAACAGAAAACTTTTTGAAAAACTTGTTTCATTAAAACATTACATTAACTATGTATGAAACAAAATTCAATTTGATGACTGTTTTTGGTAAAATACAATCAACATTCAAATAGAACATAACCAACTATTTTTATAATCATTATATCATAATGAATTTATTATATTTCTAGTAATAATATATCAAAATCTCCAACAAAACATTAAAATAATTATCACTGTCCATTTTTCTCAAGGTATTAAAAAAAATTCCAAAAATATATCATTATATTAAATTCAAATATTACTTATATAATTCAAAATAACAAAGTCATAATGAATATATTATTAGTTTTTTATGAAGTCATCTCCTTTTAATGGAAATCCAAAAGTTGTAATTTTATTTTTCAATTAACATAAAACCCCCCAATAATAAAAATTAAAAGTTTAATATTTAAAATATACTGAAAATTTAAATTTATACAAATTTATTAATCATAAAATTTCTCATGATTTGGGATCACACTTCAATGTACAGATTAACTACATATTATTTTCATAAAAATTATAACAACATGAATCTAAATGGAATTAACAATGATCAATGTCACTAAAAAGGTTATCCATACAATAAAAAATAAAATGTTCTACTATTTAATTGAATATTTTCATTTAGTTTCCTTAATAACAATAAAAGTATAAAAGTATTAAAAGAAACATTTACATTTCATAATCATAAGATATACTCAATAGTTACAACCCTAGAAATCCATGTCTCATAAATAGTTGGAGAATAAGGAATTAAACAAGATTTACCTCTCATGTTATTAATAATATTACTCTTATATACTATACATTACCACGTAATGAGTCAATTTTACTTTGACACAGTTTTATGATTCCCCGTTTATAATCCCATATCGGTGTGGATCATAATATTTGTAGGGGATATTAACAGTTCATCTTGTGCACAGTTTGGTTGATGAATGGACTATAAAAATAGATGGATCATTTCTATGTGATCTTTGATTTATGTTTTTATAACATTAATAGTGTATTTTAGGGTAACTCAAAAAATGGAAGGATGCTAGAGGCTTGGATTGGCTACCTAGGTTACCCGAGATGTTCTAACAATCTATTGGAACTCAACTGTTAGCTTAAGAGGTGTTATTGAAAGTGTTTAATGTAAGCCTGTTTTGAACATTTCACCAACGAATACCCTCATGAATATTTTTAATGGGATTAAATATTAATATTTATTCATCCAAATTCTCCATTCATTCTCCCTCTAATAGTATCCACTACTATGTAATGGATTTATACTCTATTATTTAGGGAATACAAGTACAATAATTAAATTTTATTTAATGATGTACAAATTGTTCCTCGTACGATGGTGTATAATCATGTCTTTATTCATAGATGAATACTTGATGTTAGTATTATCACTTTCAATCTATAAAATTCTCCATTATCCCTTTATTTTCTTGATAACTGATGTATCATCAATAGTGTATTATAAAAATAGTTTGATGTCAATTCTATCAGACCATGATTGAATTGTTTGAGATCTATATATATATATATATATTGGATTAGGATAAATATTGATTATAATTTCATGTGTTTGATGGATTTTTTTATGATGATTTGTCACATAATTATATTTTATATGGTTTTTGGTTAAATTGACTTAATAATCCATAATGAAATGGAAATGATTTGGGGATTATTCATATAATATAATATTGACAGTGTCTTGAGTAACTCTAACTCTATTTAATGATAATGATTTAATGGTATGTTTCATTATTGGGTTTCTTCAAAAGTGTAGGAGGTTAATCATAATAATTGGGACAATGTTGAGTTGTTGTAAAGTATTGATTCTTCACAAAATGATGTTGGATGTATGGTATAGACCATCCACATATCATTATTTCTTGATAATACTTTTAATTGATATTCATTAATTAATTTCAAATTAATGAATTTCTATATTGAATTTGAGTTCCCTTGAAAAAGATTAATTATAATTTATTAATATGAAATTAACATTGAATGTTTTTATTTAGTTAGATTCTCATGATTATCGATGGAGTAATGAGTCATTTTTATACAAATAAGTCGTTTGGGATTACATATATAATAGTTGAATATATTTGAGATTATGGGTCATGTAAACTCTACCATTTGAATTATACACATTGATTTTCATGATATTTAACTTTCTCAGAAGTTTTACAATGACCAATAATTTTTTTAATAAAAACTAATGCATAATAAATTAAATATACATACATAAAATTAAATTAATGTAGAATTCATAATGATACTAGAAAATGTGACATGTTTGACAATGCATCCTTTTTCAGTTGATAAATTTCAAAAACTAGTGGTTATGTATTTACCAGAACAGAATACATTTAATTTCATGGATTATAGAGGTTGTGAGGATGACCATCATGAGAGGTTTTATGGAAATTTCTTATATCATATTATCATATAATCAATGTCACCATGTTTTTACATTATAACATGTTTATAATCTTTGAATCATGCTGCAATTTTGAAACCATTTATATGTTTTTTTCCTTGATGTGATACCTATATGTAGATAGATTGGGTAAAATTATTGATAGTGATCACATGTGGATGACTATGTAGCTGGTGATATCCTTTATAATAAATATATCTACCATTATTCCTTTTAATATGATAACCATGTTATATTTTTTTGAAATATATTAATATGATGTAAATAAACACTTATGATTATATTATAGTCTCCTCATAAATGTATTTTCCTTCATTTCTGTGATATATCAAATTTTTTACGAATGTATAGTTTTGGTATTCAAAAAAAATTGGACCATTGTAATTTGGATTTTCAATTCAGGAGTTGTATGCATGGATTACTTTTATGAAAAAGGAATTAAACATGTGGAAGGGCCATGAAGACCATTTTTCGTAACCCATGAAAATAGATATTGGGGGTATGATGACTATGCGGATTATAAGTAACAAGGTTACATTATTAATAGGGGATGTTGATATAATATACACTTTATTTATTGAAAATTATTTGTTCAAAATTAACATGATTACTAGATAATAAGGAGAATCTTGTTTCATCAAATACCATTTTTGAAAAATAATATGATCGCCTGATTCATAGAGAATAATGGGTGATACATTAACATGATTATATAAAGATAACATATGATAGGATGTCTCTATTTTTTGGTTGTAAAAATAGACAATTCTTGGTTTTTAATAACTCCCTATACACAAAATGATTAATAAAAAAACATGGATCCAAATATGATATGCTAGAGGTTCATATCATATTTTAATGTGTAGTAAAACCAAAACCACATTTCAAAAAAATTGTCTCTAATTGGGGACTATATTAAATTCATGTATTGATATGATTTTTTTCATCACATTCTGGTGATCATTCCTCATGAACATACAATTATTTTTACAAATTTTGTGCATGACCATGTGGTTGTTACCATGTAGAGTCATACTTTATTCTTTTCAGGTGGGCAGTTGAAATTATGAACCCGAAACACTGTCAAATATTTCATGTACATGTTTGGATATAACATGTGTATATCATGCAGTGGGATTGAAATATATGATTCTATATACTTATATTAGGTGATAATTGGATTTTTGAATCCATTATTAGTTTTATTATTTTCTATCTTATATGTGATCCTCATAGTGGGTGATCATTGCTTTTTTTGGTTTTGGACTTTTAGGACTATTGTATCAACATTCATTCATATAGTTTGTATATTATTTTATTTCTATTAATCTTATTTTTATATTGTATTATTATTGGTTATTTATATTAACACCTTACAATGATTTATTTAATATTCCCCAAATGGTTCTACCTTGGTCCCGAACAACGTATCAAAAGAGTATAGCATATGATGAGGAATTCCATAGATCATGTGGATTTTTATATTTTACATATTGATTATTAATTAAATATTACAAAAAGGTATTAGATAGTTATATCATTGTTTCCCAAAATATGGTGTTCTTATAGAGAAGACATATAAATCTAATGGTTCTTGGGTTCAAACATGTCTTGGTACATTGTAATCACCATTTCTGGGTGAATTCCTGGTTACCATTATAAGGGATTTAAATCCATGTTTTTTTTTGTTTTTATTACTTGTTTTCACATTGATAGAAACATATATATTTTAATAATTTAATATCATGATGATTTAAGTATTGTCCATATCATTAATAAGATTAATATGAATCGTATTTAAAATATTGTTATCTCATTACATATATATTTATTATATGTAATTACAAAGGAGATGAAGGTCTAATAACATAGGATCAACAAATTTCATTTCCCTTTAAATTATTATACATTATTGAAATTATTTTTTCATGAAACTCTATGCCTATATACATTTTGTACAGGTTATTTAAGACTATAGTGTGGTGTAGAACGATTTTGACAATGATAATGAAGATGATTAAGATCAAATATAAGATGAAATAATCATACGATTATGTATAGGTTGTGTAGTACACATGATAGATCATTTGAAATAATCTCTGTCCATATTAAATATCCTTGTGTGAGTATCTTTTAGATAGGTATCTTTGTTATGGTTTCAAAAAATATTTTTTAGAGGGATCCACATATCCAAGGGGATTGTTTAACTAAACAAGGAACTTATGGCATCATCACCTGGTTATTGAAAGGTAAAATCAATTAGGTAATGTTTTTATATTAGTTTCTTGAAGAATTCCATGTGATGTGACCCCATGTTATACATTATAGATATTTTTTTAAAGTCCATCTTGCTTTAGAATTTTGTCTCTATTGTCTAGCGATATGGTTTGTCATGATATATGAAGGGAACTTGAGTGTGGATATTCCTTTTGAATATACATTCAATGATAATTAAAAAAGATATAATTTAATCCTAAATATTCTCTAGGAGTTTTAGTAATTATTTAAATTATTATTTTAAATTTTGGGAATTTACCATCAACATAAGTCTATTGAGAAAATAGAGTGCTAGAACACATAAATTTTTTTTGGATATGAATGTAGTAGGATGATATTTGTGGAAAGGGATAGAATAGTGGGTTTCTGCTCTATTATTTTATAATGAAACACTCAATATATATCGAGGTATAATCTTATGTGGTTGGACATAGACGAATTATAGTGTGGGAGGACCCTCAGCTACATGAATTATTATCCATGTGTTGGATGTACTTTTGTGAGTCTCTATAGTAAGATGATTCCTTTAAATTAAAATATTAAATTTTAATTAAATAACCATTTTTTTAATAAATCTCATATGATATAGGAGTATTATAATTTTTTTAATTATAGTTTCCATTATTTCATGATATGTAATTGATAATTGAAAACAGTACTGTTGTATTATTAATTTAGGTATGAAGTATATATAAATTATATGAATAGTTATGGTGTATTTCATGGTAGAATAAATAAAAAATTCAAATATGTCATTATACATTCCTAGATTGTGGGAAAAAAATCCAAATTGTGAAAGGATGAAGGAATGTAGTTGAGTGAATTCTCAATATCCACATATGAATTTAACATAGTGCTTTCCTACAAATAGGGTATTAACAAAAATGTTCATTTAATAATTGTGATCAATGATGGAAATTTCAAAGGTTAGTTTGATTGATGGAACTATGAAAATTATACATTGAATAATTGTAATATTTGGTGTATCTTTGAATGAAATATAAAATTAACCCTCCTATGAAGAGGGTAGTGTTCATTCTATAGATTGACTTTTAAACAAAAATGGTGACTCTAGAAGTATGATATACAATATAACCATGATTATCAAAAATTATAATGACTGAATTATTTTTTATTCATATTTAGAACTACATTGAGACCATAAGGGAGTATCAGACAAATGATAAAGCATTTTGACATAATAGGGAGATTAATTATCATGTTGTTAAGACTCCTCCATGTTCCTTGTGGAAGGTGAGAGTGGTTTTTTAATCTATCAAGGTAAATCCCATCGAATTAATTGAAGACATCAGTTAGGTTGTTTGATATATTTGATAAGTCCTTTTATTCTTAAGAAATCGTGATTGTTCATTTCAGGAATGTTGTTAGTTTAAGATAATATCTGTTGTGGTTTTAATTCTTGAAAATTACCAACTAGTGGACCTTTATAATCATAATTGGGATATATTAACACAATATTATTTATATATATAATGTAAAACTGGGATTTTTATGAAAATTTTTGGAACATTTTAGAAATATTTTTGAAAATAATTTATTCAATGTCTAAATAATCTAATTTGAATTATTTTCATTTTGATTTTGGGGTTGGTATTTAATTAAACTAGATTATTTGATTTATCAAATGTAATAATATTCCATATTGAGATTGTTGTAGTTGGAAGCACTATGATGTTTCAAAATAATTGGTTAAGGACACCATAGTATGTCATTATGGATGAATTTGGTGATAAGAGATCATTATATCAATGAAATATGATTTTTTTGGATTTTGACAATATTATTGCAGTAACATATTGGAATAGTGATGTAAATTCACAATGAGATATTCCTTGAGGTGGTGAGTTGGTGTTTTGGTGTGGAACATAGTGAAATCCATGGGGTTGGACATTAAGGATGATTAAGAGGTGATATTTTAATGCTTCTAAAATTTCTCAAGGATCGTTTGTGATATGTTGTAAAACTGATAATTTTTATAAATATTATATATTTTTTAAGTTGTCGGTAATTTGAATCTAGTTTATATTAGATATATTGTTCAAAATACTTCGTATCAACATGGGATTCCTCAAATATATGACTCATAATTTTATTTATAATTTAATAGAGGTATGGTGGGTGTCTCAAAAATACATAGGAGGATTGAGGCCCATATATGTTATTGTGATGTTGGAGAAGAACTGTCTAGATAATGGGGGGGATGAACAGATGCCGAAATTATCTCTCAGTTTATAAAAAACCGTTTATTTATTTCATATATAAACTTGATTTATTTCCTAAATAGTAGTTAATAATTCTATTATTATTGGGAGGTCTGGTTACTTTGAGGCATATGAACATTACATATCCGCATAAAACATAAATTGTGATATTTTTGTTGAAAACTACTTTTACATTACCACAAAATTACATCATACATAACACTTCATGGTATTATCTACATACATTCATATGAAAAAAAGTGATCTATAACTCATAGTAAAGAAATAAACACAGAATAACATGAGGTTGACAATACATGTTATTAAATAGGAATATCAATGGAGTATAAAATAAACTTTATCATAAAGTCATGATACAATGTTATAATCATAACATTGAAATGTGGCGACAACATACAACATTATATTAGCATGATTCAAGTATAATTTACACTTGTATTAGCTTGAGTAACACCTCATTTTAGATGAATTCTCGTGATTAAACCCTCATTTCACATTATTAATCATTAGTATATATTCTATTCACATTATGTATCATTATACTAATCATTACCCAATGCATTAGAGAGCTATCATAGCACACCCTTCATATTCATTCTGTTTTCATGCATATGTGTGACACATATATCAAATAACATGAATTCACTCATCATCATTGGTTAATATATTTGAAAATAAGGCTGAATAAATACATATAATTCCATGAACAATATGTATATACACACAATGTTGAATACCCTTGATAGAGGAATGGTATTGCATTTACGACGTGACGACTACGACATGGGGAATCATAGTGCAATTTCTACAAAATAACAAAAACAAATTGAAAATTTTAATAGGTATTATTGAGAGAATTAATGTTATATAATAATTTTTAAATAAATTTTCTTATATTAGGGATAAGTAATAATGTAACCCATCTTATAAATTTTTATATAAAAAGTCAAATCAAAATCGAGGAGCCTAAAAAAGAGAGGAGAGTGACAAATACCTTATATAATTTCTATATAGAAACAATTTATTTAAGGGTCAAAATGGGGGAGGATAAAGGATTACACATTGACCAGACATAAAATGGATAGTATGTAATTGAATATAAAAGGATAATAGTATAACCAATTGAAACTAAAATGACTAATTTCAGAAAAAGTCTTCAAATATAAACGAAGGTAGGAATGTGAGGATCCCTTACAAAATTATATCAAGGATCATGGATGAATTATTGAGAGTGAATGTAATATATAATTATTTTTATATAAAATGCACATAATTTTTATTATGAATGATCATATACCAACATATAAAATTTGAAATTAAAATACATTTAAAAAAATTACTGATTGATAAAATGGAAGATTGAAAGATCCCTTACATGAATTTGTGATCCTAATGGAATGATATAAGATTCATGGGAACTTGGGGAAATGTTTTAGGACACTATTTAGTATTATTCATAGGGGGTCGAGAATCAAATATCATGAGTGAAGTTATATGGGTGATTGGGTCGGTATATACAGGAAAGGATGGGGTTTTTTTATTATTTTTGTTTTGGAAACTACAACATAAAATAAAATAAAAACCCTCCCATAGATTAAAGAAAAGTGGCGGGGTATAACATAATTTATATGGCATCTAGAAAAGGATAAAAAAATATTACCATTTTAAAAGTTGATGAGAGTCACTCTATTAAGGAAATTATTTCAAAATTGTCAAACATATTATATGTATTAATGGATCCACTAAGGATTAGTAAAATAAAGAAAATAAAAATTAAATTCAATTATTTTAAATTAAAGGCATATATATAGAAGAATATACCATTTCATTTATTTATTACAATATTATTTGTCCCTTTTGAGGTAATAAAAGACCTTGTATTTTTATATGGTATTTATTTTTTATCAAAAAAATGTATTGTCCATGAAAATTATGAAGAATTCACCTTTGGATAATTTTTCAATCCAAATGAAAAAAATATTAAATTTATCTAAATAAAATTCTATATATTTGAATTGACACATTTATAATTTAAACTCACTCTTATTGGAAATTGATGGGTTTTTACGATAACTATATTCAAACATCAATAAATATTAAATTTAATTTCATAACAATTATATCATAAAATATATATATTAAACTTAATTTAATAATAAATTTTTATTAAAAAAATTATTAATTTCATGAAAATCATTATTTCATTGAAATAGATTTTTAATTAACCAAAAAATTTAATTTATATTTAAATAATTATTTAGAAAATTATAATAATTGGAAGAAACTATTTTCATTATTTGTTACCAAAATAAATTTTCATATTTATAATGATAGTTCAAGATACATATCACTTTATTACATTGGAATATTACCTAAGAATATGGTTTATTATGGAAGTGCTATTATGTGGTCGTTCGATGAACACGGTTTGGGTCATGATCTCGATAAGCTTGAACTTCTCCCATAAATGTATTCGTTCACGATTATGATATTATATCATATCTTGGCCTTGGACTAGGAAAATTACATAAATCTTATCTCTCTTGGAAACTCTGAAAATTGGTATTCATAGGATACGATCCTACAAGTTCAATCCATCACTTCATCTATATGTCCCACAATGATTTGTTAAAACCCAATATTTATAGTAGTAATGTGATCTCTATTCAATTGATATATTATCAATGGAAATGATACATATTATTAATTAAAATCTAATTATATATAATAAATAAAAGAATATCATTTGTTTTCTATATCCATAATAAATTTAAATAAATGAAAATAAATGTTATATTATTCAGAAATGATTTGGTCATTACAATCTTCCCCCCAAAAGAAATTTTTCCCTCGAAATTTTCTCCTCCCAAACTAAAACAGATCAGGGCAACTCTACTTCATCAACTCCATTTCTTTCAATGTTTGTAATTCAGACTAACGGGTTCTCCACAATACTTGGATGAGAGGCATTGAATTATTTCACAGATCTTTCTCTGTACGACATAAGAACATCATTGGATGCTCCTCATAGGTAATTCCACTCACAAATGGTACCACCTATGGATTGAGTTCATGTGAGGTGTCATGTATGTACTTTCTTAATATGGATACATGGAATAAATCATGCTATTGGCATATATTTGGTTAGAATTTCAGTTCATAGGCCATTGATCTGATGCAATCATGGTTATTAAACGGGATTATACAAGTTAGAGTAAGATTCCCCTTAGGAAAAAACCACATCACTCTTTTCCCTGGTGATATAAGGTGGAACCGAGGTCTCAAACATTAATCACTGTGTTTCATCGATTATTGTCATCACATCACTTTTATCGACACTGATCAACAATGAGGTATTGCTCTATGGTCTTAACATTATCCAAAATTTCATCATCCATTTTTGGACGTAGATGTTTTCATTCCCCAACACCATTCCTTCAATCTAGTGTTATTCACCTATACCAATAATGGGATTCATTATCACTGATTTGGATGCTCGAGAAGAAACTGTTGTTGTAATAGAACAATATAAAAAGTAGATGTTGTTACCATAATGAACTAATGATTATTGAGTATTCTATCAACATGTCATGATGTGTTTCAATAATCCACTCAAAATTCTCATACATTTTAGGATGATAAGAAATATTGATTTCCAGACACATGTTTAGATCAAGCTATAGAAATTTATAAAAAATAGAGATGAAATTGGGTTCTTGATCTGATAAAATCGATTGGGGTACTCCATGCATCCTTAAAACTTATATAATGTATATCCTCTCTATGTTATCTAGTCAGAAATCCTATCTAATCACAATGAACTGGGCAGCCTTTGTAACACAATCCACAGTTCGGAAGATAGCACTGTTTCCATTGGATGTATTTCCAATTATTGAGGGAATGTCAATGGTAATATTAATCCATATCCATATTGGAATGGTTAATGGTTTCATCATCCCCTTATAATTCCTCCTCCTAGACTTCACTATCCGGCATACCCGAAACATTGATGTATATTGAATGATCTCTTTCATCATGTTATCCCTCCAGTAGTTCTCTCAGAAATCTGGATAAATCACTGTGTTTCTTGGGTAAGTGAAGAATTTTGATCTATTGGCATCATCCAAATGGTCTTTCATTAAATTTTGATGTTATGAAACACATAGTCTTGATGGAAATATAATACGTTATTTTTCAATGACATTGAACTCTGAGGATTTATTTTTTCTGATAGTATTTACAGTCATATGAATTCTGACTTCATCTTTTGGATCATCCTTTAACCCATTCAAAATAAATGGTTGAGAAATAATTTGGAAAGGATTAAGGATGTTTTTTCTTTTTGATTCCCATGTCAATAATTTTTAAATCCATTAACATTGGATCCATTTCAATTCTCATCAGTGATATAATTCTTGGGTCCTTATTACATATAGGATCTACCACATTATTCATCTTACCAATATGGTATTAGATATAGAAGTCCTAATACTTGATAATACCTATCTATCTTCATTAGCACATAATCATATCTTTATATTGGAATATATATTGTAGCCTTTTCTGATCGATATATATTTCAAAATTCTCCCATAATAGTTAATTCCTCCCGATTTTTAAGGAATGGATTTTTACTTATAACTCCAGATATTGTGTGGGATAGTTTTTATATTGTATTGTCATATTCCTTGAGGAATTCAAAAGTAATATTTTTTCAACTAACACACATCCTGATCCTATATTGGAGGTGTTAATAAATTTTATGCAAAACTCCCCACTTGTAGGTAGTTTGAGAACCTAGGTATTGAGAATCCTATTTTTCATCTCCCTTAAAAAATATTCAAATGAATCATTCCAAGAAAACATTACTCATATCTGAGTACGCTTGGTAATAGGGCTAGAAAATTGTGAGAAATTTTTAAAAAATCGGTGGTAATATTCACTTTAACCAATGAATGTATGTATATCTATCACATATTTTGGCCTTCATCATCCCTCACCTGATTTTGTTTTAGAAGGATCCACATATATCCCAATTCACGAGTTGATATTCCCCAATAATGATGTTTATATTATCCAAAACACACACTTTTTGTACGTTTCATATAGCATATGCTTTCGTATTGACAATAGAACAGTTCTTAGATTCTCCTCAATATCATTATATTTTTTGGAGTGCATTGAAATATTATATTAATTTAATATCAAATATATTTCTAGGTAATATGTAATGACTATATTCATTATATTTGTGAATATTTTGAGAGCATTTGTGTGTCCATATGTCATCAATATGAACTCAATGTGGTAATACCTTGTAAAAAAGTATTATTGTGGATATACTCTTTCACCCTTACATGGTAATATCCCGAAAAATATTCACATTAATAAGGTATTTTGATTCACATTTCTAATTGAACAAGTCATTATTACATAGAAAATGTTACTTTTTACTTATCTGGATTTTTTTATCTCATGATTATCAATGTGTAGAAGTATTGGCCGATCCATCTTCATGGTTAATAATACTATCGCACAGCATGGTGATGCACATGGTAATATATACACTTTATCTACATTATCCTATAGTTGTGTCACCTGTTATTCTACTTACACAATAACCATTATATACAGACTCATGGATATTGGAAACACCACATGTATATGATCGATCTAAAATTTTAAATTTCATCTAGGAAGAAGACCATGAAATTCTTCATGAAATAAATAAGTGTAGCCTAATAGAATAGGCATGTATTCAAGGATGATAATTTACATAGACTCAATCAATAGAGATATATATTCATAATCGTAGGGTAGTTATATAGGTGCTTGAGATGATGATTCTAATGAAGATTCAATCATCTCCTCGATATATCATAGATTTGGGGGTTGATTCTCCATTTTGAGATTTATTTCCCTCTAACATCAATTTATGCCAATAATTGCTTCAAATTCCATCAAGGAATGTATTAAAATGTTCATAGGGATGTGTAATCAATAAATATTGATAAGGGATAAGTTATCAAAACAGGATGACATAATTTACACATTTTCCCCCTTCAATGACATATCTACTTCAATTATATGTTGGGGTGTTGGGATAAATCTACTAAATTCTTCTTATATAAGATAATGCAAATAAATATTGATAACAACCAAACCATTTAGTTTTTTCTCTATTCAAACCTTGGCCTATATTTAATTAAGAATGACTATGATAAAAACAAAATCAAATAATAGTGTATTAAATGATATTAATTGGATAACATATAGATAACATTTATCTCCTTAACTTATGAGTTTCTAGGATTTAGTCTATGTAATCCATGATCTACATCCTATTATATATTATTATGGGTAATTTTCATTGTTCTTTTAGTAATAATCTATAATGATATTATCAATTTAACAAATCTTATATCTTGATTGTATCTAACTAGGTTTGTTGTGAGGTCTATCTTCGTGTAGAAGGTTACCCCATGTCAATCATGGAACACCTTGTTATATTTTTTACTCCAATGTATATCTATTCTGAAACAACATATACTAATATTTTTCAGAAAGCAATATATGTTCTTGATAAACCACTTAAACTATATTTACCAAAATTCATAGATTTTTTCATACACATAGTCTTTCCATAAAGGGTTTTATCCAAATTTTTTAATCTTATTCCTATTTATAACTAAATATATTCTCTGATAAAAAATATGATTTTGTTTTTTAATAATTTAGTATTTATAAATTATTTATTACCTAAATTGATCATAATAATACTAATAATATTTAGAGGTCTACTATCACTAGAACATATTAGCATTACATAAATGATTTTAATATAAATTACCACATCATTATTGGAAACATACATTAAATGGTCAAAAATTTACTTCATATTTAGCACATCTTGGGATAACCTAGGGATATACATAAGAAAATGGTGAGGTATAATGCACAATAGTGGAATAAACATTGCATAAAATTAAGAAGAAAATACATACTAGTCAATACACTTATCAATGATGCATAAAATATACATTAACACATGAAATTGAAATATTTTGATAATCAAAACATAGAAATGTGGTAACAACATAGAGCATGATATTAACATGAGTCAAGTCTAATTGAGTATGGATTAGAAAGAGTGAACATAATTTCACATTAATTAACATGAGTAAAACCACATTGCACATTTATTAGCATTAGTAAACCCTCATTTAATATTTTGTATCATGATTCTAAAAATTACACAATGCATTGTAGTGCTATCAGGGAACACCCTTGATAATCATTTTGTTTTCATGAATAAGTGTGCAACATAGTTCATATAACAAGAATTTAGTCAATATAAAAGTGTATTTCATCATTATGTAATGTGTATTACATAAATTTATGTCCCCAATCAGTAAGAATTTTAGCATACTAGTGAATACTCAAGATATAAAAAACATACATGATATTCACTACATGATGACTATTCCATGGAAAATGGTAGTGTAATTTTAACATAATAACGAAATCATATAGAAATTAGTTAAATGAGTTGATGAGAGAGAAATGGATATGTCATCATTTATTCAATTAATGGACTATAAAGGGAATATGTAATAATGTAACCCATATTAAGTTGTTATAAATTAAATAGAATATCATAATTGGGGTTCTTTGTAAAAATAAGATGGAGATAAATCCCAAAGGGAATTTCAGTAGAGTAACATCTTAGGTAAGGGTCCAAATGGGGTACATAAATTAACCCTCATAGAAACAACATAAAATTCATAGTAGCTTATTCTTTATAAAATGGACGACACAATTACCAATTGAAACTAAAAAGAATAATTTCAATCAAGGTTCTCAAATTAGAGAGAAAATAGGAAGCTGAGGATACCTTATGAAATTTCATCATTTTAATTGATTTATATAATGGATCATGGATGTAATAATGTTATTTAAAGGATATATCATTATATAGAAATCAAATTTTCATTATTGAGAGTATTTACATATAAAATAATCTAAAAAAGGGGAGTGGAATAAATTATTTTATAAATACATGGGCAAATGATATTAAAATATTTCTCATTCTTTAGTGGATTTGAGACACTCATCAAGGAAATTCTTTTAAAAAATTAAAATAAATTATATGTTTCGGAGGATTAACTAAGGATTTGTAATATAAATCAAATAGGTTAAAAATTAAATAAATTTAAATAATATACCAAAATTTCTCCAAATGTAACATATATAGTATTTATTAAATCATTATTGGGCCATTATGATGTCATAGAAGACACCATATATTTATAAATTATTCAATTTTTACAAAAAAAAATCAATTGTATCGACAAATTATAAAATATTCACCATTGGATAAGTTAATCATCCTTATTTGAAAAATAATATTCATGTTATCTATATAATTTTATAAATATTTGAATTTTCAATTTTAAAATTTAATATATACTTTTATTGATAACTGATGTGTTTTGACAAAAATAGTTTTCAAACATTAATAAAAATTACATTTTATTTCATAAATTTATTATAATAATTTATTTCTAATATAAGTAATTTATTAAAAATATATAATTAATTTATTTTTTATTTCAAAAAATTTATTAATTCATTGGAATTGATTTCTAAGTCCACCGAAAATAAACATTTAGCTTTAAAATCATTTAAAAAATAAAAATAATATGAAAAAAATATATTAATTATTTTATATAAAAACAAAATACAAATTTTTACTGATAGGTCATAGATATATATCCCTTTATAATAGTATAATACTCCAAAATATTATGGGATATGATTGTGGGGCTTTACGGGGGCCATTTATTAAACAAGGGTTGAGTCGTGATCTTGATGATACCGAACATATCCTCTAAATGGTTTCTCTCTTGCTAAATTTATTGGTTCTATTCTTGGGAATAGTCCCAATAAAATCCAAAAAATGTTATTTCTCATTGAATCTCCAAAAAATGGGTTTCAAAGTGAATGATCCTACATGTTGAGGACATCAATTCTTTTTTCTTTTCTAAAAGGAGTTCATTAAAATTTATTTTTATATTAGTCATATGATCTGTGATCAACAACTATATTATCAATCATAATGATAATTAAATATGATTTTAATATAATCATATATAACAAAAAATAATAATTTTTTGTTTCTTATATATCCATAACACATTTAATTAAACCTAGTGAAAGGGAATTTTAATCTTAAATGTTTGGGTCATTATACACTTTTCATTCATTCAGTTTGTGCTTGGTGGAATGTTTGTTGTTGGATCATTTGTAAACCCTAACTAGATTGGTGGAGGGGAATGTAGGGAATGTTTTGGTGTTTATATATTTATGTATTTTAACCAAGGTATCCCTATTGGATTTTTATTCATGTTTCACATTTTTTAAACAAATATTTCAAAATTATACACTCTTCATTGAATCGTGTTAATCCATTGATGTGAGGTGGATCGTGTAAAAAAGAATTGGAGAATCATTTTATAAACCTACACTTCCCATAAATATTTTCCTAAATGTCCACATATGGTGTTGGATAAATTTACCATTCCATTGAAATAATACATGATTTATTCATTACAAAGCACGGTCCATTGAATTCTATATTACACTTGGATACTAATTAATTTGATTTTTGTAGTCATTAATCGATCATTTAAGTGATCATTAATAATGATCATATGGTAGTTCTAGTTATTCTTGATGTAATTATGTTACTTTTATGGTCTTAATCCTCAAAAATGACTATGATATTTCACATAATTATGAAAGTGTGTCATTAATGGGTGGATCATTAATAGTAGGTCCCTTGATCATATATTGTAAAATTTATAAACAATTCGAGTGAACTAGTCATATTAACATGGAATTTATTTGAGTATATATCTTTCCATTGAACCTGGAGTTTGGATTGATTGGATAAAGAACCATTATATTACCTTTCAAATAAGGTATGTGTTTTTCTTTTGTTTATTAAATAGATTTCTATTTTCATTATCTTAATTTGGTCATTTTTTTCAAAAAATCAAGGATTTTACAAGAATGACATAATATTTTGGTTACCTAAATTAATTAGATGATTGTTCCTAGTTCTAGTAATCTGTTGGTATATAGAATAACATGGATATTTATAGAGTCTTAATGGGATTTGATGGCTCTGTCAATTATTTTTGGTATTAATGGATTAGAGTTTTCTATATTGAGGATGGAGGTCATGAGAACTCTATAGTATAGTATTATGAGCGATTATTCAACAGATTTATGAGGTTATACACATTAGTGGATGACCATTAAATTCAAATTCTGTCATTGATAAGTAAAATATCTTACTAAATTAATTATCCATAAGTCTTAATTAACAGAACAAAAATGCCTAATAAAATTTAAAAAGTGATATGTTGTAACACCCCGAGATTTTATGAAAAATATTCTATTAATTTCATTATTATCTTGTTTTGTATGCTACACAAAGATTACCTTGCGCTATATGCAACACGGTATTATCTTGTAATATATGCAACACAATTCTTGGATCGTGTTACACAAAATATTGATAATAGTTATTCTACGCAACATTGAGTATATATATATATATATATTCAATGTATAAATGAAATATGGTAGGATTTTGTTATAAAAAAAAATGAAGGATTCTTGCACAACACGCAACCCTGACTTGGCTTGCATTACACGCAATCGCGACCTTCCTCGATAGCGTGTGTTGTACGCAATATCGGGTTTTACTAAAAAACGATATATTTTTATAATATTATTATGAACTAGCCGTTATGAATATTATTAGCTAAATTTTGAATTTTATAACATTATTATTCATCTTAAACATTTTCTAGAACATGGTATAAGAATAAAATAAATTTTTCGGGTAAAATAAGTATTTTTTAAAAAATGTTGTTTTGCCACCTTTTGATGGCGCACCCACTTTAAATCTTGTTTTCGACACGTTTATAAGTTAAATTTGTCAAAATAAAATTCTTATTTGGAATAAAGAAATAAAAATTTAATTTGGAAAAATTTTTCTTCTTATTCTGGTAACTTTCATATTTTGATGAATAGTAAAAACACGCTATATTTTAATTAAAAACAACTTTTTTTCATCGCAATAATTTAGATGGTTAAATTATAATATTGAATGGTTTTAAAGTATAAATAGAATATATTTTTACCATTTAATATAATTTATGTCATTAGCATTGATTTTGCATTAAATTCGTAGGTTAAATCAATTCAATCTTTTGCAATGTTTTAAAGAAAAACCCGTTTTCTTTTGAAAACGGGATTAATTTAAATTTAATTTCTGCAACCTTTTTGTATTGAATTTGGAAAAATGGATTCCATATTTGGAATCAGTGGGTCTAAATTATGTTAATAAGATACTTTTTATTTTTGGGAATTATGAATAGTAACAATGGTAAATTTTATTTAACATAGTTAAAGGTAAATGGGGTAATTAAGGGTAAATATAATATTATAAAATTACCCTAACACAAGAAACAATTCTATTTTAAGGCTAAAAGTAGACCCATATAACTTAAGGGTCAGATTATATTCATTTTATAGACTTTTGACCATGAAAATAATTTAATTATTATTAAAACCAAAGAAAGTGACAACATGTCACTCTCTTAAATCTTATAAGTATAATAATTTTAATTTAGTGATTAAAATCATAAAACGTCAACAATGAATAGTCTCCAGAAATCTAATAAAATTATCTACATCATGATAATTCATTTATAATTTTTAGGCATTAAATAATTGTCATTAATGGTGATACATTAATGATACAGAAATTATTTATTAAGTGGAACATAATTAATATAGTTTTTATTGAAATAATAATACCCATTAAAAGGCCCACAAACCTAACTAAAACATTTTGGTAGTGTATATATACACCTTAATAATCCAATGACCTGATATATAACCCTTTGGAGCCTTATAAAAGTGATTATGACACTTATATTATTTTATTTTAAATGAATCCATTGTTGTCACCTTCGTAATTTAATAAATATAACAATTTAAATATTGTGATTTTAAGATGATAAATTTGAGTAAATGTATTATTGGGAAAGGTAAAAGATTTATCTTTATCATAGTATTTTACTTTTAATTGTTATGCCACAAATCAATATATTAAATAATTATACAAAAATGTTGTAGTAATTATTTTATTAAGAGATAAACCAAATAAATGGTTTTAAAAATAATATAATAAATATTATATGAACTATTTAATGTGTTACACTAATTTTATAGATAAATATTACCTTTTATGAATCTATTAAAGATTTTAGTTCGAACATATCTCCGATATATATTTTATTTAAATTCATATAAATGATTAGTGTCAAAATAGACACTATTGTTATTTTATGAAAATAACATATTATAAAATTGTTTAAAAATCACAAAAATATTTAAAAATTATATATTTATATTTATATTGTCTATAATTTTAAAAAGTAAACAATTATGGAAAATTCACAACAAATAATTAATTATTTTTTATAATTTAAAATTTATAATTCTATTACCACAAATAAACTTAAATAGATTAAATAAGGATAAATCAAAATGATAAGGTTTAAAATAAGATCAAAACGTGTCTGAATTTGATTGGTTGATCATATTACAACCCTATATCATCTAAGCATATAATATGAGTCATTTTTGGAGGATTTTAAGTGGGGTTAGATTTATTATTAATTAATATTTTTAAGAATTCCAAAGGTGCCCCTCTCCTCCCTTGTAAAAGGGTACCTCCTCCCTCTCTTCCACAAACCACATTGAGCCTTCATGCTCAAAAAAACCCTGCCCAATTATCTTCTCCACTTCCCTAAAAACAACCTAGAGGTCCTGGTATTATTGAAAGACCAATTTTAGTGCGCTAAGAGGAGGTCTCATAGAGGCGCTTCAAAGAAGATGTAATTTCTGTTACCGATTCTTTCACCTTTATTTCTTCTTCCACTTCCTCTTCTTAAGTTGTTTCATTATGAAGTAATAACATCAGTATCAATAATATTTTTATATGTTATTATAATTATTAAACAACCCTATTTAACCATCTATCCATCCTACGGAAAATGAAATCACCACGCGTGCGTACGTACGGAATACCGTCTCTACGCCGTGGTGTAATCTATTTTCCATCAGCACCGTACTTGGATGGGTATAATAGTGTAAATAATAACTATATATGATTATTGTAAAGTGATATTGATTCTGTAATAGTATACATACACTCCAATAAAATTCCACGATCATGGGAACGATATCATCGCTCGTGCGTACGTACGGAATACCGTCTCCACGACGCGATGAGATTCATTATCAATGATTAACCATTCATAAATGATTATAAAGTATATATAATAAGTAATCATGAAATATATGGCATAAAAATGATACTGGATTTATGTATATATATAAATGTATGTCATCCAATTAATTCCATTCAATTCAATGAGGAAACGAAAACACCGTTCATGCGTACGTACGACCTACCGTCTCCATGAACGATGTATTTCATTCCATTTATGGATCTATTATATATATGTATATTATGAATATATATTATATATAAATCATGTTTTACATTCTGGATGTAAGTAATCATGATCTAAGTAATCATATGAATAATTACAAGTCAAAACACAGACGACAAATGAAACGATTTTACCCAAAACGCTCCTTAACATGGAATTTACAAAAGAACGGGTAATATAAAGTCATAAGTGAACCATATATGATATTATAACAATTAATATGATTCTGTAATAAGTAAATAACATTATATAAATCATTATACAGGAGGTTCGGATATGTACGAAGCATATTGGACCTAAGGTAAGGGATAAATTTTGCAAATCTCATTTTTTTATCTGAGATTGCTTATTCGTAAGTATTTACTGGGGTTATTTCTATCATCCATGTCCATGATTAATAAAATTGTTTTCATGTATTTTTAAAGTCATTTTTACCGATTTTTGACTTTTTGACTTTTACTACATGTTATGTAAGGAATCTTTCTTTTTTTTACGTTACGAGGCACTTTTTTAACTTTTTCGACAAATGTACGAGAAGAATGTTTTTTTAACTTATACGACATGAAAGGATTTTTACGGTTCCATAAAGCCTTATTTTCATGAAGCTTCCCCCTAAAGATTTCATTACTGTTTTCAATAAAATATTTTTCTTTTAAAATTGCCTGACGTTTTCTAAAAAGAAATTTATTTTGAAGAAGAAAGGATATTTTCATGAAGAATTAATTTCACGTATTTTATCAAAACCATTTTTCATCTAAGATGAAGTAATTTCATATGTGTATGTTTCAAGTATCATGCCTCTATGATTTAAATTGTTTCACTTTTCTTATTATGAAATGATATCCATTTCTTTTATATTGATTATGTGATGATGTAATGATGTTTATGAGACCCATTTTGTTTATTGGGTTATTATGAATGATGTATTTTTTTTGTGGCACAAGTAAGAATGATTTCATTATGAGATCGGTGGGACCTATATCTCCCTCAAATGCATTTGGTAAAGATTTATATCTCATGAGATAGACATGGCTGGAATGGTAAGTTAATCTGGTTCAGTGTTACAGGACTGAAACGAGGAATGAACTCGATTCAGAAAGGGACTTTGTCCACTAAGATGGTCTTGGCAGCAATTCCTTGGCTACTATGGAATTCATTACATGTTCTGAATGGATGCCACAATTACATGTTTTATTCCCATTCTATTTAATCATGGTTTATGTTCCAATATGATCTATGCCTTATGTACTTCCATGTTTTATGTCGTTGATCAAGATTTTTAGGTTTCAACATTGTGCTCATGTTTTTAAGTTCAAATGTATATGGTATGTTTTATTTTATCCATGATTACCCTTATTGAGAATTTTAGCTCACCCATTTTATGTTTTCTTTTTCCCAGGATATTAAGAAATGTTTTAGGTAAGAAAAGTAAGGGAAGATCTTTATTGGAGATGTTGAAGATCATTCACCATGATTTGAAGATTACGTTCCAAGTTTCCAAAGACACTAAACTCTTACGGTCCATGTGTGTCTATTTTTGTTATGTATTAAGTATTCCGCTAAATTAATGTAATGTCCATGTACATCAAGCTTCAGGTATCTACATATGTGAACAATGGTCTCTTATTTATAGGATATATTTAATCCAATGATGATCAAGTATTGATAAATAATGACTTAATATAAGAAATTTTAAACCATGGGGTGGTTCGATATCCTACATGAGGACCTTCTTATGACTTCTTCAGTTAGTATACCTAGATAACCGCTATGGCAGAGTCTATAACCACCCTTCTCATTATTATACACAGAAACATGATTTATTACATAAACATACACTAAATACAACTCTGAGGATAAAATGGTATAGGGTATTTTGAAATTAGGATCATTAAAATATAACATAAGAAATAAAATACAACACCATTATTTAAAACAACTTTTAGATGAAAACAACATTCCTTCGTACATAGTATTTCATGGAATTTCTTGAGGACATACATAAGAAAAGAGAGAGCTATAAATCCATGTAATGGAGTAAAATGGAATAACAAAAACAATATAATACATATTAGGAAATTGGCATATAAATGGAGCATAATAGTAACATGAACCTTGAGTAATGATATAGAGTCATTATCATAACATAGATATGTGGAAATAACATTTATCATGATATTAGTAGGTTCAAAGGCACATTGTACATGGAGCATGATTATATCCTCATTTCACTTAATTTACTTGAGTAAAACCTAATTGAACATGATGTGTTGTTATTCAATTCATTACCCAATTCATTAATGTGCTATCAGGGTACACCAATCATAATCATTTCATTTCTTAAAAAAGTGTCCCACATAGATCATACAACAATGATTCACTAAACATCAAAATTGTTTTCATGAATAACATATGTGTAATAAAAAAATTTAAATCCTAAATTAACATGTAAGTGTTCATAAAATGAGGATATTATTAATAGAGAAATCATTTTGGTATTCACTTACAGGATGATTTTTTCATGGTATGTTTTGGTGTAACATTGACAGCCTAACGACTTGAAATATAAATCATAAAATGGTTTTTTGAGAGTGCAAGGTATATCTAATCATTTATACATAAAATATAATGTATGGGTGTTAGAGAATATAAAATTTCAACATATGTAATGGAATTTATATTAATAATATAAAATAATTGTTTTAATATAAATGAGGAGAAAGAAATCCCATATTGAATTTTGACATCATAACATGATAATATGAGAAGAATTAATGAGATAGAAAGGGGTATATGATGATTCAAACATAAATATGGAAGTATATGGGAGATTAAAAATCATACCCAAATAATTTTGGGATGAGAGCCATTATAGTAGCACATGAAACCTGAGGGAGAGTCCCACCATGAAAATAGTCTAGAATAGCTTCTATTATTCTGTTCTAATCCACATCCCAAACCCCACTGTAAAAATATCCTGAGAAAATATCTGGCCTAGACCCACTATACGGGTTGAGATTCTCTATGGAAGATTGAATTTCAACTTCACAAAGAATCGCTACCAGGCCCTCATTATCCATTGGAGAGACAAGCCTGGGAACCACCTCCCAAAGTTCACCTTTCCCATTATGATTCCACATGTTCATCCCTGTATTATGACCAACAAGAACATCATTAATGAAGGAAAAAACCACGCCCCCAATGTATCACAATACATAGTGTAAGATCCATCTTCAAGAAAATAATTCGAGGAATGGAAGAAACATATTTATCTGAAACATACATAAAGATAATTAGTGTTTTGGTCTCCCTCTTGCCACCACCTCACCTGGGAGAAATCCAAAGTCAATCCTCCTGCTCATTAATCATCTCTAACCAACACAACTTTTTTTCCCAAAAAATTTTAAAACACTATGTCATTCTACACCTCCTCCATGTTATACTCCAAATATTAAATATATTATTTAAAAGCTCCATGTTATGACCAAAAGGAGGAACCTTCCAGGACCATTTTTGTGCCCCTATTTCAAAAGTCGCAGTTTGTTATGATGAGATACCCATATATGAACTTGTGTAGTTTCTTCCCACAACCCCCTTACTGTCTAATGATAATATTGAATATAAAGCCACTGATGAATGAATTTGAAAAAAATTGGGGAATCTTCCTTTGTAAATAGTGAAACCTGTAAAGGGGAGTGATTCAATATACCTCAGGCTTGGATAATGAATTTGGAATTATGGAATTTGTTTATCACATTATTATCAGCCATGCACCGTTCAATCCAACTCTAACATCTCCTTCCACCATATTGATTATTGCATAGAGTATAGAGATCCCCTAAATAAACCGTGTTATGAACAACCTTATAATCCATTTACTATGAAATTTGATAACTATAATTATAGGGAAAAAATCCTATTCCCATCGTCTCCTCTGAGTCTAAAATGTTGTTGAAATTCCCTGCAATAATCCACAGTAGGTCTATAGAATCAAAGGAACCATGATTTTCAAAAACCTTTTATATTCCTATATGTCACAACTACCACATATGATAGAAGTGTAGAATCCTTATGCTTATTTAATTAATCTAGTCGTACTGAATTGATCTATTACCTCAATCATATCTATTGAAATCTATTTCATGCAAAAAATATCAAATATCTATATATTTTTTGTCAACGTGCATGAAACCATTAATTAGAACATTGAGACTGAAGGCATTTATCTTAGTTGGATTTTTTAAGCTTAAGGACAGCCATAAGACTATATTTGTTTATTATCTTCCGAGAAAATGAGGTTAGACATCACCTAATTTCCCAATCCATGAGAATTATGGATGAGGAGTGATGACCTTAAAAATAGGTACCCTGACTTTTTCCCTAGACATATTTATTATTTTTATACTGGGAAAATATATTTATCTAATATGTCTCATCATTTACCTGGTGATACCCCGGGACTATTGGTAGAGGTAGCAGGGGATAAATATGGTGCAGAGGAATGGGACTTCCCCTTCATTACCCTATATGGATACATAGGGGATAAAGAAAAAAATGATAGTTACACTACCTAAAAAATTCTTGAACATCCTTCAATAGGCTCCCATGAAACCACTTTCACAACTAAGGGAAATTCTCATGCATATCCTTCTACATAGAAACCCTCACATTTCCTTTGAATGACTCAAAAGGCACTAGAGGAAAATCTATGGATTCGAACACTATAAATCTGGGGATAACAAATAGAATTAACTCCATCAATTCACCATGGGAGTAGAAGAGAGGAGAGAAACAATATCTTACATATGGATCTATAGTTAAGGGTCTCATGTAGAAGGGAATTGTGGACTTTCTGGGAGGTGATTATGAACACTCTAGAGGGGTTAGAGTAACCTTGCATGCAAGGAGAGACCTGGAAACAACATTGTCCCCTGGTAAGGAGGCCCCATCTTTGTTCGTAGAAGGGATCAAGGACCGATATGATCATCCACTATGAGGGTCGTTCATCTCTCTAGGCATGGAAGGTCTGGAAAATTGTAGAAAACCCCTTGGTGCCCTCTTATGCATATTTTAAAATAATTCCCTTGAATTTGACAGGACGAGCATGTACCATGGAAACACCCAGAACATGATATTTTGAAGTATTACCACAAAATCTTGAACTTCCACAGATAACGACACTGTTATAGGGATATAAAAATTAAAATCGACCCAAATATAAGGCATCATAGTCTCTTCCCCACTATGATTATGATTATATTTTCATACAAACCCTCCCACTGAATCCACAATTACGTTGTGAAAGTACCATTCCAAAAGGGAGAAAAATCCCCTGAAGGCTAACCCACACTACATCCTGATTACATTATTTCCCTTTAAGAGTATCCATTGACATATGGGAGTTATTAAAATGTCAACGTCCCATTATACGCAGAGTGACACACCAATCCTTGAAAAAATCCTCCTCCGATGAAATCACCAAACATAAGGAGAACCTATGTATCACTCATATCTGAACCCCATCCTCAAGCCCCAGGAATCCTTAGAACACTTGAAGAAAAAAAGAGAAGGTTTCTCCAAACCAAAATGCACCATGAGAGACCAATTTAGGATGTCCATCAAATCATTGAATGCTGAAATAGGGGAATACAATAAAAGGAGAGACCCATCCCTTACCACTGAATGCGAAAATGGATTAATTGTCAGGAAGCAAAGATCTGAAGTACATGAATTCGTCCCTCACAAAATGTCCTTGATAGATGGAGATAAACACCATTATCTAGATGAGGGAACAAGAGACCCAATTTTGGAAGGAAAACCACTAGCCAGAAACACAGATCTCGTATCGAACGACACCTGATACCGGGACACCACTGAGGAGCGGGATGCGAAGGGAAAAATGGTAGGAAAAAATTGAGTTATCATTAAATTTATATATATATATAGTTTGTAAATTTTAATGACAATACGTTTCTTAGTTAATCATATATTCTTAAATGTAAAATAACATATCTAAAATAGATATTCTAATAATTTATATTTCTTATCCATGATATGTAATATGGCTATTTATAGGATCATAAATGTTGATTGATTAGAAGATTTTTCACATTTCATTTGGAATGTGAATTATTAAATAATCATAACCTAAAATTGAATGACATTACATTTCTTAGTCAATAATATTATAATCCAACCAATGAAATTATAATAAATATATCAATACAAAATATATTCAAGAGGGTATAAGAAAAACAATGTATTTATGTTGTTGAAAATTAAAAATACGTAAAAAATATCATTAATAACAATCTTAATAAAAAAATGATCATTAAAAATCAATTTTAATAAAAGAATGTAAGAATAATTTGAAAAAAATATTTATTTAAAATTAACATCATAAAAAAGTGAATGAAACAATAATGAAATAATTTCTCATCATGTTGGACGGTTTGGTTCATGAAGAGTATATAAAAAAATATTCATTATATATTTTTTATTATTATTCAAAATGTAAATTAATTTGTCAAATATAGGATCCTTAATTTCAAAAAATAAATTTCTAAAATAAAATTATCAGAATATATTACATCGATCAATATTTGTATAAACGATCTAGAAAACATTTTTGGAAAACATTTTTATTAATGAATCATTATTTTTAACAAAAAATTGAATTGTTGATAGATCATATTAAAAAAAATTCTAAAAACTTCTTATCAACTAGATAATATGTGGTTATATTATATGAAAACCTCATTCCTAATAATTGGTTAAAATTTTGAGTTTTATTTGTAAAATGATTAAATATTTACCTTCAATGGAAATTCATTTATAAACAATAAATATTAAATTGAGATTAAAAATTATATTTTATACCACACAATTATATTTTTAATAATAAACAACATGAAGTGAATAATATTTAATGAATTAGTAAATAAAATGAATATATTGAGATTAAATATATTTCCCATCATAGTGTAAAAATATACACCGAAAAAAGAATATATTTATATATCATATCATATGTCCACAAGGAGACAAATTGAAATGAGTATCACATACAACAATCCTATATATAATTTTATAATTAATCTATAGATATATTTTTTTAATCAAATATAATGACTAAAAGAACATTTTTATAAATTAAATGATGTACTGAAATTTCATTACCTAGAAAACTTTATAGTATCAACAATAATTAAGATATATTATAAACAAAAGATATGAAATTTGGCTAGAAAATTATTTACAGTTTTTTAATTTTTATGTTAAAAAACATGGACTAAATTGTTACAAAATGAAACTTCATTTTCATGTAATTTTCAATGAATAAGGGTATTACTTGTAAAATGGTAAGTGTATAATGCATATTGAAGAAAACAAGTGAATATTATTAGAATATGCATTAATAAATGTAAATTGAAAAAAATTGATTCCCTAACACTTCATTTTAGTTGATCTCAAATTATACTCATTTATATTACATTAAAAAAAATTATATTATTATAATATATGATATTAATAATTTTAAAAAAATATATTATCCTTTAATATCCATTTGTTACACAATAGTTGATAATATTTTATTATCACTACTATTTATGGTTCTAGTTTTCTTTTTCACAAATGACTGACTTTTCATCTATTATATGGATGATAAACACAATATAATGTTAAATAAATTTTAAAATAATAATAATTATATGAATCTTTTTCCCTTTATTTATATTTATATCCATTTTTTAAAATTTGTAAAATAAAATTATTTTCATCACTTTATGAAAACGTTAAGTCAAATGTACTCATGAGTGACGATATCATTTAATTATTGGAGTAAGGTATAGTTTTGTTTTATTAATTAATTATCCAATTTTAATATCCTGTAATATATATAACATATATTCATAAAATATAAATTTTTAACCTTCATTTAATAATTAAATAATAATAATAATTTACTGCATCATAATGTTGTACACCCCCATAAACATGAGCCACATTATCCCAATTTTAACATAATGTAATGAATGTAGTATATTGTTATATAATAATTCCATGATAATAATTATATCATAATATATATATATATATATAATCATTCATTATATGAAATTGTGAGAGGTTTTAATGGAAAAAGATGCACATCGCTTCTCTATATGGTAGTCCGCCATATACCAAATA
The DNA here is from genome assembly GCA_963277665.1 of Viscum album. Lineage (NCBI taxonomy): Eukaryota > Viridiplantae > Streptophyta > Magnoliopsida > Santalales > Viscaceae > Viscum > Viscum album. The sequence goes on from OY728164.1 coordinate 1,751,067,766, forward strand.
AACAATTTCATTTATCATTAGAAAAAAGATGAGATGAATATAGGTATAATATTAAAATAAAATAACTCATTATATTTACTATAATATTTTAAATATGTTCAAATTTTAATACATAATTGAATTTTGTAAAATAGGAATGAAGAAAAATGATCTTTCTCAAGATAATTACCTTTTCACAGAAAAACCTTATTTGCATACACTATTAAGGTCACTTTTATTTGTATTTAGGAAATTCTAGATCATATTTAATGTATTTATGAATTGTATGGAATTATTATGGAAGGGTTTTTTCAGTCCATATATAATGATAGTTGTTAATATGTTAGGGTTGGAGGTTCCCATTTATAATTGTGGAGGTGTGGAATTTTTTTAAATACTGAACACTATTCTATAAAGAATGTGAATCACTCCCTGTGTATAATTAAAATAGATAATAAAATCATTGTAGTGATGATATGTTCAATATAAACATTTATAAGAATAATTTTTTAAGAAATAATCTTCCCTAACCATTATGTTGATGTACATTTTACATTTTACATTACACAATTGTAATATGTTTTTTATCATCGGTATTTTACACAAAACTAATATAATGAAATCATAATTTTATTTAAATATGGACCCTATAATTATAAATTTTAAATAAAATTTATCATATAAAATTTCTATTTGTGTCAGATGAAAATTTTATCAGATGATCAGGTAGTTCCCAAAACAACATTTTAATGCCTACCGAGTTATTTAATTTATTATAATATTACAAAATTACGATGAAAAATAAATATTTTCAATATTATATATAATATTAAGAATTCTATTAGAAATATGTATTAAATTAAATTTTTTTTACAGATGTAGGAATCTTATATTTAAAATAGAGCTCATAATTGCGAAAAAGGATTTCATCCAATGAAAAAAATCTAGCACGCATACATTTTTTTAATTTAAAAAATTTATATAAAATATATTAAATTGAATGAAATTATTTTTCTAATAAAATAATTTTTTATAATTTAACATTTAAAATATTTTAAATGAATATTTTCCATTTAATAAAATTGAATGAACTGAAAATATTCAACAATAATCATTAACGTTATCTATTCATTAAGGAAGTGTTATTTTAATAAAATTCAAAAAAACAATGTATGATAATTTGGACACAACTGATTCAAATATTATTTTAAAAATTTAGAATAATATAAAATTGAAAATAATTATCTAAAAATTAAGTGTTAAAAGGGTGACTATATTTTCCCTAATAATATAATGTTATTACGATAAAATTTCATTTTCATTCAAATAATTTTTATCTTATTTCTACAAAATATATAACAACTTAATTTATATAATACAATTTTAAACCTTATAATTTTCAAATTTTATTTTTTTCCTATCAAAACCCATGAACATAAAGTTTAGATAATAATGGTCTCATTTAAATTAACATTTTAGTAGAGTATCACAATACAATTAAATTAGATGTTGTGTACATCACAAACCATCAATGAAAAGTTTTTAGAATTTATATCAAATTTATTTTGTTATTAAATTATATCATAATATTATGGTTGGGTTTCATATATGTTATCTAATGTGAAGTATCTTTTTAAATTTCAAGGGGTGTATGATTCCCAATGACACTAAATGGACTAAATTCCACAAGAAAAACATGAAATAAATGAAAATATTATTGAAACATTTATTGTATTTACTAAGTTCCTGGATATGTGAATAAATCCTTTTTAATTAGTCATAAAAATATTGTATTATTAAATAAATTAAATGGATAATAGAGATAATGAATAATAATTTAATGATGTGAAAATTGATAAAAATAAATCAATAATTGGAATCATAATGATCCATCACATAGAGGAATGAAAATCTATTTAGAACATAGAATTGTTTCAATGAATGATATTAGGAATACCGATATATGTGACTCAAAATAAAATTATGTTTATAATTAATTACTACCATGATGATATTGGATGAAATGTATGGCCCTCATAAAGAATAATATGTAAGAATTAATTTTCATCCCATGAAAAAATGTAGACCCTCGTTATTAAATATTTATTTTTTCATTAATCAAACTAGTAAGAAATTGATGGAAATATTAGATGATATTTTTAAACAACATGAAGTTACATTGCCTTGTGTAGTATTTTTAATACAATTAAATGTATTGAAATAAGTTCTTCACATTAGGGGGAGAATAAACATAGGATGGTGCTTCTATTATATTATTAAAATTAGTACTATATTTTCTATACATATTGGAAGAAATTATGATTGTGGAATTAGATAAAATATTTTTTTAAAATGATACTAAGAAATTAAAATGAATATATTAAGGGGGATTATTGTTTTTTATGATAATGATAAAATATGGGGGGATTCTTGACTTGTGTATTAACTATTTTTATAGATTGTTGGGATTTTTGGAGGATTCTTAATTAATAAAATGTATTCTGTAAACATAAGTTATTTGGGATATTGATACTTTTGTCCATGATATCACATTAATGGTAGTTTATGGAAAATATAGAGAAGAATGGTTGTGTATCTATTTTTTTATAATACAATTTTTTCTCATATAGACATAATGTAGACAAACATACAGCTCATTGAAAACCTAAAAATGTTATTACATTACATTCTATAAAATTTATCTTTTAATGAATCATAATATATTATCCAAATTCATAATCCCATGTTAAATAAAAATTTGTCAAATAATTTCAAAAAAATGAAAATGGATGATCTGGAGGTATAATTGCATCAGATGATTATGCTTTCAAATACATAATATTGGATATAAAAACATTTTCATTTTTTAATAAAACATATATTTATCTTAAATAATTATTATATTCTATATCATTACAAGATACCCTTGGGAAATTACACATTGAAAATGGTGATATTGATTTTCTAGTATGGTAATACACATTTCCATAAATCCTAACATGATAGTTACGAATGTTAACATGATTTAAAAAAGTAATAGACTATATTCAGGATTAATTTTTTTTAATCATAATAATAAGATAATATAGTCCTAGAATATTATGAAAAAACATAATACATTTAAAATAAAATAAAATTTAATGGTAACTCTTAATAAAATCGTCATAATATGAATAATGTCCAAGGGAGAAATCGATTCAATCTCGATTCCCATAATCATAATAGGTAATGTCCCATTGGGGATTGTTATCACTTCCCATTACCATCAAAATAGTAGAAAATAACTATTTATACATTATAATCTCTACATAATCCAATAAATTTGTATCATAGATACAATGCTTTAAACAATGTATTGGTGGTCTATATGATTATTCTCCTAACTATCAAATAATATTGTGTTCATAGGCCAACCATCAATTCATGATATAGAGTATATCATGAGAATGGAACATTGTCCAATATAATGGTGGTTTATATAATTATGCGTAAACCTTTAAAATAAATGAATCTACATAATATATTTGTAACATAATTTAAAAAATTATAATTATTTAGAATTAATGAAAACAAATATAATGAATTTGGATTCATATTTCTGACTCATGGAATAATATAAAGATAAATACTAATGATTCCTCAGAGGTAATGAATTAATTTATTTTGGATATTTATAAGTTAAAACGGAACATTGTAATTTTTCATTTACATCAAATGTACTAAAATTATATGAATTATATATAAGCAGGATAAATAAAGAATACCATTTTGGTGATTATTTTTTAAAAATGTAATGGATATTTTAAATATTGAATGAACATTGAATTTTCATTAAAATAATAGTATAATAATTGATACTCTACATTAAATATTTACTTTTTTTGATAGATATTTATTGTTTAATTATTTTTTATTTCATTTCTATATGAAATGTGTTCCAAAATGGGAATGTTAACTTATATTGGGATAACATTGGTGGGAAATTTAATAAAGGATTTAAAAACATGGATAATACAATTAATGAAAATAATATTTAATTATGTATATAATTAATTGATATATATATATATATAATATAAGATGTTCATTTGATGTATTTTTTACAACGATAGAAAAATTAAAAGATTATGTATCTATCAATTATTGATGGAGGAAAAAATGGCCCAAAAAATCACAATAGAAGGAATGTATTTTTTGGGAAACCCATAAAATTAATTCAACAGAGTTACTAATATTAAACATAATTAAAATTGAAATGACCCGTCCACTGGGGCCCGAATCATGTCTACCCTTAGCCCGCCTTCTGTAGTCCAGGGGCTGGTGACTAGCACTAAAGGCGTAATTCCCTAAAACAGGGAAGGAATTGTCTTTATAAATCGGAAACACACAAAACCAGAGTACAAGATGAAAAATAGTCTATGTAAAAACAATATAACAACTGTACTAAAAGAAAATTGGGCCAGAATACAATCCCAACAGTAAAGTACAAGGAAAGGAAAAACATGTATAACTAAAAGGAAAAACTGTCTAAAGGTGTCTAGTGGCTCCTGGATCATCCACCACAGATTCTACTTGAAGGGTAGGTACAGATAGCCTCCTTAGTTCTCCACATCCACCCAACTCTTCCATGTACCGACTCGTCATGTGGTCCACCTCCGGGTACCGTCCAGTCCTCATACACTCTGCCTCGGTTTGCGTTGTCTGTCATCTACATCCAACACAATGAGGTGCGAGCATAGCCCGTGTAGGGGTGAGTATAAAGATACTCAGTAGGGACCCCAAGACACTCATGGTCTGACAAAATCCAACAAGGAAAACCCAAAACGAATGTTTTTAAAGGATAACCATTACTTAGGTATATGCCCATACATATACATAAGTTATCAAGTACCCCATGTCAATCATGAGTAAAACACAAAGGTCATTGACTTAGCTCAAACCATGATTTTCATTAACAAAACCGCGGATGCTGGAGAACTCCTCCTCTGTCAAGTATAGTAGTCATGTCCTGACTCTGAGGCACTACTGACATACCATAGAGAGCTGAGGTACTCCTCCTATCGAGTTATGTGGGATAGCTACGTCATATAGAGATGCTTCCCACCTGGGGTCTGCCACCTCACATAACAGTTCTCCCCCTAATAGCCTATATAGGAACTCCTCCTATCGAGAACCACAGCTCTGTCGCCTTACACTGTAGTGCTCCTCCACCATGGGTCTGCTGACTCACACAGTAGCGCTCCCCATTGGGCTAGTAGAGTCACTCTGAATCGAATCTGTCAAATAGTCCTCAGATCTCAGCCAGCTACTAGGTTTCCACACTCTGCTAGCTCATATCTAAGAGGTTCTACTCCATGAGATACAAGCTGATACTCTATGTGTCATGAAGTCCCAGGAAAAAGTATCTCATGTGTCTGCCACATCATAAGGTTCTCATAGAAATATATTATAAGGCCCCAGGCTTAAACCTTACTTAATCTTGAGTTACTACAAGATTGCACATTGAGGATCTTTTCAGGTATAGAGTTTTAGAAAATTAGATCATGAAACTTGCATTACATTCCACATTCAACCAAAGTGGTTATATAAAAGACAGTATTCATTCTTCCCATCAATGGAATCATATTTAAAATAAAGCATGGATTTTTTCTTGACACATCCTTGACACTATGATCACATCATGTACCTTTTCCTTGACCTGTGAAAAACATTTCAAAAACATGGGATGAGTATAAAAATCTCAGTAAGGGTTATAAAAATATGGAAAGGAAACATGAGTTCATATATACATAAGAATGAAATCATACATTACCCATAAAACATAGGCACTTTAACATACCTCATCAAATCATGAATAAATCATAGAAATCATAAGACATAAAAGGTAACTTGAGGCATTCATAACGTTCTTACGTAGGGAGTAACCCTCGTGGTTACGTTTGGAATACCCACTACAGTATATTCCCTAAATCACTTCGGAGAAACCTTAACGTTTCACTCCTTCACGTTACCCAATGCATTGGAGAGCTATATCGGGCTCACCCGCCCTTAGTCTATCACGGAACCACCCGTCTTCATAATAATGACCACAAACCTCAACATAATCGTATCATATAAAACATGTATAAAGGAAACATAACATTTCTACCTTTCAATCACAAGATATAAATATAACACATTTATATAAAAACATTATGAAAACCAATTTCAATACCAAAATAAAAGAAAAGTAAAACATGGTATTTATTTTTCTTTTAAAAAGAAGGTATGACTTGTAGAAGAAGCAAAAACTCAAATAATGGTCACAGAGGCGGAGAATTCATTGTCGTCGCATACGTACGACAAAAACATTCCCTTTTGTCGTTTAGTAAAACGCTTCGTATAAAAAAGATTATTTTTTGGATAAACGTAAATGTCAATGGGGTTTATACACAATATAAGATAATGTTGTGTATAAAACCAAATATTCCTCAATGAATTGAGATTGAGACGAAGTCCCTTACAAAGACGGTATCCTTGGTTTAAGGATAAATCAATTACATAATTATGTGTGATAAACGAATACACCAAATATAAGTGGATATTAAGTGTAAAATAATCAAAGGTAATTCACACATATTCAAAGGATGACATATTCAATAGCTACATGTTGACCACAAAGAAATCGAAATTGGGTTAAGAAGTTCCCTGGACAGCCTAACGACGTCACATCAAAAACAGTTTATGAGAGATAAAAAAAGGGTATCTCATCACTTGAACATATAATTTACATCAATAAGGATATATGAGAACATATCCCAAAATAACAATATGTAAATTAAAAGACCCAACAAAATAATTCTTTTAAAAAGAGAAGGGTGAAAGGTTCCCTTACCGACATGGGTATCTTTCGAAACATAAACCTCGTGAATGAAGGACAATACAACATTGATGTAAATACTAATAAAAGAAATTATATTAAACAATGAGTAAAATAATGGGCAATAAATACACAACTCAAAGGAAATTGTGGCAAATGTAGCATAAATCTAATGGGAAGAAAAGTGAGATGAAAAATCCCTTACGAAAACTCGGTAGCCTAACAGCGCCACAAAAAACTTACAAAAATGGATTGATGAGATCAAATAGGGTATCTCATCATATTAACATAAAGTTTATAGAAATAGTAATATAAAAGAACATCCCCCAACATAACAAAGAGGATCTTAAAATATGTGACATAAAGGAGAACACTTAAAAAGAAAGAGAGAGGTTAGATCTCTTACGAAAATTCGGCAGCCTAACGGCGCCACTCAAAACTTCCAAAATGGATTGATGAGAGAGAATTGGGTCTCTCATCACATGAAATTAAAAATTACAGTAATATTAATATGAAATAACATCCCAATAACAAGAAATATGAGCTTTAAAGGGAATGACATAAAAGAGTGTACTTAAAAAGAAAGAGTGGAGTCAGATCCCTTACCTCGGGTCCGACTTGACTCGATCGTTCTTTAATTTCCGGAATAATAAACTTAAGTAAATTTATATTTCCATAAGAACCGTTTTTCAAGTTCATTATTCCTTTTATATCACTTATTACCTTGTCATGAACACTATGTTATTATTTATGTTAATAATGGTCGTTTTAACGATCATTGGTACTTGAGTCAAAAAATTAAACTCTTTATAATTAATGTTGTTCATGTGGTAAAATATCCATTATATCCAGAATTTTATTAATGATTTATATATCAAATATACGATATATATCTAGTATATTCATGCATTTATAATATTACATAACATTTAGAGTTGAGAAATGAAATGCACTGTTCATGGAGACGGTAAGCCGTACGTACGCATTAATGCTACTTTCATTTCTATTTCATATTTAATGGAATTAAAACATAATGATACATAATAGAATTTTAATTCCAGTATGGTATCATATATAATATCACTAAATATATCCTTTATACGTACCACATATGGTATTAACGAATGAAATCACTTTGAGGGGGTGGTAGTCCGCACATCCTAAAATGAAGATATCGCATATACCCATAATGGAAGCCATAAAGGTATGCCATAAATGAAAAATTCAGAAGATTAAGGAAAACATAAACATATTATATATCATATATAAATATAGTGTCATATTAATGGCCACCTTTTAAGGTGTTAAAATAATGTTGAACAATCATCATTTCAGGAGGCAGAAATTCACCATCCACAGAAACAGTACGTTCCTTAACCATTAGATGTAGGTGTGTGTAAGTGTAGCTCGAATCCTTATTATAAAAACATCCCAGTATATTGAAGATACTGTAGTTGTTACATAAGAAATTAATAAAAAGAGGTTAGGGGGTTGGAGAATCAAAATAAAACAAAAGGACTCAAGGGAAGACACTACCTTAAAATCAGGTAACTCCATTTGGTTTGAGATCAAAGTCTTCTTTGGGAAGGATTCTGCCCAAATTGAGGCTTCAAGGAGTTATATAGGGATGTGGAGAGACAAAATGGACTGTTTTTGGCCAAATAAAAGGCCTTCGAAGTGTGGGTAAGGAGGTAGAGGTGGGGGCCTTTTATAAGAGGAGAGGAGGGGCACTCTTGGAAAGGTATAAAATGTAACTTTATTTTCAAATGAGTTTCAGATTTTAATGGTCCCACATTGATGTGTTTCGAGGTTAAGTTGATAATGGTTTGAAATCCACCCATCTAATAGGTTTTGTACATGTGTAGGTCTTAGATTTTACATTATCTTTCCATTTTATTTAAGTACTTTATTAATGAGGTAATCGTTGCATCATCATGATGTCATAAATAATTTAATAAATTTAAATTCTTAAAAATTATAAAACAAATATCATGATTTAGGAAATCTTTTTAGATTTCTAGTAAATATTTATAGCCCAAAATATAATTTATTTAGAAAAAATTAAAAATATTTTACTTAGGTGACACATTCTTTGTTACATTTAACATTCTTTAAAAATAAAAAGATAAAAAGTCACTTTCTCACAAAAGTGATTCCATGGGGCCCCCAAGTTTGGCACAAGGCATCCCATGGTAGGCCATGAGACAACCATTAGCCTTAGGACACATGTTGTGGTCATTTTGTATTATTATAATATTATTTTATTATCTTTAACTACCTGATTACTCATTAATCAAGATAATTAAAGATAATTACCGTCATTACTATTCATAATGTCCAAAAACAAAAGAGTCTTAATTACAAAATTTGGAAATTATGATTCCAAATGTGTAATAAATTTTACCAAATTCCAAACACATAATTTTCAATAATTAATTTAAAAAAACTTCACGTTGTCAAAACAAATAGCGGGTTTTTTAGAAACAATATTTATGAAAAGTTTTGCTCTTGTTTATGCCCAATTAAAAAGTGAAATTAATCCAAAATACCATCATTGTATTAAATGGGAAAAAATATATTCTAATAATACTTTAAAACAAATTAAAAAGATAATGTCACCATATAATTATATTATATGAAAAAGCAGTTTTGATGTAAAATGCAGTATGTTTTACTATTCATTGAAAAATGAACATTGTCAAGAAAAATAACAAAAATTAACCTAATGTAAATATCAATGTACCAATCATAAATAATATGTTTATTTTTAAAAATAGAGCCCATAAAATTGTCAAAAGTTTGATTTAAAAATGGTTTTCCATGAAAAGGGTAGTAAAACAATTTTTTTAAAATACTAGTGTATTCAATGCTTAAGATTGGATTCCTTTGTATTTTAAGCCTCTAAAATTTATTGGATAAAAGTAAAAACATTTGACAAACATATTTAATCATAAAATAGTTATTTATATTCATTCCTATCAATACAACTGCTATGTGTTAACTACCATTTAAAATAATATTATTTTATTATTAGAGTGCAACGTAAGATTACCAAGGAACTCGTTGTTGCGTATTGGGTAAGCCATCGAGCATATAATTCCATTTAAATTAATATTGATATTTTATTCACAAATAGGGATAAATATAAAAATGACATATTCTTTATTTACCTGGGGTGTTACATCCTTCCCTCCTTTTGGGAATTGCGTCCTCATAATTTTAAAATTGAGCTTGGAAACATCCTTGAACGTCCCGCATCAGAACAAGAGTCGGTAAAACAATCACATTAAAATAAAGAAAGAGAAGTATAGAGGTCACCCGAGTTAACCCACACTAGGATTCCATGTAGGAAAACATGGACATGGAGGAGAAAACATTGGGTCATGTTCTGATGGAGAGTGATAGAAAACATGTTTAAGAGAAAGTAAACCAAAAGAAAATCACAAACTTGTGATGGGTTAAACGGTATTAGATTCCCCAGTAGGAAAAGTTAATAGACAAAATTTTTGTTTTAAGTTAATTTTTATTGAGGAATTTATTCACAAGGAAACATAATCACTTATCATGTTGACTTTCAACTTTACCAAAAAGGTTAGTACAAGATCAGATAATCCAGAAAAGGATAACCCTTTAGAAAAAGAAAATCAATTCTTAATCTCCAATATTTTTCCAACAAAACCCAAATTTCAACGAGGACCATTCGATAAAAAAATTTTCCATAAAATTCAAAAAAGTAAACCAAACTAAGATTGAAACACAAATATTTAAAGGATTTAGTCACATAGTCTTCCAAGTTAAATTGTAACATTTATCTCCAAACAAAATCAGTTTCTCTTAAAGTCTCATATTGAAAAGTAATTAACCTAATCACATATCCTCCATGATAGGTTAATATATTTCCATAGATAACCCAAAATCAAATTACTCTTAATTCATAAAATCATCTAACTAAAAGGAATCAGTAAAACTAACCAGGTACTTCATTTAGTCCAGTGGTAGGCGATAAATACCAGTTGCACTTTGGTTGTGGGTTCGATTCCCGCAGCTTTGTCTGACGCGATAGGTTGTCACACGGTTTGTGTGTTGTCCTTTTTCAAAAACTATATAATTCTCAAATCATTCACCAAAAAGAGATAAAATCATCAAAAATAACCATAACATAATTTAACCTCAATTTAATCTCATGCCTTTCACTTCCATAATAACATATAGTAACCCATAATTACCTCAAAAGTAAGGATCCTATAAACCCAAATGTTTCTTTATAACTATGTCCACAAAAGAACAGATAACTATTCCTCGAATAAAATTTCCATATATTAAACATCAGGGTTACACATACTATAAAAAGTCTTCTAATGGTTCCCCATTATCAAAAGAGAATTAATACTCTTATGAATTTAACCATAACTCTTGAATCCCTTATATGTTTACTTCATACTCATTCAACATTCTTCATGATCCATTAACCATTCCTTTCCAACTTATTCTGAATTACTTCTTTCCTACAAACAAAATCATGAATCATATCCTATGATTCCAAAATAGGAAAACAATAGTTATGAAATAATCCATACCTTTGATTAGTCATTTTCAGTTTCTTTATACTCAGTCAGAATGGAATTAGGTATTGGTAAACGAACATTTGTACGATCTTGGTGATCCCATTCACGAAACTTCTTCATAGGACATGTGTTTTCATAATGACCATGCACACCACATTTAAAACATTCAATTGATCCCTCAGAAAGAACTTCTTTCCCTTTCATAGGGTCAACTGGATGATTCGTTTTTCCATGGTAGGTTCTTGCTTTATGACCTTCATTTCCACATATATAGAATATTTCTGTCCCTTTGAAACATTTTCTTAGGTGTTTCATTCCACATATTTGACACATAGGTTTTTGAACACACTTACCTTTATGATTATTACATGTAATTCTGTAGGGATTTGTTTCTCGCATATATGATTCCTTAGAGAAATAACCAAGGTTTAGGTGGTCAATAATGACTCCATATAGTTGGCTGAGGATAATAACAAGAGTTCTCATTGTAGCTCCCATATCATTCAGTTGCTTGCTCAAAAAACTGTCACAGTTTCCTTCACATCCCCTGTTACTTTGGTGCCTGCTAGATCCAGCCATTTACTAAAACCAAAAAGGTTAGTGTGAGTATATCAACAAAACCATCATGTACTAATGAGGAAGATAAATACTAAGATATACTTACTAATTAACTTTATCTAAAACTACGAGTCTTTTTGAAATCTGAACCATTAGGGTAATGTCACTTATGCTTATAGAATACCCTAACCTCTAAAGTTATCTAAACCGACCTTTGATACCATCTATACGGCCCCAGCCTTAAACCTTACTTAATCTTGAGTTATTACAAGATTACACATTGAGGATCTTTTCAGGTTTAGAGTTTTAGATAATTAGATCATGAAACTTTCATTACATTCCACATTTAAACAAAGTGGTTACATAAACGACAATATTCATTCTTCCCATCAACGGAAACATATTTAAAATAAAACATGGATTATTTCTTGACACATCCTTGACACTATCATCATATCATGTACCTTTTCCTTGACCTATGAAAAACATTTCAAAAACTTGGGATGAGCATAAAAATCTCAGTAAGGGTTATAAAAATATGGAAAGGAAAATGAGTTCATATATACATAAGAATGAAATCATACATTACACAAAAAACATAGGCACTTTACAATACCTCATCAAATCATGAATAAATCATAGATATCATAAGACATAAAATCTAACTTGAGGCATTCATAACATTCTTACATAGGGAGTAACCCTCTTGGTTACGTTTGGAATACCCACCACAGTATATTCCCTAAATCTCTTCAGAGAAACCATAACGTTTCACTCCTTCGCGTTACCCAATGCATTGGAGAGCTCTATCGGGCTCACCTGCCCTTAGTATATCACAGAACCACCCGTCTTCATAATAATGCCCAAGAACCTCAACATAATCGTATCACATAAAACATGAATAAAGGAAACATAACATTTCAACCGTTAAATCACAAGATATCAATACAACACATTGATATAAAAACATTATGAAAACCATTTTCAATACCAAAATAAAAGAAAAGTAAAACATGGTATTTATTTTTCTTTTAAAAAGAAGGTTTGTCTTGTAGAAGAAGCAGAAACTCAAAGAATAGTCACAGAGGTAGAGAAGTCGTTGTCGCCGCATACGTACGACAAAAATATTCCCTTTTGTCGTTTAGTAAAACGTTTCATATAAAAAAGAGTCATTTTTGGATAAACGTAAAATTCAAAGGGGTTTATACATCGTATAAGAGAAGGTTGTGTATAAAACAAAATATGCCTCAATGAATAGTGATTGAGACGAAGTCCCTTACAAAGACGGTATCCTTGGTTTAAGGATAAATCAATTACATAATTATGTGTGACAAATGAATAAACCAAATATAAGTGGATATTAAGTGTAAAATAATCAAAGGTCATTCATGCATATTCAAAGGATGACCTATTCAATAGCTACATGTTGAACCCAAAGAAATCAAAATTGGGTTAAGAAGTTCCTTTGACAGCCTAACGACGTCACATCAAAAAGAGTTTATGAGAGATAAAAAAAGGTATCTCATCACTTAGACATAAAATTTACATCAATAAGGATATATGAGAACATATTCCAACATAACAATATTTAAATTAAAATACCCAACAAAACAAGTCTTTTAAAAAGAGGAGGGTGAAAGGTCCCTTACCGACATTGGTTTCTTTCGAAATATACACCTCGTGAAAGAAGGACAATACAAAATTGATGTAAATACTCATAAAAGAAAGTATATTAGACAATGAGTAAAATAATGGGCAGTACATACACCACTCAATGTAAATTGTGGCAAATGTAGCATAAATCTCACGGGAATAAAAGTGAGATGCAAAATCCCTTACGAAAAATCGGCAGCCTAATGGAGCCACATAAAACTTACAAAAATGGATTGATGAGATCAAATAGGGTATCTCATCATATTAACATAAATTTTATAGATAGAGGAATATAAAATAACATCCCCCAACATAACAAATAGGAGCTTAAAAGAAGGGATACAAAGGAGAGTACTTAAAAAGAAAGAGAGAGGTTAGATCTCTTACGAAAGTTCGGCAGCCTAACGGTGCCACTCAAAACTTCAAAAATGGATTGATGAGAGAGAATAGGGTCTCTCATCACATGAACATAAAAATTACAGTAATATTAATATAAAAGAACATTCCAATAACAAGAAATATGAGAATTAAAAGGAATGATATAAAAGAGTGTACTTAAAAAGAAAGAGTGGAGTAGGATCCCTTACCTCGGGTCCGACTTGACTCGATCATTCTTTAATGTCCTGAATAATAAACATGAGTTAATTTATACTTCCATAAGAACCATTTTTCAAGTTCATTATTCTTTTTATATCACATATTACCATGTCATTAACACTATATTATTATTTAAGTTAATAATTGTCGTTTTAACGATCATTGGTACTTGAGTCCAAAAAAACTCTTTATAATTACAAGTTGTTCATGTGGTAAAATATGCATTATATCCAAAATTGTATTCATGATGTAGACATCATATATACCATATATATCCAGTATATTCTTTCATTTATAATATAACATAACATCTAGAGTTAAGAAATGAAATGTACCATTCATGGAGACGGTAAGTCGTATGTACGCATGAACGCTACTTCCATTTCTATTTCATATTTAATGGAATTAAAAAATAATGATACATAATAGTATTTTAATTCCAGTATGGTATCATATATATTATCATTAAATATATCCTTTATACGTAACACATATGGTATTAACGAATCAAATAACTTTGAGGGGGCGGTAGTCTACACTTCCTAAAATGAAGATATCGCGTATACCCATAATAGAAGCCATAATGGTATGCCATAAATGAAAAATACAGAAGCTTAAGGAGAACATAAACATATTATATATCATATAAAAATATACTTTCATCTTAATGTCCACCTTTTACGGTGTTAAAAGAATGTTGAACAATCATCATTTTGGGAGGTAGAAATTCTCCATCCACAGAAACAGTATGTTCTTTAAACATTAGATGTAGGTGTGTGTAATTGTAGATCGAATCCTTCTTATAACAACATCCTACTATATTGAATATACTGTAGTTGTAACAAAAGAAATTAGTAAAAATATTTTAGAGGATTGGAGAAGAAAAATAAAACAAAAGGACTCAAGAGAAGACATTACCTTAAATTCGTGTAACTCCCTTTGGTTTGAGCTCAAAGGCTTCCTTGGGAAGGATTCTGCCCAAATTGAGGCTTCAGGGAGTTAGAGAGGGATCATGAGAGACAAAATGGGCAGGGTTTGGCCGAACCAAAGCCTTTGGAAGTGTGGTTAAGGAGGTAGAGGTGGGGACCTTTTATAATAGGAGAGGAGGGGCACTCTTGGAAAGGTATAAAATATAAATTTATTTTCAAATGAGCATCGGATTTTAATGGTCCCACATTGATTTGTTTCGAGGATAAGGTGATAATGGTTTTATATACACCCATCCAATAGGTTTTGGACATGTTTAGGTCTTAGATTTTACATTATCTTTCCATTTTATTTAAATCCTTTATTAATGAGGTAATCGCTGCATCATCATGATGTCATACATAATTGAATAAATTTAATGTCCTAAAATTATAAAAAAAATATCATGATGTAGGAAATCTTATTATCTTTATAATGAATATTTCTAGCCCAAAATATCATTTATTTAGACAAAACTAAAAATATTTTACGTAGGTGATACATTCTTTGTTACATTTAACATTCTTTAAAAATAAAAAGATAAAATGTCACTTTCTCACAAAAGTGATTCTATGGGACCCCATGTTTGGAACAACGAATCCCATGGTCGGAAATGAGACATGAAGTATCCTTAGGACACATTTTTTGGTCATTTTGTATTATTATGATATTATTTTATTATCTTTAACTACCTGATTACTCATTAATCAAGATAATTAAAGATAATTACCGTCATTACTATTCATAATATCCAAAAAGAAAAGAGTCTTAATTACAAAATTTGGACCTTCTGATTCCAAATATGTAATCCATTTTACAAAATTCCAAACAAATAAATTGAAATAATTAATTTAAAAAAACATCACGTTGTCAAAACAAATAGTGGGTTTTTTAGAAACAATATTTATGAAGAGTTTTTCACTTGTTTATGCCCAATTAAAAAGTGAAATTAATCCCAATTACCATCATTGGATTACATGGTAAAAATATATTCTAATTACACTTTAAAACAAATTAAAAAGATATTGTAACCATATAATTAAAATATATGAAAAAGCTGTTTTGATGTAAAATGTAGTATTCTTTACTATTCATTGAAAAATGAACATTGTCAGAAAAATACCAAAAATTAACCCAATGTAAATTTCAATGTCCCAATCATAAATAATATTTTTATTTTGAAAAATAGAGCTCAAAAAATTGTCAAAAGTTTTATTTAAAAATGGTTTTCCATCAAAAGGGTAGTAAAACAATATTTTAAAAATACTAGTGTATTCAATGCTTAAGATAGGATTCATTTGTATTTTAAGCCTCTATAATTTATTGGATAAAATTAAAAACATTTAAAAAACCTATTTAATCGTAAATTAGTTATTTATATTCATTCCTATCAATACAACGGCTATGTGTTAACTACCATTTAAAATAATATTATTTTATTATTAGAGTGCAACATAAAATTTCAAAGGAACTCGTTGTTGCGTATTTGGTAAGTCATCGAGCATAGCATTACATTTAAATTAATATTGAAATTTTATTCACAAATAGGGATAAATAAAAAAATTTCATATTCTTTATTTATCCGGGGTGTTACATCCTTCCCCCATTTTGGGAATTGTGTCCTCGCAATTTTAAAATTGAGCTTGGAAACATCCTTGAACGTCCCACATCGGAACAAGAGTCGGTAAAACAATCACTTTAAAATAAAGAAAGAGAAGTATAGAGGTCACCCGAGTTAACCCATACTAGGATTCCATGTAGGAAAACCTGGACATGGAGGAGAAAACATAGGGTCATGTTCTGATGGAGAATGATAGAAAACATGTTTAGGAGAAAGTAAACCACAAGAAAATCACAAACTTGTGATGGGTTAAACGGTATTAGATTCCCCAGTATGAAAAGTTAATAGACAACATTTTTGTTTTAAGTTAATTTTTATTGAGGAATTTATTCACAAGGAAACATAATCACTTATCATGTTGACTTTCAACTTTTATTAGGTTCCTAAAAGAAACTCATATTTTCTCCAAAAGACGAGTATTTAGGAAGACTTGTTCACATTAAAAGTACTATAATCAACTTCTAGAGAATCACCTAACACACCAAAGAGAACTATATACTTCCCATGTCTTTAGACTTTAACCAAAACCAAAACCAAAATGGTTAGTACAAGATCATATAATCCAGAGAAGTATAACCCTTTATAAAAAGAAAATCTATGCTTAATCTCCAATATTTGTCCAACAAAACCCAAAGTTCAATGAGTACCATTCGATAAACAATTTGTCCATAAAATTCTTCAAAGTAAACAAAACTAAGATTGAAACCCAAATATTTAAAGGATTTAGTCACATAGTCTTCCAAGTTAAATCGTAACATTTATCTCCAAACAACATCAGTTGCTCTTAAAGTATCGTATTGAAAAGTAATTAACCTAATCACATATCCTCCATGATAGGTTAATATATTTCCATAGATAACCCAAAATCAAATTACTCTTAATTCATAAAATCATCTAATTAAAAGGAATCAGTCAAACTAACTAGGGACTTCACGTAGTCCAGTGGTAGGAGATAAATACCAGTTGCACTTTGGTTGTGGGTTCGATTCCCGCATCTTTGTCCGACGCGACGGGTTGTCACATGGTCTGCGTGTTGTCCTTTTTCCAAAACTATATAATTCTAAAATCATTCCCCAAAAAGATATAAAATCATCAAAAATAACCATAAAATAATTTAACCTCAATTTTATCTCATTCCTTTCACTTCCATCATAACATATAGTAACCAATAATTATCTCAAAAGTAAGGATCATATCAACCCAAATGGTTCTTTATAACTATGTCCACAAAATAACAGATAACTATTCCTTGAATAAAATTTCCATATAATAAACATCAGGGTTACACATACTATAAAAAGTCTTCTAATGTAACCCCATTATCAAAAGAGACTTTATACTCATAAGAATTTCACCATAACTCTTGAAGACATTATATGTTGACTTCTTACTCATTTAACATTCTTCATGATCCATTAACCATTCCTTTCCAACTTATTCGGAAATACTTATTTACTACAAACAAAATCATGAATCATATCCTAAGATTCCAAAATAGGAAAACAATAGTTATGAAATAATCCATACCTTTGATTGGTCATTTTCAGTTTCTTCATCCTCAATCAGAATAGCATTATGTATTGGTAAACGAAAATTTGGACGATCTTGGTGATCCCATTCACGAAACATCTTCATAGGACATGTGTTTTCATAATGACCATGCACACCACATTTAAAACATTCAATTGATCCCTCAGAAAGAACATCTTTCCCTTTCCTCAGGTCAACTGGATGCTTCCTTTTTCCATGGCAGGTTCTTGCTTTATGACCTTCATTTCCACATCTATAGCATATTTCTATCCCTTGGAAACATTTTCCTAGGTGTTTCTTTCCACATCTTTGACACATAGGTTTTTGAACAAACATACCTTTATGATTATTACCTGTAATTCTTTAGGGATTTTTTTCTCGCATATATGATGCCTTAGAGAAATCACCAAGGTTTAGGTGGTCAATCATGACTCCAGATAGTTAGTTGAGGATAATCACAAGAGTTCTCATTGCAGCTCCCATATCATTCAGTTGCTTGCTCAAAAAACTGTCACAATTTCCTTCACATCCACTGTTACTTTGGTGCCTGCTAGATCTAGCCATTTACTAAAACCAAAAAGTATAGTGTGAGTATATCAACAAAACCATCATGTACTAATGAGGAAGATAAATACTGAGATATACTTACTCATTCACTTTATGTAAAACTAGGACTCTTTTTGAAGTCCTAACAATTATGGTAATGTCACTTATGCTTAAAGAATACCCTAACCTCTAAAGTTATCTATACCGACCTTTGATACCAACTATAAGGCCCCAGCCTTAAACCTTACTTAATCTTGAGTTATTTCAAGATTACACATTGAGGATATTTTCAGGTATAGAGTTTTAGAGAATTAGATCATAAAATTTGCATTACATTCCACATTTAAACAAAGTGGTTACACAAAAGTCATTATTCATTCATCCCATCAACGGAAACATATTTAAAATAAAACATGGATTCTTTTTTGACAAATCCTTGACACTATCGGAACATCATGTACATTTTCCTTGACCTGTGAAAAAACATTTCAAAAACATGGGATGAGCATAAAAATCTCAGTAAGGGTTATAAAAACATGGAATGGAAACATGAGTTCATATATACATAAGAATGAAATCATACATTTCCCATAAAACATAGGCACATTAACTTACCTCATCAAATCATGAATAAATCATAGAAACCATAAGACATAAAAGGTAACTTGAGGCATTCATAACATTCTTATGTAGGGAGTAACCTACTTGGTTACGTTTGGAATACCCACCATATTATATTCCCCAAATCTTTTCGTATAAACCTTAACGTTTCACTCCCCAATGCATTGGAGAGCTATATCGGGCTCACCCACCCTTAGTCTATCACGGAACCACCCGTCTTCATAATAATGCCCAAGAACCTCAACATAATCGTATCACATAAAACATGCATAAAGGAAACATAACATTTATACCTTTCAATCACAAGATATCAACACAACACATTTATATAAAAACATTATGAAAACCATTTTCAATACAAAAATAAAATAAAAGTAAAACATGGTATTTATTTTTATTTTAAAAGAAGGTATGGCTTGTAGAAGAAGCCGATACTCAAATAATGGTCATGGAGGCGGAGAAGTCGTTGTCGCCGCATAAGTACGACAAAAACATTCCCTTTTGTCGTTTAGTAAAACGATTCGTATAAAAAATATTCTTTTTTGGATAAACGTAAAAGTCAAAGGGGTTTATACACCGTATAAGATAAGGTTTTGTATAAAACAAAATACTCTTCAATGAATGGATATTGAGACAAAGTCCCTTACAAAGACAGTATCCTTGGTTTAAGGAGAAATCAATTACATAATTACGTGTGTCAAACTAATACACCAAATATTAGTGGATATTAAGTGTAAAATAATCAAAGTTCATTCACACATATTCAAAGGATGACATATTCAATAGCTACATGTTGAACCCAAAGAAATCGAAATTGGGTTAAGAAGTTCCCTTGACAGCCTAACATCGTCACATCAAAAAGAGTTGATGAGAGATAAAAAAGGGTATCTCACCACTTGGACATAAAATTTACATCAATAAGGATATATGAGAACATATCCCAACATAACAATATGTAAATTAAAATACCCAACAAAAGAAGTCTTTTAAAATTAGGAGGGTGAAAGGTTCCCTTACCAACATGGGTATCTTTCGAAACATACACCTCGTGAAAGAAGGACAATACAACATTATTGTAAATACACATTAAAGAAATTATATTACACAATTAGTAAAATAATGGGCAGTAAATACACCACTCAAAGGAAATTGTGGCAAATGTAGCATAAATCTCACGGGAATAAAAGTTTGATGAAAAATCCCTTACGAAAACTCGGCAGCCTAACAACACCACATAAAACGTACAAAAATGGATTGTTGATATCAAATAGGGTATCTCATCATATTAAAATAATGTTTATAGAAAGAGGAATATAATAGAACATTCCCCATCATAACAAAGAGGAGCTTAAAAGATGTGACATAAAGTAGAGTACTTAAAAAGAAAGAGAGAGGTAAGATCTCTTACGAAAATTTGGCAGCCTAACGGCGCCACTCAAAACTTCGAAAATGGATTGATGAGAGATAATAGGGTCTCTCATCAAATTAACATAAAAATTACAGTAAGATTAATATAAAAGAACATCCCAATAACACGAAGGATGAGCTTTAAAAGGAATGACGTAAAAGAGTGTACTTAAAAAGAAAGAGTGGAGTAGGATCCCTTACCTCGGGTCCGACTTGACTCGATCGTTCTTTAATCTCCTGAATAATAAACATGAGTTAATTTATACTTCCATAAGAACAATTTTTCAAGTTCATTATTTCATTTATATCACTTATTAACATTTCATGAAAACTATGTTATTATTTAAGTTAATAATGGTCATTTTAACGATCATTGGTTCATGAGCCAAAAAAATAAACTCTTTATAATTACAATTTGTTCATGTGGTAAAATATCCATTATATCCAGAATTTTATTCATGATGTAGATATAATATATAACATATATATCTAGTATATTCATGAATTTATAATATTACATAACATTTATAGTTACGAAATGAAATGCAACGTTCATGGAGACGGTAAGCCGTACGTACGCATGAACGCTACTTCCATTTATATTTCATATTTAATGGAATTAAAACATAATGATACATAATATTATTTTAATTCCAGTATGGTATCACATATAATATCATTAAATATATCCTTTATACGTACGACATATGGTATTAATGAATCAAATCTCTTTGAGGGGGCGGTAGACCGCAATTCCTAAAATGAAGATATCCCGTATACCCATAATGGAAGCCATAAAGGTATGCCATAAATGAAAAATAAAGAAGAATAATGAAAACATAAACATATTATATATCATATATAAATATAGTTTCATCTTAATTGAAACCTTTTATGGTGTTAAAAGAATGTTGAACAATCATCATTTCGGGTGGCAGAAATTCGCCATCCACAAGAAACAATATGTTCTCTAACGATTATATGTTGGTGTGTGTAAGTGTAGCTCGAATACTTCTTATAAAAACATCCTAGTATATTGAAGATACTATATATGTTACAAAAGAAATTAATAAAAAATGTTTAGGGGATTGGATAGGAAAAATAAAACAAAAGGACTCAAGGGAAGACATTACCGTAAAATCGGGTAACTCTCTTTGGTTTGAGCTCAAAGGCTTCCTTGGGAAGGATTCTGCCCAAAGTGAGGCTTCAAGGAGTTAGAGAGGGATGTGGAAAGACAAAATGGGAAGTATTTGACCGATCCAAAGGCTTTTTAAGTGTGGGTACGGAGGTAGAGGTGGGGGCCTTTTATAAGAGGAGAGGAGGGGCACTCTTGGAAAGGTATAAAATGTTGCTTTATTTTCAAATGAGTTTCAAATTTTAATGGTCCCACATTGATGTGCTTCGAGGTTAAGGTGATAATGGTACGAAATCAACCAATACAATAGGTTTTGGACATGTTTAGGTCTTAGATTTTACATTATCATTCCATTTTATTTAAATCCTTTATTAATGAGGTAATCGCTACATCATCATGATGTCATAAATAATTTAATAAATTTAATGTCTAAAAATTATAAAAAAACTGTCATGATGTAGGAAATCATTTTATTTTTCTAATGAATATTTGTAGCCCAAAATATCATTTATTTAGACAAAATTAAAAATATTTTACTTAGGTGATACATTCTTTGTTACATTTAACATTCTTTAAAAATCTAAAGATAAAAAGTCACTTTCTCACAAAAGTGATTCCATGGGGCCCCAAAGATTGGCACAAGGGATCACATGGTCGGCCATGAGACAACCAGTAGCCTTAGGACACATTTTGTGGTCATTTTCTATTATTATGATATGATTTTATTATCTTTAACTACCTGATTACTAATTAATCAAGATAATTAATGATAATTACCGTCTTACTATTCATAATGTCCAAAAACAAAAGAGTCTTAATTAAAAAATTTGGACCTTCTGATTCCAAATATGTAATCCATTTTACCAAATTCCAAACACATAATTTTCAATAATTAATTTAATAAAAACTTCCCATTTTCAAAACAAATAGCGGGTTTTTTATAAACAATATTTATGAAATGTTTTGAACTTGTTTATGCCCAATTAAAAAGTGAAATTAATCCCAATGACCATCATTGGATTACATGGTAAAAATATATTCTAATTAAACTTTAAAACAAATTAAAAAGATAATGTAACCATATAATTAAATTATATGAAAAAGCAGTTTTGATGTAAAATGCAGTATTTTTTACTATTCATTGAAAAATGAACATTGTCAGAAAAATACCAAAAATTAACCCAATGTAAATTTCAATGTCCCAATCATAAATAATATGTTTATTTTGAAAAATAGAGCTCATAAAATTTTCAAATGTTTTATTTAAAAATGGTTTTCCATCAAAAGGGTAGTAAAACAATCTTTTAAAAATACTAGTGTATTCAATGATTAAGATTTGATTCATTTGTATTTTAAGCGTCTAAAATATATTGGATAAAAGTAAAAACATTTAACAAACATATTTAATGATAAATTAGTTATTTATATTCATTCCTGTCAATACAACGGCTATGTGTGAACTACCATTTAAAATAATATTATTTTATTATTAGAGTGCAACGTAAGATTTCAAAGGAACTTGTTGTGGTGTATTGGGTAAGCCATCGAGCATAGCATTCGATTTAAATTAATATTGAAATTTTATTCACAAATAGGGATAAATATAAAAATGTCATATTCTTTATTTTCCTGGGGTGTTACATATATGGCACGTCAATCGGGCACTCGGTCTGTTAGTTAATAGCATTTTAGTCCCAGGGGCCCAGTTGAATTTGTGTACGAACCAACCTGACAGTGACTCAACAATACCCCGAACTCTAGTGGTGTATACTCAAATGGACGACTATGCTCCAAGAATACTGGTGCCACTGATGGTTCGTCAAATGGATGTCTGGGGCCAATGATATGGCCCAAGAATGTAAAGTAAACGATTTGTGCCCATGCCCGGTTCGACCCAGTCGGACCGACATGGCCCCACCCAGTCTGGGTCAACCTATTCTGGGTCGACCCGGACTGACGTGCTAGGACTTACCCGGCCCGTTGGGTGGTTAAGTCTGCACAGTTTATCCCAGTCCGCTGGACCTGGCCCAGCGCACTGCACGTAAAATTCTGGTTGAATGTTTCCACGTGGGCGACTCGGCCCAAAGGCCAGTGGAAGGTTCGTCCGTCGCTGCGAGGGGCACAGCTCTGGTGGCACTACCCGAGAGGCCAACGACAGGCCGCACGGGGTGCGTCAGGATGTTGTTGCACCGGAAAAGGCGAGGTAGGGTGCGTTGGTGCCGAGCAGGACATCGTGGCTCGCGGGAACGGTGCCAGGCCGCACGGGCAGGGCACTGGGACGCGCCGGGAAGGGAGGCATGGGCGCGGGGGCACCCAGTAGGCGGCTGGGTTCCTGGGGGCGCCGGGAAGGCGGCCTAGGTGACAGGCAGGGCGCAGTTAGGCTTTTCGGGCACCGCTCTGCCCGGCGGCACGTGTCGGGCACCGCTCGGCTGGCAGAGCACGCCGGGCATCACGCGGGTTGGCAGGTCGGGCACCGTTCGGCCTGTGGCACGGTTTGTGGAGTTCGTGGGAAGAGAAACATTTATTTTCCTTTTTCATTGGCATCGCCTCATTTTCATTGCGTTGTTAATTCGCCATCAACTCAAGGTTATGTAACCACAATGTCTGTGGAGGTGTCGGGCCATGTTCGTTTGGCCCGAACCCTCCACGTTAGAATGATAGCTAGTGGCTCATGAATTTGATTCAAAATGAGAGGATAAAGAATTAAACCACATAGAACACACCCTTACCCTTTTAATTGCCAGACGCTCGTTCATCATGGGGGAAGACGATGATGTCGTCGTTAGTCGTACGCTTCCACTTCTGAGCTCATGCATCGGTCCATTGACAAAAAATATGAAGGAAGAAGGGTCATTGAAGAAATCCCACGTTGGAAGGGGGTTTTGAAGATGAATCCAAGGATGAAGCGTCATCATCGGCATGTTCGCGTTCTTCGGTGGAGGATTAAATTCTCCAAAGCTTTCCAGTAAGGAGCTAAAAAACGTGCCAAAATAATAGATTTTAATCCATTATGCCCATTGGCGTGAATTTATTATTTGTTCACCATTTAATAAATTTCATGTCGTTGGAACAATTATTCAAAATTCAAATTGATAGGAGAGGATCCAACAAATTAATTGTACAAGAGGTTGGCATATTAAATTTGGGGTGTTTCGAGGGGGTTAGAGGCCTAGGTTGTTCCCACATAATTAAACATGATGAGGTTCAAGGGGGTTTCCTTCAATTAATTGGGGGGTTTTGGGTGGTTTTATCCTCCTCCATTAAGAGGGGAGTTAGAGAACAAGAGGCTCCCTCCCCCCCCCCCCGTTAATGAGGGGGAAATGAGAGGATTACTCCACTCCCATTAAATGGGGGAGGGGGGGTTAAGCCCCACGTGGGCCCCACCTCATAACCTCTCGTGGGAGGTTATGCTGCTCGGGTTGTACCCACACCAATTATCCTCACATGGGCGGTTAGGATGAGGCGGTCCCACCACTAACTCCCATATGGGGATTTTAACAAATATTATCACACAGAGTGGGTTCAGCAAAAATAAAATAAGTTGTCACTTATTATATTTTAGTAATCCACATGAAACCCAAAATCCATCTCTCATACCCGATCATCTTCCATCAGGGTAAAAGTATTCCTAAGAGAAAAGCGATTCTATGAGTTCAACGGTGCCCTTAGATTTCAATTCCAAGCACCCATTCAAATTTTTTATAAACCCACTCGTACGATTACTGAATGTATCCGAACAAAATATCATAAATTGATTCTGGGCACACCGGGCCTCGGAATAAACCGCCGTCAGAAACTACAGACTCGTAAAATTTCCATGTGTTTTAAATAAAGAATTACATGGAATTACAACCATTATATTCTACCCACCTCATAGATATATGCCCCAGTAAGCTACAACTCAAATTAAGGGAACAATAGGGGTACTGAGCACGCAATTAAGCCTCCCTCTCCCATGTGCTCTCCTGGAGGTTCTAGTGCTGCTAGCGAACGCGCACCATAGGAATCGACAGTCCATGCAAGACCCAATCCTGTCAATACTCAACCTCTACCGAAACCACTATAAAAGTCACACTGTCATCGATGTCCATCTTCCCATGGTTAGTGATGTAGGAACAGTCGTGCACGTATTTCCATATCTGGGATAAGTGGAGGACGTCTTGCATCCAGTGCAACTAAGGTGGAAGTGCTAGGTGCTAAACCACTTCACCTACTTTGCTGAGAACCTGGAAAGGACTGATGAATCTCGGAGACAGCTTTCCTCCTCGGCCAAATCTCCATAGACCTCAACGAGGTGAGACCCAGAAGAATACGTGGTTTCCATCCTCGAACACCAGAGGTCTCCATCTATTGTCATCATAAGACTTCTTCCTACTCTATGCAGTCCTCATCCGCTCTTGGATGATCTGAACCTTCTCCATGATAGCTCGTACCATCTATGGTCCCACTAGGAGAGACTCCCCTGGGCCTTTCTAGCACAGTGGCGATCTGAAAGGTCTGACATACAAGTCCTCAAAAGGTTCCAACCCTATGGTGGAGTGATAGTTATTGTTGTAGGAAAACTCCACCAAAGGAAAGTGGTCCTCCCACCTACGATTGAAGTAGAGGACACAAGATAAAAGCAAATCATCGAGGGTCTAGATGGTCCTCTCTGTCTGACCATCAGTCTGCAGATGGAAGGCAGTGCACAAGAGAAGCTGTGTCCTGAATGCTTCCTACAACCCCTTCTATAGCTAGGACGTAAAGCGTGTGTCACGGTCGGAGACAATAGAAAATGTACTCCATGAAAGAACACTATCTACTGAACATAGAGGCATCCCAAGCTCTCAATTGAGCCCTGCTCTTTGATCTGTAGGAAGTGGGCCAACATGGTGAGTCGGTCGACGATCACCCATACTGAGTCGTGAACCCTAGATGTACATGGGAGACCCGTAATGAATTCCATGGATATCCCGTCCCAATTCCACTCCGGGACCCCTAAGGGCTGAACTATGCCTGCTGGGACCTAGTGCTCTGCCTTCACTAGCTGACATGTGAGGCACTGTGAGACAATCTTTGTTACCGACTTCTTTATACCTCGCCACCAATGCTATCGTCAAACATCCTAGTACATATTTGCCACTCCAAGAGGTACAGCTAGAGGGGAAGTGTGTAAATCCCTCAATACCTCCTCCTGAAGTGCAACTGGTGCCACGATATGTCCTCTGAAAAAAAAATTAAATGCTCCCCACCGTCAGAAAATCCATCAGGTGTCTGGCCTATGGATATCTAAGTATGTCACATCTCGCAGTCAGTATCCCAAAGATGCGCCACCCTGACTTGTTGAAGAAGTTGTGGAGTGACTATAAGAGAGTATAGATAATCTGCTCCAACCATATCCACAAAGGATATCTGCAACACCACCAGCTGCTTTGTCACCTCTCCTAGAAGTTGAATTCCTGACCTCCTGTTGAGCGCATCAGCTACTACGTTCCCTTTCCCATGAGTATTGACTATCTCAATGTCATAGACCTGGAGGAACTCAAGCAAGTGTCACTATCTCAGTTTCAGGTCCTTCTGAGAGAAGATATACCTGAGACTCTTGTGATCATAGTACACAGTAAAACATTCTCCCATAAAATAGTTCCTCCACATCTTCAAGGAGAATACCACTGTAGCTAACTCCAGGCCATGGGTAGTGTAGTTATGATCATTCTGTCTCAGCTACTGAGAACCATATGAAATCACTACACACTCCTACATCCGGACACACCTGATTCTAGTCCTGGATGTGTCTCATTAGACTATGTACCGTATTCCTTCCACCGGAAGCCTCAAGATGGGGGCACTAGTCACCCTCTAACTCAACTTTTGAATGCTCTGCTGGCAAATCTCTGAACACGCTAAGGGTTTCGCCTTCTTTGTCAATTCTGGAAGCGGTCCTGCAACTCTGGAGATGTCTGGAACGAATCTTCAGTAGTAGCCAACCAAACCCAAGAAGCTATGTTCCTCCATCACACTCCTAGGTGGCTCCCACGCTAGTACTGCCTTGATCTTTGGTAGATACACTACAACTCACTCCTTCGAGATTACGTGTCCCAAAAAGTGAACCCCTCAAATCCAAAACTGGAACTTCGAGAGCTTACTATAATGCTATTGCTCTCAGAGTGTGTCTAGTACTACCTGCAAATGGTAGGCATTCTCTTCCTGAGTAGTCAAAAAGATTAGTATGTCATCGATGAAGACTAAAACAAAGTGATCGAGGTATGGCTAGAATATCCTCTTCCTGAGACTCATAAACACTGTTGGAGCATTAGTTATGCAGAAGGGAATGACCAAGAACTCATAGTGGTCGTACCGACACCAGAAGGCTGTCTTCTAAACATCCTCATCTCAAACTCTGAACTAGTGATATCCTGATCTGAGATCTATCTTTAAGAACCTTTATGATCCCTTGAGCTAATCAAAGAGGTCTTCAATCCATGGGATTGGGTACTTGTTCTTCACAGTCACCTGGTTTAGGTGACGGTAGTCAACAGAGAGCCTCAAGCTCCAATCCGCTTTCTTGGAAAACATAATCAGGGATTCCCAGGGAGAAACACTGGGCCGGATGAATCCATTTCCCTACAAGTCCTCCAGCTGTACCTACAGCTCATAAATCACTTCGGGAGCCATCCGATATGTTGGAGTTGATTTTGGTTCCATCGTGGGGGTACATGTCGATGTAGAAGTCCACCTCTCTGCAAGGAGGTAGTCCTAAAACATCATATGGGAAAACATCCGAGTACTGGTCCACCACAATAGGATAAGTCGGAATCTCCATATCAACCGCTTCGAGGGTAATGCATGCCAACTGGTGAGTGATTGGCTGCACCGTTCTCCGAGTTAGTCTGTCATACACTGCAATGGTTCACTTCTCGACGGTGAAGGTAAAACTGGTCCTATCCGTACAGAAACACCACACTTTTCACCGAATATACTCAATCTGATCATGGACTGTAGATAACTAGTCCTTACCCAATATGATGTTTTAAGACCTTGATGTCGCCACTAGGAGATCTCACCAAAGCTCTCGCCTCCTTCAAAATCTACAAGCTCCGAATGAGGGAAGTGGAAATGAAATAGAAACTAGAACCTATGTCTATAAAAACTAAAACTAAGGTGGAGTAGGCACATATCGTACATCGAATCATCTCTGGTGCACCGTGATCGTAGGCCTCAGTTTCCTGAAGCTGTGCTCTTCCCTGTCCAGCTGCTCTCTGTGGTCAAGGTGGACCTCTTGGTGGTGGTGGTGGAAACACCTCGTAACGTCCTACACCGCCTGTTGCATGACAAGCTCCTCTCCTATGTCTTCCTACGTCCTACGGACCGCCTCGATCGAAACTATCCATCTGCCTGGGAGGTCCCTCAACTGATTGATGATCGTTTGTGCGGTGGGTCAAATAGTCACGAGCCATGTGACCCTGTCTTCCACATGAGTAACACAGCCTGAATGTTCTGGCTCTATCTCCACTATGGGTTCCATGCACTACCGATCTTGAGTCGTGCGGTTGAGCACCTGTAGGTCTTGTCCTCTTGGACTTCTGTGTCATCGGTCTACTGCCAACTGTCGAAGACTCCAGAGCATGTTGGCTAGTGGTGGGTCTCGTTGCTGGAGACATCTCAGTAAGGAAACTCTCCACTAGGATGGATCGCTCCAACACCCCCATCTGCGTCGAGATGTTGTGATAGATAACTGATGTTCTGATCTCTCTCTTGAGTCCCAGCTCAATGGACAGGGCCCTAATGAACGGTTCTTGTACCAGATCAGTTGAGTAGCAGGAGAGGTTGGTGAACCACGATGAGTACTATGCCACCATCATGAGACCCTTCTAAATATGAAAAACCTCCTGTATCTGCAATGCTTTAAGGGTGGCTAGTAAGAAATCCACTGGGAACAGGCTCTCGTAGTCTTCCAAAAAAAATGATGCCTCACCATGCATATAGAGCATCATGCTCCACCATCTTCCTGATGCTTCCTAAAGGAGGAAGGCAGCAAGGATCCCCATAATTTTTTATGGTGTCCCAACTAGCCTGAAGACTCCCACCATATCCTCCAGCCATTCCTCAGCTTCCTGTGGGTCTGTATCTCCCCAGAACCTAGGTGGCCTCTAGCGCTGGATCTCCTGAAATTTTCTCAAGCGGTGTGCATCGTTTGCTGCTAGGGCTGCTGGCATCAGTGGCCCAATAAGCGTAGTATCATTGGTGCCTCCACTGGTGCCTCAACTAGAAGAGGGCCCTATACTATGGCCTCATCGCACAGTGGCCTTTCAGTACGTACAGCTCTCGGGGCTCTAGCTAGTTGTCCACAGGGAGGAATCCTGAATGAAACAGATGTGACACGATCAAAAGACTATACCTGGTGAGATGACCTGGTTTGTGTTGACCTAAAAAAACTTTTGAAAACATACACGCACTCAGTTTTTTCATGCACTAAGTTGGTAATTAGAGGTTAGGGTCCTGGTGTATGGATATGTCAGCCGCCCGCACCAACACTGGAATACCTAAATTGAAAACCACACTTAGTTCCCATAACAATATTTCTTCAAATAAAAGAAATATTAGAGTCCTATGTTCTACAAAAGAACCGACATCCTATTGTACAAATTTTCACGACCCGTCCCCTGGGGCCTACATAATGACTACCCCATGCTCTCCTTCCATAATCTAGGGGCTGGTGACTAGCACCAATGGTGTAATTACCCTAAACTGGGATGGCATTGCCTTTATAAATTATAAACACACACATACAGAGTACAAGCAGAAGAAAACACTATGTAAAAGATGTATAACAATTGTACTAAAATTAAAGGGTGCCAGAATTCATGACCAATAGTAAAGTACATTGAAATGACAAACAAGTACAACTAAAAAGACAAACAACTGAAAGGTGTCTAGAATCTCCTGGATCGTCCACAATAGATCCTACTTGAACGGTATGTACATATAGCCTCCTCAGTGCTCCACGTTTTTCTGAATCCTCTGGGTACCGACATGTCATGAGGTCCACATCCGAGTACCATACAGTCCTTGTACAATCTGCCTCGGTCATCCCTGTCCATTTTCAGCATTAAAAACAACGAGGTGCGGGCATAGCCCATGCAGAGGTGAGTAAAACGATACTCAGTACAGACCTCGAGATCCTGATGGTCTCACAAAATCCATCAAGGATAAACCACAACTTATTATTTCAATGGATAACCATTACTTAGGGATATGACCATACATATACATAAGTTATCGAGTAACCCATCTCTATTATGAGGAAAACACAAATGTCATTGACTCAACTCAAACCAGGATTTTCATTATAGAAACCACGACTGTTGGATAACAACTCCTCTGCCGACTACAGTGGTCCTGTTGCGTCTCTAAGGCACTACTCACTATCCTTAGACAGTTAGGGTACTCCTCATATCGAGTACCCTGGGACCAGTACATCCCACAGAGATTCTTCCTACCTGTGGTCTGCCACCTCACACATTAGCGCTCACCCTAACAGCTTATAGAGTTACTCCTCCTGTAGAGTACCACAGGTCTTCCGCCTAACACATTAGAGATCCACCGCAATGGGTTTGCCGCCTCACATAGTAGAGCTCCCCACTGGGCTAGTCGATTCACTCCAAATCGAATTAATCAAATAGTCATCTGGTCTCATCCAGATACTAGGTCTCCGTACTCTACTCGCTCATCTCCTGGAGGGTTCGCTCCACAAGCTACATTCCGATACTCCAAGTGTCACAAAGTCCCCCAAAGAATTATTTAAAGAGTACTCCACGTCATAAGGGTCTCAAAGAAAAATATGGCACGTCAATCGGATGCCCAGTCTGTTAGTTATTAGCATTTTAATCATGGGGCCTTGTTCGGTTTGTGTACGAACCAACCTGACCGTGACTCAACTATAGCTCGAACTCCAGTGGGGAATACTCAAAGGGAAGGCTATGCTCCATGAATTTTGGCACCACTGATTGTTTGTCAAACGTACATTCGTTTCCAAAGATATATCCCATGAAAGAAAAAGAAATTTTATGGGCTCGGATCTGGTCCGACCTAGTCGGACCGACTGGGCAAAACCCAGTCTGGTTCAACATGGTGTGAGTCAACGTTGAATGACTTGCTGGGTCTGACCCGGCCCGTTGGGTGGTTCAGTCTGCTCAGTTCTACCTAGTCCACTGGGCCAGGCCTAGCAGACTCCCTGGACAATTTGGGTCGAAATTCACCATGTTGGTGACTCAGCCCGAAGGCCACTGGCAGGTTCGGTCACCACCGCGAGGGGTGCGGCTCGGGTGGCTTAGCCCAAGATTCTAAGAGCATGACGCGTGGGGCGTGATCAGGCCTTGGGTTCACTGGGAAGGGCACGGTAGGGCGTCGGGGTGCCGGGGCGCACAGGCAGGGCGTCGGGTCACGCCAGGCTGGGCTGCCTGGGCATGGGGGCACCGGGCAGGGTGCCGAGGGGTGTCAGGCATGCTACATGGGCACTGGGGGGCGCCGGGAAGGGGACCAGGGTGTCGGGTAGATAATGGGGCATTCCGGAAGTGTGTGGGTCACACGGGCAGGGGCCAGTGGGCCGGTCAGGCCACTTTTTCGGTCGGGGCGTGCGCCGAGTAGAGCGCGTGTTGGCTGGTCGGGCGCCGCGCAGCCAGCGGTGCAGTTCACAGAGGACTCGGGAAGCACATCCTTTATTTTTCATCATCTTTGCCATCGACTCATTTACATATCGTCATTACTTCTCTGTTGACTCAAGGATCTGAACCCACAATGGTTGCGGAGGGGTCAGGCCGTTTTTGTTTGGCCCGAACCCTCCACGTTATAATGATAGCAAGCGGATCATGACGTTGATTTAACATGAGAGGATAAAGAGTTAAACAACCTAGCACACAGCCCTAACTTTATAATTTTTGGGCATTCGTTCGTCGCAGGAGAAGATGATGTTTTCATCGTTCGCTGTACGCTTCCACTTCTGGGTTCGTGCGTCTGTCCATTGACGATGAAGAGGAAGAAAGAAGGGTAGTTGAAGAGATTCCACATCGGAAGAGGGGTTTCGAAGAAGAATCTGAGGATGAAGCTTCATCGTCGGCGTCTTCGCATTCTTCGTTGGAGGATTCTATTCTCCCAAGCATTCAACTTAAGAGTGAATAAACTTGCCAAAATGATAGATTTTAATCTATTATGCCCATTGGCGTGAAATAAATATGTGGGCCCCACTTAATTAAGTTCATGTCATTGGCCCAATTATTCAAATTTCAAAAAAGAGAGGAGTGGCTCCTCCAAATTAATTACAAGAGAGGTTGGCATATTAATGTTTGGGATTTTTGAAGGGGTTAGAGCCCCGGATGGTCCCCACCTAATTAAACATGAAGAGGGTCAAAAGGGTTTCCTTCAATTAATTGTAGTTTTTGAGGAGGTTTTATCCTCCTCCATTAAGAGGGGAGTTAGAGACCCAGAGGATCTACCTCATTAATGAAGGACTGTTGAGAGGTTTCATCCACTCCCATTAAATGGGGGGGTAAGCACCATGTGGACCCCACATCATAACCTATCACCAGAGGTTATGTTGCTCATGTGGTCCCCAACACAATTATCCTACCATGAGAGGTTAGGGTGTGGTGGTCCCAAAAAGCAACACTCATACCCGATCATCCACCGTTGGGGTGAAATTATTACTAAGAGAAAACTAGTGCTGCAAGTTCAATGGTTCCCTCAGATTTCAATTACGACCACCCATTCAAAAGTTTAAAAAACCAGCTCGTACATTTACTGAACGTACCCGAACAAAACTTCAGAAATTGATTCCCGGCACACCGGGCCTCAGAATCAAGGGCTGTTAGAAACTGCGGACTCATAAAATTTCCATGAATATTATAAATAAATTTAGAGAAATCTGGTTCTTACAAAAATAATCAATTATAACTTATAATAATGAATAAAACATTATGAATGAATTTGGATTCATATTTTTGATTCACTACATAATGGATGGATAAATAATAATGATCCCCTAGGGGTATTGAATTATATAATTATGGATGTTAATAAATGTGATGGAAAATGGTTATTTATCATTTACATATAATTTTTTGAAATATTATATTCATCTATGAGAATAATGAATCAAAATGTACTAATAGGGTGAAGTTTTATGAAATACATCAAGGATGTTTTAAATAGTGAATAAACATACAATATTCAATAGAACCATAATTGAACAACGGGTATAATAAATTTTTTATTTGTGTTATTTTAAAGATATTTATTGTTAAAAAATATTTTATTATGTTTTTTTATCATGATTCAATAAAGGAGAATGTTAATTTAAATATTTTTACCTTTTATAGGGTATTTTTTAAGGGAATTGAAAACATTGATAACCCAATACATGAATATAATTTTTATTTGGTATATATTTAAGGGATATATATAAAATATTGAAGAAGTTAATTTGACATATTTTTTACATAACGGAGAAAATTGAAGATATTATGAAATTTTTATATCTAGAAGGTGGTAAAGAAGATTACAAAAATGATAATGGATGGAAAACCATTATTAAGTAATTTTAATGATTTCCCACATCTTAAAATGGAATGATGAATAATTCATTTAAAAATATTATAATATAAAAATGATGATCCTATAATGTAACCGATCATTATGATTCAAAATTAAATGGGATAATTTGAAGGAGAAGGATATTATCGGTATATAAGGAAACAATCTTTTTTTTGTTTATGAGAATTATTCATAACATGGAAGTGAATCCAAGACTTTTAAAAATAAAATATAAGAAATTTTTGAATCAAAATATGTATTATTATTAATTAAATATGGATAACCAAAAAAAATATGATGACAATCAATGTAAAACATTAAAACAAAAGGAAGAATACTATTTTTCAGAAATTCCTAGTATATTTACAAGATAATATAAATTATATCCATCAAAATGTAACAACATTAATGAATGAAATTGATATATTTTTAAATAATATTTGTTATATTATTTTCAAAAAAGAAATTAATTTCCATATTTAACTAATTATTTGTCCATAATATAAAATCAATCCCTAATAAAGGGTGACGTAGTCAAAAACTAAAACATATCAATCATTTTAATTACTCCCCATTGAATGAGTGATATTATGAATATGAAGGGAAAATAAAATACATAATGATTATTCATTAATATATATATATAAATATATTGTTTCAAATATATCGTATACATTATATTTCATCCATAAAAGTAAATTTATCCCAAAGAACAAAATTTTGTGACAAAACAAAGACATTATTCCCTATAAATTATAAAACTGATCCTATCATTGTTATTAAAATAATTAATATCATTTTATGTATTATTTATAAGCTTATTCCTCTATATATAATTTTATTTGGAAAATTAATTATCATACAATATATTTTTATTTTATATTAAATCATTATGTTTGTATATAAACACAATCAGTGTCTTTTTATTTTGGAAGTTTTAGAGGACAAAGAAAATATTTTCAAAATTTGTTATATACATAATATAACCATTTATTGTCCAAAAACCAATAATTACCTTATTATTAACATATAATAATATATTTATTTTACTATTATTGTCACCCATAATTTTATTTTAGAAACATATCATTATTTTAGATGAATATTGAATACAAAAAATTAGGATCCTTTAGTGAACCATAATTATTTAAGTAAAATGGGGAAAAGAAAGATAATATTACTATTTTATGAATGATCATAAATGATTCCATCATAGAATTATGAATAGGTACACACTATATAATACCTTTCATCTTGACATGTAGAATAGGAAAATAAAAAAGGGTTTGATTAGATTCCTTGTAAGGGTATATAATGTCTATATTAATGATCAAATAATCTTATCATGAGAATGAGGTTTATGAAACATGTACTAAAAATTTGATATCCATACCCAAAAGAACATATATCATAATCATTTATTATGTAATAAATCATGGGAATTCGTAATACATGAAAAACATAGGAATCAATGAACATTATCTACTATATAAAAACAATGTTATGTAAATTTAGAAAACATAAGATATTATATAATTTTGAACATGTTAAAAGGAATCACATTAACCCATTCAATTATTGATAAAAAAATATCCCCCTAATTTAAATCAGTTACATCAAACCTGGTCATTGTATACATATATGGATATGAAACTAGTTCAAAATAAAATATTATATTCATGAAACACAACTCCACCCATAAATATATTCACATGACATCTTAGTCCACTACTAAAATTGTGAAAAATAAAACAGGTTCACAGAAAACCTAATTAAATCAAGATAATTTTGTCATAATGCAACACATTATAGTGTTGTAATATTTTTCGACCTCATATAAATTAAATAAAAATTCACATATATTTACCAAAAGACCATAAATCATTCGTCATATATCATAACACTTTTGAATTAAATATTATTTATAACAATTTCATCATTTCAACATAGAAAACACCATGGAATTCAAAAAAATTTCACCAATATATCATTATAATATTCATAAAATACCCTAATAAAGAATAAGGAATATAAAATTAAATTATATCACATATAATGAAAAGTAACAACTATATTTGGAATCCTAGATGAATATTACTTCATCGTATTTCTTCTAATATAAAATTATAGAATGTAAAATATATATTATAAATAAAACATATATAAAATATATGTATTTCAAATTTTAAATTCAATTCTGTATCATTGAATAAATCATAGAAACATGTAATTCACGCATTAATTAACTTATTGAATATTATTTTTCTATATTCTATTCTTGTCAGGCATAATAAAAATGTTCTCATTCCCATTTTCAGTATTAAATCCAAAAGTACATAATTTGGAAAATAATTTGATGATTGCTTATAAATGATTTTTAAAAAAATTAAAAAAAAAATTAAAAATGGATTTAAAAGGGAATAATATGATGTATAAAAAATGATTGAATTTTTTTACCTAAAATGGATATTGATGAAAGTATGTTTTTGACCAAAGTGTTTAATATATGTTGATTTTCAAAAAAAATGATAATTTTGGCTGTTTGGTGTCCTAGTTGGAGGAAAATTAAAGAAAAATTTCTAATTAGTAAAAAGTTAGTTTAAGAGATGCGGGATTCTGGATATCTAATTCATGAAACTACATCATCTAAAATGAATGAAATTTTAAAAAAGGAATATGTCTCCACTAAATAAATGTGACATGAAAATACATTACTCACATTCCACATGCATCTATATCCGAGTAACCCACAATATAATAGATTTTAATTTATAATAAATATATACCATAACTAAATAAATAATTCAAATATCATATATTATCCAATTATAAACATTCACTATGAACTAATTAATAATAAATTATTATAATCATTTTCTGTTGGTGTTACTGTTGCTTTTTTTATGTGACATTCCATTTTTGGTAATAGTATTTTTAAAATGGTCTTATACCCAGCGCTAAAAAAATTAATTTTTATTTAAATAACATATTTAAGAAATATATATATATCTACATAATTGACATTGATAGTGAAATAAATTATAGAAAAGATAGAAATGGTAATCAGTATGTAGTTAATAATGTTGTTTTCCCTTTTAAATAGGTAGAATGAAAAATTGGTAAAAAAATAATTCCCAATTAACAGATAAATATTATATCATGTATACCATATATATTCAAAAAATATATATTTATAAATATTTATATAAAATTTAAATTCAAATTGAATAACATCCTTTTATTGAGGTTATAGTCCAAAATTAAGCATGAGCGACATTAACATATTCAATTGATTGATAATTAAGAAGGTAGATATTATATAAAAATTATTGAAGATTTATTATTTCATCAATATCATATATAAACCTTAAACCCATCATAAAAACCATCAAAGAAATATTTTTTATTAAAATAAATTACATTTTTATGTAGATATGGTAAGCCCTTCTTACATAAAAACGAAACATTCACATCCAATTTTATGTAAAGGATTGGGAATAAATGTTGTTTGATAATTATTATTATATTTAATTATATTTATGATATTTATTTTTTAAATTTATGATGATTGTCATAAATTTTTATGATATTGAAAAGGAATGAAATTTCAAGAGGTTAGGTAAGGAGATTAACTCCTCAATAGTTGGCCACTTTTTGAAACAATATTAATGACTACATGAATGTTATTTTATTTCCAGTTGAACAACTAATATGTTTATATATATTTTTATATGGGAATATAGATGTGTTTGGTTGATCAATGGGGCCCAACATTTTGTAAATATTAAAAAGGAAACATACCCCTTTATAAGTGATGTAATGTTGACTATAAGAATTTAAAAAATGATACAATTATAATTAGTCATTATATATACAAACTCAAAAAAATAGAAATATATTTAATATAAAATTGGATATATTCTTAATATCATAACATATTGAAAATTTATTTCATTATTTTCCTTTTAGACCATATAAATTTTATCAACCCTTTGGTAATGTAATTTTATTTATAACTATGGTAATAAAATTTTCAGTAACAACAAGTCATAATATTAATGTAAGGTGAAAGTTTACACATAAATTACCTATGGATTATTTTATCAATCATGTATTAGATACTTTTTATCTATTAATAATTTTATGATTTTTTAAAAATAAAAAGATGTTTTTTTCATTAAATATCATTACTTTCAATTATATACAATTAATTTTATTTTATGTTATTAATGTAAAGTAATTCTCCTCCATAGTCTATCAGGTGGGCAGTTTTGGTTGTTGTATGCACTATTTGGGAGGCATAAGGTGGTTCCTGGAGTTTTCTAATGAGGCTACAGGTGTCACAATGATTCTGTAAAAAATACATGACATGTATTATGTATATGATGTGTTATGATGGTTGAAGACTTATGTTGCATTCTATATAATTGATTTTTTATGATATATGCAGTGTATGAGATATATTACACTTCATTTTATTTTATATCATCATGTAAATTAAATAATTTATTACACGATTTTTTTCCTTGGAAATAAGTAATTTTAAAATAACATTATTTTTATAAATTGTTTTGTTAATAAGTGACGTGAATCATTTGGGATTAAATTATTTTTATCCTTTGTCTCACCTGATTCCCATTTAATGATCCTCACCTATATCATTTTTTTCATTAACCTTGTCCCCATGATGACGATTTCTGGTCCTCTAATAATCACTTACAAATTTTTAGTCCAGAATGAACCCCATTATAGATTAGTGGTATGTTTGTATCACATATTCTTGGATTTCTCTTATCATTTTTCAGGGAACTCAGTACTGTGTTGTTGTTTTTTAAATTGGAATGATTTTTACAAAGTTTTTATATTAGTTTGATATGTTTTAAGATATTTTATGATATCTTCGTGAGTTTGTGGAATGCAGGAATGACATGTTTACATTTTATTGTGAATTGATTTTTAGAAGATCATTGATATAGGGAAACCAACAGTTCACATTATTATATATCATGCAAGAGGGTTTTACTCATTTATACCTCTTGGTTTTTTTAATTATTATTTAAGTAAAATTTATTGGATAATTAAATTTTGATGTTGAATGTGGAATAATTTTATTTTAATTTTAACATTGATATAATTGTGAAATGATTGATTATTTAGGCTTGATTCCCCATTGATAATTTTGTTTATTATGGGAGTTTTATAAAACTAGATTATACGTTCTGTGATTTTTGAGTATATAATTATTGTTGTGATATAACAAAAAATGTAAATTGACTATATACTTATATTTAGTTAATAAAACATTTTCCCTTTTATTATTGATATTGTGATAATGCCCATACAAAATAACTTATAATGTTATAAAATCTGATTTTTAAATATGAAAAATGGGATTTCATGTGTTTGTATATGTGATTTTTATGGGTATTTGTTTTTTTGTTTTATTTCGGGTTGGGGGTAGTAGGGATGATAGTTTTATTATATTTGTTTTTGGGTGGCAATGCGGTCAATTGGATATAATTTTCTATCGTAGATGTGTTGTTTTCCTCATTCCAGATTCATAGAATGTGATGAAATAAATAATTCTATAATCATAATTGAATAGGATAGTGTTTTAATTATTAAATGTAATGTAATAGTTATTGAAAAAATAAATTAAGTGTTATGTGGTTTAATGATGATGATGCCAATCAATGGAACAAATGGGTTGAAAAACTGGAAATGTTTGCGGGTGTGATGTGGTTTGGGGTTTTATTAGTGATATGTATTTAGCGGGGTAAAAAATTTTGGGATGTTGTGAGATGGTTAGTGTTTTTTATCAAACCAATAGTTTGTTATTTTGTGTATGGATATGTAAATATAAATTTGTACTATTGTTTTTTCTATATGCTCCTCACCCACATTGAGAAATACATAATAAAAATAATATAGTAACTTGGTGTATTTTTAGAACATCTGATTAGGTTGAAGGATAGATGATTGCCTTCCATTTTTTACTCTAGATCCTCGGAATGGAAGCTATAGCACAATTTTTAATGTTCTCTATTTTCTTAAGGAGCTATATTGTGGTTGGGATACAATAATTTCCTATGATTGAGTTATTGCATGATAATTCATTTGGTGTGTCATTGAAAGGTGTCTTCAAGTGAGACATAATGTAGCCAACGATTCTATGGGAATGATGAGATGGAATGATCAATTCAATGGTTGGGTTCATTCATGGTAGGTGGAGAGAATGAGGTTAATTTCCATAGTTATCATGATACTATACATATATAGTTTTGGTTATGGATGTTTGATGGACTAGGTGTTTTCGGACATGATGTTATGTGGTCATGCTTTCTGGTCATTGAGAATATGTCTATTTTGGAGCGAAGTATGTTGAAAATTCATATGGTTTTTTGTGTTATATAGATTGCATGATAGTGACATGATGTACAACATTGGGGTGTTAGAGTTGCGTAATAGTGGAAGAGAGGGGTGTTGTACAATTTATTGAAATGATTCCTGATATATTATTATACATGGACACATTATTTGGTAACATTCCCTTGGTGAGGTAGGGTTCTTGATTGTTTACCTAGATAGGTTGTGTTTTTTATTATATTACATCCTGGTAGGATATGTACAGCATTATATATGTGAATTATATAGATTAGTTTTATTAATGAGTTTACTTTTATGGTCACCCAATGTATATAAATTATATTTTAGGAATCTACGAGGACTATGTGGATGTACAGAACATTTATAGACTATACATTTTGATAGATGTTTTATCCCTACATTACATTTTCATTTTGTTATTTACATTGGAGACATGTATGAATATGTGTTTTATTAATACATTCATTCATAATAATGTTTTTATTTCTACAAAATTGTTGAAGTCATTTTTTGTGGATGATTCTTCTAATATAACAATCAAATGTCATTACAGTGTGTAATTCCATCCATTTGATGATATTTTTTTTTACAATTGCTGCTACTCTCCAACCCAGTATCTATAGGATGCTGAACACTAGGACCATGTTTTCTCTCCACTCATTGTATAGTATTTTTAGGTAGGGGAGAGTAAAATTTTGTACTTAAGTTGATAAATGATATATTGGACGGTGTTTGAATTTAGGTTCAATGTGGTTTTCACTTATTGGTATAGTTGTATTTTTTCTTCAACCATGGTAGATGACAGAGTCCACGGAGACTGGGTAGAATGCATGATTTTAAGGTTTCTTATGTTCGAATAGTCTAAATCAGATAAAAATAAATGTTCAGGTGAGGTAGGGTAATTTTCAATGTATAGTTCCACGACAGGTATAGTCATAATGAAGTTATGTATTCATAATTGAAACGATTTTTTTAATGAAATTTTTTAATATTTATATTAATTTCAACAATAAAATCATTCCACACGACTATGATTTTTATGTTCATGTGTTCTTTTCTTCTATGTATCATATTTATAATCTATATGTGAATTAAGATGTTGAAGTTCAGTATTCAAATCTTATTGATCATTATAGGGAAGATCCTATAAATGAGGATGAGGATTGGTAGAGTAAATTTCGTGATATTGAGAGGAATTATTTAGAGATGTAATTGGGTTTTGTTTTAGATATAGAGAGAGAGATCTACCTTGATGATATTGAGATTACTATTAGTTTGATCCTGGCCCAAGATAGTAATTGGTCCATTTGGATGTTAGTGATATTTGTGTAGATGTTAATCTAAGGGGTATAACATATCTGTGAGAGAAGTATGAGGAAAATGATATTGGGTATCCAAACAGAAAGAGTTCAGGACATAGTTAAATTCATCGGTACTAAATGTAGTGAATAAGTGAGATTTTATTTTTATTCAATATGAATTTACGATAGTGTGGGATATGGGAATCATGTTTATGGACCTTTTTAACATTTTTTCTTATCATTTTCATGATGAGAGTGTCATGCAAGACTTCTTGAGGGGGTGCTCCATTCTCAATAGAGTATGTATTCAATCATTTGACTATTATAATTATAAAGAATACCTCTTTTTGATGTTTTATAGGGTTAATGATTGATTATGGGGACACATTAGTCATGTAGGAATATTTTCTCTATTTTGATGCAGCCATTTCATGTTGCACTTAGTATAAAAAATTTATATTCATTGAATGATATTATCGATTACATGAAAAGGACTGTATTGTTATTGATTTCGGATTTATGTGTGTTTTTTCGTATGTGATTGGGTCTTTTAGTATGTATTATTGTGTGTGTATCCCCGTCATTATTTTATGGATCATTTTTCCATGGAATTATTGGACATTAAATACTTGAACTTTATAGTATCAATGTGTAGTTCCTAGATGATTCCCAATAGTGGTTATGATTCTACCACCTAGATGTGTTGATATTTTTGGGATATACATGAATATAAGTTATTATATAACTTATATGGATACTTAATATATGGAAACATATTAGTTATGGTAGTTGATGATTTATATTTTTGATCTGATACATACGGGTTGTATCTATCTCATTGTGTTGTAGTGATATTTTCTAGTGTTTTTTCAACGAAATAATATTGTATAATACGGGTTTTCTAGGACAATCAATGGTTAGATAGGTTATGGTAAATAAATATTACCCTCTACAAATGATATATGATTATCTCTAACTAAAAATAAGGGTCAGTGGGTTTTCAATGATCGATTTTCTGGTTGGACGTCACCGATTTAGGGCAAAAATTGTCATAATCCTAAGGGATTTTATAAAATGGAAATATAGACAATTAATGTTTTAATTCATGTAATTCACTGTTATATAAATATCATATCTTTTCATTCTGTTTATTAAATCCATGTTCTATGAGTTTTTATACATGTTCTACATCATATTCATCGATGACATATTTATGTACATGAATTAAGTGGAGAAACATTCCGAAGATCAAAAAATATATATTGCAGGATATTGGATGTTATAACCTCTATTTATTGTTGACGAAGCTTATGTTATGGACAAACGAGATAAATTTACATTTGGATGTAGTGTCTCATCAGGATATGGAAGTAGTTCGATGAAATTATGAAGTAGTTTTTCATGGGAAGAACTCAATAACGGGGAATGGGATCATTGTTTTCCTTGTATTAATGGACTCATATCAAATATTTTTTTCTCAATTTCTATTGATTGAATGTCTCATGGCCATCAGTGATGAATAAGGACATGGATTTTATATATAATAACCAGTTCCATGTAAATTTTTATTACATGAAGGGGATATTGGTCAGTGTACTAGTGATAGATTTTTTGGAGGAGGGTGTAATGATGGGGGTGTCTTTGGATACATCCCATCTAGGATTGAGAAGTGTTTCAATGAAGAAGAGGATAATTATCTCTTATGGATCTATGACATTACATCTAAATGAGAGTAATTATTCAACCCATGATCTAGTATCAATTTTTTGTATTTTCCCGAAAATCGAAGAGGAATTCCCTTATTAGAGAGTGCACATTGATATTTATGGATTGCATGATATTGATTAGTATCTTTAATCATTAGGATTTGAATTGAAATACTAAATGAGGAATGTTCTTCTTTAGGATTATGATTTTGCGATCTTGTTCATTTTGTCTTAAATTTATTCTTTTGCCTACAAATTGATTAGGATGCCGGGGGAAGGGTGACAATTGGCACTATGTGGATGCATGGAGAGAAAATGAATGAAACCTGTAATGAAAAATGAATGAAACTTGTTAATGAGGTGGTAATCCACCGTAAACATGAATATTGATTTCTTTACACATTTAATGGAAGTTGATAAGGATTTAGGTAATGAACATTACATAAATATATATATATATTTATATATAATATGAATTTAATGTCATTATAATAATATGGTAACTTAGAAAAATTAGAAGGTGGAGAAACCAATAAAATAAAATAAAAAATTTAAGGAATGTTACTGCTTCATCGTGAACCCTCCTTATATTAATCGGAAAAGACTACCAATGATGTATTATTGTGAATAATATGTATTAAGAACAAATTTTAAAAAACATTTAATGTAATTTTAGAAGGCATTGGTTGAACAAATGTGGATTTTTTATGGGAATATGAT
The DNA here is from genome assembly GCA_963277665.1 of Viscum album. Classification (NCBI taxonomy): domain Eukaryota; kingdom Viridiplantae; phylum Streptophyta; class Magnoliopsida; order Santalales; family Viscaceae; genus Viscum; species Viscum album. Next base: position 1,751,112,484 of record OY728164.1, read on the forward strand.
AGTAGAGTGGTGTCCTTTTACAAGTGATGTTAGTGGACCAAATGTAATTTTTTTGAAATTATTCAAACATACTGATGCTTTTATTATTCCAAAATTATATAATATTTGAAATAATATGACCTATATTATATAAGGTATATATATATCCATATAATTTTTTTCTGTTATGTTGTTAGGAAATTATATAACCCAAAATTAGTAGTATTACCCTTGGTATATCACGTTTTACTTTAACAACTGCAATTAATTGTTACAATTATCAATATATGTTTGGAAAATATTTAAATTTTCCATATTATACTATCTAAATTATTCTGATTTAAAATTTTTAGTCAATATTTCAAAATTACATTAATAGAAGAAGAATAATTTAATTAAAAATTACTCACATAGATTAGATGAGAAAGAAAATTTCTAAACAGAAATTTAAAAAATACAATATTTTTACCAATTTCAGTATAAAATTGATTATAATATCAAAATGTAATAATATTTACCAAAGTGTAAAAATATTATTTTTTCTCCAATTCAAAATGTTATTCTACATTGAAATTGATTTAAATTAAAAGTAGTTTGTATGAAAATTTCTGTATTTTTCACTATTCATAAAAAAATAACGTATTTATTAAAAAAAATATAATTTATATATAATTTTATTAAAATTATTTATATTTTATCATTTTTTTTAAATATGAAAGTATTAAATTAAAATTATTATACTACAGAGCGACTAAATAAGAATTTAATGAAAATTAATGTTTTCTAGAAAAACTAAAATTTTCATTAAAATGAGAAAAATATAAACTCTATAGATAAACATAATTTTCATACTATATACTATAATATTCCTAAATAAATATTTAGTAGCTAGTTTATAGTTTTATATTTTTTTACGGTTCACGAATACTATGTGATGCATGTTCACTAAGCAATTATAGAGGATAAATTTATTGATGATTATTTTTATGGTTAATTCTTATAGGATGTGGGTGTGATAAACTATATTGAATAAAAATTTTATTATATTATAATTTTTTGGTTGATAAATTCTCCCCCCCATAAATAATTTTTTCCCCATAATTTAAACATGTTCTCAGTACTTAAGTGTAAAGACCAAGAAATTCCATACAATATTTTTTAAATTATTTTGGATTATTGTAAGTCGAAAAAAATGACAGATCATGATTATAAGTACTTGTGTGCATGGAATATATTTTTGAACTTTTTTAAAAATATGGTAATTAAACGTGTGGGTGGTGTTTTCTATCAATTGGACTAGGGATCAGACTAAATACATGATGGCACCGTTGAGTTTGTAGTGTAAGGATTCGCTTATTGGAGGCTTAACTTAAAACACAATATATCGGGTTGAAAAGTTAGATATTTATTTTTTTATGAATAAAATAATAACATTAAAATATTATTTCATTTTTGTATTAGCAGATGAGGGGCGGTGGCGGGACCATTCAGTTTTCCAGACATTTAATGAATTCACTGTTCTTTTTTGTAATAACACCATGTCTAATTTATGTGGTAAATTAATGACATTGATTAATTAATCAATTAATTGAAAGTTTATTTAAACTCTCAATTCCTCCTTTATTTATTTTAATTTATGGAAAATAGTTGGGATTGGTGATATTTGTGGAGAACTCTGACAAACCCCCGATGAACAACCCTCTAAATATGAATGGAGGCTCCAAAGATGTCATTAGAGGTATCCATTAGGGTTTGACAAACGATGGCCATTTCATCAAATGAGGAATCTTATTCCAAAATTGCAATGTCTCCTCCAATACTGAGGTAGGTGTTGTTATTAATTTCCTTAAATTCACATGATTAAATTTCCCATTCTGATAAAACATGACTAACACAGAACAACCAAAACACGTTAATCTACGATTCGTATGAATTTTTGGGTTGTTTTTGTGGGATCATTAAACAAGTTTAAATTTATCTATGTGATTTATTTATTTAATACATGCTGGATATGAAACAAAGGCAGAGGGAGTGGGCCGAACAAAAAAGGCCCAAACCCTTAATTGTTTCGTTTTTTTGTCAGTGTGGGTGAAGATCAATCTCAACGACGCCTAAAATCCTTATGCCACATAGTTACATCAGCATCCCAGGAGGCATGTAGGCTCATATTGAAGAAAAAACGGACAACTGGAGCTCACCCGATGGCCCGTAGATGTTACAATGGCATGGCACTGGTGCAGTGGGGGACAATGGCAGCCAGCTATAGCTGGTCACAAATGGATAAGGCGCCCATAGGCTCTACGGTGGTTGGTAGGGGCAGCGGGCCCTCAACCGACTGTGTTGGCTGATGAAGGTGCACCGTCGCACTCCACGGTGAAAGGCATGCACATAGAATCCTTGGTGAGGAAGAAGGGGTCCCATGACGCGCATTTCCCACTGACAGGAGGACGATGACATGTGCCGCATCCATTTGAATACCCAAAAGGAAACTTTATTCGGGAGGGGACCGCCTCTCACCTGGCGGACCGCACTAGCCACAAGGTAATGTTGCCCGGTTTGTTGTGCCCAATTTAGGCATGTTGGGCCAGTCCATGGCATGTCGGGCCAAGCCGTTGGCCTCGGCTATCTAGTTCAGGTTGGGCAAGGTCTAACCTAGGTCAACCCGAACCAGGTGAGGTCGGCCTTGGATGGGGTGGGTCAGGTCGGTCCAACTTTGTTGGCCCAGACCCGAACCCCATTCCACCATTATACACATAAAAGTTATTTCCTGAAAAACTAGACTTACGTTTGATGAATCGTCTATGGTGCTCGAATCTTTGGAAAGATACTGTCCTTTTGAGATAATTCACATAAGTTTTAATGAATTTCAGTGTACGGTCGAGTTGGATCGAACTTGGATCCAACCGGTCACTCGACACTAAAATGCCTATAACTCATAGACAGGGTGTTCGATTTACACTTTGACTATAGCATCGGGACCCTAACAATATCGATGTCCTTTGGGATACTTTATTGTGGAACATCATAATAGTTGAGGCCTAAATGATATCTTGAGAATGAAATTATATGAAACTCAATCACACAGAGTCTGGGAAATCATGTGGGTGGCTTTAAATTAAAGAGCGACCATGTGTGGATTATCATCAAATAGATCATGTGTGGATAAACATTATAAAGACCATGTGTGTATAATAATCATAGCGAACATATGTGGATGAACATCATAGTGACTGTAGAGACAGAAAGTATGACATACATGGACATTACATTACTTTTTCGGAATATATAATACATAACAAAAACAAACACACAAGGACCGTAATAGTTTTGTGTCTTTGGAAACACAGAACATAATCTTCTAATCATGGTGAAAGATCATCAACATCTCCCATAACGATCTTCCCCTTCGGTTTTCTTACCTATATCCTTTATTTATATCCTGGGGAAAAGAAAAAATATAAAGGGTGAGCTCAAATGATCAGAAATAGTAATCATGGAGAAAATAAAACAAACCATATACATTTGAACGACAAAACATGAACATAAATATTACACATCAAAATGTTGAGTTGTGAATTAAATCATGGTAGTACGTAAGGTATAGGTCATAAAGGAACATTAATCATGATAAAATATCATGGGATTAAAACATTTAATTGTGGAAAACCATTAATCACATTATGTCATTTCCATAGTAGCCAATGAATTGCTGCGAAGACTATCTTAGTGGACAAAGTCCCTTTCTGAATCGATTTCACTCTTCGTTTCAGTCCTGTAACACTAAACTAGATTAACTTACCATTCCATCCATGTCTATCTCATGAGATATAAATCTTTACCCAATTCATTGGAGGTAGATATAGGTCTCACCCATCTCATAATGAAATCATTAATACTTGTGCCACAACATAAATATAAATCATTCATCACAACCTAAAGAATAAAAATGGGTTTCAGAAACATCATCCCATCATAACATAATCCGTATAAAAAAATGGATATCATTTTATCATAAGAAATGCGAATACATGTAAATAATAGAGATATAATACTTGAAACATACACATATTAGATAATTCCATCTTAAATGGAAAATGGTTTTGATAAAACACATGAAAATAATTCTTAAAGAAAATATAATTTCTTCTTAAAAATCATTTCGCTTTTCACAAAATGCCACATGATTTTAAAAGAAAAGGATTTTATTGAAATTAAAAATGAAATCATGTATAGTAAACTTCATGAAAATTAGGCATTATGAAACCGTAAAAATATGATCTTGCCGTATATGTTAAAAAAACATTCTCCTTGTACTTTTTCCGGAAAATTCAAAAAGTTCTTCGTATGGTAATCAAAAGAAATAATCATTCCATAAAAAATTTTAAAGAAAAAGAATGGTAAAAATGACTTTAAACATACATGGAATAATATTAAACACTTTTTGAAAAAAAATTTATGGAAATGAATGAAAAATATAACCCTAGTAAATACTTACGAACAAACAATCTCGGATAGAAATGATATTGGAAAAGGTATCCCTTACCTTATGTCCAATTTATTTAGTATTTGTCCGAGACCCCAGTATAGTGGGTATAAACATATTATTAACTTTTAAAAGAACTATTATAATATTTATGATATCATATATGATTCAATTATGAATGTATATTATCTGTTCATTGGTCAATTCCATGTTAAAGTAGTGTTTTGGGTAAAATCGTTTCATTTATCATCCCTCTTTTGACTTGTAATTATTACTATGATTACTTAGATCATGATTACTTAATTACATAATATAAAAAATTATATATATATATATATATAATATATATTCATAATATACATATATATAATAGGTCAGTAAATGGAATGAAATACATCGCTCATAGAGACGGCAGGTCGTACGTACGCATGAACATTGTTTTTTGTTTCCTTATTGAATTGAATGGAATTATGTAGATGACATATAGATATATATATTTATATATATCCAGTATAATTATTATTTCATATATTACATGATTACTTATTATATATACTTTATAATCATTCTTCAATTGTTAACATGGATAATGAATCTCATCGCGTCGTGGAGACGGTAATCCGTACGTACGCACGAGCGAAGATATCGTTCCCATATTTATTGAATATAATAGGAGTGGATGATATAATATCTTAGAATATTTATAATTTTATAATAATGAAATATAGTTATTATTTACACCATTATAACCATCCAATTAAGGGGGTGTTGGAAAAACTGATTACACCACGGCGTGGAAACGATATTCTGTACGTACGCACGCGCGGTGATTTTGTTTTTCCTAGGATGGATAGAATGTGAAATATGGTTGTTTAATATTTATAATAACATATATGTATATAATTAATACTTATGTTATTAATTTTTAATGATAAAACTAAAGAAGAGTTTGTAGAAGAAGAAATAAACATGAAATAGTCGGTAGAAGAGATTGCCTCTTCCTTGACACACCTCTTTTAAACTTCTTCATAGGGCACTAGAGATTGTCTTTAGAGATAACCAGAACCTATATGATATAACTATAGAGGTTGAGAAGAGTAATTTTCAGGGTTTTTTCTAGATTCAAGCGTCAAATGGGTGTGAAGAGAAGTGGGAAGCGGTGCCCTTTTCATAAGGGATGAGAGGGGGACCTTTGGAAAAACATATAATATTATTTTATAATAAAGTCATATTCGGTTTGTAATAGCTAAAAATTTATTTATTTATAAGATAAAGTTGGTATGGGACGAAATCCTCTCAAAAAATTGGTTTTATACATTTTTAGGATACTATTTCAACTTTATCATTTATATTTAACTCTAAGTTAAATAATTTACCTTTTATAGTGTAATCTTGTTTTATTACACTATATGGTTAATAAACTTACTATAAAAGAAAAATGAACCCCATGTGGTTTATTATTAATATATATAACCTTATCTATGTAATTTTTCAGAACATTATATTTTTAGAAATATAATAACAGCTAATAATACAATATTTGTTTTAAAACTATTTTATGTCAATTTTGACACTTTTGTGTAATTGATTTTTTTGAAAATCATAACAACATTATTAGTTCGAATAAAGATCATTTAATCAATACTACCATGTCATATTAACCTATAAAATTAGTTTAATTCATAAAAAGTGTCAAATTACATTTATTTGGGTATTTATAACATCAATTTTGTTAATATTTCAGTAATAAGGTAATTACTACATCATCGTGTCATAAATAAATTAAATTATTTAATGACTATAAATTATAAATAAAATACCATTATGTAGTAAATATTCTTATATTTATAATGAATATTTATAGGTGAATTTATCTTATATATAACCCTATATTAGAAATGTTTTAGTTATTAATCTTTGATTTTACCTATTTTAACTCTTCTTTAAATAGAATAATAATAAGTGTCTTAATCTAATCCAAGTGGACATAAAGGGTAATATTTTATTCCAAAGGATGTTTTGGGTCGAATTACACTTATCCAATAAAATTAATACAAGTGTTAGAGTTATAATAATAATATTTTTACCCTTAATTAACCTATTTACTTATAATCGTGGTAGATAAAAGTAAAAAGATACTATTCACAAAAAAAATATTTTTTTCATATTGATCCACATTTTACTCCTTGATATGAACCATTTCTCTGTGATTTTCTAAATTCCACTCACAGAAGTGGTAAAATTATGTTTTATGTAAATTTTCAAATTCTTCTATGAGGTGGGTAAAAGACGATGAAAATTTCAAACAAAAATTTATATATAAAAAATTATTATAAAATGACTCAAATGAAATACATTGAACATATACAGGTATTATGAATCAATTTTGACGTAAAATAAATTTAGTTAAAATAAATAATTATTTAAATAAACATTTGGTTTATAAATATTAACCTACAGTTTTCGCTATTAATCAAAAATTAAATGGTTTTAGAAAAATAACAAAAATTTACCCTACTCTAATTTCGATATTCCCAATCCAAAAATGAAGTCAATTTGAAATATGAAATTTATAAAATTTAAAAAATTGTGTATTACTATTCATAATGTCCAGTGGAAAATAATATTATAATTATATATGTTTTAATGAAAAATGGTATTGCGTACTACACACACTATCGAAGAAGGCCCTAATTGCATGTAATACAAGCCACGCCAGGGTTGCGTGTAGTGAATTCATCAATTGGTATTGCGTATAACATAATCAAAACTTATTTCATTTATACATTAAAAAAATATACTTAATTTTGTGTAGAATAATTTCCACAAAACAAATTGAAATTTTGTGTTACACGAGCCAAGAATAGTGTTGTGTATACTGCAAGCTAATACGGTATTGAGTATAGTACAAGATAATCTTTGGGTAGTGTATAATAGAAGACATACAAGAGATTAAAAATAATATATCTAATAATATCTCAGTGTGTTACATTATACCCCCCTTAAAATGAATTTCTCCCTCCAAATTCGTAGGGGTTATAAATGGTTTACTACTTGAATGTTTCATTCATAGAAACCCACATCGTAAAAAGGAATACTAAAACATAATTTTAAAAAGGGATGCTAGAATCATAACAGTCACCCAATGTAACTCAGCACTGGGTTTTCACAAAGGACAACATAGGTGAACATATGGATATGGAAGAGAAATATAACCATGAACTTCCAATGAAGAGTTGTAGAGGACATGGCTATGAAAAATCCAACAATCACAAAGCCATAAATTTTTTTATGATCTAAGATACCATCTAATTCATCAGATACAAGGGAACTAGGACAACATTTTTGGTTTCCAATATCATTTCTCTAAAGTTAAAGAAATTGGAATTAGATGAAATAATTTCTTGATTTTGGTATAATCTCATCGTTAGTCATTCCATGAACAATTTCAACTTCATCTCTTAATGAAATGAAGTTGAATTTGTCATTCGTGAAGTGTTAGCAGATCATGTGATAGAATGATGGGCCATTCCATCTATCTCAATCAAAAGGTTAGAAAAAGTTATCAAAAATACATAAGTCTATATATAGTGAGATTAATCATATATGGTTCCTAAAATGAACTTATACTTCATATATCATAATTTTGAATATAATAAAACAAGTTTCTACTAACCAGGGACTTCTTGTAGGCTAGTGGTCGGCGATAAAGGTCTGTCGCACATCGGTTGTGGGTTCGATTCCCACAGCCTTATCTGACTCGACGGGTTGTCTCCCATCCTAAAGGTTGTCTTTTTCCTAAAACTACATTATTATAACATTCCATATATAATATCAAAAAAGGTTCTAGCCTTAAACTATACTGACTTATGTCTAATATAATCCATTCCAATCTTTAGGCTTTGTTGGGACCAAGTTGCATGGAGAAGGAATTTTGAAGAGTTAGACTTTGTAGAGTGTTGTATTCTGTTGTCAAAGAAGATAAATCTATTCAATTTCTAAAAGGATCACAAACCAGACGATGCTTTTCTGATTTTTATTTCACACATATCATGAGTTAGGAGAACTTTGGAAGCAATCCTTATCAAGGAAAGGTGTAGAAATGTTGATCCCAGTCATATAATGTATTGATTGGAAGGAATGATGCTGCTAGAGGATAGGGATTCTTCAGTTCCCTATGCAACTCTGACGATGCTAAAGCTGATTTATCAAAGGAAAAATATCACGATAGTGCGAATCGTGATAAGAGAAGAAGAATTGTTATGGGAAGCAGTGAAGAGAGAAAAAGACAAAGAAATGTATTGAGCATGCAAGATTTAAGATGATTTGTAATTTTGCATGCAAGGCATGATTCAAGGTCAGAACATCGAAAAATGACAAATGAATGGAGTGTGCGGAAATTTAGGCAGGTTGCACGAAAAAATAAAGTGGCGTGCGAAATCGTAGGGGGTTGCGCTAAAGAATCTGCAGGATGCGCGAAATAGAGGAATGATGTTTTTCGCACAAAATGTGTTTTAAGATCAGAAGCTCAAAAATTTGCAAAGGCATGAGCTGCGCGAAAAAATTGGATCATTGTGCGAAATACGATGTCGTGTGAAAGGATGGGTCTGTGCGCAATGTGGAATGCGATGTGTAATTCTGCGCGCAATTGGTATTTCGTGCTTAGAAGGATGAAAATTGTCTAAGTCATGTGGTGCGCGAAATATTGAAGCGTGGTGCGAAATATGAAGTAGCATAAAAGATTTTTTACGCGCATAAAGGAGGTTTTACGCGCATATTAGTGTTTTTCACGTGGGTTCAAAAATGCCTATAAATATGAGGCTACCCTCCTCATTTGTAGACTCTCAATGCTCGACACATAAAAGAAATTACGATCTCTGGTGCACGTAAAATCTTACGCTAAGTATGTTGCGCCAAAAGAAAGAGGTTTTCTCGAAATAAAGAAAGTTGTGAGAAAAATTGTGAAGTTGCGCGAAAAGTGAAACTTTGCACGAAAAGGGGAAGTTGTGCGAAAAATATTTCCACGACAAAATGGAATTTTTATGCGAAATCCATTTTTATTGCGCTCATGGTACCTTAAAGGCTGCACGAAATATTTGGGGTCTTCGCACGTATTCAGTAGTGCGTAAGAGAGTTCTTACCGGCTTCTGGGTAAGAAAGTGAAGATTTGTACTTCAGAGAATACATCTGTTCAATTTTAAAAAATCACTGAAACATTGTGTTACCGTATTTGTGCTATGAGGGAGCACACACACTATTGGATTGTTTTCAAAGTGCTGCATGAGTGTAAGGGTATAACCTACTCGTTGTATTCCATATCAAAGTATTGTTTTCTAGTAGACTATGTGGTACTGGATTGTTTCTTTACCATACCAAGGACCTATCTACTCTTGTTGAGTAGTAAACCTTATAAATATATGTCCATGTTGTTGTATGTGTTCATCAGGGAAGAAACTCTTTAACAGGAGGCGAAGGTTGTTTCAAAAAGGGGAAACTTAAAAATAAAAAGATATCACTGATTCACCCCCTCCCCCTCTCAGTGATTCTTAGATCCTGAATGGGAACTTCAATTGTTATCATAGCGTAGTTCCCTTCGTTTATTATTTGCTGAAGTGTTTGTGGAGAAGTTGTGATGGAGAATATAAATTGTGTGAATAGTAAGGAGATTCCAATTTATTATGGAAAGAACTATCACATCTAGAAGGACAGAATGACGTCATATCTTATGTCTCTTGGATATGAAGTTCCTGAAACTACAAAAGATGGATTTCCTGCTATATATGACAAGGTACCTCTTACTCATGTCTATAAGAAGATTATTGAGAATGATGGAAGATCAAAAATGCATTACTCTCATCATTTTCCGATAGTGAGTTTTTAAGAGTAAAATGTGTCGCTAATGCTAAAGGAATCTGGGATAAGCTAATGAATATCTATGAAGGAAATACAAAAGTGAAGAAGGAAAAACTACAAATCTGGAGGCTGAAGTGTGAAGACTTGAAAATGGAAGAATCTGAATCTGTTGGAGAATTATTTACCAGGGTTATTGACATTGTGAGTACAATTAAATGTCTTGGTGAAATGTTAGAAGATTCTACAATTGTTGAAAACATCGTGAGAATTCTAGCTGACAAATTTGATGCTAAAGTTTCATCACATGAAGACATGGATCCGAAAAAATTATCTCTTGATGATTTCACAGTACTCTCATCGCTTATTAGATGAGAAGAGAGAAGACCATGGAGATCAAAGCAAAAGACGATAGAGAAATGCCATTCAAGGAAGAAAAGAAAGAGAAGTCGAAGAAAATTCTTATTAATGATGAAGCTGGTGAATCTGACTCTGAAAATGAGTTATGTCAATATTACGATGAAATTTTATCCTTGTTTTCTAAAAATGTTAAAAGAGGCACATGGAAATACAAAGGGAAACTCCCTTTGAAATGTTTTTAATGTGGAGCAGTTGGCCACATTGTGGCTAATTACCCTCAAAAAAGGAAAAATGACATCAGTGATAAAGAAGACAGAGGACCAATAAGTTCATGGAAAATATAGGTTCGAAAAGATTAATATTCTGGTATAGGTCATAATAAAAAATTTATTAAATCAAAAAGAAGAATATTTTTGTCAAAAGATGAAGAAGATGATGATAGCAAGACTGAATCAGAAAAATTTTCTACTGAGAGTGTTAGAGAGAGTACCTTTTTTGCAATAGTGAATAATGATGATTATGAGAGTAGTAGTATTGAGGAAGATGAGACTCAACTTGAACGATATCTGAAAGAAGAGTCGAAGGAATGTTTGAGGAAGATCAGAAATCTTGAGAAAGAAAACAAGAAGTTGATAAATGAAAATTCCACATTAAACAATAAAAAAGGTTTTACTGATGAAAAAATCAATATGGAAAGGGAGATTGATGATATGAAAAATTCTCTTGAGAATACAGAAAATCGTAATGATCATCTTGAAGTGAAGCTGAAGGAAAAAGATGAAGAGTTTGAAGTTGTCCAACAAAATCTGCATAAAGCTAAAGAAATAAATATCAGTTCCAAAAATTCTATCTTAGAAGTATGTGAATGTTCCAGTAATAATGAACCAAACAAGGATCTAAAAAAGTTACCTTCAAAGGTTGAAATGAATGAAAAAACTGGTTCTGATAAGAACAAGGCTGGAAAGAACAAGTATGTGGTAAAAAACAGCAATGCAGAAAAATCAGTAGTGCATAAAAATTTTGACTCAAGAAAAACTTCTAATACTTCTGGTACTGATGAATCTGAGCTGAAGAAGAGAGTTACCAATGAAAACATGAAGGTTTTTGAGAAGTGTGTTCACAACTCTGGTCTGTATAAAAGTTTCAGAGAAAAATATTCTTTCTATGGTTACTGCTGGTATTGTTGTGGATTCGGACACATGGAAAGTATGTGTTGGTTCAAACAACAACATTACAACTATTACAAAAGTTTTGAAAGACAAGGATTGAGTGGGATTCAACACTTCAAAATAGTATTTCTACAAATAAGTTTCAAAATATATTTGAGAATACTAGTGGGAATGTTGAGAATAGATTCCAACAATTGGAAAATTATTGTGGAAGATGTGATCAACCTGGATATCTTGCTAAGGGATGCCTTTGTCTGTTACCACAGCAGCAAAAGTATGTTAATAATCCTCAGAAGACAAATTTTTTAAAATACAAAAGGGACAAGTCTGATAAGTCTAAAAAGATACAATGCATGGTTCTCTATCCAGAACACATTGATTTGGATAGAAAATTGGAAGAAGAACAACATAAAGTGAAGAAAAATTAAGAACAAAAATCAGTTGTTGTTGAAACTGCTTTGATAGCTATAAAAGGAGAACTTCCATGGATTCTTAATAGTGGATGTTCTTCTAATATTATAGGAGACTTAAAAATTCTGACTAATGTGAATGAATTTAAAGAAGGAACTGTGAAATTTGGAAATGATGAATATCTATGGATCAAAGGTGTTGGATCGACCGTCATTAGAAAAGAGAAGATGAAATCCAGAAAAAAACTATATGTTGATGGGATGAAACATAGCCTACTTAGTCTGTCACAACTATGTGATGAGGGAAAAAATTGATCTTCAGAAAAGATGGATTTGTTGTGAAAAGTGAAAATGATGGAAACATAGTTACAAGGGGAAAACGTACAAGAGTAAATTTGTTCCAAGTTGGTGAAGTGCATAACTCTTGTTACATGGCTGTAGCGGATGAAAATCAGTTATGGTATAAACAGTTGGGGCACATGTGTTAGAGAAATATGTGCATGCTATCAACACGTGACAGTGTCCAAGATATGCCTATCTTATCAAGGAGAAGAGATTGGTGCTGCACTATTTTTGAAAAAGGGAAGATTGCAAACTCCTTTCATAAGAAAGTATACATTCATTCAAAACAACCCTTGGAACTCATACATTCTGATATATGTGGACCAATGAGAGAGAAATAAACAAATGTAGATAAGTACATTATTACTTTCATTGAGGACTTTACTCGCATTACTTGTGTTATGTACATGAGACATAAGTCAGATGCTCTGAAAATGTTTAAGAGTTTCAGGAGGAAAGTAGAGAAGGAATGTGAGTACTCAGTGAAGAAGTTGAGAAATGATAATGGTGGAGAGTATAAAAATGAAGAGTTTGAATGTTACCTTGAGAAACATGGAATTCGGCATGAGTTCATTTCAACATACACACCTCAACAAAATGGGGTTGCTAAAAGGGAGGATTCGAAGTCTGGTGGAAATGGGAAGAACTATGTTACTTGAACATAGTCGTTCTCATTATTATTGGAGGCAAGCCATGAGTACTGCTGTGTATATTCAGAACTGATGTTTCTATAGTCTAAACTCTGATATGACTCCATACGAAATGTTCTATGGAAAAACTCCAAGTCTGAAACATTTGAGAGTTTTTGGGAGTCCATGTATTTTAAAGAAGAAAGGTGGAAATCTGGGAAAATTTGAGCAAAGAGGCGATGATAGAATTTTTCTTCTCTATGCTTGAGAAGGAAGAGGATACATATGCCTCAACAAAGAAACAGGAAGAACTACTGATTCTTCAGATGTAAAAGATGATGAAAATGTTGAGAAAGAAAAGCAGTCTTATGTTGATGTGGAAGTTGAGAAGGATAGAGAAGATTTTGTTAACAACATTGATAATGCTACAGACTGTGTTAATCCTACTCAAGAAGAGGAATCCGACTCTGAAATATCGAGTGATGAGGATGGAGTTCAAACAACTCATCCTAGGTTGAGGAAACAAGTGGAGGTCAGAACAATATTGGAAATAAAAATCAGAAGGTTCAAACAATAAGAACAACGAATGATATATCACATACTTCTCTTTATTCGAAAGTAAAATCAAATGATTTAAATGAAGAATTTGAGCATCCAGAATGGGTTAATGCTATGAATGAAGACCTTGATCAGATAGAGAAGAATGATACTTGGGAACTTGTGCCCATGCGGGACAACAAGAACATTATTGGTACAAAGTGGGTTTTCTGGAACAAGCTGAATAAAGAAGGTAAAGTAATAAAAAACAAGGCAAGATTGGTTTTCAAAGGGTATTCACAAATTGAAGGAGTTGATTTTGATGAAACCATTTCTCCTGTGGCACGATTAGAAACAATAAACTATTTCTTGCCATTTATGTACTACGAGGTTACAAAATCTTTCAAATGGATGTAAAATCTGAATTCATGAATGGTGAACTTGACGAGGAAGTTTACATTGATTAAACTTGTTGATTTGTAATTTTAAAGGATGAAAATTTTGTGTTCAGGTTGAAGAAGGCTTTGTATGGGCTAAAACAGGCTCCACGAGCATGGTATTCTAAATTAGATTCTTTCTTGAAGAAGATGATCTTTAAGAAAGGGAGAGTTGATAGAAATCTCTATATCAAGGAATGTCATGAGTTTTCACTGATCATTATTGTTTATGTCGATGAAATTATATTTGCTGGAAATGATGAAAGATCATGTGAAAAATTTGATGAGGAGATGAAGAAGTTATTTGAGATGTCCATTCTGGGAGAAATGAAGTACTTTCTTGGGCTACAAATTTCACAAAAGAAGAATCATGTTTTTCTGTCTCAAGAAATGTATGCTAAGGAACATCTGATGAAGATTGGCATGGAAAATTCAAACAAGTTTTCACACTGATTTCAGTGTGAACCTAGTTGTCTAAAGATGGAGAAGGCAAGGAAGTTGATCAGAAAGAGTTTTGAAAGCTGATTGGAAGTCTGTTGTATTTGACTTCCTCAAGACCCGACATCGTCTATGCTGTTAATTTATGTGCAAGATTTCAGAGTGCTCCAAAAGAATCACATTTGATTGCAGGAAAAAGAATTCATTGATATATCAAAGGCACAAAAAATTTTGGAATCTGGTATGATGGCTTTGAAAATATTGATCTATTCAGGTATTCTGATGCTGATTGGGCAGGAAATGTTGATGATCAAATATCCACATCTGGTAGAGTATTCTTTCTAGGGAAATGTTGTGTTAGCTGGCATACCAAGAAACAAAATTCAGTAACTCTTACAATAGCTGAAGCTGAGTATGTTGCAGCTACTCAAGCTGCAACTCAAATAATGTGGAAGAAGACTCAACTGGATGATCTACTTGTTGAAGTAAAGCTACCATCACTCATGGGTTGTGATAATCAGAGTGCAATCAATCTTACAAGAAATCCAGTACAACATTCTCATTCAAAACACATTTAAATAAAGTAACATTTCATCAAAGAGAAGGTGGAAAAGAATGAATTTAGGCTGGAGTATGTTCCTACATCTGAACAAGTTGCTGATATATTTACAAAACTGTTACCGAAGGAACCATTTGCAAAATTGAGGTTGAACATGGGTGTAAAACATCCTACTCATCAAGGTTAGGTACGTGTTTCTATCCCCTCTCTCGTCTTACCTTTGTATAGTGTTTTCAAGGGGGAGAATTTTTTCATAAATCTATCCATATAGAAGTATGAATTATGGGGGAGTTGTGGATAAGCTTGAAACCAGCATGTATGTGTGTGAACTATTCTAACTGTTTGTTGGAGTATTTGTAGGAAACAATTTTGTTTCCCAGGAAATATGTAGAAGTGAAGAATGATGAAGTAAAAGATTGAAAGATGTTCTGAAGAAGGCTGAGGAGGTACGTTCATGATATTTCACAGTCACTCCTTTTGGATAGCATCATTTTGGCTGTCAATAATTCTTGTTTCCTACAATGAGTTAGCTCACTTAGGCTTAGAATTGTTGATAAGTAATCCATTGAAGAAGGTTACAAAGTTCAGTGATTTATGAATTTTGGTAGACACCAAAATCCAAAGGGGGAGATTGTTGGGTCCAAGTTGAATGGAGAATGAAGTTTGAAATGATAGACATTGCATAGTGTTGTATTCTATTGTCAAAGAAGATAAATCAATTCACTTTGTAGAAGGATCACAATCTAGAAGATGATTTGCAGATATGTATTTCACACATATCATGATTTAGGAGAACTTTTGATGCAAGCCTTATGAAGGAATGGGGGAGAAATGATGATGCCAGTCATATAATGTTTTTATTGGAAGGAATGATGCTACTGGATGATAGGGATGTTTCAGTTCCCTTTTCATGAAAGGCATGATTCAAGGTCAGAACATTGAAAAATGACAAAGGCATGTAGTGCGCGGAAATTTAGGCAGGTTGCACAAAAAAATAAAGTGGTGCGTGATATCGTAGAGGGTTGCATGAAAAAATCTACGGGATGCGCGAAATAGAGGAATGATGTTTTTCGTGAAAAAGGTGTTTCGAGATCAGAAGCTCAAAAATTTGAAAAGGCAAGAGCTGCGCGAAAAAATTGGATCATTGCGCAAAATACGATGTTGTGTGAAAGGATGGGTTTGCGCGCAATGTGGAATGCGGTGTGGAATTTTGCGCGCAATTTGTGTTTCATTCATAGAAGGATGAAAAATGGAAAAGGCATGAGGTGAACAAAATATTGAAGCATGGCGCGACATATGAAGTTGCATAAAATAGTTTTTACACGCATGAAAGTGGTTTTACGCGCGGATTAGAGTTTTTCGCGCGGGGTCTAAAATGCCTATAAATATGAGGCTATCACTCCTCATTTGTAGACGCTCAATGTTCGACACATAGAAGAAATTCCGAGCTTTGGTGCACGTAAAATCTTACGCTAAGTAAGTTGCACGAAAAGAAAGTGGTTTTCGCAAAATAAAGATTGTTGTACGAAAAATTGGGAAGCTGCGTGAAAAGTGAAACTTTGCGCAAAAAAGGGAAGTTGCGCGAAAATGTTTTCTGCGCCAAAAGGGAATTTTTATGCGCAAGCCATTTGTATTGCTCTCAAGGCACCATAAAGGCTGCGTGAAATATTTGGGGTCTTCGCACGTATTCAGTAGTGCGTAATAGAGTTCTTAAAGGCTTCTGGGTAATAAAGTGAAGATGTGTACTTCAAATAATACATTTGTTCTATTATAAAGAAGCATTGAATCATTGTGTTACCCTATTTGTGGTAAGAGGGAGCACACACACTATTGGATTGTTTTCAATGTGCTGCACGAGTGTAAGGGTATATCCTACTGGTTTTATTCCACATCAAAGGATTGTTTTCTAGTGGACTGTGTGGTACTGGATTGTTTCCATACCAAACCAATGACGTAGTTACTCTTGTTGAGTAGTGAACCTTGTAAATCTAGTGTTCTTGTGGTTGTATGTGTTCAGTAGGGATGAAACTCTTTAATAGGAGGCGAAGGTTGTTTCAAAAAGGGTAAACATAAAAAGAAAAAGATATCACTGATTCACCCCCTCCCCCTCTCAGTGATACTTGGATCCTTACTGGGAACTTCAGGTTTATCCAATATACTTATTTCCAAGCTCATAATAGAAATAAAACAATTACTAGAAATGGCATCTGCCGAGCATGTGGATACCATCATTTATCCCCTATATATCATACGATATGTCTTGTTCATCAAAATACAAACATTTTAATACCTTAATCATGTATTCTGTTGAAAAATGAATACTCATTGACCCTTAGGGAAAACATGAATGCTGTCAAAATTTAACACTTTCCACATACAAAAATCCAAAATTTTCTATATACTAAAACCATGATATAACTCTGTCCTTGTATCAGTCATGATCTCATTTAATTTTTGCTTTATCACTTAATTATGCACAAATCATCTTCTTTACAATAATATTTCAATCTCTTTTCATGGTTACTGGTACTATATTGTTATTGAAAACAAATACATTGACATTCAAAATTCCATGATTCCATAATTGAGATTCCATGATACTATTTTGAAATCCAATTACATAAAATCTTAATCATTACATATCATCATTGTTATACTCAACAACACATATAGTGATGGAATGTGACTTCATTTTATCCTTTTCCATAAGAGGCTTCTCACGGTGATCATCATTAACCCTTTGAATAGGGCATTCATTAGTATAATGCCCCATTTCCTTGCACTTCAAACATTGAAGTGCTGTTGGTGAGTTCTCAACAGTCCATTCTTTATTCACATCATTAGCAACCCTTTTTCCATTATTTTGACACTCAGTTGCTCGATGACCTTCTTTTCTACACTTAAAACATTTTTTAGTCCCTTCAAGACAATCTCCACTATTCTTCTTTCCACACATTGAGCATAAAGAAACGTTCATCTTCTTTTCACCATTATTCTAAGACTTCTCCTTGAACTCCATCCTTCATTTCTTGTCAAAACAATGAGATTGATATGTAGCACCAACTTCCATTTATACCTTGATAGAACAATACACAATTTCATCATATATATTGAAGTCTCTTAAGGATAATGCCCTTCGAATACATGGTTTTAAGCCACTAAAGAATCAATCAACTTTAAATTCAGGTTAGATGATAAAACCAAATGCATACCTTGCAAGACTTGTAAAATTCGCATCGTATATACCAACAGATTCATCATTATTTGTCTTAAGCTCAAGGAAATCCTTTTCCAACATTGTTCGAAGAATACTAGGGAAGTACTTATTGAAAAATAAGATCTTGAACTCATCCCATTCCATGAATTAAATTTCATCTCAGGGCCTCATATTCTTAATTAGAGTCCACCATTGATTTGATTCACCTTCTAAATGGTAAATATCCAGAATGAATTATTCATGTTCCGAACAATGAAGTATGGAAAATATCTTTTCAATTGTACTGACCGATTGTGTAGAAACTAGTGGATTAGATGACCCACTAAAAGAAGGTGGACGTTGCCTCATGAAGGACTCAATAGAATATTGTTCCCTTCTCTACTCATTTGGAAGTCCAGATTGATTCATAGCTTGTGTATGTATAGAAATAATATTTTTCACTCCATATCCAATAACATTGGTTGGTTCAGGAGTACAATAACTTCATTTTCCATTACATTGATCAACACGATTCCTTCGGTATCCATCCATCATCTAAAACCCAAAAAGATTAGTGTGAGAGTAAAAAAACATGCTAGGGAAAAAACATAATAAAGGGGGAGTACCTTCAATATATAACATCTTAGGGTTAATTATTTGATTATTACCAAAATTCTAGGACTATAACCTATACTTATTCTTAACCATAGGGACTTCCCTACACATACCTTAGAAATATCTCTTGGGATCCCACTAAAGTTTTCACATCCTAGTTTCCAAAGGTTAACTAAACCTTTAATCTGATACAAACGGTAGAGACCCAAATCATGACGTACATGGGCATTACATTACTTTTGCAGAATACTTAATACATTGAAAAAAACAAACACACAAGGTCCATAATAGTTTAGTGTCTTTGGAAACTCAAAACATAATCTTCTAATCGTGGTGAAAGATACTCAAAATCTCTAATAAAGATCTTCCCGATCTATTTTCATACCTAAATCCTTTCATTATATCATTGGAAAAAGAAAATATATAAAGGTGAGCTCAAATGCTCAGTAAGGGTAATAATGGAGAAAATAAAACAAAACATATACATTTGAACTTAACAACATGAACACAATGTTTACACATAAAAATCATGAGTTGTGAAATAAATCATAGTAGTACGTAAGGAATATGTCATAAAGGAACATTAATTATTATAAAATATCATGGGAATAAAAACATTAATTGTGGAAAACCATTAAGCACATGATATGATTTCCATATTAGCAAGGAATTTCTACCAAGACCATCTTAGTTGACAAAGTCCCTTTCTAAATCGAGTTCACTCCTCGTTTCATTCTTGTAACACTAAACTGGATTATCTTACCATTCCAGACATGTCTATATCATGAGATATAAATCTTTACCCAATGAATTGGAGAGAGATTTAGGTCCCACTCATATCATAATTAAATCATTCTTTCTTGTGCCACAACATAAATATAAATCATTCATCATAATACAGAGAATAAAAATGGGTTTCACTAAAATCATCCCATCATTACATAATCCAAATAAAACAATTTTATATCATTTCATCATAAGGAAAGTGAAACCATATAAATAATTGAGATATTATACTTGAAAATTACACATATGAAATAATTTAATCTTAAATGGAAAATGGTTTTGATAATACACTTCCAAATAATTCTTGAGGAAAATATCCTTTCTTCTTAAAAATCATTTTTCATTTCACAAAATCCCACGCAATTTTAAAAGAAAAGGATTTTATTGAAATTAACCATGAAATCATGTAGAGTAAACTTCATTAAAATAAGGAGTTATGAATTCGTACCAATCCATTCCTGCAGTATGAGTTAAAAAAACAATCTCCTCATACTTTTTCCGAAAAAGTCAAAAAGTTACTCATATGGTAATCAAAAGAAAGAATCTTTACATAACACAATTTAAAAGTAAAAGAGGGGTAAAAATGACTTTAAATATACATGTAATAATATTAAACACTTTTTCAAAAACATATTTATGGACATGGATGAAAAATATAACCCCAGTAAATACATACGAATAAACAATCTTGGATAAAAACGAGATTGGAGAAGTCATCCTTTAACATAAGTCCAATTTTTTCCATATGTGTCCATGACTCTGGTATAGTGGGTTTAAACATATTATTAACCTGTAACAGAACCATAATAATATTTACGATATCATATATTATTCACATACAACTTTATATTATCCGTTCATTTCTCCATTCCATGTTAAAGCAATGTTATGGGTAAAAAGTTTTCATTTATCTTCCGTGTTTTGGCTTGTAATTATTAATATGATTACATAAATTGTTATTAAATAATTACAGAACATATATCATGATTTATATATAATATTTATTCAGAATATACATATATATATATATATATAATATTGATAAATGGAAAGAAATACACTGGTGATGGAGATGGTATGTCGTACGGTTGCATGAATGCTGTTTTTCGTTTCCTTATTGAATTGAAAAAAATTAAGTAGATGACATACATACATATATAAATAAATAAATATAGTATCATTATTATTTCATATATTTCATAATTACTTATTATATATACTTTATAATCATTCTTTAATTGTTAACATGAAAAATGAATCACATCGCGTGGTGGAGACGGTAATTCGTACCTAAGTACGAGCGATGATATC
This sequence comes from Viscum album, assembly GCA_963277665.1. Lineage (NCBI taxonomy): Eukaryota > Viridiplantae > Streptophyta > Magnoliopsida > Santalales > Viscaceae > Viscum > Viscum album. Next base: position 1,751,133,585 of record OY728164.1, read on the forward strand.
AATCCAATATTTATTGAATGGAATTATAGAGGGTGATATAATATATTAGAATCATTATGATTTTATAATAATCATATATAGTTATTTTTTACACCATTATACCCATACAAGTAAGATGGTTGTGGAAAAACTATATACACCACATCGTGGAGACGGTATTCCGTATATACGCATGCGCGATGATTTCTTTTTCCATAGGGTGGATAGAAGGTGAAAAAGGGTTCTTTCATATTTATAATAACATATAACTATATATGTTACACTTATGTTATTACTTTATACTGAAACAACTAAATAAGAGGAAGTAGAAGAAGAAAAAACTAGAAAGAGTCGGTAGAAGAGATTACCTCTTCCTCGACGAACCTCCTTTAAACCTCTTCTTATGGCACAAGAGTTGGTATTTTGAGAAGAAAAGAATCTATATAATATAACTATAGATGTTGAGAATAGTAATTTTTAGGGGTTTTCGGAGCTTCAAGTGTCAAAAGGGTGTGAATTGAAGAGGGAAGGGGTGACCTTTTTATAAGGGAGGAGATGGGCACCTTTGAAAAAACATATAATATTATTTTACAATAAAGTCATATTCACTTTATTATAGTTCCAAATTGATTTATTTCAAAGCTAAAGTTGATAAGGGTCTAAATAATATAAACCAATAGGTTTTATACCAGTTTATTTTACTATTATAACCTTATCATTTATATTTTACTCTAGGTTTAATAATTTAACTTTTAATGTGTCTTCTTGTTTTCTTACACTATATGGTTAATAAACATACTATAACAAGACAAACGAAAACCATGTGGTTCATAATTAATATATATAAAATTATCTAAGTCATTTTTCATAACCTTATATTTTAAGGAATATAATAACATTTAATAATATAATATCTCTTTTAATTAATATTTTATGTCAATTTTGACACTTTTTGGTAATTGATTTTTGTGAAAATTATAACAACCAGATTAGTACAAAAATGTTAATTGAATCAATAATTATATGTCATGTTAACCTATAAAATTAGTTTAATTCATAAAAAGTCTCAAATTACATTTATTTGGATATTTATAACATCAATTTAGTAAATATTTCATTAATTAGGTAATTACTGCATCATCATCGTGTCATAAGTAAATTAAATTATTTAATGTCTAAAAATTATAAATAAATTACAATTATGTATTAAATCCTTTTAGTTTTCTTTTATAGTCTAATTTATCTTATTTATAACCCTATATTAAAAATGTTTTAGTTTTTAATCATTGATTTTAACTATTTTTACTCTTCTTTAATTAAAATAATAATAAGCGTCCTAGTCAAATCCATGTGGACCTAAAGGGTAATATTTTATTCCTTAGGCTGTTTTTGGTCGAATTAAACTTATCCAATAGAATTAGGACATTTGTTAGGGTAATAATAATATCATTTTTACCCTTAATTAACCTATTTACTTTTAACTGTGTTAAATAAAAGTAAAAAATTTACTTTTCACCAAAAATTATTTTTATCTTACTGAACAACATTTTACTTCATGATATTAACCGTTTATTTGGTATTTTTAAAATTACACTAACAGAAGTGGTAAAATTAAGTTTAATGTATATTTTCAAATTCTCCTAGGAGGTGGGTAAAAGACGGTGAAAAGTTCAATAAAAAAATTATATCTAATTTTTTTATAAAATGACTTAAATTAATTACATTGAAATTATACAGGAATTATAGATCAATTTTGACATAAAATAATTATAAATAAAATAAATAATTATTTAAATAAATTGTTGGTTTTCAAATATTTACCCAGTGTTTTCACTATTCATAAAAAATTGATAGTTTTCAGAAAAATACCAAAAATTCACCCTAGGATAATATCGATATTCCGAATCCAAAAATGAAGTCCATTTTGAATGATAAAATTAATAAAATTTCAAAAAGTTGTTATTAATATTCATAACAGCTAGTTCATTATAATATTATAATAATATCTCATTTAGTGAAACTTCGTATTGCATACTACACACACTATCGAAGAAGGTATTGATTTCATGTAATGCAACCATGTCCGGGATGTGTTTAGTGAATTCTATGTTCGGTGTTGCATATAACATAATCAATACTTATTTCATTTATACATTAAAAAAAATCTATACTTTTTGTTGCGTAGAATAATTTCTACAAAACGAATTGAAATTTTGTGTAACACGAGCCAAGAATAGTGTTGCATATACTGTAAGCTAATACGGTGTTGCATATAGTACAAGATAATCTTAGTGTAGTGTATAATAGAAGACATCAATGAAATTAAAAATTATATATCTCATTAAATCTTGGGGTGTTACAATGACCCTTTGTGGATTAAAATCATAGAGACCATGTGTGGATCAGCATCATAGCGACCCTTTGTTCATCCGAATTATAGACCATGTGTTGATGAGAATCATAGTGACCCTATTTGGATCAAAATAATAGCGACCCTATGTGGATCAACATTATAGCGACCCCATGTGGATCAGAAATGCACGACCAGATGAGGACCATCCTAAGAGTAGCACGTCATGGATCAATGAAATATGAACTGGTGTGGATCGGTAAGGAAAAAAATTCTTGGATCAGTTGTGGAAACATTATAACCCAATAAAATAATATAAGTTAAGATTAATCATCTTTTTTCCTGATCTCTGAATTGTATTCTTGGTTATATCTGAGTATTTGGCATTATGTGTTTTGTTTGAGATCTTGATTTATTGTTTTCCTTTGTTTATTTCAGAGAGTCCTTCGAGGGTCTCCAGTTCCCTATAAGGTATTTTTATAATCAACCCTGAATGGGATTTTCTTGCACTATGTGTTGTATTGGGGAGACTATGACAGCTCATCAGAGACTATAGGAGGTAGGACCAATTTGTACGTTGAGGAGACTGGTTGATGTAGAGAGCTGTGGAGATGAGTTTTTCCTACTCGTTAGGTTGAATCCAAGGAGGAAAATTATGGAGTTGTTTCATATTTTCACTTGTATTGTATCATTTAGTTGGGCTTTTATTCTGACCATTTAAATTTTTTACACACATTTACTCCTGCAATTTACAATGTGGTTTACATCTTGTCGGGTTCTTGGTATTTGGGTTTGAAGGTTCGAAAAAATTGTCTTCCCATTTAAGGTATATGCATTTTCGGTTCTACTCACCAACCCCAGACATATGGAAGGTAGGCTTGGAGATTTCATTACCCAAGCATTAGAGGACAGATCATGATAAAGTGATATAATAGGATTAAATTATAAAAAATATATAAATCTATGATATTTCCAATAGAGAAATATTGTTAAGTATTTTGAGTGTGGTTTTCACTTCGAGGAGCCCGGTGTTGGTGTAGTAGCCTTTGTATATATTCAACAGGACCTTGATTTCTGATTTCTGACTCAGTGCATGAAATCACAGATTTTCGGGGTTTTTTAAATGTTTTAATTTTGATCTATTTAGATTTAGAAAACTAGGTATAAATTATTGACCATAGAGCACCTATTTCTATTTAGGGTTCCACCACGTAGACTGCCATCCTAGATTCTAGAGAGAGTTTATAATGACATCCTACCAATAAATGATGCTTCGGTTCGGGGCCCTCTTACAGCGATAGAAAATTCGAGTGGTGAAACAGTGACACCACTTCTCATTGGGTAGTCATTTCCACTGTCCCTACTAGAAAACAGTGCACACCAACTGAGCGCATTGTATGATTTCTAGTGGGAGATTCCTCAAAGGACTCAAGGTGACACAGATCCCTAGGTAGTTGATGACTGGATGGAGGCTGTAGCATGAGTTTTTCTTCATCATTAAGACACTTGTAGATATGATGGTGATCCTAGATGCTTGCCTCTTCTAGGGAACAACATATAGATGGTGTATCCCGACCCTCCTATTACATGTTGAGGCAGCCCTCAAATGGATAGACATTGAGAGACTCTTCATGGTAGAGTTTGATCCATAGAATCTATGCTCTGTGCATATTCATGAGCTCCTACACATACAACAGGGATTCTTGAGAGTAGCCCAACACTCGTCGAGATTCACTGACATCTCTCTCTACTCTACTAATATGGTAAGAGAAATTTTTTTAGGGACCGAACCTTTGAGAAGGATCTCCAATGGGAGATTAGTGTATCGATGATATCTCTCAGTAACCCAATGTAGGCTGGATTGCAAAAACAACCATTATTGGTTTGGAGCTTCTTAGTTGAGCAAACACCATTGGGAGAGCCACCACAGGGCGACAAGTTGTCGAGTCATTTGTAGGAGGCAATACCAAGATGGCGTAGAGGACCAAGTGGGTCAGGCCTTTCGTTGGACGACCCTAGGACGTAGTGTAAGAGGTATGAAGATCACAAGGGATACTAGGAAATTGAGGAGCATATTATGCATCATGTGCTATGTGTGGGGCCACATGGCTCCCAAATACCCAACCAATCTTACTGACGATTGGAAGAAGATCAAGGGGCCATCGATGAAGAGGTAGAGAATCGAGTGAGGTGGTCTGACGGGTGTCAAACATGGCAGTGGAGTAGGATGTGTAGCATGCAGTGGTCATTGTTTTTAGGTTCTAACAGCACCACCTCTAGGTGGTCCACCCAGACCTCAGGGAATAGGCAGACAAGGATGAGCTAAGCTTCATGTAGTTGAGGCCTATGAACATGATTCTCTAGAAATGATTTTCGGTATGATATTTTTCTACTAAACCCTAGATATAGTAATTACAGATATAGGTGCTAGTCACTATTTCATTTCAACGACTCCTGTTTAGAGCTAGGAGATTCTGGTCGATCCATTTGCTCGATCTATACAATTAGAGACTCATACGAGAGAGAATTAGATGATTACACACTAGTTCCAGTTTTATGAGCATACTATAAGAGGTGAGAGATTTTTTTGGGGTCTTGTAGTAAAAAAGATGAGGCCTTATGGTGTCATATTGGGTATAGAGTGGTTATATATAGTCCTTGCGGACAATGAGTATTTTACGGTCAATGTGTGTTGTGTTTTTAATGAGGGGATCAGGTTTTCCATCGACAACGAGAATGGACCCACTGTATCACATGATGGGATTTCTAGGAGGAGGGTACAACAGATCACTCATCCATGGGCAGGACTTAACCTTGGAGAAGTTGAAATAACGAATCTGATTTATCCTATAGTGGTGGACAAGTATTCTAATGTCTTTCCTAATGATGTCCCAGGACAGCCTCATCCCATAGAGGTAGACTTCTACATTGACTGATACCCCAGGATGGCATCAATATCTAATCTAGTATATCAGATAGCTCTTGTGTATATTTATTATTTGTGTGTATATATTGAGGAATTCCAGAGTAAAAGGTTCATAAGGGCCAATCCTTCTCTATGGGCATCCCTGATTCTATTCTCCATTAAGGAAGATGAGAGTATGAGGAATTTTTTTTAATTTTCAGAGCCTAAACTGGGTGACCATGGTGAACATGTGTCTTTTTCCAGGGATTGATGATATATTTTACTAGATTAGTGGAGCATGGTGGTTTTTGAATATTTGTCACGACCCATCCTCGGGGCCCATGTTGTGACGACCCCAAGCACACCTTCCATAGGCCATGGGCTGGAGACTAGCACCAAAGGCGTAAATCCCGATAACTGGGAAGGAATTGCCTTTATAAAAGTAAACAAAACATCACAGAGTACAAGCGGATGTAAAACACTAAGTACAATAGAAAGTGCTGAAAATTAAATGGGCCGGAATACAAACTGGAAATACAGCTACAACTGAACAAAAGTACAACAGAAAATGACAACAGCTAGAAGAAAGGAAGCGGCTCCTGGGTCCTCCTCCTCGGATCCTACCTAAAGGGTAGGTACATATAGTGCATCTCATGGATCATCCACCACAGATCCTACCTGAAGGGTAGGTACAGATAGCCTCCACTACACTCTCTCCCGTCAACCTCCTCTGTGTGTCGTCTCATCGTGAAGTCCATCTCGGATACTGACTCGTCGTGTGGTCCACCTCTGGGTACCGTACAATCCTCGAACACTCAGCCGCCTTCAGCACTGCCTGTCGTCTGCAACCAACACAACGAGGTGCGGGCATAGCCCGTTCAGGGGTGAGTATAAAGATACTCAGTAGGGACCCCGAGACCCTCAAGGTCTCTCTAAAACCAACAAGGATAACCACAATTAAAATCGCAACAGATAACCTCAACATAGGTATATGCACATGCATACACCTAAGTTATCAAGTAACCCATCTCAATCATGGGGAAACACAAAGATTATGAAATCAACGGATAACCACTACCCATGTATATGACCATTCATATACCTAAGTTATCAAGTAACCCATCTCAATCATGAGGTAAAAACAAAGGTCATAATCTCAGCTCAAACCAGAAATTTCATTATCAAAACTGTAATTGCTGAAGAGCCCCATCTCTGGAGAGTACATTGATCCTTTCACGACTCTGAGTTACTGCTCACTAACCTAAGATTGCTGAGGTAATCCTCCTATCGTGTACTATGGGCCTACTGCTACAACCAAACACTTCCCACCATGGGTATACCACTACAACCAAGAGCTCCCCCTCATAGCCTCCAGAGGTACTCCATCTATCGAGTACCGCGGGTCTGCCGCTAAACCAAGCGCTCCTTTGTCGTGGATCTACCGCTACAACCAAACGCTCCCCCTCATAGCCTCTAGAGGTACTTCTTCTGTTGAGTACTATGGGTCTTCCTCTACAACCAAGCGCTCCTCTGCCATGGGTCTGCCACTACAACCAAGCGCTCCCCATTGGGCTATCTGAAACACACCGAGTCGATCGGTCAAGCAGTCATCAGGTCTCATCCGGCTACACGGTCTCCGTACTCTGCACGCTCGTCTCAAGGAGGGTTCGCTCCATGATCTGTTGGTAGATACTACAAGTATCACAATGTTCCACGAAGAAGTATCTCAAAGGACCTCCTCGTCACATGGGTCTCAACGCAACAGACGGCGCGTCAATCAGACGCCCGGTCTGTGAGTTACTAGCCTTTTCATCCATAGGGCCCGGTTGGTTTCGTGTGCGAACCAACCCGACCGTATATCAAATGTACCCCAAACTCTTATATGGTATACTCATAGGGACCATTTCTCCACGTGATCACCAACGCCGCTAACGGTTCGTCAAACGGACGTCTAGTCTAAAAGTTATTAGCTTTTCCGTTCCAGGGGACCGGTTGGATTTCAGGTACAATCCAACCTAGCCACTATCCAACTGCATCCAAAACTCAAGAGAAGTATGCCAAAAGTTCTGTCTCGTCAAGAGGAAATCAACGAGACAGACGGCGCATGAATCGGACGCTCGGTCTGTGAGTTATTGGCTTTTCGTTCCAGGGGCTCGGTTGGTTTCATGAGCGAACCAACCCGACCGCACTCTGACGGAATCCAAATCTCGAGCGGAGTAAGCCAAAAGTTCCATCTCATCAAGAAGAAATCAACGAGACAGAAGGTGTGTCAATTGTACATCTGGTCTGTTAGTTATTGGCTTTTTCCTTCTAAGGGCCCGGTTCGTTTCGTGAGCGAACCAACCCGACCGCACTCCGACAGCATCCAAACCTTGAGCGGAGTAAGCCAAAAGTTCCGTCTTATCAAGAGGAAATCAACGAGATAGATGGTGCGTCAATCGGATGCCCGGTATGTGAGTTATTGGCTTTTTCGTTCCAGGGGCTCGGTTGGTTTCGTGAGCGAACCAACCCGACCGCACTCCGACGGCATCCAAACCCCGATCGGAGTAAGCCAAATGTTCTGTCTCATCAAGAGAAATCCAACAAAGTCGATGGAACGTCAATCGGACGTATGTAACTCAAGTTATAAGCGTTTTCGCTCTGAGGGACCAGTTGGTTTCGTGTACGAACCAACCCGGCCGAACCCAAAGTTCTCCGAAACCATGAGTGTAATGTACCAAAACGACCGCCTCGATCCATGGATCGCTACACAACTGAAAGTTTCTCAATTGGAGGTCTGTTTCCCATTATATAGGAAAAAGATCGAAAGGGGTCCAAAAACGGGGGGTCTCTGCCCGGACCGACCTGGCCCAACCCCCCTGGGTCGGCCCAAACTGGGTCGACCCGACCCAGGTCCAGGTCCGACCAGGATGGGCGCGACCCGGCCCGGCCCGGTGTAGGCGTGACCCGGCCCTGTCCACCCAAGCCGGCCCGGCTCGGCCGGGTGGCTCGCTGGCTCGCCCAGCGAGCTGCTGCTCCGCGGACGCGACATGCTACGCGTCCCCCCTGGATCCCGCGTGGCCGCGGGATCCACTCACTTTCCATCGCAGCTTCAGCCGCGGCGGTTTCTCCAGGCGGCGTGCCTGGGCGCCGCCGCAGCTGAACGCCCGGCCGGTGTCGGCCGCCACCTCCGGCCGCCGGCTCCGCCGCACCTCCGGTGGTGTCTGCGGGCCACTGGAGTTGCTCCTGTGGTCCGTTTTCAATTCTGTATGTGCCGAAGTTAATCCCGGGTCTCTTTCTTCACTGCGGAAACATCAAATCGTCTCTGCGGCCTGTTCCTTCAATCCCCGTCATTCCTCATGTCAAAAGAACAAACTGCGGAGTCTTCCTTTCATGTTCGTGGTCCCAATTACGACCACACTTTCGTTCAGCCTTGATGGCGCGGCGCGACGGCACACCACATCCTTGTCGCATTCCTCCTGGTTCCAGCGCGGTGCCGTCGCACCATGCCGCCATCTTCCGAATAGCAACAACACAACAAAAAAGGGGAAGGAGGGTCAACCGTGTTCATGTGGTCCGACCTCCTCCCGTTAAGATGATAACAAATGTCCTAAAAAAATAATTCGAGGAATGACAAAGGATGTTTCACGAACAATAAGCAATAAACCTCTACCTCAAGCGTCGTTGAGCAAGGGTTCGTCACGGAAAATTCCGTCGTGGGAGAAGGCGTCGCGGAAGGGGGGTCGTCGCGGAATTAACCATCATGGAAGAAAAGGTCCGCCGCGGAAGGAACGTCATTGACGTTTGGTGATCTCGGAGGAAGACGTCTCTCACCATCGTCCGCCGTCGGAGGCCGGCGTTCTTCGTCGACGGTGGTGCGTTCTTCGCGTTCCTCATCGAAGAACGAAGAATCTCCCCTTTATCTCCCAAAGCCTTAACACAACACAAAACCCCACATAATAAAATAAGTCATAAACTTATTTTATTATTATAACATAAGAAATTGAAAATCAAAAGATAATAAATGAACAATTAATTTAGTGAATTAAATGTAACAATTTTACTACCCAATTTAATGGGGCGTTTCTTAACTAGAAAAAACGCATGGTTGACTTTATTTAAAAGTGGTTTGCGCGGGTGCGTTACTTAGAGGAAAAGAAACGGTGGGGCTCATTCGGGCCCCACCTCACAAATATCCTACCATGTTGGTAGAATATGTTGGGTTCCACCATATCCTCTTAAATTAGCATAAGTGGATTTAAGTGTCTTTAAGTGAAATAAAATATAGTTGTCGCACCACTTTATTTTATTTCTTAACTTAACCCCAAAAACTATAAACCACACCCGAGCAAACGAATCTCCGGAAAAGGTGTTTCTAAGAAATTACCAGCGTTTCGATTCCCTTGGTGCCCTTAGAATTCGATTCCGAGCATCGGTACAAAAGTTAGAAAAACCCACTCGTTCGTTCACTGAACGTACCTGAGCTAAACTTCGGAAAATGCTTTCGGGCACACCGGGCCTCGGAATCAGGTGCCGTCGGAAACTTTGTCCTTGTAAAATTCCATATAAAATTAACAAAAAAAATTCCCTTGATTTTTACGGGTATTTAAAATATAGTCCTTAGATCATGCTATTGTTAGCTCTGGTTACAGAATGAGGACGTACTGAAAAAAGCCATCAGATATCGGTCTAGAAAATATTTTTTCTAGGTAATTCCATTCGATGTGAGGAATGCTCTAGTATTGTTCATGGGGCTTATGAACATGATCTCCTAGATTTATCTAGATCACATCATTGTGGACTTCATAGATGACCTCTTGATATAGTCGACATCATAGGAGAAGCATTCCATACACCTACAGATTGTTATGGACACACTCAGAGAGTAGTAGAATTTTGTAAAGCTCTCAATGTGCCAATTTTTTATAAGAAAATTCCACTTCATGGGGAACATTATTTTTGTGGTTGGAGTTTTTGTGTTCCTCGAGTGGATAGAGGCAATTCTTACTTGGGAGGCACCATGGAGTCTGTCTAAGGTGTATAGTTTCCAAGGGGGGCTGGGTACTACAAGGGAATTGTTCCTGACTTATCAATAGTTGTGTTACCCATGTCAGCATTGAAAAAGATGTACAACCCTTCATGTAGATGGAGAAATTACACTAGACTTTTCAGGAACTGATGAAGAGACTAATGAGTGCCCCCCATCTTGAGGCTACCAGAAGTGGGTCTTGGGTATGTAGTATACTTAGAAGCATAGGGAATTGTACTAGTTAATGTCCTAATGAAAGAGAGAGATGAGATCACATATGGCTAATGATAGTGGTGATAACACAATAAGAACTACGCAACTATAGACCTTGAGTTAACAATAGTGGTCTTTGCACTGATGTTGTGGTGACATTACATGACGGAAAAACTTACCTTAAGTATATGACAATTACTTCCCCACTTCTTCATCGAGCTAGGAAGGCAAATCTTAGAGACGTAGAAAATGGGGAACGACATGCTCATATATCCGCAGGACCGACTCTTGTTAGATTTTCTGAAGGTGGGGAGAACGTGATCCTCTATAGAGGACGCACTATGGAACCGGTGACCCAACAATAGGATGTGTTTAGGGAGTTCCACACATCCTATTTAGAGGTACATCCATGTACAGAGAAGATGTACTAGGACCTCTGATGTCTATACTGGTGGCTAGGGATGAAAAAAGTGGTGGCGGTGTTCATTTCATGACGGTTCACTTGTCAGCATGTGAAGGCCGATCATCAAGTTCCAGCCTGCCTAGCTCATCCAATTGGGGCACCAATGTGGAATTGGGATGCTATCTCCATGGAATTCATGACATTTCTACCACATACATCTGGGGGCCACAATTCGATCTGGGTGATCATTGACTGACTAATCAAGTCCTCCCACATATTACGCATCTGAGAGTAGAGATTATTAGAGAGCTTGGGACATACCTACGTACATGATATTGTAAGGATTCATTGGGTACTGAAGACATTCATCTCATATCATGACACTCAGTTTACATACCGCTTTTGGAAGTGAGTACATGAGGCATTTGAGACTCGACTAAGTTTGAGCAACACCTTCTATCCACATGCAGATGGGTAGATGAAGCAGACCATTCATACACTCATGGTCATTATTCCTTCTTATGTCCTTGATTTTTTTTTGCGGTTGGGAAGACTACCTTCCACTGGTGGAGTTATCAAACAATAACATTTATAAATACCCCATTGTCATGGCTCCGTTTGAGGTTATGTATGGGAGACCTTCCATATCACCACTATGTTGGACAGACCCAGGGAAGTCTGCACATATTGTTCCAATGATGGTACATGCTACCATAATGAAGGTGAATAAAATCCAGGATAAGATGAAGACTCCATAGAACCTGGGGAATTATTATGTTATCAGGAGATAAAGACCATTACTGTTTTAGGATGGAGACCATGTCATCCTACAGGTCTCACCCAGATGAGGATTATAGAGGTTATGTCGGGGTGAAAATCTACCTCTATGTTGATAGGACCTTCATAGATCCCAAATAGAGTATTCAGGGAGGCGTACTATCTACATCATCCCCCACATATTCATCATGTGTTTAATGTTTTCCATTTTTCTCAACTGAGGAGGCACGTGAATGATCCATCCCATGTTATTGACCGGGGTGAGCTGGACATCGACGATGGGGTGACATTTGCAGAATTCCCAGTGGAGATAGAGGATTTATAGGAGCGGGTCCTTCATGTTCATTTGTTTCCTCTAGAGCATGTTTACTAGAAGAACAAGAATCTTCAAGAGAGCACCTAGGAGAGGGAGGCTCAGATAGGTTCTCAATACCCACAATTGTTACCCTAATTTTGTTGTATATTTCAAGGATGACAATCCATAAGGTAGGATGAATGTAAAATCCAGATATGTAATATAAAATGTTTAACATAATTTGGGATTATTACGAGCCAACGGAAATTTATGGTGATTGATTATGAGGTTCGGTGTGCGGAGAACAGAATTTTGAACATTTTTTAAGGTAGGATTAGTAAACGTGTGGGAGATGTTTTCTATCTTTTGACCGAGTTGTCAGATTAAAAATCTAATGGAATCATTGAATATGTATTTCTAGGATTTCCTTAAGGGATGAATAAATTAGACCGCATATGATTTGGTGGAGAAGTGAGTTTTGGGTTTTTTTTGGAAAAATAATAATATAACATTAATATTTTATTTTATTTTTCTACCTGTGGACGAGTGGAGGTGGTAGGATCGCTGATTTCACTAGCCATTTAAAGGCATGACTCATCTATTATTGAACTACTCATCATATAATATATGTGGTTCATAAATATCACTGATTAATGATACCATTAAAAGACAGTAATGTTAAAATCCTAACAACTACATTAATTATTTCCATCATTGGAAAACAAGGGGAATTGGTGATATTGTGGAAGAACATTGACGAAGCGCCGATGTACTTCCATCCAATGAAGTGCAGAGGCTTGAACAGTGTCACAGTAGTAATTGATTCAGGATCAATGAACTCCAATGACATCATCAAACAAGGATTCTTCTGCAACAACCACGTCTTCTCTTCCATTAGTGAGGTAGGGGTTGTTTTTAAATTCAATAAATTATCATGATTCGTTGCCTCATTCACGAAAAAAAATGATGAATGATGATAAACCAAAACGAGTTGCATCATGATACTTTTTAGGTGGTTGATATGGGATATTTGGAAATTTTTAAATATATATTAGTGATTTATTTATTTAATACATATGAATATGATGCAAATGCATAGGGTGTGGGAAACAAAATAGGTCATGGATCCTCCACCTCTTAATTTTTTGTTGCGTTCTTCATGGGAGAAGATCTAATTCAATGAAAACAAGAATCTGGAATCCACAAAGTGAAGGTGTCATTCCGGGAGGCCCGTAGGAACATTTAGAAGGAAAAACGGACCACTGGAGCTCACCCCGTGCCCCATGGAAGTTCCGTCGATGCAACACCGGTATAACGACAATGACAATAGGAAATTATGGAGACCAGAAGTAGCTAACTAATATCGGCCGCATTCATATTAGGAAGTGCACCATCATGTGTCATGGTGAGGAGGTCACATCATTGAAGCAGTGGCTATGGAGAAGGGGACTCGTTCCTCATTGGTCCCACTGACAGGGGGGAGGAGCCAGGTGGCATCGCCTGGTTCAATACCCGAATGGAAAAGTTGTTCAAGAGGGGGTTTTCCACCATAATGGAGGACCGTGCCCACCAACTGGGCCAAGTCACCTAGTGGGTCATGCCAAGCTGATTTGGGCCAGGATAGTCGGAGGCCCAACAACCAATCCTGTTGCAAGACCCACTTGTGCCAGCCCAGTCGGTTCAGACTAGGCCAGCCCAGACATTGGTCAGACCCATAATTGTTATGATCGACCAGAATCGGCACGGTTCAGACCATGATGGGGTGTGTCAGGGCAGTCTGACCAGGTCAAACTAATCCCATACCCTTTTCCCTGAAACGTTTAAAATGTTGTATCTCACAAACCAGATGTCTGTTTGATGAACCGTCTGTGGAGCTAGAATCCTTGAAATGAGACATTCCTTTTGAGATACTCCACCTATGTTTTGTAGAATGTTGGACTATATCCAGGTTGGATCAAACATTAATCCTACAGGGTCCTTGATACTAAGCTGCCTATAACTCATCGAACGAGCGATCAATTGATGCACCTTCTATCACATTGGGACCCTTACGTCATAGTGGTCCTTTAGGTAATTCATTATAGAACTCATTGCCTATTGAGGCACAACCAATATCTTGAAGAGGAGATACTATAGAATTAATGTTCAATGAGTTTGGAAAATCATGTCGTTGCCAGTAAATTGATGAGAAACAATATATGGATCAACATCCCAGCGACCTTGTGTAGATTAACATCATATCGACCTATATGTGGATCAACATCATAGCTACCCTGTGTAGATCAGCATCATAGAGACCCTGTTTTGATCCACATCATAGAGACCCTATGTGGACGAGCATCATAGAGACCATTTTTGGATTATCATCATATCTACCTAGTGTGGATCAGCATCATAGAGACTATGTGTGGAACAACATCAAAATGATCGTGTGAGGATCATCAACCTAGAGACCATGTGTGGATCAAAAGTGAGCGACCTGATGATGAAAATCCTTAGAGAGTCCCATCGTGGATCAACGACATAAGACTATGTGTGGATTGATAAGAGGAAAAATCCTTTGTGGCTCAGTTGTGGTAACTTTATAACAGAATAAAATGATATAGCTTATGCTAATCATTTTTTTCGGATCTCAGAGTTGTATACATGGTTTTATTTGAGATTTTTTCTTTCTTATTTTTCTTTCATATCTTTTATTGTGGTTTTCCTTAAGGGAATTTTTAAATATCTTATAGGTTCTAGGGGTCCTTACTTGGTATTGTTATACACACCCCAACACGGTCTTCACCTGCACCTTGTTGTCTCCTGTGCAGTCGACGATCAGCTTAGTTGAGACTATAGAAGGCAGGACCATGTAGTACATGGAGGTGACTGGTTGATGTGGAGAGCTGTGGAGATGATTTTTACCTAAACATCAGGTAGGATCCTTGGTGGGCGATCTGAGGAGGTATTTTCTATATTTTTCGTATTGTATATTTCAATTGGGCATGTATTCCGACCCCTTTAAATTCACTAAATACTTTTTCTATTGTGTATTACTAAGTGTTATCTATCATGTCAGGTTCTTGGCCGGTGTGTTTGCAGGTTCAAAGGAAATTCCATCCCATTTTATGGATACTCCTTTCCGGTGATAGTCGCCAATCCTTGGCAAATGGAATGAGGGCTTGGGGTAGTCATGGAACATTCCTCGAAAGATGGGTTGTGACCTCAAGTGTTTGAAATTTCGAAGTACCATTATTTAAAAAACACATTGATAATGGCTAAAATATTTATCCCCTACAAAATAATTTGATGGAAGAAAAAAAATCCCTATGGAACAACATATCACTAGGATTCCATATAGGATAATAAAGTTAAGATGTTTATATATTCAAATTAAAAAATATATAAAAATTTATTGAGAGTGTTTCAGATAATTGAGTAAATGATCAATGGAATTGTAAGGGCATATAAACCATAAATGTGTGGTGACATAAAAACAGTATGATTCATCGCATTTCAATTTAATATTATTAAATTATTTTTAATGTTTCCTTTTCTTAAGGATGAAAAATTATTTTACTCTCTACGAATGTATCAAAATACACATACAAAATATGATTCAATTTCATTTATACAAATTTCATAGAAAAAATATGTGTGAATTAGTATAAAATTAATCATTGAATCCATGAAATCAATATAGAATAAATATATTATTATTCATAGAACATAAAAAACTTAACACATCATAAGATCCAAAACATAGGGGAAATTTTCTTTATTTTCTATAAATATTTTCTAAAACCAATATTGTTATCACAAGACATCAAATATTATTAATTATTCTATAAACCTCAATGTAGCTCTACTTGTTAATCATGCATATTTTTTTTCAAATCTATTATATAAAAATAATAAAATAAAAATCATCTTGTTTGGAATTCCATTGTAGATATTAAACATTTATTGTACTTGATAAAAAGATAAATCCCCGTTGCGTTTGAAGACATTTTGAGTTGTCACTATTCATGCTGATTTCCATTTTAATAAAATTTATTTATAAAATTAATATAAAATCCCCAAAAAATTATGATGAACATCATTGAAATAAATTTAATCATCAAATAATTTTTGGACTAGGGTCTTCAATACAATCCTTTTTCATTAATTAGTTCAATAATATTTGAATATTTTTAAATAGATTTCATGATTATATTACCCGAAATTGTTATCAACAACACTAATATTTTTTAAAATGTAAAAGAACTATTCCTTAAATAATATTTTTATTAAAACATATACAAAATAGGGTTATATTTCTATAAACATATCTCAAATCAACATTAATCATGGTAGAATCTCATAACATAAAACTCATAAATGGGTTATTTATAAATTGTAGCATATGGTCAATCATATATTCGTAAACTTGTTTGGGAATCCATGAATCATATTTTAAGGGAAAATTATAATATTGGGTAGTTATTCAGAATCATCATATGTTTCATGACACTTATCAATGAAATACCATTATTAAAAAATGTATTCTACAAATTATTTCTTAAACCCCAATATATAAAAACTTCATCTATTTTATTTTACATTTGTTCTTCAATGGTCTAGTTTTTATCATTTAGAATAGGTAATTTTCTCAAATAGTTCCTTTGTTTTCCACATTTAAGAAAATTAATAATACATGGATCCCTAGTATACAATTTTTTTCCTTCCATTATACTCTTCAATTTTTCTATGGAATTCATTTCTTTATTCTTTTATTTCTTCAAATAAATCTTTTTCACATTACTTTGAGACACATTCATTTCTATCTAATTCACATTATGTTCAACAAAAGTCAATAATTTTCTTTATATATTTAAATCCATCATAATGGGTTTTAATGAAACTGTGAATTATCTTTAGAATATACCCTATTAGTTTCATACAAGGTGTGGAGTAAATCATATTGTTGTACACCATGTGATGATGTAGGTAATCTCAATAAAGCCTATTCTGTGTTATTAACCCAGTGTTCCACAATTCTATAACCAAATACATTTTTTATAAGACATAGATGAATTGGAATTTAAAAAAAAAATTATTATACTTATGGACACATTAGTATATTATTTGAAACATAAATCAGTTTTTTCAGAGGGTTGAATTCCATAATCTATATTATTGTTATTCTATTACTCAAAGAATCAACTATAATTCTTCTGATACAAACGATATTGAATCTAAACCCAGTATCTCAAAAGTGGTGTATATATTTTTAAATTATCTCCTAAAACAATGAATCATGTCATTAATCACCTAACACTTCAATGTAATTGGTCAAAAAGATATATACATGAACCTTACATTACATTTCAATTAAAAAAATATTTTTTAGAATAACATTATTACCTATAAAATATCATTTCATATCAAACATATAATTATTCATGGATTTCTGAAAGAGGAAATGAAATATGGGTGGTTTAAAATGATTAGTATTGGATAAGAACTATTGAATCCCATTTAGTTATTACCCATTAATTAATGTTTTATTACAAAAGAACAGACATATTATGATCAATAATTATTGTGATATTGGGTTATTAGGTAAATTACCTTAAATCATATATATATATGGCACACAAAAAGTGTTGAAAATTTCCCTAACATTCTCATTTTCCTTCATCATTCTAAAATTTCTATAATATATCATGGGGACATACATAAGAAATGTGTGAGCTATAATTCCTGGTAAGTTAATATGAATATAATGACATGAATATTGTATAACTTGTTATACAATAAGAATTTCAAAGTTATATAATGGTATGATAATCATAAAAATGAATTGTGAGGTATTATACAACAAGATAATACATCAATAACATGGGAAATTGGAAAAAATTAAACATGACATGATTAACATATTATATGGATTTCATCAAATATATCAAAACACGGAGGAAATAAATCTATTATGTATTTTGTACACTATCAAATCTCATACATGACATCTCATTCAACTAAAAAATTCATGTTTAATTGATGAATTGTATAATTCTACACACACTTGTCAATTTTAAATCATGTTCATGTATATGTGTTCCACATAGATAGCATAACAAAAGTACATTAATCTAACATCCCAGGTAAATAATGAAATATGATATTTTCATAATTATTAATATTTATGAAATAAATATATTAATTTTAATTTAAAGAGGATGTTATGTTTGATGGATTACCCAATACACAACCACAGGTTTCGTTAATATATTATGTTACACACTAATAATATAATATTATTATTTTAAATGGTAGTTAACGCGTAGAATTTGTATTGGCAGGAATGAATAGAACTAACTAAAATATGATTATACATGTTTTTTATATTATTTTACATTTATCCAATAAAAAATATAGTCTTAAAAAATAAAATAATTCGATTTTAAGCATAAATACTTTAATATTCACTAAATGGTCGATTTACTTCCTTTTGAAGAAGAACCCTCTTTAAATCTAGTTTTAGTGACTTTTATACATTCTATTTGACCAAATAAAATTGATATTTAGAATTCGGACACCAAATTTTCTTTGGAGATTTTTTTTATGATAAAATTCAATTTTTAATTAATAGGGAAAAATAAAGTATTTTAATTAAAATATTATTTTT
The DNA here is from genome assembly GCA_963277665.1 of Viscum album. Lineage (NCBI taxonomy): Eukaryota > Viridiplantae > Streptophyta > Magnoliopsida > Santalales > Viscaceae > Viscum > Viscum album. The sequence continues at coordinate 1,751,152,167 of OY728164.1, forward strand.
AATCAAATTTACTTATATGGTTAGATTATCATTTTAAAGGGTCTTAAATAGAAAATAGAATATATGTTTACCATTTAATACAATGTTTTTCATTAGATGTAATTTAAATTAAAAATTGGACATAAACAATTGTCAATCTTTCGATAGTTATAATTTCTTAAAAACAAGCTATTTTCTTGACAACGAAAAATAGCTTTAAATCAATGAATTCAACTTCTATGATTTTATTTTAGTAAATTTAAAATCATTTTTGAATTCATAAAATCAAATATAGCTTATGCAGAATATTTTTAGCATTTCTAAAAAACATGAATTTTTTATGAATAGAGAAACCACTAAGTAGTAGTTAAAAAATTAACTATTTCATTTAAATGAAATTTTACTGCTTCTGAGTATTGAATTTTAAAAATCTGACATACATGGTTGTTATTAGTATGTAAAATATGGTACAAAAAGATAAAATAATTTTGGTGAATAGTAACTTTTGACTTTAATTTATCATGGTTCAAGGTAAATATGGTAATTAAAGGTAAAATGAATATTATAATATTAAAAAATTGTCTTATGACTTTTTATAACCTTATTGGATGAGTCATGACCGACCATTGGCATCTGTTGGTCTATTTTGGGACCCCATAGAGAAACTTGGTGGTGATAAAGGCACATTAGATGAATTAATTTATATTAAAGACAAAAACGACAAAAACATATATCTTTTTGTATTATAATTTTTACATGGGGTTATATAAGATATAGCATCAACTATAATTATTCATTTGAAAGATAAAAATATATCTTATATATTGGTATTTTTTATATTTTTTGAAATTAAATATATAAAATTGATTATGACCCAAAAATGATTCAGTATCAACCTCATTAATAAATGATTTAAATAAATAAGACTATAAATATTAAAACAATATCCAAAACCTGTAAAATTCTTATTGGATGATTTTATTGGTCACATGAGTCATCTTATATTTTACTTTAATGTGTTTTGTAACATTTTAAAATGAAGACATGTTAATAATAAAATAATTGTTTCAAACATTCCTAAAGAGCCCCTCCTCTCCATTATAAAAGGACATCAGTTATAACCCATTCCAAACACTTATCAAGCCCCTGGGCTCATATGACCTCTACCAAATTAATCTACATACATACCTATCCTCCTCCTAGAAGCCTTACCATAGGCAGAAGGCACTTCAAAAAGTCATTTTGGTTTAAACCAAATGGTGTAACCCGAATAAAAGGTAGTTGTTTCAATTAAATTATATTCATTTATTTTACATCACCAACCCCTAAATTCTTTTTGTTACATTATTTTATAACATAAAAAATATCCTCAATATACTAATATGTTTTTATGTGAAGTATTTGAACTAAACTTGCACACACATCTATCTAATGGGTAAACAACATTCTATTTTGTGGACGACGAACTACTACCTCACAAAACTATTACTGTACAAATATTTTCAACTGCCTCCCATTGAGGCCATTATAATGGAATTGTATTTATATATGATATATATTATTTTTAGGATTTTCAATGCTTCTGTATTTTTCATTTATATAATACCTTTATAGTTTCCATAGTGGGTAAATATGATAATCTCATTTGAGGAAGTGCAGACTACCGCCCACTCAATGTGATATGACTCCTTCATTTCATACAAGGGATGTATAAAGGATGGAGTTAATAAAATGATATATGATATTAAACTTGAATTACTATATACCTATGTATAATTATGTTTTCAATCATTAAAATACAAAATAGAAATGAAAGTAGCATTTATGCATACGTGCGGCTTACCGTCTCTATGAACGACGCATTTAATTTCTATCTCAAAATGCTTAGTACTATTATAAATACATATATATAGTAGATATATATGATATATATGATATCTAAATCATTTATATTATCTTGTAGATTATGTATTTTTTACCACATGGACATTGTGTAATTATTAGGAGTTCGTTTTTGACTCATGTACCAAATATCAACAAAACAACCATTATTAACATAAATGATTACATAATGTTCATAACATGGTAATAAGTGATATAAAAAATAATAAACTTGAAAAATCTTCTTAATAAAGTACTAGTTAACATTATTTTATTTTTCATGAGATTAAAGGATAAACGGGTCATGTCGGACACGAGGTAAGGGAACTTCATAACACAATTTCTATTCATTTGGTTACTCTAATACTTTTAATTAATTCGTGCTATGATTGAAATAACTTCTGATTCCATTTATTATATTTATAAATTACTTATGTTTACTTACTGTGATTTTACATAGTAGATCTATTTTATTTAAAAAAATGATCTTCGGAAGGGACTTCTTCATAATCTCCTTTCATTGAATAATTCTTTGATTTCTACAAAAATTTCATTTATACATTTCATAAAACCATTTAAATTTTCATTTCATTCAAAAGGAATCTTTTTTAGGAGGTGTTTTACTAAATGTAATAAAATAATGATTCTATTTAACGTAAGCTGTGATAACGATTTTTCCACCGTCACAGGTATTATTTAGTCTATGGTTACCTCAATAAGGCGGATTGTACATAAAAGGAAAATAAATAACATATACTATTTTATGTAATGTGGTATTGAAAATAGTTTTGATAATGGATTTTTCTATGTCACTATATTTAAATGATATATTTTGATTGATATTTGAAAAAAAAATCATTCATTTATGTTTGATTTATGTGTTATGAATATTCTATGGTTATTTGGCACTGTTTACGTATAACAGTGGTTTCGTGATAAACCTAGGGCAGGTGAGCCCAGAATTTTTCTCCAATGCATTGAGTAATATGATAATGTAAACACTTATTGTTTCTCATAAGAGATTTAGGGAATATAATATGATGGGTATTCCAAATTTGACTACCTAGGTTGCTGTGAAAGTTACAACGTAAGTATTTATGTATGCCACAAGTTACATTTATGATTTATGATTTCTATGTGTTATTCATAAATCTTATGATTTCAGGAGGTATGTTAAAAATATTATGCTTTGATGGACTAATGTTTATATTTTTCATTTCGTAATCCTAACATATCTTTTTATGCTCATCCAATGTTTTGAAATGTTTTTCGTTGGACTTAATGATTAATAATTTCAAGGCTGGGATTATTGAAAAGTCATGCAGTCAAAAACATGGAACTAGAAATGACTCATTAATTAGAGTATTTATTTTGTGAAAAAAATGGAAACCGAGTAGAAGTGTCTACATTGTAATTTTTGAAATTTAATATAATAGTTATGGAAAAATTCTCTAAATCTGTAAACCTAAAAAGATCCTCAATCTAAATTATTCATTTAATTAAATATTTTGTAATGTTTTATGTCCAGGTATTTGTTGTCGGAATCATAGGTCGGTTTAGAAAACTTAAGTGGTCAGGGAATTGATAAATTAATATCCATAAATAAATGTATGGTTTTATTGAAATTATATAACATTTTCAGATTACCATGTTGATTCGCCTAAGATATTTTTTTGTTCATAATGGTATTCTCTATAGGAAATAAGGAATCTCTGTTGAGAAAACATTAGGAGGAAGACAACCTTCCAAATCAACAACATGATATGATCATAATTAGAACAGAATACTCTTTTGTAGGGATGGAACTGTTGACCCAATTTATTAATCGTGGTGTTATACATGCATGATATCATCAAGATCAAACATAGAGGAACATGTTTGTAGAGGGACATTTCAATAGGAAACATCCCCCATCATTAAGAGGATCATCTGACCATGTTCTAGAAAAATGGTGGATTAAAGCACATAAAAATAATCTTGATGTAATGGGGTGTACATGACATCAAAATGGTTGTCTTGCTTTTTACCATTTTGAAGGTGAAGCTAATCACTGGTGGTCGATGGTGAAAAACTCTAGGGATAATTATGATATTTTTTTCACTTTATTGGGATGAATTCAAAGGTATGTTTCTTGAGAAATATTTTCCTTAAGTGGTTCTTCTTGTGATAGAAAAAATTCCTTGAATAGAGGCATGAGGATGACTCAGTGGCTTATTATAAAGAAAAATTCTCTCGACTGGATAGGTATGTTCGAAATTTCATAAAAATCTTGATCATAAAATAAATTTTTTTTACTCAACGTTAAAGGAATATTATCAAAGACATTTAGATTCTCCTATGTTCAAATGTAATGTGAAAACTTGTTAACTGGGCAACGAAGGTGGATGTGGAATTTTCTGATGATCATGTGTTCTTTGATAGAAAACCAAATAATAGGTCAAGGTGGTAGGTGAAAGGGAGGAACTCTTCAAAAAAGTGTAATGTTAAGAAAATTATGTATATATTTTGTGAAAATTGAGGTAAAAATTATGTTGGGGAATGCCTCTTAAATTATACTATGTACTACCGATGTGGTAAAATGACACATAAGGCTCGTAAATGCACTGAAAAAACTCAGGTAATGGTATAACAAAAAATGATTTACATTTATTAAAATGTTTTAAGTGTAATGGAATGGGTCATTATACAAATTAGGGACCAACAAAGAAATCAACATAGGGAAAGCCACCAGACTACATGTAGAAAGGGGTGGTTTAATCTTTTGAAACTACTTCAACAGATGACGGGCCATCAAATGAAGTAGTATTACGTAAACTCTTTGACTATTCATATAATGACAATGTGTTGTTCGACTCAGGGTCTACACATTCATTCATTTCTGAGAAGTTTTCTAGTAAATTAGAAATTCTATATTAATATATGAATCTAGAACCAACTGTAAAAACACAGGGAGAAAATGTTGATACAAAAAAGTAAACATAAGAACCTTCGTGTCCTTGTGTGTGGAAGGAATCAACTAGAAAACCTTAATGTTTTTCCTCTAGTAGAGTTTGATGTTATTTTGGGCAAGGATCGACTATTTTTTTATTTTTGAAATGATTGGATGAAGAGTTATAGTGGTTTCTTTGTAGCATAATTTTCAGTTTTTGTTTAAGAATGAACACTTACATTTGATAACATGTCAAGAAGATGATAAACTAGAAAAATATGGAAAAGAATTTTACCATGCAAATATTGTTGAAAATAGTGGAACTATTCAGATTAATGATGTTCTAGTGGTAAATGAGTACCTTGATGTTTTTTCTTGATGAGTTTCATGGTATTATAACTGATTGGGAAGTTAAATTTATTGTTGACTTGGGTGTTGATTCTAAGCCTATTTCAAAACCCCCTTACCGAATGGATCAAATTTATCTTGTTGAGTTAAAGAATCTATTTCAAGAGTTATTAGATAATGGATTCATTCGACCTAGAACATCCCAATTGGGTGCTCCTATCTTGTTTTTTAAAAAGAAAGATGGTTCAATGACACATTGCGTTGAATAAAGGGCGTTGAATAACATCACTATTAAGATCAAGTATCCTTTGCCTCATATCAACGATTTGTTTGATTAGATTTAAAGAGCTTAGTATTTTTAGAGGATTGACTTGAGTTCAGGGAACCATCAGTTGAATGTAAATAAAGAAGTAATTTAGAAGACTGTGTTTCATACTAGATGTGGCCATTATGAATTTGTAGTTATACCATTTGGGTTAACGAATTCACCTGATTTATTCATGGATCTTATGAATAGAATGTTCTATGAGATGTATGATATGTTTTTTGTTGTGTTTATTGATGATATTTGTTGTTATATTAAAAGATAAGATGAGAATGAAATCTATTTAGTGGATGATTTGAAATCCTTAAAAGAAATTAAATTGTATGGAGCATTCAGAAATTGTGAGTTTTGGTTACAACAACTTTCATTCTTTGGTCACATTGTTTCCAAAAAATGTCATAACTGTTGATCCTTCTAAAACAAAAGATGTTGGAGAATTTCCAATACCAGCAAATATCACTGAAATCTATAGTTTTCATGGATTTGACGTTTATTATTGGAGGTTTGTGGAGAATTTTGAACGATTCTGTAGTCCAATAAAAAAGTAAACTCAAAAAGGTATTATGCTTATTTGGAAAAAAGAATGTGATGCTTGATTTTATAAAATTGAAAATAAGATTTGTATATTCCTTAGTTTTGGAACTCCCATCTGAAAATGGGGAGTTTGTTATTTATATTGATTCATTTTTGAAAGGGCTTAGATATTTCGTTTTGTGGAATGATTAGGAAATTTCTTTTTCTTCGCGTCAATTGTAACCTCATGTGCTAAATTACCTTACACGTGATTTGGAATTAGCTGATATTGTTTTTTCTCTAAAAATTTTGAGGCTCCTTTTGTATGGAGTATAATGTGAAATATATATTGAACACAAATTATTTAAGTATATATTCACTCAGAAAGAATTTAATGTGAAACATATGAGATGGTTGTAATTAATCAAAGATTATAATTGCACGATGCTTTACGATCATGGGAAATGAAAATAATGGTGATGATGCATTCAGTAGAAAAATTAATTCTTCATTAACCATGAAATTTTTAGAACGATATAATTTTTTTTTGATTTGATGATCTTTTGCATATAAGGTGTGAGTCTAGGAAATTCATCTATTTTTTATTAGGTGTAATTGAAATCATCTTTTTCATACAGAATTATGCAAGAACAGAATGAAGATAGTGTGTTAAAAAAAGTTACAGTTGGTTTAGATTGGTATGTTGTATGAATTTAACATTTATAGTGATTGTGTTTTGAGATTTTGGAAAAGTTTAAGCATTCCTTGTGAATAAAATTTGAAAAATTAGTTGTTATGTGAAGGTAAAAGTTCCCCATTTTCAGTTCATCCTTTTATTATTGAGATATACAAAGATCATCGGGATTATTAGTAGTGGTATGGATTGAAAAGGGTAATTTTAGATTTTAATGTGAAGTTTTTGACATGTCAGCAGGTCAAAGTAGAGCAGCATTTACCAAATTGGATCCTTTAGTCTTAATCGGTGCTAGAGTGGAAATGGGAAAATATATCCATGGACTTCGTTGTGTGATTACCGAAGACATATTTATATAATAATGCAATTTGGTTTATTGTAGATCAATTGTCTAAATCATATCCTTTCTTTCCTTTTCGAGATACATTATCTATAAATCAACTTTCTTAGTTGTATGTTAAAGAGATAGTCAGGTTTCATGATGTTCCACCCTCTATTTTATCTTATTGTCTTCTCAGGTTTACTAATAATTTTTAGAAGGGTCATCAGATGTCGTTGCATACTAAATTATATTTTTGTATAGCTTTTCATCCCCAATATGATGAGCAATCAGAGAAAACTATTTAGACCTTGGATGACATGATACATGCTTGTTCACTAGCATACCAGGGAAGTTGGGATCAACATATTTCTTTGTATGAATTTTTATTATAATTACAGTGTTAATTATAGTATACAGATGGTTCCATTTTCGGCATTATATGGGAAGTAGTGTCGAACTCTAGCTTTTTGTGATAAATTAGTTAAAAGGAAACTAATGCGACCAGAATTGGTAGAAGAGATGGTCGAAAAAGTTTAGATGAATTAGAGGAAGATGATATCCTCTTAGAGAAGAAAGAAAAGTTATGAGGATAACTACATGATGGATCTATCATTCAAGGTTCATAATCATTTCTTTCTCAAAGTCTCTTCATATTGAAATGTGTCATGGTTTGGTAAGAAAGTAATGTTGTGTCCAAGGTTTATTGGTCCTTATGAAATCCTAGATAAAGTTGGATTAGTTGCATACAAAGGGGCTTTATCTACAAGTTTATCCCAGGTACACAATTTTTTTTTATATTTCAATGTTGAGAAAGAATATAAAAGATCTATCACATGTTTTGAGGATAGAGGTAGTCAAGTTGGAAGAGAATCACTCTTATGAGAAACAAACAGTCCAAATTCTTGACTATAGAGAGAATGTTATGCGGAATAGGGTAATTCTACTAGTAAAGGTTTTTTCAAAAAACCCATATGGTTGAGGAGGCAACATGGTAATCTGAAAATGCTATGGGGGATAAATACCCCAACATAATTGATAAGTGAATAAAATTATGAGGATGAAATTTCAAAAAGGGGGGAAGGTTTTAACATTTCAGGTAAATAATGAAAAATGATATTTTCATATTTATTAATATTTTTGAATTAAAGAATAATTTTTATTTAATGGGGATTTTATCTCTGATGGATTACCCTTTATGGAATAACAGGTTTCATTGAAATATTATACTACACACTAATAATATAATTTTATTATTTCAAATTGTAGTTAACACCTAGTCCTTGAATCACAATGAATTAATATATCCAACTACAATATGATTATTCAGTTTTTTTAATGTTTTTTACAATTATCCAATAAAAGATAAAGTGTTAAAATAAGAAAATAATTCTATTTAAGCATAAATACACATTTATTCACTAAAAGGTCGATTTACCACCTTTTGATTGAGAACCCTCTTTAAATAATGTTTCTTTCATTTTTATACATTCTATTTTATCAATTAAAATTATTCTTTAGAATACGGTCACGAAAATTTACTTCTGTTAATTTTTTAGTATTTTTCCAATAAAATTCATTGTTAATAAATAGTAAAAAATAATGTATTTCAATTCAAATATTTTTTTTAATCAAATTTATTTATCTACCTAGATTATATATTTAATTTGTTTTAAAGATAAATTATAATATATTTTTACCATTTAATCCAATGTTTGTCTTCGGAATGAATTTCATTTAAAAACTGGACATGAACAACTGTCAATCTTTTTTAGTTATTATTTCTTATAAACACGCTATTTGTTTTGACCCAACCTTCCCCAGGATTTCAAAAGCTCTAATGAACCTCATACTCAACTTTTCCTTCAAGACATAATGCATCACAATTTTCCATGGAGAATCATTGAGAATGAAATGATCACCTACCTCAAAATAATGATACTTCCTCTAGATATCCGCATAACCATTCTACCTACTCTGAGCTATTCTCATGTTCTTCTGAATCAACTGAACATTTTCTTCCATCTCTTATACCAATTATGGTCCCATGTGATTCCCTTTAACTACTTAGTCGAAAAAACTGCAGTTCAACACCACTTCCTATATAATTCCTTAAAAGGATCCATCTGTATATTGGAATGAAAACTATTATTATATAAAAATTCATCTGAAGAATGATATAAGCCCCAAATTCCATTGTAATTTAGTGAACAATAACGTAGAATATCCTCTAAGGTCTGAATTGTTTGTTCTGACTGCCCATTTGATTGAGAATGAAATGCTATACTTCTGAAGGGATTTCTAAAAGTTAGAAGTAAACCTACGATCATGATCAGATACAATGGAGATGATAAGTCCATGCAACCTGAATATCTCTTTAAAATTCAAATGAGAAATGTGATATAGATATAGATTATCTATAATAGGAATGAAATGAAAATATTTAGTCAACTGATCAACAATAACCATGATTTCATTATTACCGTGATATGTCTTTGATAATCCCAAAACAAAGTCCATGGATATATTTTCCCATTTCCACTCAGGCACGGGTAATGGCTGAAGCATCCCTTTCTGTAACTTCTACTCTACTTTAAAATTTTGAGGATTCAAACACTTCACATTAATGTTGGAAATATCTATTTTCATCCCATCCCACTAGTAATACTCCTGATGATCAATGCACATCGTAGTAATTCCAAGATGGACTGAAAATAGAGAACTATGAACTTCACATTACAACTCATTATTCAAATATGAATCACAAGGAATGCATAATATTTTCCAAAACCTCATTACACAATCATTATCAATGTAATATTCAAAAAACTTACACTTCTTAACCAACTATGCCATTTTCTGTAACTCAATTTCTTCATTCTGTGCATTCTTTATTTTGTCTGATAGAGATGTTTTCACCAACAACTGAAATAAAATAGAGTAATTTCATGCACCAACTAAATCAATGCCAAAGTTAATCATATAAACAAAAAAATGGATATCATTCCAAATGTATCATGGATAAAGAATAATTACTTATTCGACTCAAGGAATTATCCACTTTTTTTTTACTTTTCCCAGATGGTAATGGATCATGAAATCATAATACTTGATTAATTATAACTATCTCCTCATCCTAATTATTAATTCTTTCTTACTGAATATATAATACAATCATTTTTATTCATTATATTTTTCACATTTTATATCGTAGTGATGATGCATTCAAATTTTAAAAGAGAAAAACACAACTAACTCCAAATCATTTATAGGGAAATTTAACTCGTGAGGTTTCAACTGACAGGATGCATAAGAAATTACCATATCATTCTGCATAAGGACACAACCAATTTCTTCCAATGAAGCATCATTTTAGATAACAAAATCAACATTTTTGGATGTTAATGCCAAAACTAGAGAATTCATCAATATTTTTTTCAATTCCTGAAAATAATCATCACATTGTTTTTTCCAAATGAACTTATCACCTTTTCGAGTTAACATAGTCATTGGACTAGATAACACTTCAAAATTCTCAACAATAATCCTGTAATAACATGATAAACCACGAAAAACTACGGATCTAAGTTATATTTGTGGGCCTTGTCCATTCTTCAATGACTTTTGTTTTACAAGGATCAACAATTATGCAATTTGTTGAAACAATGTGACCATGGAATGAAATTTTTTATTACCAAAACTCACACTTGAAAAATTTCCCAAATAGTTTCATTTCTTTTATGGTTCGAATGAAAACCCATAAATGAAATTCATGCTTCTCTTTACTTTTAAAATATACCAAAATATCATCTACGTACACAACAATAAACTTTTAAAAAAATCATGGAATGTTATATTCATAAGATCCATGAATAATATAGGTGAATTGGATAACCGAAAAGGAATAACTACAAATTCATAATAGCAATATCATGTATGAAATGTTGTCTTCCAACTTTTTGATTCCATTATTTTAAACTGATTTTACCCCGACCTCAATTCAATCTTCAAAAAATAATGATCTCCCAAGAGATAATAAAAAAATCATAGATATGAGGAACATGATAGTTGTTCTTAACATGGATGTCATTCAATTCCCTATAATCAATGAAAAGTTTCATTGAACCATAATTCATTTTAACAATCAAGATAGGAGGACCCTATATTGATGTTCTAGGTTGAATGAAACCTTTATCTCATAACTCTTACAATTTCATCATTAACTCTAAAAGATCAATTTGAGCATTTGAGAAGTGGGTTATGAAAATGGTTTAGTCTCAAGAACTAAGTCAATAGAAAATTCAACTACCCAATCAAGTATAATACTATGAAACTCATCGAGGAAAACATAAAGATACTCTTTTACAGCTGGCACATCATTAATTTGAATAGTTCATTTATTTTCAACAATATGTGGAAGGGTATATTAATTTCCATATTTTACTAGTTTCTCAGCTTCTTGATATGTTATCAAAAGTAAGGGTTCATTCCTGTACACAAACTGAAATTATTTCTGAAAAGAAAACACTTTAGTGCTGCAGTCAATCATAACATGATAAAAAGAAATCCAATCCATACCCAAAATAATATCAAACTCTACTAGAGGAAAAAAAGTAAGATTTAAAGGTAGATTCTTTCCAAACACAATGACATTAAGGTTATTATGATTTCCTTCTGTATCAACATTTACACAATGTTTTTTACCATATATTCCAGATTTATATCTTGATATGGAATTCAAAATTTACTAGAAAACCTCTTAGAAATGATAGAATGGGAAGCACCTGAATCAAACTATAGGTTGGAATAATCTGAACAAACAAATAGAGAACCTGATACTACTTCATTCGATGGCCCAACATCTGATGAAGTTGTTGCAAAGAATTTCACCACCCCTATCGGCTTGTATTCTGGCGTCTTTCCATAAATTGAGTACTTAGTTGGACCCTCATTTTCATAATGAACCAATTCATTGCACTTATAACATATTGACTTTGGGTTTCCGATTTCTACATCATCATCTTCTTTACTCTTACGAGCAATAAGTCTAGACTTGCCACACCGGATTCCATGTATAGACTTTGAAAAACAATCTCCTGGGTGATTTCTACCCACTTCTCACGAGAAGGATATTTAATTTTTTAACCTCAAATCTTCTTTGATGAATTATTTAACATTTCTGATCATTTGGACTTCTTATTTTTTTTCTCTCGTAGAATAATTGACCACCAGAAAACACCATTTATACCTTCTCGGCACATGAGATGAGTTTTTCATAGATTTTGAATTCCCGAGATGCTAATGCTTTTTGATATCGTGGATTCAGTCCAGAGTAAAATTGGTTTGTCTAACTATCAATATCTCAGATGATATTTTAACCATACCTTGTGAGTCGAGTGAATTTTTCTTCACACGCATCCACTGAGTCATCCACCTACCTCATTTCCATGAATTGTTTTCATCCGAAGATGAACCACCGTAGGAAAATGTTTCTCAAAAAAACATACATTTGAATTCAACCCATTCAATAGAATCTATATCCTCACTATCCATGATTTTTTTCACCATCAACCACTACTGATTAGCTTCACCATCTAAATGGTAAACAATGAGACAAACCATTTGATGTTCTGAACACTCCATGACAACAAAAATAATCTCTATCCCTTTAATCCACCCTCCAGCTATCACATGGTCAGATGATCCTCTAAAAGATGGGGGATGTTGCCTCATTAAATTATCCACTATTAAAATTTTCTTCTATGGTTGATATGGATGATCACTTGAATTAATTCCACCACTATTTATACCCCGAGTCAACTGTGGAATCACTACAACAAACTATTTAGTTCTGATTCCAACCATCTATGTTGGATGATTTGGAAGGCTGCATTTTTCATGATGTCTTCCCATAATAGCTGTTATGTTTCTTATAAAAAAACCATTATGAACACAGTTATATCTTATGTGAAGAAACATGGTAATCTTTAAATTCTATATCATTCCAATATAAACATAAATTAATTTTTGGATAATAATTTAACAATACCCTAACTACTGAAGTTATCTAAACCGACCTTTGATACCAACTATAATGACCTAGCCTTAAAACATTATATAATCTAGAATTAAATGAATAATTCATATTGAGGATCTTATCAGTTTTATAGTATTAGATAGTTAGGCTATAACTATTGCATTTCACCTCAATAATTACAATGTATACACTTCTAACCGGTTTCCATTTTTTCATAAAATAAAAACTCTTTGAAAAAATGATTCAAGTCTAGTTTTATGTTATAGACATCATGAATTTTTCATTGATCCCATCTTTGACCCAATTCCACTTAATTTCCTATGAAAAAATATCAAAAACATGGGATGAGCATAAAAAGCTCATTAAGGGACACACAAAGAAGGGGAATTGTTAGTTTTTTAAAACAACATCTAAACCAATAATTCCCTATAATAAGTAATACTTTTCACTTTTTTGAAGTATTAAATACTCATCACTGAATAAAATATCATTTCTTACCATTTTTGTAACCAAATGATTTCCATAAAACCCATATTAAAAACACATAACATAGAAAGGTATATATGTACATAAAAATACCTAAGTGGAATAACCATAAGATCAACTTCCACACATATAACTAAATGGAAGAGCCATACGACCGAATTCTATAACCAATGAATTGGAGGTAATAACGTAACCACCCATCTTGGTTTATCATGGAATCACCCATCATTTGGTATATCACATAACCACCAATCAAATGTACAAGTACCATTACAAAATCATAACAAATAAAACAAATCAAAAAGAATGATAACATTTCCACATTTAATCACACTATATCAGTTAAATATATTGACATAAAAAATCCATTATCAAAACCATGTTCAATTCCAAAATAACTAAAAAAGTATATGGTAATTATTTTCATCTTAAAAACATTACTTCTTGTTATGGAAGAAAATGATCAAATAATACTTGTGGTGGCTGAAAGGTCATTATCACCGCTTACATTAAAAGTTTATTATTTTTTGTTTTTTAATAAATCTAATCATAGAAAAATATTCTCATTAATTGAAATGATGTTTGAAATGTGTTATAAAAAATATAAAAGAAAAACGTTTATGGATCCAAATATGCCTCAATTAATGGAGACTGAGATGAAGTCACATACCTCATGTCTGACTATACTCATCCCTTCATTAATCTCTTGAATAATAAAATAATGTTATTTAATAATTTCATAATATTATTTTTTCATGTTTAATGTTCATTTTATATATCTTATTACCTTTTTATAAACATTATGTAATTATTTATGTTAAAACGGTCGTTTTGTCAATATTTGGTACTTGAGTAAAAGTTGAACTACTTATTGTTACTAATTGTCCATGTGGTAAAAAATATACTATCTCATGAATAATATTCATGATTTAATTTCCATATATATCTATTATATAGATGTATTTATAATACTACATAACATTTAGAGTTGAAAAATTAAATGCACCATTCATGGAGACAGTAAGTCGTACATACTCTGGAACCCTACTTTCATTTCTATTTCATATTTTAATGTAATTAAAACATAATGATACATAGTTATATTATGATTCTAGTATAATATCATATATTATATCATTAAGTCCATCGTATATACATCCCATGTATGGCATGAACGAGTTATATAACTTTGAGGGGGCGGTAGTCTGCACTTCCTTAAATGAAATTATTGCATTTAGCCGTAATGGAAAACCTAAAGGAATGATATATATGACAAAATCAGAAGAATAATGAAAACATAAACATAATATATATCAAATATAAATACATTTACATCATAATTACCAACATATGATGAGGTAGGATATATCTGAACAACCATCGTTTCTTGAGGCGTTAGTTTTCCATCCACTGAAAATTATGTTCATTACCCCTTCGATATAGGTGTGATTAACTGTTTCTCAAAACCGTATCAAAAAAACATCCAAGTATATTGAGGATATTGTTTTTTTATAAAATAAAGGATTAAAAATTGTTTAGGGGTTAGATAAGTACAACAAAATAAAATAATTTAAGAGAAACTGTAACCAATAATTTGGGTAACTCCCTTTGGTTTCAACCAAAATACCTTTTTGATGTGCCTTATTCCTAAGTTAATACTTCTAGGAGAAATAGAAAGATCTCTAGAGATTATTTTTGAAGAGTTGGGATGATCCAAAGGGCTTGAGAGGTGTGAGAAATGTCTTAGAGTTAACGATATTTTTATAAGTGGGAGGAGGGGCTTTTTAGGAAAGTGTAAAAATATTATTTTATTATATAATGGTTTTTGGTTTATAAAGGACAAAAAATCATTCAAGTCAAACATAAGATCACTCATCATCGAAATAAAATCATAAAATAAATATTGTACAAGATTTGGATATTATTTTAATCATTATAATCTGATTTATTTAAATCATTTACTAATGAGGTAAACACTCCATCATTTTTGTGTCATAAATAATTGAATTTTTTGGATGTATAAAAATTATAAAAAAATAAGATAATTTATGAAATATTATCATATTTCTAATGAATTTTTATAGTCCAATATTTCAATTATATTACCCACATTAATTTCTTTTAGAAAAACAATACATGATTATGATATTTTTATTTTTACTTAAAATAACAAGTTATTAATTTCATTATCTTACACAAATGGATTTAAAAGGAAAAATTTCTCACCCAATGATTTTATTGGTCGGTAATTACTCATAAAATATGGTTTTGACATGGTTTGATGTAATTATATATCATTATAATATTGTTTTTACCTTGAATTATCCTAATTACCTTTAACTGTGTTAAGTAAAAGTCAAAAGTTACTAGTCATCAAAAAATATTTTCATCTTATTGAACCACATTTTACATACCAATAAAAAATATTAATGCCTAATTTTAGAAATTAAATTCACAAAAGTGGTAATATTTCTTTTAAATGATAATTTTATCTTTTTAACTACTACATAGTGTTTTCACAATTCATTCAAAATTAATGGTTTTTTTGGAAAAATACCAAAAATTCATCCTATGCTATATGTAATATTTTGTATTAAAAATGGTGTATATTTTACCAAATTAAATACATAGAGGATTCATTAATTAATATTAAACATATTCCCGTTGTCAAAACAAAAAAGGGTGTTAATTTAAAATAAGAATTAACAAATGATTAACATTGGATTATGTCTAATTTCAAATTGAAATTAAATCCAATGACCAACATTGGATTAAATTTATAAAATATAATCTAATTACACTTTAAAAAAAATTAAAAGGATAATATATGCATATAAATAATATACATTAAATGGCAGATTTGAATTAAAATACAGCTTTTTCACTATTCATCAAAAAATAAATTTTATTAGAAAAATAATAATTTTTTACCCATAGTTGATTTTGATGTCCTGATTCTAAAGAATAAATTTATTTTGTCAAATAGAACATATAAAAGTGAAAAAAACTATATTTTATGATGGTTCTCCATCAAAAGGTTGTAAATCAACCTTTTAATGTAAATTATGGTGAAAAGTATATTCATTCACATTTTAAGGTTTTAAAATTTATTGGATAAATGATAAAACATATAAAAAACATGTATAATCATTTAGTATTTAGTTCAGTTAATTCGCATCATTACAACAGCTAGGTGTTAACTACCATTTTAAATAATATTATTATATAATTAATTTTTTAGTACGAATCAGGCTTCTGTGCACTATAACATTTCAAATAAACCTGTTGTTGCGTATCAGGTATGCTGTCAAACATAGAATCCTATTTAAAGTAAAATTAAAATTTAATTAAAAAATATAAATAATTATTAAAATGTATTATTTCTTATTTACTTGGAATGTTATATCACCAGTCCTCTATAGCAAGATGAAAGATGGTTCAATGCGCCATTGAATCGATTATCGTGAGCTTAACAAAATCACTATAATGAACATATATCCTCTACCACAAATTGATGACTTTTTCGATTAGTTGTGTGGGGAACAATACTTCACCATGGTGGATTTTCAGTCGGGATATTATCTTGTAAGTGTGAAGAAGGAAGATATCCCCATGACTACTTTTCTTTCCAGATACATGCACTATGAATTCATAGTAATGACTTTGGCTCTCAATAATGCTGCAGAAATATTCGGGAACATGATGAATAGGGTCTTTATATATTACATCGACAAATTTTTGAAAGTATTTATTGATGATATTATAATATACACCAAAACCAAGGAGGATCATGAGGAGAATCTTTGAATTGTACTAGAGACCGTGGAGAAGGATAAGCTATATGAAAATTATAGGAAGAGAGTCTTCTTGTTGATGGAAGTCTCATTCATGGGCAATATAATCACAAACAATGGGATATCATTGGATCCCTCTGAGACAGCTATAATTGAGGGTTGGCTAACGCCAGAATCGGTAACGGATATCCCTAACTTCTTGAGGTTTGCTGGATATTATCGACGATTTGTGAGAAAATTCTCATGAATTTCCAACCCTATTACAAAGCATACTCATAAGTAAATAATGTTTTCAAGGAGTAATGAATGCGAAAAATCTTCAATGAGTTAAAAAAGAAGGTTTATCGCTACACTTTTTCTCAATTTACCCAAAATTTAAAAACTTTTTGTGGTTTTTAGAGATAAAAAGATGATGGGACTCAGAAGAGTGTTGATGAAAAATGAAAAAATCATTACCTAAACATCAATGCAATTGGAGGTTCATGGGCATAATTATCCAACACAAGATCTGGAGTTTGATGAGGTGATCATCGCTTCAATTCTTTTAAAGTTATCTCTTTTGGGATAAGTGTGAAATATATACAGACCAAAAAATCCTCTAGTATATATTCACACAAAAGGAGTTGAGCATGGACCATGGGAGATGGTTAGAGCTGGTCAAAGACTATTATTTCTCAATATATTATCACCTTGAGAAAGGAAACAAGGTGGAATCTTCTCTAAGTATAAAGGTTCATGGATCTCTATCATTGATGAGAATTGAAAAGGATATTGTCTTCTTAGATTTTTAGAAGATGGACCTGGGAATCATTAAGGGAGGATCATTATCAATCCTTTCTCAAATGATTGTTCAACCGTCCCTCATTGAGGAAATAAAAGATGCTCAAAGAACAGATATGAAAATTCAGAAAAGGGTGGAAGCTATCAAAACTGTGAAATCAGTATAGTTCATGGAAGACAAGGATTGGATTGTGAGATTTGTTTCATGATTATTTGTACCATTTGATCTAGAGATAAAGAAGGAGATTCTAGATAACTCACATAGCTCAACCTTCTCTATTCACCCAGGGAGCACCAATATGTATCGAGATTTCCAATAGAACATTTCGTGGGAGAATATTAGAAGGGTTATTGGTGAAAATACCTCAATTATCCAGGTATGTAAGCAATAGGAGACTGAGATGAAATTTATATGGGGATGATGCAACCACTACCCATACCAGCATGGAAGTGGGACAACAATACCATGGACTTGGTAACTTGACTTCAAAGGAAATATAGAATATACAAATATATATGTGACATTGTGGATTTACTTTCCATGATAGATTACATTATCATGATAAAGAAGAGATCTCACTTGACTAGCTTGCATGGATTTACCTAGATAAAGTGGTAAGGCTACATGGTGTACCACTATATGTTGTACCCGATCAAGATCCAAGATTCACCTTTATGTTTTGGAAGAGTATTCAACATTTTATGGATACTAAACTGAAATTATATACGACTTATTATACTAAAACTAATGGATAATACGGGCGGACTATCCAAACACTTGAGGACATGTTAAGATCTTGCTCAATAAACATCATAGAAGGATGGGACACACATTTTCCACTAGTTGAATATTCCTACATTAACAGTTTTCACTCGAGCATCCAAATGGAACTATATGAATCACATTTGGGGAAATGGCGCATAACACCAATGTTCTAGGATGATGTCTGTGAACTTAATCTTCTAGGAATAAAAATGGTCGATGAAATGGTGGAGAAGGTGAAAATAATTTAGCATCATATCATGGTAGCCCAGAGTCGACATAAGTGTTATGTATATAAACATCAACAAGACCTTATGATTAAATTTGGAGACATGTTATTTCCACGCATATAATTATGGAATAAATTTATGTGGTTTGGAAGGAAAGGGATGTTAAGTCATAGGAATGTTGGCCCCTTCGAGATTCTTGATCGTGTCGGGGTTGTGTATTGTCGTCTAGCACATCCACCTACCATAACCGAAGTACACGACGACTTTCATGTATCCCTCTAAAGTAAGTACATACCATACCCTTCACACATACTCTTTCCAATGGTGGTACTATTAGAGGATGGTATTTCTTACGTGGATCAACTAATGAAGATATTAGAATTTAAACAGGAAGATATACGAAATAAGACAATCCCCCTTGTCAAGGTGTTGTGGTGAAACCAGAAGTTTGATGATTCAGTGTGGGAATTATAAGAAACTCTTATTAATAAAATTAAATGAATCATTATGTAAAATGATTATATTAATTTTTAACATTATTGGATTTATGAATTTTTATTTTAAAAAATCCTTAGAAATTGTGACCATTTATAATATAGTTGTTGAACAATGATCACATGAGTAGTATAAATATAGGTCTTTAACAAATCCAATTTACAGAGACAATGGATGTGATTGTCTCATCTAGTAGAATTTCCCCTTATTGATAAAATTTGTAAAGGATTGGAAGGGAGGTGGAATCATTTGTATTCTCTCTTGATCATGCACAATACAACCTTCAACATGTTAATCTCAAAAGGAACCTCCTAAGAACGAATTGGAGGTTGATAGAGATTACCACTCGAGCAATGTTATCTGAGAAACCCAAGAGTTTATCACTGTCGCACACCTTACCCTTTAGTATTATGATGCTGTAATTAAGTGTTATTTACTAAGAACATTGAACTATAATTATGCACATTATTTTTGTATAAAATAAAAAATATATATTAATTTTAGTATTGTTATTTTGTAAATAGTTTTAAAGCACAAATATTATTTTTAGTTAATATTCAACTAAGAAATATATTATGATGAATTAATGGATTTTTTGAAGTAAATTATATTTTAATAAAATATTTTTATTATTATTAAATTAATTTTACTTAAATATTAATGATCGTATAAGTTTACGAAAGTAATTGTAATTATTATTTTGGTTTGAAATCCGTTTTTTGTCAAAACCCATGAATTTTCGGTAAATGTCACATTATTTTAATGTAAAACTATACGGATTTAGAAAATTATTTAGATAAAAGGAATATTATTTTTGGAATCAGGACATCAAAATTATCCGATAGTTAATTTTTCATTATTTTCTTAGACAATCAATTTTTTTGTAGAAATTAAATACTCTATGAATATATAATGTTTTTTATAACATCATAATGACCCAATAGTGATTTAATAAAATAATATAAATAAAATATTTGGAGAATATAAGATTTAATATTAAAATAATATGATTTTAGTTTGGATTGATTTATTTTACTAAACTTTAGTGGACCCTCCAAGAGTTATAATACATTATCAAATTTTAAATTAATTTCCATGAGGGTGTGAGTCACCACCACATAAGAAACCCTATTATTTTAATATTTTTTTACATTGGCCTCATAAAAATATTTTTTCCCACTTCCCTTGGTCAAATATCATGGGAAAAATGGTATTTTTGTGGTATTGATTAATTTATTTTGTGGTGACCCAAACCTAAATTGAAGATAATTCATTCTTCTTTCCAATATAATCACACTCGTGATCCCAATTCCTCTTCAATAATATAATTTGGAGTTCATCCATACTCTACCCAATTCCATCTATAATCCTTCCAATGTTCCCCATGGTCCCAAAATTCCTCTCTCAAGCCTCTCATAAGCCCTTGGGATCACACATCCAAGAAAGGGTTTTCCACTTTTCTATTTTTTTTTCTCAATTTCATTATGTTGTTATACCATTTTAATTTCAATTACAAATGTTGGTGTATGATTTATACCTCCCCCATGATTCCCTATTTATTTTTATATTATGATATACCAATTTCACTCTCATCTAATTCCTCACATGCACATCAGTTTCCATGTACAAATTTTGTAATTAATTTTTCTCTCTTCATTTACGTTCAAGGAATTATTTTGTATTGTGAATATAAATTCCTTTACATATGTTGGGACATGTTTCTATACGATCCAGTTACATTCCATTTCATTTAATTATGATGATTCACGATTTTATGTCTCATCAGCCATTTTAACAAATTTTTATGTCACATCGTTATGCTGCAGAAATTCAACCACGATTTTCCAAGTCAAAAACATTGTGTATTGAATACTATACACATGTCTCATTCAAGGGTATTCACCCTTATGAACATATACATATTTAATGGTGATTTAATGTGTGTATTCCACATTTATTAATCATGGAATAACATATGATGTTGAATGATTCCATGTCATACAATCCATGTGAAACACTTATGAATGAAATGATAAGTTTAAGAAGGGTGGGCCCTAATAGCGCTCCAATGCATTGTATAATGATACGTCCTGAGAAATTAGGGATTAGTTATTATTTTTCAAGTGCAGTTAGTGCTTACTCAGGATCCATGTGAAATGGGCCTTGAATCATTCTAAATTCAGATTAAATGTTGTTTCCACATTTCCATGTTATGTTAATCATGTTTTACCATGCCATTATGGTCATGTTTATCTTATGCTCCATTGATATTCCTATTTCCTAACATGTATTGTATCCTTCATGTTATGCCTCATTCGCACCCTTAATGGGCATTATACCTCATACTTTTTTATGCAAGTCATTAGTTTATCACATGCACTGCTATGTACGTGGAAATGTAGTTGTCATGTAAATGAGTTTTTCAATAAGATATTGTGTCCTATGTTTTTTTATGTAATGTTTCTAATCCCTAATGACATTGGACCTCTCATTCTTGTATATTTTATTAAGTTATTTATTCTATGTAATAAATCTTTTATATGTGTGTAATAAAATGAATTGTGGTTATATTTTATTTAGAAAAATGTATGACACAAGTATAATTTAGTTATCCAAATTTTTTTACATGTGATAAAATAATTTAATATTATTATTTTAACATAAATTACACAATTTACAATTAACCATTATAATAAAAATAATTAATAAAAATACAATTCATAATGCCCAAAAATAAAATAATCTTATTAACATATTTCATAACCACTAATTCAAAATATAGAATCCATTTTTCATTATATAAAATATAAACATTTCAATATTTATTTTAAAATTAATTCATGTTTACAAAATTGGAAAATGATTTTCAGAAAATTAATGCCATAAAACATTTAGTTTGTGTTTATATATATATATTTAATGTGTAAATAATTCCAATGAACTAAATTCTATTAAATGATAAATAAAATCTAATTATACATTAAAACAAATTAAAAAAATAATTTTTCAACTTAAATAAATTTTATGAATATTATTTTTTGAAATAAAGTGCATTATTTATTATATTCATTAAAATATGAATTTTTCATAAAAGCAAAAAAATACAAAATAATTTTGAATGTCCCTATTCTAAATAACATGTTTATTTTGTAAAATTTAACATATAAAAGTTCCAAAAATGGGATTTAAAATTGGTTCTCTATTTAAAAGTCATAAAAGTTCTTTTTTTAAATTATTTTTTTATTCAAAGAATTTAATTTGTCCTCATATACTTTCTAAGGAAAAAATGAGATGAATATTATAATTATATAGAAAATATAAAATAAATAAGTGGTAATATGATTCATAAGTGTTTTTAAAAGGTCATGGTGTGTTCAAAGATGGTGTCGAATGAAAAAAAAGATCTTGATGTATTTAAAAATAACAATATTGTAGAACCTTATGGTGTCAATGATATAGGGGTGGAAATTCCAAATGATATATTTTACCATGATCGATTGTAATAAATTTTTGGAGGAATAATTATAGTACATAAAGGTTCAAAAAAATTATATAATGAGAGTGAAATGGATATATATTACATTTGATATTAAATGGTCCATAATAATTATGTGGAAAACCATATCTCAACCATAGGAATTTTAAATAAAAAGATAGAAATTAATATGGTTCATGAATAAGGTGGAAAAAGAAAAATATAGCATACCCTAAGAGGGTGATTATATAAAATTGGGATAAGCATCAACAATGAATTTTAGAAACATTGTAGTCATGTTTATTAGGAAATGATTTCATGAGTATAGCTCCAAAAATAATTAAATTTGGTGAAGTGGAAGTTATTTATATCTATAAAATATATGATTTTAAAACTATAAAATTAAAATATGTTCTCATGGACTAATAAATTATTTATAATATTAATCAAATAACCATAATATCACATTATTTTTAGGGGTTAATTCAGTATGGGTTTTTTATCGCTTATTTTATTTAATACAACACATTTTTTCAATATTATTTCATAATAAAATTTGTATAATAATACAATATTTTTTTCAATCCATAAATTTAGTTATCAAAAAATAGTATGAAAATTTACTTGTGGGATAATATTGATTCGATCATATGAAAAATAAATATTATTTTAGAAATATTATTATATAAAAATGTAAATTTTCTCTTTTAAAACAATAATATACTTTTTAGTGAAATGCTGGGTTTTTTTAGAAATTTTATTTCTAACCCTTTTAAAAATAAAAAATAAATTTCATACAATTATATAATTATATATATGTAATAAACAAAATAAAATGCATTATTTTATACTAATATTATTTATTTATTAAATTTTCCAAATTTCTAAAAAATTAATACAATATTATAAATTTCATATTACCAAAAATTAAATTTTTTTACCATCTAAAAATCGATAAAATATACAAGTACATAAAAACAAGTAAATAAAATTATTAATATATTGAAATTAGAACCTAACATTTATCTTTTAATGTTGTCAATACATATCCTATTATTTCATTGGAAAATTTCCCGAGAGTATTATGTACTATGGTAATGTTTTCATTTGGAGGTTTGATAAATATGGTTAGTATTCAAATCACGATAACATTGATATTATCTTGGAAATGTTTTATCTCATTATTTTTTTATTGGACAGAAGCATTGTATTCAGAATGGTAAACTCCAAGTGAAACAATATCTCAAGGAATCTATGATAATTTTGATTTATAGGTTACAATCCTATGAGTAGTAGAAATCATTATTTTGTGAATATTAATGGAATTTATCAAAAATATATACTTATATTGATTATATCATAACTATTTAATAGAAATATTAAAAAGTTATTATTGAATAATGTTTATTTAAATATTATAGTATATAATAATATCAAATATGTGCATGTATTTTCAATAACCATAATACTTAATGGATAATTTAATTAAATTAAAAGGAATATTTTTTATTAAATATTCGGTCAATAAAATCACCCCTCATACATTTATCCCACGAAATGTATAATTTTTACACTAAAATACCTGAGGATAATTTTGATTCATCACCTCTTCCAATTCCCATGTCACTTCATATAACATAATGTACCTCAATAGCTATTTCTTCTGGAAATAGGATTAATTGTGTTTTTTTAAGGTACAAACATTCAAATCGGTTTTTAACGGGTTTATTTCTAGAACCGAAAACATCTGACGATTCTTTATCCATTTAGACCTACCTTCCAAAGGATGGTTCCCATTAGATATGGACTGATGAGGCTTAATAAATCCCATTGGTTGTGAGGATGGGATGTCAGACTCATCACACCTTTTTGGGGGGAATTATTGTCTACTATTGGACTCTTATAGATTTGATTTATGTTCGTGAATCCTTATTAATTTACCAAGCATGAAGATGGGAGTTTGTCTTTAGATCATGCAATCAATGACTGATATGTAAGAGATTTAGAGAATATTTTATATCTATTTGAGGTTCTTCATCAATAGAGAATCATCCATATGAATTAGTGATTCTTAGTCAATGGTATATTTCCATATATTATTTTTTAATCTCTTGGTCATTATGATGACCATACTGGTTTTAATGACACTCACTAGGGAACATGATGTTTATTGATATTTAGAAGGACATGGATTGTTTTAGTGTTGAGATCGTACCCGCAGATGGGCTACCTATGTAACCTTGTTACAAAAGGAATTAGAACCCATATAGTTTGAGTGAAGAAGTATGAGGGTTATGCATGATTAATGTCTCAAAGTGAGATAGAATAATTACTTTTACACTCTTAGCTTACGTGAGTCATGCTCGATGTAAGAAACAAGATGTATCAGTAAAACCTAATGATTTTGCCAAGAAAGATTCAATCATATGATAGGATGTGGGCCCCATGTATATATGAATGCCCAAGTAAATGAAGAAAATGAATTTTAGAAAAGAAGCCCAATAGCAGGGTCCATAATGGTGTCTGTTCTTTATAGAGATTTTTTATTTTAACCCGGGACTTACTCTAGAAAAGGAAGCCAAAAATTCATGAGGGACATATGATTTTGTTTGATTCTATAAATAGAATCCCATATCAAATGAAATTAATACTGGGATTGATCTTGATAAGGAGGAAAAAATCAAATGATCTTTCCAAAATTTTCTTTCAGTTAAGGAATCCAAAAAAGGAACCTTGCCACAAGTGACTTTGATGAGGGAATTGAAGGATATGTTTGAATATTAGAGTTGGATCTGAGGAAAGGAAGTGACTAGGAAGGTGGTGTGCATGTTTCGATCAGGTGTGCAAGTCCTGGTTTTTCATGTATACATGCGCGACATGAGTCAACTTGGGTGATGAAGAATCCATTGGGTAATACTTGCGAGACTTTGAAGTCATGCCCTTAGCATCATCCCTAGAGGATTCCACATAGGTGGGGAACAAGTTACCTTGAGAGGGAAAGGAGGCGCGCAAGTGTCTTCACTTCCATAAAGGGCTAGACAATTAGGCTCCCAATTATTGAGGAGTTCTAATACATAGGCCATATTTATTCTCTTTATATCTTTCATTATAGATAAAGAATTACCTTAGAAGTGTTTGGAAGATGACAAGAAAAGACATGGGTGAAAAGATCTTGATTATGTGTTTTGGAAAATTCATCCTCGAAATGGGGGGCCCATAGGGGCGATTTATAGGCCACCTGAGTTTGGGTGGAAAGCCACTTTGGGCCTGCAAGTGAAATGTGCGCCTCTGACTAGTGCAAAACTAACTTGCATGCCCATGGATGGCATGCAGGTGTACCTGCGCACCTTAATTCCTTTGTGAAATTATTGATGTTATTACCTATTTCTTGCTTGAGGTACTTACCTTAGTCAATCTTTGGACTCTATGACATAAAAGAGAATAAAAAAAAGTCCCCCTGAGAGTTAGATTTGAAAATGGAAAAATGATTTGACTTTGAGGAAAAGGAGAAACTAGGATCCAAGGGCGCACATGTTTTAGCGCACACGTTTCTTGATCACCTATAAATATAGTCATCACTTCGCGTAAAGCATCTATCTTTCGAACGCTTCTCTCTATCATCACAAAAGTGAGCTTTTTTCATGCTGGCGTCTTGGCTTTTCGTTCGTCCACACTTCTGTTCCTTATGTCGCGCTTCCTCAGTTTGTTTCTGACTTTCACTCCAGGATTAGACTTGCGTGCCTTAATTCCTTGGCCATTTTTTCAATTTCTTCACAAATTCTATGAAATATCAACTTACATAAAAGTTAATTATTTTATCTTTGTGTAGATTCAATAGCTCCAAGGAAGACTGGATCGGCTGGTTAGCTCACTAGCAAGTGGATTGAAGACATGATGAACATAATTTGGTCATGATTACTATGATATCTGAGACATCACACTCCCAAATTTTTCCAAGTACGTGAAGAAATATCATGTCAATTTCACACAAAATATTTACATGGATTTATATTTCCATTTTCTTCTGCAAGGAGTCAACACCCCAGAGTTGAAGAATCATATGACCGAGATACAGCAGCACTGCTACCCCTCTATTTTGGTTATGTTGTGCATTAAGAGTATCAACAATGGTGTGACCATTCAAAGTTTTCTTCCATGCCATTTCCTTGTAGAATTGAAAATGGAAAAGCCATGGTCTAATATGTTTTCCACTACCAGTTGGTGGAGAGAAGACTATCAGGACATTCGAACAATATCTGAAAAGAGTATTCTCCTAAAATGTCTCTTTACATCCAATGGCCCATTGTCAAATCCATGTATCCGTCTTCCATGTAGCTTGGATAGAAATATATTCACTGTTTGATCAGAATATAATTCTCTCAAACCACACTCAAGAACAGTAATTTACTATTATTCCAAGAAGATATGGTATCACTACATCTCTTATTGTATCCAGTTGAATGAATGAATTCTAGGTGGCTACTGATGAAGCTCGGGATGCAGTAAATCAATTGAAGAGTTATGTTGAAAGCCTCTTGTAATTTTTGATAAATAGAAGAGACTCCAGTCTATGGATTTCCTTTTAACTCTTGTACAACAATGAAAAGGACATTTCACCTTCAATAATTTGTACCTTCATCCTCTTATTAATTACTTATATTTTTTTACCTAAGCCAAATTTCCTAGTAAGAAATGTTTAATTGTTTCTAGGATTATAATAAAAACCTTAAAAACTTTGAATATTTTTATTTCTAAATATTTCTTAAATCATACAAAATGTACATTTAGCGAGCTGCGACTCAACTTTTGTTCATAGTTCTGTTTACAGGTTCCCAATTTATTGAGATCCCTAAATCTTGTGGGATGTTTAAATTCATGCATGTCATGCATAAAAATAAAAATATTTAATGTCTAATATCTTTGACTTAATGGATTAAAATTGACTCATTTCCTTGATAATTTATCTGAAAACATATTACCACATTAATATATGAGGGAAAACATGTAAACTATGACATAAAAAAGTTAATCTGAGGAATGATATGAAAAAAGGGCTAAAAGGAATTATAGGAAGTATTTCCTAAGAGTGAAGTTACCACTATTTAACATACCTGTTAGGCGGTTGAATTATGCAGGGCCACTTAAGGGTATTGGATGTATAGTCAAATAATAGCATCTTTTGGCTGACATGTCCGTTATGTAGACTAATTATCCAATCCCACCTAGGGGAACATGATGCAATGTCAGGAAAAAGAACTCTTAGAAATTTAACATTTCTATTGCTAAAAGCCATTGAAATTTTATGGAGATTCAAATTTTCGAAAGCATAGAGTCTTCTGTATGAAGAGAGGTATTTGAATATGGAGAGGAAATTTAAAATCAAGATTGTCAACAAATTGGATGAATGTCACTCTTGAGAAGGTCTAACCCAAATATAGGGAAAGAAAATATAAACCATAGACTTAAATAATTTTAGATCTTGAAAACGAGATTGGGAAAATATGTTTATGATGGGTATTTTTGCGGATCCATACATATTGTCGTTAAAAAAAATAAAGAAAAAAGAGGTTTTTCTCCCAAGAATAATTATACCACTATTTGAAAAAACCGTTAGGGGGTTGAAATATGCCTGGCCATTTAAGGGCATTGAATGCATAATAAAATAATAGTAACTTTTGGCTGACATTTCCATTATGTAGACTACTTATGTAAGGCCACCTTGGGGCACATTCTGCATAATCCAGAAAAAGAACACTCGAGAATCAGACATTTTGTAACCAGAAGTCAAGAAAAGGGTTATGGAGATCTGGAAGAATTTAAGGTTAGATTTATGACACATCAAAATGGGAATTGTTAAATTCATTAAGGAGATACACAATCCAATGATAACCATAATCATGTTGTGGCTAGGTCCTGAATTGAGATGCTGGAATTTACTATGTATCCCATAAGGAAGGGAATAAATCCATACGTAGTTCATGAAATATAGTTTAATATTATGTGGGATGAGAGTATAGGATATCTTTTTTAGGGTCATAGAGCTCAGACCATAAAGAGGAATACACATTCTTTGTTTTATAAACCTGATGTGAATGATGACCAGAGTTTTCATACCACATTCATGTTTTCACAGGGGGACTTTTCTGCCAACGGATTGAATGTGGAATCTGGGGATTGGCTCAAAGACTTGGGGCTGGATTCAAGGGGTACTATAATGTTCCTACGTATCCCATAAGGATGGGAATCAATCCATACATAGTTCTTGAAATACCCTCTGTATATATTTGGTTCGTACAAGTGAAGGGTGAAAGGGGAATTTAGTGCAATGACGGTTTGTCCCATGATTAAAGGTTCAGCCATTTCCATGTATGAAAGTAGTTCTTTGGAATATGACATGGTTGGAGATCAATTACAATAATGATTCCCTCTTAGGTGAGGGTGTCAAAGACAATGGTAGTTTATTGTCATATAGGATATATGTATGAAGAGGTTATGGTCATGTGCATGGACCGGTGCTGCATAGTTTAACTTCATGTTGCTAAGACGTATTGCTATGCAGTTTAATGTTTTGCAGTGAGAAAAATGGGGGATTTTAGAGATTAACGTCATATATCAAGGACGATTGTGAACCAATGTGATGATATTGGTTTTGGGCATGAACCTTAGGAGTATGCCTATGTACCCAAACTAGAAGGAAAGGATCAAAGTCCGTGTAGTTCAATTGAAAATGAATTGGTGGTCGACTTGTACTTAAGGAAAATTACATAAAAATGGTGTTGGTATATACACATGGTTAGCGGCCCAGAGAGTGTACTATGGTTGATGTTTACTCTATGTTCACGTGAGTCATACTCGGTGTGAGAAACAAGAGGTACCAACAACCCTAATGATGCACAGTTTAACATCATGTAAGACATATAAGGGACTGGACATGGTTTAATGTCATGTTGGACAGTGGAGAGACCAAGAAACTTAAAGTCTTGTAGTAAGGACAAAAGACGTATTTGTGTTACACAAAATACTACTTCAGAATTCTGGCATTGGTTGGAGTTGT
The DNA here is from genome assembly GCA_963277665.1 of Viscum album. Classification (NCBI taxonomy): domain Eukaryota; kingdom Viridiplantae; phylum Streptophyta; class Magnoliopsida; order Santalales; family Viscaceae; genus Viscum; species Viscum album. The sequence continues at coordinate 1,751,182,269 of OY728164.1, forward strand.
GATGAGTTTTCCATCCATTGAGATTAATGAATAAGCTCTATTAGAGTAGACCTTATGTATTGAGTAAGGTCCTTACCACTTTGACTCAATATTGGGAGGTTTCATTCCTGGTATTATCGGAGTTCTGAGGACCAATATGAATTCTACTTGAATGAATGAGCAAAGATGAAATTTTTTGTTGAAAGCTTGTGCTATTTGATTCTTATAGACTTCTATGTGGTGTAGGGCGCAGAATATTTTTTCATCTAATCATTCCAATTCATCCAATTGATTTTTAGATTTTTCATCTGTATATTACTGATCACAAATGGTTACTGTGAGCATAGCTAATTTAACCTCAATGGGAAAGACTACTTCTGTTCCATATACCAATTAATATGGATTTGACAGCGTAGCTGTGCGGGTGGTGGTCTGATAAGCCCATTAAGCATGAAAAAGTTTATCAGGACAATATTTCTTATCTTTATCCACCATATTTTGAAGAATGTTTGAAAGAGTATTAATAAAGGCTTCTATATGTCCATTTTCTGCTGCTTGATACCGAGATGAATGGTTTGATTTGATGTTTTATTTTTGATACAACTTCCTTACCTCGGATGAACAGAAATTGTAGCCATTGTCCGTCAATATGTTATGGGGGATACCAAATCTAGCAATGATGTTAGACTTGATATATCTAAAAATGATTTTAGAACTAACTTCCTTGAGAGGTATTGCCTCTTCCCATTTGGAAAAGAAGTTAGTAGTAGTAATAATATAATTAAACTGCGTGGATGTTGCCAAAGGGTAAGGTCCTACTACATCCATTCCCCATGTGGAAAATGGCCATGAGTATTTAGCTAAATGGAGAAAATCATGGGGTTGATTAATGAAATTTCTATATACATGGCATGAATGACACTTCTTAGTGAGATCAACACAATATTGTATCTTTAATGGCAAGAAGTATCCAAGCCTTCGAATTTGATCAGACAGTCCATGTCCACACTAGTGGTCACTACATACTCTTGCATGTACTTCTATTATGACAGCCATTGTCTCTTCACCATCAATACATTTTGAAGAGAATTACATTAAAACCTCACTTGTAGAGAACTTTTTCTTGGTGATATGGGCTATCATAAAGCGTAAAATTTACCACACATCTCCAAACTTGTTCTTTCCCGACTCTATCAGGTGGGAGTGTTCCATTTTGAAGGTATTCCATGATAGCTATCATCCATACTATAATAGGACCATTTGGTTCAGAAATTGGACTAATTTCATTGATTTCTACTGTTCTGATTAGAACATAAGGTGAAACTGTATGACAGTGGGCAATACTGATGATTGTTTCGTCCTGATTTGGATCTGCGAGAGCTGTGGCTACATTAGCCAGTGCATCAGTTTGGGAATTTTGTGATCGCAGGACATTAGAAAATGTCAATTACGAAGGAAATTCCACCATTAACACTCTGACGTAATCATACAAAGGGATTAACTCTTCTTTTATGATGGAATAGTCCCCGTTGAATTGTTTGATTACCATGTCTGAATTACCTTTAACCTTTAAGTGATTCACCTGTGCCTGAAGCACTAACTCCAATCCTGCGATGAGAGCATGATATTATGATTCATTGTTTGTACCGCCTTCCAACAATAAAAAGTAATAAGGTAGCACTACCTTTTCTGGGGAAATAATTCAATTCCTATCCCAACTTTTTTGAATTTAGGATCAACCATTTTCTTCCCTATTGTACTTCTAGAATAAATATCAATGTACAGTTCCCATGTTTGAATATTATCCTGAATAGAAAATACCTACTCATTAAAAAGATCAATATATAATGATGTATCTTCTATTGAAGGGTGTTCATCAAGGAAATCAGTTAGATCTTGCCCCTTTATTGCCTTTGAGACACATTATTGATATCAAACTTCTGCGAAATAAATGCCCACATTTCTAGATGTTCTGTAATCTTTGGATGACTAAGGTTAAATTTGAGTGGGTTATCGTGAGATACCAATTGGACCTCATGATGTTGCATGTAGTTTCCCAATTGATGAACTGCAATGATTAATTCTATAAAGAACTTTTCAATACTTTAATATCGAGTTTCTTCCTCAATCATAGTCTATCTGAGATAATAAAGGCTACTTTCATTCAATACATCATTCTTTTTGGCAAGGAAGGCACCCAATGATCGCTCTAAATCTATTATACAACGAATAAGTGGTCTTACTTTAATAAGTGGAATTAATTACGGTTGAATCAAGAGATATTTATTGATAATATTGAATGCTTCTTGACATTCTTTAATACACTGTTAAGTGAATACCTTCTTAATTAATTTGGTGAAGGGTAAACATTTTCCAGCCAAATTGGTGATGAAACTCCGAATATAGGCTAAGTGTCCTTGAATTCCTCTAAATTCCCTCAAATTTTTAGGTCATGACATACAAGGGATTTATTTTATCTTCTAATGATCAACATCGATACCATGATGTCTTACAACAAAGCCAATAAATTTTCCTAAGGTTACCCCAAATGCACATTTCAAGGGGTTCAACTTCAAATTGTGTTTTCGATGTTTGTGGAATATGATTTACAAATTAGCCAAGTGATTAGAACATTTTATGGATTTAACCCCCAAATCATCCACATAAAATTCAACAAATTTCCATAAAATTGTTTGAAGATATGTTGAATGAAACGTTGATATGTTGTATTTGCATTCTTTAGGCCAAAGGGCATTACCCGATAGCAAAACACACCTTGAGGGGATCTGAAGTATGTAGAATCTTCATCTTTTGGATCCATTCAGATTTGATTATACCTAGAATATCCATCCAAGAAGGAAATTTCTTCATAGAAAACTGTTTCATCAATTAATAGTTCTGTAAATAGAACTGGGAAGTCATCATTGGGAAAATACTGATTAAGATCTCTGAAATCATTGAAAACCTTAATTTTTCCATTATTCATTTTCACAGGGACAATATTAGCTCTCCTTTTGGGATATTGAACTTATCTGACGATGTTAAACTTGATAATATTATCTACATCGCCTTCAATTTTGAAGGTATAAGTTGGTTGTGTTCTTCTTACAGCTTTCCTAAATCATTGATGTTCTTCTCACAATCCCAAATGATGAGTAGAAACATTAGGATCGAGCCTTGGAATTTCATTATAATTCCAAGAAAATATAACTCTATTTTTCTTTAAAATGAAATATGCATTTATTTCTCTTCATGAATAATGGCCACACTAATTAAAATGGGGCGTGGATCTTCTTTTGTACCCAGATTTATTTCACTGAGTTCATCCACAGTGGTAGAGATATTGTTGAGTCAAAAAGGTTTTTCTTATGACTTTTCCATTCCTTCATACATCGGGAAGATTGTTAAGTCATTAAGGATTTCCTTATGACATTACTATTCCTCTTGTTTGGAAAATCACAAACACCTTATCACAAGGCAAATCTCTTTTTAGCCAGTGTTATTCTTCTACAAGGAAAAATTTCCTTCCCCAAGTAAATTTATCCTTACCATGTTTTCATTACTCATATTATTATTTTTCTAAGTGTCAAATTCATTTTGAAAACCAAAACCTCGAAATCCTATAAATACCTAGATTAGAAGCATTCTGTTATAGGATCTGTATTCTAAAAATTCTGGTTACAAACTCTTTTGAGATCTGACTCTGAATTCTGAATCAGAATTCTTATTACGAACTTTCTGAGTTCTGACTCTGAATTCTAATTGCAAATTCCGGATACGAACTTTCTGAGTTCTAACTCTAAATTCTGGTTATGAACTTTCTGAGTTCTGAATCCGAATTCTGAATACGATTTCTGGATACAATCTTCTCTATGTTCAGACTCCTAGTTCTCTATATTCAAACTTTAAACTCTTATGAGTTATCACTTCAAATTTTCATAAACCTTGACTCCGAACTTTTTATGTTCTGGTTTCAAATTCTTATGAATCCAGATTCCGAATTTCAATGAAATTCAGACTCCGGAATTCTATATAATTCAGGTTCCTAATTCCATGAAAATAGAATCCAAATATCATTGTATTATAGACTCTGAATTCATTTTTAGTGAGACTCTGAACATTCACATGTTTACGTCCTGAATTTTGGATTTTAGTTATTTAACCATATTTTTCTACACTTGTTCTAAAATGATGTTGTGCTTTCGGTTACTTAGTAACTGTTGTTTGAGTGACATATGTACAAGTTCCTAGGAAATTCAAGGAAAATATGATTTTTAGAGGAGAGAGACAACCGTTGACGTCGTCCCTATAAATAGGAGCTCATTTGAAAAGTGTATAATACTGTTCTACGACTCTAGAGACCACATGTTGTTGATGTGATTTATAGAGAGATACGTTCATTTCGTTTTGTGTAATGAACTACTTGTTCATATTTTCTTTGTGCGACTCTGAATGTTTCCAAGTACATTAAATGACTTTCATGGATAGGAAGACATAGGTTACATCTACCATGAAGTTGAGGGCTTACTTGTTGATGATGACAGAGGTTCCAACTACCAAGAAGTTGAGGGATTTCAGGGATAGCAAGACAAACTTGGATATTCATATCGAGGGCTTAACCTGGTGTGGGTAAGACATACTTTCTTGAAATTATATATCAAGGGACCTTTATCCAAGGTCGTTGGATTCCCTTCACATTAGGTTAAAAAAACTTACTGATGTATCTTATTTTGTTACAAGTTTTCCACTGCATTTGCATAGTTGAGAAAAGTATAACTATCATATACGTCCTTATATTTGTACTCTGATTTAGTTAGATTCTATACACATTAAGGTAGAATATTCATCTTTGTAAACATTCATTCTGTTTCATTTATGGAATCACATTTCTGGAATTTCTCTCTCAGAATCACATTTATTGATTCATGAAAATTTTTAGAACTAGAGGTTATGTGAATTATCTTGTTTAACCTTGTTAAACATAACCATATTTAAAAGTTCCAAAGGAATTTTTAAAAGTAAACAATTTACCCCCTCGTGTATTTGGGCATATCATCTTTACATATTATATCCTACATTTGGAATTATAGAGTATATCATACTCACATACCATCTCAATAATTGGTATCAGAGGAAGGATACCTCTGAATATATCTCACGATTAAATTTAGAATAGTTTCTTTTGGAATCCTATTTTCCGGAGTCTGTTTTTTTCGGATTCGTATAGTTTAGATTCATTTTTCTTAGAGATACTCTAGTATTATAATTTCTCTGCATAGGAATATTCCCCTTGTTTACTTACTTATTCTATTAACATGTTTTTGTTGAATGAATTTTCTTAAAGATGGAAGGAATCAATGTTGGCCCCATAGAAAATATCAATCCAACTATGCAACCTATCTTTTATAGAAATGACTATGAATATTTTAGAGATCGTATAATTACATTTATTATCAATACTGATGTTGATAATTTAGTTATTCTTAATGTAGGATAAATTATCCCTCATAGAGAAGTTAGTACCTTTAACACTCATGAAAATAATGAATATCAACTAAATTATAAGGTATGCAATACTTTACATAGTTTTATGACTAGAAATATATATAGATAAATTTCATCTTATGAAGAAATACATTCTATATGGATGAATCTCGAAGATACCCACATTGGATCTTCCAATGTTATTGAAACTAGAAGTGCTATGCTTAGGGCTGAATACCACAGCTTTAACTTTCCTTATGGAGAACCCATATGTATGGTGCAACAAAGATTCATGACTATTGTGTATAGTTTACAATCTATTGGTGAAAAAGGATTATATAATGAATCTCTTGTTTATAAGATCATAGACATCATTCCGAATGAGTGGGAATCCAGGAGGAAAACTATAGATGAAAACAGAATGGTTGGCCAGATTTCCTTAGATGAGCTGTTTGGAACTCTTCTTCCACATGAGACCAGAATGAAGAGAGATGTTGAAACATCAAGAAGAAGAATGGGAATGGAAGTGTTGCTTTTACTACAACTTCTAATCATATGAAATTCAATAATACTAAGAGAGTTACCAGATACAAATTTAATAAAGATTTTATCCAATCTAGATCTAGTAGAAGTGAATCTTTAGAGAATGAGTTAGCCAATCTTGCTCGAAGGATTAACAAGATAGCTGGATAGAGGAACATTCATTCCAGATATAATAAAAAGAAAAGGAAAGATATGAAAGATTCAGAAGTCACATGTTACAAATTCAAGAGATATGGACACATAAGACCTGATTGTCCTATTCTTAAGAGAAAATAGAGAAAGGAAATGCATTATGACAAAAATAGAATGATGTTTTGCAAGGAAGAAGCTAAGAAATTATTGAAAGCTAATGACTCCTGGAGTTCCAGTAGTGGATACTCTTCATATGAGTCTTCAGATTATGAATCTTCTGGACAGAAGAATCTTAGTCTAATATCCAGACTACCTATTGAAAATAATTTCTTAACGGGTAAGGTTCATAATGTTGAATCATTGACAAATGTTTCTATGAATGCTAATGATAGTAAATATTATAACTCTTCGGATGAATAATCTTCTTCTGATGAAGACAATACTTTTCCTACTAATGAATAAGTTTCTAGGTTTCCCAAACATCATGAGATTGAGAATTCATAACACATGAAAAAGCATCATAAGGAAAATTCAAGGAATAATATTCTTACTAAGGAGAAATCATATCTTTCTAAATATCATGATAAGAAAAATACTGATTTTGGAAGTATTTCAAAAAGTCATGAGGAAGTAAATTCTGAGAAAAATAATCTTTATAAAAATCTAGAAAACGTAATTTCTATGAAAATTGTTTTTGACCCTATATCTAATTCAAAATCAAATTTTTTAAAGAGAAGAACATGGTTATGAAAATCAAATCCAAAATATATTTTTTTTGAGTAAGTCCTTCTCAAACATTACCTTTGGTAAAGAAAATTTTCCTAAAATGTATTCCCTAATTCAACATCTAAGTAACAGTTCTGTTATTTGTTATACTAGTTCAAAACCTATTTTTAGTAATAATTACTTTGTTCCTCAATGTTCTCCATTATGCACTAAGTGTCAGTGTTGTGGACATTGTGCAAAAAATTGTACCTTGAACAAAACCCAGACATTAGGATTTCATAATGCCTATTTTCTTAAGAATATGTGGGTGCCGAATATTTTTCTTTCTAAGAATTTGGGATCCAATGATGTTTGTATTCCGAAAATAAAACATTTTCTTATTTTTAGGAAAATATAGAAGGTCCCAACATCAATACATGGTACACAGATATTGTATGTTCCCGACATATGAATGGTATCAAAAACAATTTTGAAAATATTATCAAGATTAAAGGAGGAAATGTAACTTTCAGAGATAATGCTCAAGGAGAAAGTATTGGTATAGGTAAAAATTTTCTTCTTGTAAAAACATTTATTTCAAATTTTTAATTGGTTAATGGTCTTAAGAACAACCTCATTAGCATATTCCAATTATGTGAAGAAGGCTACCTTGTGAATTTTAGTAATGAAATGTTCTTAGTACAAAATTCCATGAAAGAGTTTATTCTTTCTTCCCATAGGCAAGAGAATGTTTACACAATAAATGTATAAGACCTTAGGAGCCAAGATATACCTTCCCTTAGTGCATTGGACGATCACTCTTGGTTATGGAATTGAAGGTTAGGAAACTGTAACCCTAGGAACTTATGCAAACTTTCTAAAAAAGGACTAGTTAAGGATCTACCAGAGCATAGATTTGATCCTTAAAAATTTTGTGACACTTGTAAACATGGAATTAAACATAAATCATGTTTTAAATCAGTTGGTGAAGTCTCAACTACTGATGCATTATAGCTAGTGCATATGGATCTTTTTGGTTTTACAAAAATTGGAATCATTGGGAAAAATTATTATATATTTTTCTTGGTTGATGATTATACAATATATATGTGGATCTATTTTCTAGCAAAAAAATCATAATAATATTCTTATTTGAAATTTTTTTGAGCCCAAGTAAAAAAATGATAAAAACCATCCATTGGTAACTATTCATAGTGATCATAGTAGAGAGTTCCAAAATTCTGATTTTGAAACTTTTTGTAGTAAAAAATGAATTACTCACAATTTGTCAGCACCCAAAACATCTCAAAAGAAAGGTGTTGTTAAATGAAGAAATAGAATTATTCAAGAGAAAACTAGAACCATGTTGAGTGAGAATTATATAGCCAAACATTTTTGGGTTGAAGCTGTAAGTAATACTTTTTATACTATAAATCGAGTCTTCATAAGACCTTTTATTAATAAAACTCCTTATGAGTTATGCAATGGTAGAAAACCTAGTCTTTCATACTTTACGGTTTTTGGTTTCAAGGTATTAATTCTGAATACTAATGATAATCTTCATAAAATCAAAAAAAATCTAATGAATGAACATTCATAGGCTACTCTATCACTTCTAAGGCTTATAGATTTTCCAATAAAAAAAATTATACTGTTAAAGATACAATGTAACATCCCAAGTAAGTAATGAATAATAGATATTTTTATCTATGTCTATTAATGATTATGATAGTGTTTTAGAGGCTTAAAATGAAAATAAATCCATTCTTAAGCAATGAATAGACTAATATTCTTAAAATATTGTTTTACTGCCTTATGATGGAAAACCCTTTTTAAATCTATATTTTGACAATTTTATAAACTATTTTTGTCAAAATAAACTTATTCTTTATGATTGGGACATCAAAATTTACTTTGTGTGAATTTTTGGTATTTTTCTGACAATGTTCATTTTTTAATGAATAGTGAAAAATACTGCATTTTACATCAAAACTGCTTTTTAATCTAATTTATTTATATGATTAGATTATCTTTTGAATTTTTCTTAAAGTTTAATATGAATATATTTTTACCATTTAATCCAATGGTGGTCATTGGATGCAATTTCACTTTGAAATTGGACTTAAACTTGTGTCAATCTTTTGATACTTATTGTTTCAAAAAAACACGCTATTTGCTCTGACAGCGGGAATTAATTATTAAATTAATTAATGTGACTTATATGTTTTGAATTTTGTAAAATAGACTTCATTTTTGAATTCGTAATATCAAATATAGCATAGGGTGAATTTTTGGGAATATTTTGAAAAACTTCAATTTTTGATGAATAGTGAAACCACTAAGTGGTACTTATAAAAACTGATTTTCCGTTTAAATGAAATTTTTCCAACATTGTGTTTTGAATTTCAAAAATCCAACATACATGGTTGTCATTAAGAAGTAAAATGTGGTTCAATGAGATTATAATAATTTTTTGGTGAATAGTAACATATTAAGTTCTTAATCGCGATTAGTGGTAATTAGTGTAGTTTAAGATAAAAATAATTCTTTAATAAAATGATATGAGATTGACACATATCCTAACCTCATTGGTTGTTTCATGGCCGACCAAGACAAGCCATGGGTCAACTTGGGGACCCCATGGATCCACATTGGTTGGGAAATGACATAAATAACTTTATATTTAATGTAAAAGTAAAAATGACACAAACATAATATGTTTTACAAAAACAATTTTCACATGGGGTTATAAAGATCAGATTTTCGATTATAAATAGTCATTGGAAATCTAAAAAAATTTCCTACATCATAGTATTTTTTTATAATTTTTAGACATTAAATAAATTAAATTATTTATGACATAATAATGATGCAGCGATGACATCATTATTTGACGATTTAAATAAAATGGAAAGATAATGTAAAATATATGAACTACGCATGTCGAAAACCAATTGGATGAGTGGATTTCGAACCATTATCACCTTATCCACGAATTATATCAATGTGGGACCTTTTAAAACCGAAACACATTTTCAAATAAAGTAATATTTCTTTACTTTCCAAAAGTGCCCCTCCTCACCTCTTATAAAAGGCCCCCACCTCTACCTCATTTCACACACTCCTCAAGCCTTTGGCTCAGCCAACCCCTGCCCATTTACTCTCTCCACATCCCTCTACTCATCCTAGAGGATTCCCTTTGGGAAGAATCCTTTCAAAGGAAGCCTTTAGGCTCAAATCAAAAGGAGTTACACTTTTAAAGGTAATTCATTCTCTCATGTTCATTTGTTTTATTTTGCTTCTCCAACCCCCTAAACTCTTTTTATTTACTTATTTTGTAACAAAACCAGTAACTTCAATATACTAGGATGTTTTTATAAGATTTATTCGAGCTACACTCTCACACAACTACATCAAATAGTTAAAGAACATACGGTTTCCGTGGATGGTGAAATTCTGCCTCCCGAAACGATGATTGTTCAATACTCATTTAACACCTTCAAAGGTGGACATTATGATGTCACTATTTTTATATATGATATATAATATGTGTATTCTTTCCATAAGCTTCTGTTTTTGTTTCATTTTGGGCATACCTTTATGGTTTCCATTATGGGTAACACGATATCTTCATTTTAGGAAGTGCAGACTACCGCCCCCTAAAAGTGATTTTATTCGTTAATACCATATATGGGATGTGTAAAGGATAAAGTTAATGATATTATATATGATATTATACTGGAATTATAATATACTCTTATCATTATGATTCCATTCCAGAAAATACGAAATAGAAATGGAAGTAGCGTTCATGCGTACGTACGGCTTACCGTCTCCATGAACGGTGCATTTCATTCCTTACCTCTAAATGTGATGTAATATTATAAATACATGTATATGATGAATATATATGATATATATGTTATCCAAATAATTAATATCATTCTGGATATAATGAACCTTTGACCAAATTAACAACATGTAAGTGTAAGAAGTCTATTTTTGACTTAAGAACCAAATACCGACAAAATGAACATTATTAACTTAAATGATTACATGATGTTCATAACATGGTATAAAAGGAATAATGAACTTGAAAAAGGTTCATAAGCAAGTATATATTAACTCAAGTTTATTATTCAGGAGATTAAAGAACGGTCGGGTCAAGTCGGATACGAGGTATGGGACTTCGTCTCAATCTCCTTTCATTGAGGCATATTTTATTTTTTACACAACTTTCTTTTATACGGTGTATAAACCCCTTTTACTTTTAAATTTATTAAAAAGGAATCTTTTTTATATGAAGCGTTTACTAAACGACATAAGGGAATGTTTTTGTCATACGTATGCGGCGACAACAACTTCCCTGCCGTCGTGACCGTTATTTGAGTTTCAGCTACCTCTACAAGCCATACCTTCTTTTTAAAAGAAAAATAAATACCATGTTTTACTTTTCATTTATTTTGGTATTGAAAATGGTTTTCATAATATTTTTATATCAATGTGTGTTATTGATATCTTGTGTTTGAAAGGTGGAAATGTTATGTTTCCTTTATGCATGTTTTATGTGATACGATTATGTTGAGGTTCATGGGCATTATTATGAAAATGGGTTGTTCTGTGATAAACTAAGGGCAGGTGAGCCAAATATAGCTCTCCAATGCATTGGGTAACGCGAAGGAGTGAAACGTTAAGGTTTCTCCGATGAGATTTTAGGGAATATACTGTGATGGGTATTCCAAATGTAACCAAGAGGGTTACTCCCTACGTAAGAATGTTATGAATGCCTCAAGTTACCTTTATGTCTTATGATTTCTATGATTTATTCATGATTTTATGAGGTATGTTAAAGTACCTATGTTTTATGGGTAAAGTATGATTTCATTCTTATATATATATGAACTCATGTTTCCTTTCCATGTTTTTATAACCCATACTGAGCTTTTTATGCTCATCCCAAGTTTTTTGAAATGTTTTTCACAGGTGAAGGGAATGGTACATGATATGATGATAGAGTCAAGGATGTGTCAAGAAATAATCCATGTTTTATTTTAAATGTGTAACATTTATGGGAATGAAGAATACTATCTTTATGTAACCACTTTGTTTATATGTGGAATGTAATGCAAGTTTTATGATCTAATTCTCTAAAACTCTAAACCTGAAAAGATCCTCAATGTGTAATCTTGTAATAACTCAAGATTAAGTAAGGTTTAAGGCTGGGGCCTTATAGTTGGTATAAGAGGTCAGTTTTAGATAAATTTTGGAGTTAGAATTCTATTAAATGATTATCCAAAAAAATTTGAAATGATATAGCATTTGAAGATTACCACGTTGCTTCATCTAAGACATGTTTGTTCAGAATGGTTTTCCGCAGAGGAAATAGGGAAGCAGTGCTAGGAAGGAATACAGAAGGAAATAACCTTCCGAATCATCATCCAGAAATGGTCGGAATTGGAACTGAACTGTTTCTTTCAGTAATGGCGCAGTTGACTCAAGCGATAAATGGTGGTGGTATCCAAGCACGAGATCAGCAAGATCAACCGCAGAGGAACATGTCAGTGGTGGAACATTTCATGAGGAAACATCCACCATCATTCAGAGGATCATCTGACCCTGTTCTAGCTGAAGGGTGGATTAAATCACTTGAGAAGATTTTTTATGTCATGGGGTGTTCAGACAATCAAAAGTTTAGTCTTGCTATTTACCGTTTGGAGGGTGAGGCAGATCAGTGGTGGTCGATGGTTAAAAATATCAGGGACGCCGATGAGATTGATGCTCTTGAATGGGATGAATTCAGAGGTATGTTTCTTGATAAGTATTTTCCTAAGGCTGTTCGACTTAGGATGGAAAAGCAATTCTTGGAATTGAGGCAAGAAGAAGACTCAGTGGCTGCCTATGAAGAAAGGTTCACTCGATTGGCAAGGTATGCTCCAAATTTTATCCGAGACCATGATAGTAAAATCAATCATTTTTACTCAGGATTAAAGCCAAAATATCGAAGTTCATTAGCTTCTCGTGAGTTTAAAAGTTATGAAAATCTTGTATGATGTGCTGAGAAGGTGGAAATGGAGTTTGACGATGCCCAAGTGTTCTATAACAACCAGCAGAAGAAGAGACCGAGGTGGCAGGAAAAAGGTAAGAATTCTTCAAAAAAGTCTGATGGTAAGAGAACTAAGTTTCCAGTTTGTGATAAATGTGGCAAAAGGCATGCTGGGGAATGTCTTCTGAATTCTGGAAAGTGCTACCGATGTGGTAAGATGGGACATAAGGCTCGTGATTGCACTGAAAAGGATCATGGTGAAGGTAAGAACAAATTTGATTTAGAGTTAGTGGAATGTTATAAGTGCAATGAGATGGTTCACTATGCAAACGAGTGTCCGACAAAGAGCTTGAGTGATGGGAATCAGTTAGACTACAAGCATAAAGGGGTGGTGAAATCCTTTGCAACTACTTTAGCAGATGTCGGGCCATAAATTGAAGTTGTATCAGGTACTTTGTTTGTTTTTTCAGATTATGCCAGTGTGTTTTTTGATTCAGGGTCTACACATTCTTTCATCTCTGAAACCTTTTCTAGTAAAATGGGAATACCATCTCAAGAAATGACTCCTGAACTTTTGGTAAAAAAACCTGGGGGAAATGTTGAGGCAAAAAGAATTTATAAGAATCTTCCTATCCTTATCTGTGGAAAGAACCTACTTGCAAACCTTATTGTTCTACCTCTAGTAGAGTTTGATGTTATCCTGTGTATGGATTGGCTCTCTATTTACCATGCTAAGATTGACTGTAGAGCTAAAGAAGTTTCATTTCAGAAAGACTTTCAGTTTGTTTACAAGAATGAACCCTTACTTTTGATAACATATCAAGAGGCCGAGAAACTTGTAAAAGATGGAAATGAATGTTACCTTTCACACGTCGTTGAAAATAAAGGAACTGTTCAGATTAATGATGTGCCAGTGGTAAATGAGTATCCTGATGTTTTTCCTGATTAGTTGCCTGGAATAATACCAGATCGGGAAGTTGAGTTTACTGTTGACTTAGTTCCTGATGTTAAGCCAATTTCAAAACCCCCTTATCAAATGGCACAAATTGAACTTTTAGAGTTGAAGGTGAAATTGCAAGATTTATTAGAGAATGGTTTCATTAGACCTAGCACATCACCATAGGGTGCTCCTGTTTTATTTGTTAAAAAGAAAGATGGTTCTATGAGACTTTTCATTGATTATAGAGCCTTGAATAATATCACTGTTAAGAACAAATATCCTTTGCCTCATATCGATGATTTGTTTGATCAGCTCCAGGGAGCTCAGTTTTTTTCAAAGATTGACCTGAGATCGGGGTACCATCAACTGAAGGTAAAGGAGGTAGATATTCCAAAGACCGCATTCCGTACGAGATATGGCCATTATGAATTTGTAGTAATGCCTTTTGGGCTAACCAATGCCCCTGCTATATTCATGGACTTAATGAATAGAATTTTCCGTGAGTTCTGGGATAAGTTTGTGGTGGTTTTCATTGATGATATTTTGGTGTTTTCTAAAATTAAAGAGGAGCATGAAATACATTTAAGGGTTATCTTGAAAACCTTAAAATAAAAGAAACTATATGGGAAATTCATCAAGTGTGAGTTTTGGTTGCAACAAATTTCTTTCCTTGGTCACATTGTTTCTAATGATGGAATAACTGTTGATCCTGCAAAAACAAAAGTTGTGGAAGAATGGCCAAGACCCACAAATGTAACCGAGATTCATAGCTTCCATGGTTTGGCAGGCTATTACCGAAGGTTTGTTAGAAATTTTTCACGGTTATCTAGTCCAATGACTAAGCTAACTCGGATGGGTGTTAAGTTTATCTGGAAAAAAGAATGTGATGATTGTTTCCAGGAATTGAAAAGAAGATTGGTGAATGCTCCAGTTTTGGCACTACCTTCCAGGAATGGTGAGTTTGTTATATACAGTGATGCTTAATTGAAAGGACTTGGTTGCGTCCTAATGCAGAATGATCAGGTAATTGCTTATGCTTCACGACAGTTGAAAACTCATGAGGTAAATACCCTACACATGATTTGAAATTAGCTGTTGTTGTTTTGGCTTTAAAAATTTGGAGGCATCATTTTTATGGATTAAAGTGTGAAATATATACCGATCACAAAAGTTTAAAGTATATATTCACTCAGAAAGAGTTAAACATGAGACAGAGGAGATGGCTAGAATTAATCAAGGATTATGATTGTACAATTCATTACCATCTGGGAAAAGCAAATAAAGTGGTTGATGCTTTGAGTCGAAAAAGTAATGCTTCATCAACAATGTTGCGTTTGGAACGTGATACTTTGGTTAAGGATTTGATGAACATTGGCATAGAAGTTGTTGGTGCAGGAAGTCCTTTTGTTTTGTTTCAGGTATCAGTGAGATCATCTCTATCAGATAGAATCAAGCAAGCACAAAAGCAAGAAAGTGAGTTGCAGAAAAAGGTAGAGCTGGTTCAGAAAGGTAAGTTGCTTGAATTCAACATTGATAATGAATGTGTTTTGAGATTTGGGAAGATATTGTGTGTGCCTTGTGATTCACATTTGAAGAGAGAGTTGTTATGTGAAGCTCATAGTTCTCCGTTTTCAGTTCATCTGGGCAGTACTAAGATGTATAGAGATCTGCGGGAGTATTACTGGTGGGATGGAATGAAAAGAGACATTGCTGATTTTACTGTGAAGTGTTTGACATGTCAATAGGTTAAAGCAGAGCGGCAGTTACCGAAAGGGATACTTCATCCTTTACCAGTGCCAGAGTGGAAATGGGAGAATATATCCATGGACTTTGTTGTGGGATTACCGAAGACATCTCAAGGTAATAATGCAATCTGGGTTATTGTTGATCGCTTGACCAAATCTGCTCAGTTCCTTGCTATACGAGATACTTTCTCTCTTGATCAACTTTCCCGTTTGTATCTTAAAGAGATAGTCAGGTTACATGGAGTTCCTCTCTCAATTGTATCGGATCGTGATCCCAGGTTTACTTCTAACTTTTGGAAAGGCCTTCATAAGTCGTTGGGTACTGAATTAAATTTTATTACAGCTTTTCATCCTCAATTAGATGGGAAGTCAGAACGAACAATTCTGGCCTTGGAGGATATGCTATGAGCTTGTTCTATGGATTATCAGGGAATTTGGGACCAACAGCTTTCTTTGGTTGAATTTTCATATAATAACAGTTTTAATTCCAGTATAAAGATGGCACCATTTCAGTCATTATATGGGAAGCGGTGTCGAACTCCAGCTTTCTGGGATGAAGTGGGTGAAAGGAAGTTGATGGGACCAGAATTGGTAGAAGAGATGGCAGAAAAAGTTCAGCTGATTCAGAAGCACATGAGAACAGCTCAGAGCAGGCATAAGGGTTATGCGGATAACCGGAGGAAGGATCTATCTTTTGAGGTAGGTGATCATGTTTTTCTCAAGGTTTCTCCATGGAAAAGTGTGATGAGATTTGGTAAGAAAGGAAAGTTGAGTCCAAGGTTCATTGGACCATACGAAATTCTGGGGAGAGTTGGATAAGTTGCATACCAAGTGTCTTTACCTCCAAGCTTATCTTAGGTACACAATGTTTTTCATGTTTCGATGTTGAGAAAGTATATGCTAGATCCATCTTATGTTTTGAGCCCAGAGGTTGTTCAGCTGGAAGAGAACATATCTTATGAGGAACAACCGGTCCAGATTCTTGACCACAGGGAGAAAGTGTTACAGAATAAAGTGATTCACCAGGTAAAGGTTTTGTGGAAAAACCACATGATTGAAGAGGCAACATGGGAATCTAAAAATGCAACGAGGGATAAGTACCCCCATTTATTCGATATGTAAATAAATTGTGGGGACGCAATTTTCTAAAGGGGGGAAGGATGTAACATCCCAAGTAAGTAATGAATAATAGATATTTTTATCTTTGTCTATTAATGATTAAGATAGTGTTTTAGAGGCTTAAAATGAAAATAAATCCAATCTTAAGCAAGGAATACACTAATATTCTTAAAAGATTGTTTTACTTCCTTATGATGGAAAACCCTTTTTAAATATATCTTTTGACAATTTTATAAACTATGTTTGTCAAAATAAACTTATTCTTTATGATTGGGACATCAAAATTTACTTTGTGTGAATTTTTGGTATTTTTCTGACAATGTTCATTTTTTAATGAATAGTGAAAAATACTGCATTTTACATCAAAACTGCTTTTTAATCTAATTTATTTATATGATTAGATTATCTTTTGAATTGGTCTTAATGTTTAATATGAATATATTTTTACCATTTAATCCAATGGTGGTCATTGGAATCAATTTCACTTTGATATTGGACTTAAACTAGTGTCAATCTTTTGATACTTATTGTTTCATAAAAACACGCTATTTGCTCTGACAGTGGGAACTAATTATTAAATTAATTAATGTGACTTATATGTTTTTAATTTATTAAAATGGACTTCATTTTTGAATTCGTAATATCAAATATAGCTTAGGGTGAATTTTTGTTAATATTCTGAAAAACTTCAATTTTTGATGAATAGTGAAACCACTAAGTGGTACTTATAAAGACTGATTTTCCGTTTAAGTGAAATTTTTCCAACATTTTGTTTTGAATTTCAAAAATCCGACATACATGGTTGTCATTAAGAAGTAAAATGTGGTTCAATGAGATTATAATAATTTTTTGGTGAATAGTAACTTATTAAGTTCCTAATCCCGATTAGTGGTAATTAGTGTAGTTTAAGGTAAAAATAATGCTTTAACAAAATGAGATGAGCTTGACACATGTCCTACCCTCATTGGTTGTGTCATGGCCGACCAATACAAGCCATGGGTTAACTTGGGTACCCCATGGATCTACTTTGTTTGGGAAATGACATAAATAACTTTTTATTTAATGTAAAAGTAAAAATGACACAAACAAAATATGTTTTACGAAATCAATTTTTACATGGGGTTATAAAGATCAGATTTTTTATTATAAATACTCATTGGAAATATAAAAAGATTTCCTACATCATAGTATTTTTTTTAATTTTTAGACATCAAATAAATTAAATTATTTGTGACATAATAATGATGAAGCGATGACATCATTATTTGACGATTTAAATAAAATGGAAAGATAATGTAAAATCTATGAACTACACATGTCCAAAACCAATTGGATGAGTGGATTTAGAACCCTTATCACCTTATCCACGAATTAAATCAATGTGGGACCTTTTAAAACCGAAACACATTTTCAAATAAAGTAATATTTCTTTACTTTCCAAAAGTTCCCCTCCTCTCCTCTTATAAAAGGACCCCACCTCTACCTCATTTCACACACTCCTCAAGCCTTTGGATCGGCCAAACCCTGCCAATTTACTCTCTCCACATCCCTATCCTCATCCTAGAGGATTCCCTTTGGGAAGAATCCATTAAAAGGAAGCCTTTAGGCTCAAATCAAAAGGAGTTACACTTTTGAAGGTAATTCATTCTCTCATGTTCATTTGTTTTATTTTTCTTCTCCAACCCCCTAAACTCTTTTTATCTACGTATTTTGAAACAAAACCAGTATCTTCAATATACTAGGATGTTGTTATAAGATTTATTCGAGCTACACTCTCACACAACTACATCAAATGGTTAAAGAACATACGGTTTCCGTGGATGGCGAAATTCTGCCTCCCGAAACGATAATTGTTCAATACTCATTTAACACCTTCAAAGGTGGCCATTATGATGTCACTATTTTTATATATGATATATAATATGTTTATTATTTCCTTAAGCTTCTGTTTTTTTTTCATTTTGGGCATACCTTTATGGTTTCCATTATGGGTAAACACGATATCTACATTTTAGGAAGTGCGGACTACAGCCCCCTGAAAGTGATTTGATTCGTTAATACCATATGTGGGATGTGTAAAGGATAAATTTAATGATATTATATAAGTTATTATACTGGAATTATAATATACTATTATCATTATGATTCCATTCTAGAAAATACGAAATAGAAATGGAGCTTAGGTTCATGCGTACGTACGGCTTACCGTCTCCATGAACGGTGCATTTCATTTCTTACCTATAAATGTGATTTAATATTATAAATACATGTATATGATGAATATATATGATATATATGTTATCCAAATCATTAATATCATTCTGGATATAACGAACCTTTGACCAAATTAACAACATGTAAGTGTAAGAAGTCTATTTTTGACTTAAGAACCAAATACCGAAAAAATGAAAATTATTAACTTAAATGATTACATGATGTTCATAACATGGTATAAAAGGAATAATGAACTTGAAAAAGGTTCATAAGCAAGTAGATATTAACTCATGTTTATTATTCAGGAGATTAAATAACGGTCGGGTCAAGTCGGATACGAGGTATGGGACTTCGTCTCAATCTCCTTTCATTGAGGCATATTATATTTTATACACAACTTTCTTTTATACGGTGTATAAACCCCTTTGAAATTTACGTTTATTCAAAAGGAATATTTTTTATACAAAGAGTTTACTAAACGAAAAAGGGAATGTTTTTGTCGTATGTATGCGGCGACAACGACTTCTCCGCCGGCGTGACCGTTATTTGAGTTTCGGCTTCCTCTACAAGCCATACCTTCTTTTTAAAAGAAAAATAAATACCATGTTTTACTTTTCTTTTATTTTGGTATTGAAAATGGTTTTCATAATATTGTTATATCAATGTGTGGTATTGATATCTTTTGTTTGAAAGGTGGAAATGTTATGTTTCCTTTATGCATGTTTTATGTGATACGATTATGTTGAGGTTCTTGGGGATTATTATGAAAATGGGTGGTTACATCATAAACTAAGGGCGGGTAAGCCCGATATAGCTCTCCAATGCATTGGGTAACGCGAAGGAGTGAAACGTTAAGGTTTCTCTGAAGAGATTTTAGGGAATATACTGTGATGGGTATTCCAAACGTAACCAAGAGGGTTACTCCCTACGTAAAAATGTTATGAATGCCTCAAGTTACCTTTATGTCTTATGATTTCTATGATTTATTCATGATTTTATGAGGTATGTTAAAGTACCTATGTTTTATGGGTAAAGTATGATTTCATTCTTATGTATATATGAACTCATGTTTCCTTTCCAAGTTTTTATAACCCATACTAAGCTTTTTATGCTAATCCCAAGTTTTTTGAAATGTTTTCACAGGTCAAGGGAATGGTACATGATATGATGATAGAGTCAAGGAAGTGTCAATAAATAATCCATGTTTTATTTTAAATGTGTTACCATTGATGGGAATGAAGAATACAATCTTTATGTAACCACTTTGTTTATATGTGGAATGTAATGCAAGTTTTATGATCTAATTCTCTAAAACTCTAAACCTGAAAAGATCCTCAATGTGTAATCTTGTAATAACTCAAGATTAAGTAAGGTTTAAGGTTGGGGCTTTATATATAGTGCATTTGAAATTTGATGAAATCGTTACTTTTGTTTTTAAACAACCCCTACATACATATTCAGACGTGTTTTCAAAAACTGAGTATCAAAATTTGATAGAATATATATCTGAAAAGGAAAATGTTCAAGAAGATTCTTCTAAAAAATTTACCACTGAAGATTTTCTACCCAATGTTGATGAACAGGATTTACAAAACTCAAATAAGACGTTTCTAAAGAATTTTCCTAGGGATAGCATCATTGGAGATATGAATAAACCTATGATGAATAGATGTCACATAAGAAATGAAGTAGAACGTCAATATTACTTTCACAATTAGAACCAAAAATCAATGATGAAGCATTGGGTAATGGTGATTTGATTAAAGCTATGCATGAGGATCTAAATTAATTAGAAAGGAATAAATTCTGGACCTTGGATGAAAGACCTATGGAAACATCTATTATTGGAGTAAAATGGGAATTCAGAAATAAGTGCGACGAAAATGGAGTCATTGTATTAAATAAAGCTAGATTAGTTGCTAAAGGATATAATAAACAAGAAGGAAGAGAATATAATGAAACCTATACTCTAGTAGGTATACTTGAATCTATTCATATTTTACATTCCTTTGCAGCATTCTTCAATTTCAAGCTTTTTCATATGGATGTGAAAATTTATTTCCTTAACAGTTTTGTTAAAGAGGATGTTTTTCCTGAAAAAACTCTTGCTTTTGAAGATAAAAAACATCCTAATCATGTTTTTAGATTTACCAATTCTTTTTATGGTCTTAAACAAGCCCCTCGAGCTTGGTATGATAGACTTACATGATTTTTGATTCAAAATAACTATGTTAATGGAAATTCATATCCAAACCTTTTTATAATGAAAGACAAGAAAAATGTTTTTATTTTTTAAATTCAGGTTTATGGAATTATATTTGGTTCAACTCAACAATCTTTAACCGATTTCTTTGCAGATCTAATGAAATATGAGTTTGAAATGAGTATAATGGGTGATTTATCATTTTTACTTGATTTTCAATTTTCTCAAAAACCAGAAGGAATCTATATATCCCAACATATTTATATTAAAGAACATATTAAATATTATGGATATGGAAACACTAAAAGTATAAGTACTCCCATTGGTACCTCAAATACACTTGATCTTGATGATGCTGGGAAACCAGTAGATGAAAAATCTTTTAGAGGTATGATAAGAAACCTAATTTACTTGACAGCTATTCGTCCAGACATAATGCTTTAAGTAGGCTTATGTGTAAGATATCAACCCAATCCTAGGTAATCTCATTTAAAGTCAGTGAAGAGAATTTATCTCTACTTAATGGGAACCATGGATTTAGGACTCTTTTAGTCTTCTCGATAAGATTTTGTTTTGAAGAGTTTTTAAGATGCTGACTTTGGTGGATGTATAATGGATAAAAATAGTACATCTGGAACATGTCATTTATTAAGAGATTCATTAGTCTCTTGGTCTTTCATGAAGCAACACTCAGTTTCACTTTCCACTACTGAAGCTGAATATGTAGTAGCTGGAAGTTGTTGAGCTCAAGTGTTGTGGATGCAACACACACTCATAGAATATGGTATGTGTTTTACCAAAACACAAATTTTGTGTGATAATACAAGTTCCATTTCCCATAGTAAAAATCATACACATCACTCTCAAAAAAATAACATAGATATTAGGAAACACTTTCTCTGGGATCACACATGAAAAGAAAATATCATTCTTCAGTTTATCGGAACGCAAGATCAACATGCTGACATTTTCAAAAAATCATTACCTTCAAATAGATTTGAATACATAAAATAGAAGATAGTAATGATAACCGTAAGTTAATATTCCTTGATATCTTTTTGTTAAACCAATCTCCTTACAATAATAAACTTCTATTCATAGGGGGATTAGATACGTAATGAAGTTTTTCATGTTTTTTTCGTAATGAAGTTTTTCATGTTTTTTTTGAAATAAGTTTTTCATATTTTTTTCATAATTATGTTTTTCATATATTTCGTAATGATGTTTTTCATGTTTTTTATAATTAAGTTTTTCAAGTTTTTTGTAGTGAATTTTTTAATATTTTTCGTAATTTAAATTTTTGAACATGAATTTTTCATAATGAAATTTTTTTTACCTGAATTATTTGTAATGGAAATTTCTTGTAATTGAAATTTTCCTAATGGAATTTTCATTCTTGAAATTTTCATACTGATGTTTTTTGTACTGAATATTTTCATACTGAATATTTTCATACTAAATATTTTCGTAAAGAAGATTTTCATAATAAAGTGTTTCGTAAAGATGATCTGTGTATTCAATTTATTTTTTGTACTCAAGTTTTTTTGGAATCTAATGTCTTTCAAAAAAAAATTTCCTCAATATGAATAATTCTCCAGACAATCCTAAAGGTATTTTGCATTCCTGAGTTTTCATAATCACATTTTATCTGTTGTTAGTTTCTTTTTTTTCATAAAAATTTCTCAGATTCTAGTTTACATAAATCTAAATGCTTTCCCTTAAAAACCTCAAATTATCAGATTCAACTAGATTTTTCCTTGAATCATTCATCTCAACTGTCAGATCGGTTTATAAGATTTCTCAGCCATTGGATTTAGATGGAAAGCTAAACTGTTTCTTCAATGCCTATATAAAGGGGACTACTGATGGTTGTCCCACATCGATTTTCAATGATTTTTTTGTCGAAGAATTTCCCCTCTACAAAAGCATGTTCTGAACTTTTCAAAAGAGCTAAATTCCTATTGTCTGCAGAAGTTCCCTCTCATGATATGTCTTCTGTGAAGCCAATTTCAGAGTGGAAAATTTACAGGGAGATGTTGGTTCACCCGCAATTTTTCAACAACTATGACTCTATTATTTACATGAATATCAAACTTAATGGATGAGAGAGTGTAGCTATATCAATGACAGGAGCTCAAGATGTTATGTATCCGAATTTGTTGATATAATTTTATGAATATGTTTGTTTCTTCAAGGAGGAAGATAGAGAAAAATTTTCTTTCAAGAATTATGGAATTACGTATAAACTCTCTTACACCAAGGCTTTTAGCTTGGTGGGGATGTCATATGAATGGAAAGGTGAGTTTTCTTCCCACAAGCATACAGATTTTCAAGGTAGTATCATCAAGGTCAAGGCTATGGAATTCCTTGGACTTACTGATGTTAAGACCACAAAAATTTCCCATTTGTCTACTGAATATCAAATTCTAAATTTGTGGTTTTAGGGCCTTATCATATCGAGAAAGGGTGACAAGGACACTCTTAAAATAGGGATATTTATATCTTAGATTTTTTTGTTAAATCTAAGGAAAATCAATCTGATGAAGAATATTCACATTAAAATAGAGAATATCAATAATTGGAATCTGAGAGCACAAATTATCATGTATCCGGCTCTACTATAAATGTTGATAGTTTGGTGTCACGAATCATTCAAGATCCCTTATAGTTAGAAGATGAGGAAATGAAATGTAATGATAATCAGCGATGATACCCTCAAGAGGATGAAGGTTGGATTTCCAAAGGAGTCAGAAGAGTTTTATGATCTACCTAAGGATGTGGCAGAATCCATTCCGAAAAATGTTGAAGAAGCTGAACCTTCAAAGAAAGCTGGAAAAAAGAGGAATCTAAAGGATGTGAAAGAAACAGAGAAAACCCATAAGGCCAAATAATCTAAATCCGCACCACCAAAGCCCAAGAAGCAGAAAGATTATCCTAATGAGGTTATTTCAAAATGGAGGGATGATAAGAAGACTCAGTTGGAAGGGGAACCAATGTTTGTTCTAGACCCAGCATAGGCCAAGGCGATGAAAGAAAAAACATCTGATGATATTGATAAGTAAGCCATGGAAAAGAAGCTTAAGAAGAAGATGTCTGAGTTAGATATTGTCTAATCTATTTTTATGGCCACTGAAGTTGCATCCAAACAAATTCTCATACCAAAAAAAATCCTCGTAGAACCATTTCCTGAGACCCTAGGAAAAAAGTTAATGTCTCCGAAAAAATTAAAAGAGAAGGAAGTTGAGAAGGAAACTATGGAAGAAGTTCCGGAATCTCAATGCATTGAAGGGACAACTGAATTGATAAATCAATTAGGACACTTTCATGACAAGTAATGTTCTTATGAGAAATTCTCAATGAGGACTTCTCAAGCCGGATCTCCAAAAAAATGCTACTCCTGGAGTTTATGAGAAGGGTTTAGAAAAATTAAACAAGTTATCTGAGCAAAAGATTCATAATCATGACTTCTTTTTTCCTGAAGAAATTGAAGTAGGAGACGAAAAATAGAAAATTGATGAAGATAAGATTGTTCAATTATCGGATAGTGAGCATGAATGTTTAGAAGAAGAAGATATTCTGAAAACCTACAAGGGGAAACAAGTGGTTGTTGACACCCCAACCAAAGATATTTTGAGGATGAAAGAAGATGGAGGATCCTCTAAGAGTAATAACCATTTCCATGAAAAATGCCATATTTGGAGTCATCAGCTTTAGGACATGATTTTTCTGATCATTCCCTGAAGAAGCTAGAGGAAACCATTCCAATATTTCCAGCAATTGACTCTAGATACCAGATGCTTCTTCATAGCATGAATCAGATGTCAGATTCTAAATCCATGGTGAAGGATAGATGTGTAACGTTTGATACTGAACACAAAAATTTACTTATCAACTATGAATCCCATAGAAAATCCTGCAAGAAAATGACCAACTGGTCGGAAAAAATTATTGTAGATCTGAAAGATCATGATATATTTCAAGAATATGAAAATGAATCTTTTGATAATGAAGACACCAAATCATGTATTTTATAGATATCATTGAGAAAAATATAAAACATGAAAAAAACTCTCAGATTTAGGATGTCAAAGATATGAATCAGAAGCTAATTTATATTGTCCAAAGCTGGAAAATAGATAAGGATATCCAGATTGACATTCAAGAGAAGGTGGTGAAGAATGATAAATTACTGAAGGCTCAAGAAGATTCCATGAATGCTCTGGAAGACAAGATCCATTAATTAAAAAATAAAGTAGAGGAGGACCACACATAGTTAAAAAGATAAAGTCCATTGTAAAGATGCTAATTCCCAAGTAAAAAAGAAGCAAAATAGATCCACATATAATCTTTTGTTTTATCTACTTTTTACATGTACAATTTCTTCTAATCATAATGAAATAATTGTTGCTTGTTTTTTGGATATGTTTACTGATATTTCAGGCACCACATTTTTTTCATTCCCTCAAATTCTTTTTGAAAATAACAAAGGTGGAGAAAGGAAAAATATTTTCAAGTAATTAAGAAATATCCCTATGAATGGGTTAGTGTATCTATGGGGAATTTCTCTTTAAGAATATTTCTATTCTCAAGATAATGAAAATTTCTCATTACGGATATCTAGAATATGATCATTAGATTTCCAAAGCCTAAGAGATAGTTAGTCGTATTCAACATTGACCATGATTAAATAGAGATAAGTTTTATTTTCAAAGTCTAGAAAAATATTTTCTAAGTCCTTTTGTTATTTTTCATAAGGATATTTGTGCTTTACAAAAAGGGGGAAATTGTTGATTCAATAAGGTTTTCCTTATGAAGTTTACATTCCTTCAAACTTGGGGGAGATTGTTAAGTCATTAAGGATTTCCTTTCTCTTTTACCATTCCTCTTGTTTTGAAAATAAAAAACACCTTATATCAAGTAAAATATATTTTTACACTGTTTTTTTATCTACAAGGAAAAATTTCCTTCCCCAAGGAAATTTATCCTTACAATGTCTTCATTACTCATATAATTATTTTTCTAAGGGTAAAATTCTGTTTGGAAACCACATCCTTGGAATCCGATAAATACCTAGGTAAGAAGCATTTCATTCTAGGATCCAAATTCTCAGAATTCTGGTTACGGACTCTCTTGAGATCTGACTCTGAATTTTGAATAAGAATTCTAGTTACAATGTTTCTGTGTTCTGAATCCGAATTCTAAGTATGAATTTTGGATAAGAACTTTTTGAGTTCTAACTTTGAATTCTGTATCAGAATTATGGTTACGAACATCCTGAGTTCTGACTTCGAATTCTGAATATGATTTATGGATATGAACTTCTCTATGTTCTGACTTGGAGTTATCTATATTCAGACTCCTAACTATTATGTGTTATGACTCCACATTTTTATGAACTATGACTCCGAACATTTTAAGTTCTGGTTCCAAATTCTTATGAATCCAGATGATGAATTTCATAGAAATTCAGACTCCGGAATTCTATAGAATTTAGGTTATGAATTCCATAAAAACAGAATCTGAATATCATTTTATTAGAGACTCCTAATTCATTTTTGTTTAGACTCCAAACTTTCACTTTCTTACATTCTGAATTTTTGGTTTTAGTTATCTAACCATATTTTTGAATACTTGTTTTAAAATGTTGTCGTGCTTTCAGTTAATCACTAACCGTTGTTTGAGTGACATGTGTATAGGTCCCTCTGAAATTCAAGGAAAAATATGACCATTGATGGAGAGAGCCAACCGTTGAAGTTTTGTCGATAAATAGAGGCTCATTTGAATAGATATTAATATTGTTCAACGACTCTAGAGACCACATGCTATTGAAGTGATTTCTTGGGAGAGAATTTCATTTCTTTGGGCGTACTGAACTACTTGTTCATATTTTCTTTGTGAGACTCTGGATGTTGCAAAGTACATTCGATGACTTCCAGGGATAGGAAGACAGAGGTTCCAACTACCTTGAAGTTGAGGGCTTCCTTGCTGAGGAAGACAAATGTTCCAACTACCATTAATTTGAGGGCATGAGAGGATAGCAAGAAAGAATTTGATCTTCATATCAAGGGCTTACCCTGGTGTTGGTGAGACAGACATTCTTGAAATTATAAATCAAGGGACCATTATCCAATTTTTTTGTATACCCTTATCTATGTGTTAAAAGACTTACTACTGATACATGTTTTGTTACATGTTTTTCAATACATTTTTATTGTTGAGGAAAGTATAAGTATCATATACTTCCTTATTTTTGTACTCTGATTTAGCTAGATTCTATATGCTTTAAGGTAGAATATTTATATTTGTAAACATTCATTAAGATTCATTTCCAGAATCACTTTTCTGGAATTTATCTCTTGGAATCATAATTCCCGATTCAAGAAAATTTCTAGAACAAGAGGTTTTGTGAATTATCTTTTTTAACCTTGCTAAACATAACCATATTAAAAAGTTCCAATGGAATTTCTAAAAGTATACAATTCACCCCCCCCCCTCTTGTATTTGAGCATCTCATCTTTACATATTCAATCCTATATTTGGTATTATAATGTATATCATACTCACATACCATCTCAACAAATACCTTCTTCAAATGATGGAGGATCATCCCTGAGATCATCCTCTTCTTCTTCAATACGTGTTACTTATTTTGTTTCTACATGCATAGTAGATGATGAAGGAGAATTTCCATAATCAATGGAAAAGTTATAATTTGAACATCTTGAAGAAAAGGCTACCATTTCTGTCCCTATTGATGATAACGGGGCATACATGTGTAATAAAGAGGAGATGATGGATTGAGAATCAACATCATCGTTTATCTCTGGAATTGCTATAAATTTTTCTCACCTGGTTGATGAAGTATTGAATTACTAGATTTCTGCAGATGAAATGAAGACATCTCTATTTGAGCACTCATCATATCCTGGTGAATCAGCAAATTCTGCCTTGTTGTCTGGATTGGTTGCAATAATTGACATTATGGAAGTTTCCATAAGAGTATTTGGATTTTGGCATATCCTATCAATTTGAATGATAGGAAACACATAATCTATACTGACATGTATGAATGGGTTTACTGGAATCTTTTTCAAACCATAGGGATCATTAATTTTGGAAACCTCATTTGTCATAGATATCTCTTTTCCCTCCATGTGATAGAATTTGGCCTCAATGTATTGAGATTCACATGTTTTGAATGTGGCTTTATCACCATACAATTTATTAATTTGACCATTGAAATAATATTTGAGACATTGATGGTATGATAAAGGTATATCTCCATGTTGATGTAGCGAAGGTCTTCCAAGAAAAATGTTGAAGGATGTGTCATAACGAACAACCATGAAATATGAATTGGATACAAGGTCTCCAAACTAAGTTCTAAGTGTAATCTCACACAGAGGATCTTGTTCATTTTTATCATATCCTTGCAAAATCAAAGTATAAGGAGATAAATTAGATTTGGTGAGCCCCAATCGATGAAGTGTATGAATATGGATAAGGTTGACTCTTGAGCCATTATCAATTAAAGCTTGTCAGATGTCTACATCATTGACCTTGCCAGATAAATACAACGGTCTAATATGTCCATGCAAAACATCATCTTCAACTTCATCTGTAAAATATATCACTGCATGGAATTCTGTAGGATCATTATTTATATGGTAAACATCAGCCGCGACAATTTCAGTTTTGAATTCTTGTGGGCATGAAAAAGCCTCAATGAGTTCCATATGAAGATCCTTTGATAGATTCAAGTCATCCAGAATTGATAACGTGGCCAATAAATTTGCCTAATGTTTCAAGACATCATACTTTTGGTCCAAAGGTCTGTGTTTCCCAACAAGATCTTGTGGTTTCACAGGTGCCTTAGAAGTTGATGCTTTGGAAGTATATGCATCTTGTATCAGGGTAGGAGTTGGAAATACGCATAGCTTTGGCAGATTATACCGACTAGGTATATTTATTTGCTGAGAGGAAAATGGTGTAACCTCTATCCAATCGTCCAAAATAACTGTGCCAGGGCTGAATCTTCCATGTGTGGAATAACTTTTTTGTTCTTATTGAGCTAGCTAAAGGGCTTTTCCATACGTTTCTACTGCATCTACAGTTTGAGCAGGGGTACGATTGGAATAATGGCTTCTAAAATATCCACATCATACCAAGTATCTTAGACCTACGGAACTCCCTCTAATTCCTCTTTTTGATATAGGGAACTCCGGATCATCAATATCGAAACGGTTACTGGCATACAGATACGTTAAGTGAATCATGTTTATAGAACCAAAGATCAACTCTTCATCTGATGAAGACTCTCCTTGATGAACCATTTTAGGATTTACTAGTTGGTGGGGTGGTGCCTGTGATTTTGAAGTAGATGGCATAAAATATGCCAGAGTCAAAGACAACATAGGCTTTGACATGTTCTCATCTTCTTCTGACTACTCTTATTTCTTCGAATTATGTCATGTCTTTGAGGATTTTACTTCCGAAGAAGGGTGTTTAACTGGGGCAGAAATAGTATAATTCACCATTGGTTTCTTCAATTGTGTACGTAAAATGAAATTATTTCGGTTGACCATCTTCTTGATCATGCAATCATCATATATCTACGCATTTTTTCTTTTGACTTCATGCCACTCACCTTCTTCCTCTGGATCTGTAATTGTAACACATGCGACTTATGATGAAGAACCATTCAGTTTTACTTTTCATGATTCCACCATCTTTTTTAAAAGTTATTTCAAGATAAAACCATCCGGAATGGGATTCCCCAACAGCTAATTAAATGGGAAATAATTGGGAAGCTCTTCATCTCCTTCCTTGTTCGGCCTTTTTGGACTTGGAAAATAAACCAAATTATTTTTTAAATCTGAAATTAAGTAACGATGATATTATTCACTTTAGAAAGAATAAACATTTTTCTTTAACTCCTCAAATTGTTTCCATAATTTATCTCTTTGATCATCTTGAGGAGATGGCCTCTGTTGTTGATGCTCAAGAGGTGGATCCCTTAGATAAGATAAAGGTTTTGAAGTAGAAATAGGTACAGATGCTTGTGTAAGTGTAACTGTAGAAGTCTTTTATCTCCCCACTCTCTTTCCTGGAGTTGATGGAATTACACAAGTTTTATCCTTAGTCTCTATAAGATAATATTTGATCTTTTGGGAAATTTTAATAAGGTCTCAAAACCATCCTCTGAATTTCAAAGGAATCACTGGTGCATGTAATTCATCATGCCAATTTTCCACAATGATTAGCAACTAATCTTCTTGAGGGAGTGTAATGTTTAAGGAATATGTTAATCCTTTCCAGCGGGCAATCAAATCCGAAACTCTTTCAATTTACCTTTGCATAATGTTTGTAAGATAAATAACAGTTGTCTTTGTTAATTTTGAGATATATTGATGAAGGAATCACTGATGGAGATCTTCACAACCGGTAATTGACCGAGGATGCAAACATGTATACCAGAAAAAAGCATTCCCTTCTATTGACTGCACAAAACATCTGACCTTAACTAGTTCTTTTTGTTTAGTATTTCGCATCATAGGATCACAATAAGAAACAAAATGTGTTAATTTTTGTTATAGGTCTCCTGAACCATTAAAAATTGGGAATGTGGTATTCGAAAAAAGTGAAGGGGGAGGAATTGCATCAACCCATTCATGGTAAGCATTATTTTCTGGTAAAACTTGTGCACATTTTCCCTTTACATATTCCAACCGAGATGCTAATGACTCAATGGTAGTTATTAACATTTGAGAAACATCTGGTTGTGCTTGGACCTGAGCAGGTGCAATAACTGGAGATTGGACAGGTGTGGTGTCTTGTACTGCAACTGATCGTAGCAGTAGAAGTTATTGTTGCACATGACCCATTGGATTAGAACTGTGAGGGTGTACTTGTAAATGTGGATAATTTTGATCCATACTAGTAACTTCAATGAATTCCCAGGACTGAGTAACACCATCACACTTAGTAGGATGACTACATTGAAGTAGTTATGCATTCAACCTCATTAACATCTTCATTTCTTCCTCTTATTGTGATATCCTTTCCTATAATGAGAATGATTGGCCTTATCTAGAGATAGGGTGGGTCATAAATTGATTTTACCCTTTTCCATGGCATGTGACTTTCTAGAGTATGGAAGGGAATTGCATGAATGAATATCTTGCTTCTGGGAAGACCTCTGGCTTTTGGTACGCAAACCTTCTTCATTAATTTCTATGTGTACAACTTCTTGAATAAGAACTTCTTTAGCTGATTCCTCTGAGGGAACCTAATGATCTGGGGGATCAGTAACAATGGCATTGATGACATTTATAGATGCCAAATGCATTTCATTCCTTCTATTGGCATTTCTGCGATATTGTCTTCTTTCATGCCCTTTATGAGACATTGCTTTTTTCTTTAGTTGTTCCCTCAGGAACATATAGATGAACTATAATTTGGAGGGAATCCCTTGATAATTCAGATCTTGGTTTGTGTTGTGGAATCTTCTCTAACTGAGGAAAAATTGAGTTTTACTGAGGAAGAGATTGAGGATTTGAAAAACTCCCCAGTCCGGTGAACTGGGGCTGTTCCTGCTTTCCCAGCTCAACTCTTTGAATCCCATCAGTTGATCCCAAGGATTGAGCAAAAAGAGTCCCCAGTCTGTCAAGCTGAGGTGGTTCTTGAGTAGCTACATCTGAGACTTTCTTAAAATCTCTCCTTATTTTGTGGATTTTAGTTCAGAAATTAGCTAGATGCATAATCCGATATCCACACAAATCACCTGGCTCAAATGACCGTTGGATGATTTCTGAAAACTCTATCACCTGATGATGCACATGTTCTAAATGAGAATCCTATTCAATATTCTCATTTGATTTATACATGAGAAATTCAACAAATTGTTCTTTTTATGCCTGACATTGGGAAGAACTAGTTGATGCATGTTCCTGATCAATCCTTTGATTACACAAGAAACCAATTGGTTGTGGCCGGCCATGGGCAATAACATTGCATGAGACCACAATTGGCAGGCTTTGATAACTGTAGAGTACAGTGAAATGCAGTTCTCCATGAACACTCCATCCCCTGATTTGAATACCAGATGGGGCATTTGTAATTAACTAGCAAAACCTTTTTAGTGCGCCAAATCATGCATGCTGAAGGGCTCTATACGGCTTTTCCACCATTAGATATCGGGAAACTGAGAGAGATACCAACTTCATTTGGTGTTGCCACACTTATATTAACTTAACATGATTTTCATATTAATCATAAGATAATATTTTCTATTTTATGTGACGTTGTGTTTTCCAGATGTTCATACAAATATCATGAATGCAATCTTCTGTCAACATTTCTGGAATATCATACTGAGAGTCAGTCAAATGCCAAAACATGATCGGTACTTCTCCTTTCGTAAGTTATTCTCTCATATTCATCACTTCCTACTTATCATTAAATGAAGATTATTATACCTATTTATACCAAAGTGGGTGCTTATTTGTTGCTCCATTATATTCAACTAGATTGTTAAAGAATTCATTTATCAAACTAGAAGATGAATGACCCAGGGGTGTTTTGGAGAATGACCTACACCTCGGGCTATCTTCTGATTGAGAAATTATTTTACCTGGTAGCTGTAAAGAATCATACATGATTGACTTCACATTTGAAAGTGCCTCAAGATAAGAGGTATTTATCATTACTACATTTTCCTTTGAATAATTTTCCAGGCAATGTGAATTACTATAGTGGAGAGGACTCTCGCTTCTAAATTCTTCATCATGGGGAAGATCACCATGGTGGGTTACAGCAAATGATGAAACCTTTTGCTCCTTGATCTTCTAGCCACACAGAGGGTTATCATGGATCTCATCTAATGATGTTACTTTGAGATCGACCGAACTATCATGAATCAAACCTTCGTGAGTAAGTTTCTGATGAAGACATTTGGAATTTTTGTTTTTATTTCTGGAATTTAAAAATTAAAGATTATAATCATGAGTTGCAACCGATAATTGTAAGAGGGCTTCATGAACTCCGGCATAGTGTAGGGACTTATTAAAGATTGGATCTTGATTTCTCGACTGTTCTGGACTGGTATATTTCATGAAAACCTTCTTACGCACATGGAAAACAACTTGTTGATGAAAGTGGATATTATGGGAAGCTTTATGTGCCTGCTCAAGAGAAATGGTCAGGTTAGGATGATTATCTCTTCCCAAATCGGGTGTATATGCCTGAATTTACTATCCGTATGACATGGGGGAGTATTCCCCAGAACCCACTTGGACTGGGACATAGGTGTCTATCTATTTTGAAGTGATATGTTGATGAGTCACTCCACAGATAGGGATAGATTTATGATTTCTTACCTATGATGCTCCTGAAGTTGTTATAATATTCTGACAGCCATCCAGAATATGGGAATGGATTTTCTTCTACTCAGTCACCATTTTTAGAATGTGCTTGGTGATGTTAGCTATAGGAATGGGAATATAATTCCATTCCATGCTGGGAGTAGGTGTGTATTCCTGCTCATGTCCCCCTTTTCTTGTCAGTGAATTCTGAAAGTACTCATGTGTGGGGGTAGAAAATTATGTCTGCCTCCAGCTTATCATTGGAGATTTCCAATTGACATCTATGTGTGCTACCAAATGAGATTGTTTCTTATCATGTTGAATTGTAGGTGTATGTTATTGATGATTTTTCCTCACCACATGTGATTGGTGAGTTTCTTTGGTTGCAGTCATGATGATCCGGCTGGTTAGCTTATGAAATATAAACAGGTGTATATGCCTGCCTATAATACTCTGCCGGAACTTCTTGGCGAGATTAGCGTGTTACTACCAGACGATTATGCTAGGAAGTAACATCAAGACGGACAGGTGTATATGACCACTCGTTGTTTTCCATCAATTTGGCATGATGGACTTCTCTAAAGTTGGGATAAGTAAGAACCAGCTCCATGTTGACTGTATTTTGACTATGATGGTTCGTCTTACATGCTCGGGTCTTAAGAACCTGAGCCGAAACCCTAAAGTTGATACGCTGATCTTGTTGATGGTGCATTACCGCATGATCTTGGCAGTGATTTTTGAGGGGATCCCCCTAGAAGGACTCCTGTCATTTTGAATTAAGGCCTTGAGTGACCTTCTAATTCATCTCTCCCTAATATGGGAGGGACTATAGATTGTGTTCTAGGGATAATGAACCGAAACGGTTGGAGATGGTGGTTGGAACCACCATCTCCTTGACCACCGGTCATCACTGTCTAGACAACTAGGGTGAGTTGTTAAGTTGGATGGCTTTTCGAGCAGCCTCATGATTTGGAATGGAACTGTGTTGATAGTATTCCTTAACCAATTCATTTGAGACCCATTTTTGAAGATTCTAAGTAGGTAATTTCATCCACAATGTAGACGAGGATCCAGCAGGAGTAGTGGCTCAGGCAATCACAGGTGTGAACTTTAAAGAAACCATTTCTGTAATGCAGATAGATCTTGGAAAATAGTGAATGTTTGATATAACAAACATAATTATGATATTTTTGTCCAGACTACATCTTTTGGATGAGCACAAATTTTATTGATTTCATTATTGGCCCTCACATTATGTTAAATAGGGGCCTCTCAAATAAGTATAACATGGTTTAACTTGGTAAAGGATTCACGTCGGATTCACCATTTTTGTTTCATCTGGAAATGGGGATGACCTAGTTTGTTTGACGTTCAAAAACTCAAATCAGTTTCAAATGGGTTTATTTGTAGAACCAGAAACATCCAATGATTCTATATCCATTTAGACCTACTTTCCTATGGTAGGTGCCCATTAGTTGTGTACTGATAAGGCTTACGAATTTTCATTATCCTAAAGGATGGGAGATCAGACTCATCACACCGTTTTTGGGAAATTATTGCCTACTTCGGGACTCTCTTACAGATTTGAGTTATGTTCGTGAATCCTTATTAATTTACCAAGCATGAAAATTAGTTCTTTTCTTTAGATCGTGCAATAAATGATTTATTTGAATGAGAGTAAGAGAATCATTTATATGTATATGAGGTTATTCATCAATAGAGAATCATCCATATGAATTAGTGATTATTAGTCAATGGTATCCTTCCATACATTATATAGAAATATCTTGGTCATTATGATTATGATAACGGTTTTAAATCCACTCAGTGGGGAACTTGATGTTTATTGTCATTCAGAGAGACAAGGATTATTTTAGAGTTGGGATCGTACCCGCATATGGGCTACCTACATATCCTTATTTGAAAAGAAATCAGAACCCATGTAGAATGAATGAAGGTTTATGAGGTTTATGAATGATTGATGGCTCAAAGGGAGATCTCATAATTACTTTTACACTCTAAGCTTAGGTGAGTCCTTCTCGATGTGAGAAATAAGAGGTATCAGTAAAACGTGATGAATGTTCCATGAAAGATTCAATATTAAGAAAGGATGTGGGGTCTAAATATGTATGACTTCCCACGTAAATGAAGACAATGAATTTTAGAAAGGAATCCCAAGAGTATGGTCCATAATGATTTTTGTACTTTATGGTGATTTGGGATTTTAACCTGGGACTTTCTATTGAAAAGGATGCCAAAAATTTAAGAGGAACATATGATTGGGTTTTATTCATGAAAAGTAAGCCCATATCAAATGAAATTAAGATGTAGGATTAATCCTGAGATGGAGGCCCAAATAAAAAAGATCTTCTCAAAAATTACTTTCAGATAAGGAATAAAACATAGGAACCATGACACAAATGGCTTTAAAGATGGTTTTGTAGGCTATCTTTGAAAATGATATGTGGATCTAAGGAAATAATGTGACTAGGAATGAGGCATGCAAGTTTTGTTCTGGCAAGCAAGTCCTGGTCGCGCAAGTATACTTGCGCGACATGAGTCAACTTGGGTGACGAAGAATCCATATGGTGATACTTGGGAGACTTTGAAAACGAGCCCTTAATATCATCCCTATAGGCTTCCAGCTAGGTGGCGTGCAAGTCCCATTGTGGGGGAAAGGCAGCGCGCAAGTGTCTTCACTTTACGTAAGGGATTAACACTTAGGCGCACTTATATTGATGAGTTTTAATACATAGTCCATATTCGTTCTCTTTAGAGCTTCTATTCTAGGTAAATAATTAACTTATATGTCTTTGGAAGACGTCAGGAAAAGACGTGGGAAACCAGAGCTCGAATCTGAGTTTTGGATAATTCATCCTCAAAATGGGGGGCCAACAAGGGCTTTTTATAGGCCACCTGAGTTTGGTCGAAAAACCAATTTGGGTGCGCAAGTTACTTGCGTGTAGATTGGTGCGCAAGTTACTTACGCACTCAAGGCTGGTGCATGGGTATACTTGCGTGCTTTAATGTCGTTGTGATATTCATGATTTTATTCTGACTTTTTTTCTTGAGTTACTTCTGTTAGTAAATCTTCGATATTTGTGATGGAACGGTGCTTCAACAATAGCACATTTTACTATGATCATTAATTTTTTTATTGAAAATAATATATAAAAGTATAAAATCTTCACATATTACACCTAATATGGTTGATAATTCACTCATAATACAAACTACATGTCATAAAATGTAAGGGATCTAGTATATTATTTGTATGGAATATGTGGGAGTGATATTAGATATTCCATCTATCTGATGTGTTCTAGGATCTTAAAGGGACTACTGTTTGTTGGATTTTAATTTCGTATATTACAAAAATATATTTTGATTTTTTCTTATGCATATATCTGAAGGAATAACTTATCTCCAAACATAAACTATGGGTATCATCTATTATTTTTATCATAGATATTGTTTTGACTCAAAGTAGAACTTATGTTACAATAAATGCTACTAACCATTTCCTCTATTTATTGGACCATTTAATAACTGTACAGTTTATGTTCACAATATTCATTGCATCCAACTTGTGTTCCATACCACTATCCACAAAGTTTATTGTAAGAATACATTTTTATTCTTGAGGGAAAAAATGTAATTTATGAGAAAATAATAATTGGATTGTATTAAACACATACTCTATTATTGTTCATTGATCATGATCACAACATGTTCTCTATTTTTTGAATAGATAACATAGATTAGTCATAAGATTGGGAGTGATAAATCGTAGAAAATTACAACAGAATCATTATATCATCATGTTTAATCATACATACATGGATTACAGTCATGGATGTCAATAAGATATAATCAATAGTTGTGTTACATGCAATTTATATCCTTATAAATTGTTCAAATAGTGTCACCTTTCAAATTTACCGAATGTGAGTAGTCTTTGTAAAAAATTTATCAACAACCAATACAGTATTATTTCATCATGATGTCTTTCAATAACATTTGAAAATTTCCATGGCTATGTTTTACCGTTTATATATATTCATGGGAAATTGTTGAATCATCCACATAGATACTTTCCTTTAATCATTCACGTACATAATTGAAAGGCACCATGATGTATAATCCATTATTTTCTTCTTCATATTCTCCAACCAAATGTGTTTTCATAGATCTAAATATGTATTTATGCTCCCATTACGGATGTATAAGGATGAGGAATTTTCAACATCAAAACACTCATTTTTTAATCAGGATTTGATGTTACAAATTTTTAGGACACATATCTTACAAACTAATTCATCGTAAAATTTTAAATATGTGGTTTTAAATTTTAGTAAATCTTCAAAATTCTTATTAATTTTCACACCATCTTATTGAGGATCCATTATCTTCTCTGTATTTATTATTTTAAAAACAATATGTCAAATGATATATGATTTCAATTCCATTATGATTCATATTTTTATCCTTCTAAATTATAAAAAAAAATTATTTCCATATTAATTCACATTAATTAAAATAAAACTTGATCAATATTCTAGAGACTGTCTTCCACTATTTTTACCATAATTGGATAGAAGTGTAATCAGTATTCATA
Organism: Viscum album; assembly: GCA_963277665.1. NCBI lineage: Eukaryota > Viridiplantae > Streptophyta > Magnoliopsida > Santalales > Viscaceae > Viscum > Viscum album. The sequence continues at coordinate 1,751,220,356 of OY728164.1, forward strand.
GTATGTAATCCTCTCTGACTATATTAGTTTCACAACTTCATATATTTTTTTAATAATATATAAAAAAGGCTATTAAGATCCATTTTTATTTTACACATCTCCAAAAACAAATAATGATACAATATATTCAATGTGAATATTGATGAATCCAACTGTAGATCTTGTGTTGGGTAGTTTAAATTATGAACATAAAATTGCCTCAATGCATGGGCTATCACACAATCATTATACATTATAACTTATCTGAATCCATTCATTGAAGAATTGTTTTCATACTAAAAATAGTTTCCACTGGTGGGTGGCACATGGTGAAGTGATAAACATGTGTTTTTGGTCCATGGAGATATATTCCCATTTATTATAAAAAAATCACTCTTTCCCATGTAAAAATGCGTATAGGGTTTGAAAATCATGATAAATTTATTTCAAATCATCAAAAATAAGAATTCAGTAAAAAACTAAAATATATATCATAGAAGATGGGCTCAACAATCATTAAATTGTATTTTTCATTGTAGGGAATACAAATATGCCATTTCTTATCATTAGATCCCTATAAATGAAAAATACATACTCATAAAATCATTTTACATAATATTACAAATGATTGTCCTTTATAATTATACTTAGTATAATGATCATATACTCTTCACACTCATCCTTTCATTTAGAGTATATAAGAATATCATATATAAATTGACTACAAAAAAAATTCTTACTAATCACTAAATATTGTATTCATAATATCTGTAATTATTAATGGATAATTAGTGGGTAACTGTGGAATTAATAAGATCTCATACTGCTTGTTCCGTGATAAAATATTATTCTTGGGGTGGTCTTCCAATTTAACCATTGTTATATAATTATTTGATGGAAGATCCACCTTGGATAAGTCTGAGGGTCCACATTAAAAATCAAAAAATTAATAACCATGTTCAAGTGGTAAATTTTTATTTATCATTATATTTTTGAGTTCAATATAATAAATGAAATAAGGAATTTAAAACTCCTTATTATGCTAAGGATGACTAGCCTTCCTCACAGTTAGGGACATCTGTGTATGAAATTCTATCTGAATTAAACTATAATTGTTTTCTCAGATAATTAAATTCAAAAAAATTTATTGGTTATGATGTCTTGGATATTTAAATTCCTCATGTATAATCTAAATTTTAAATACATCCTTTCCTCAAGGTGGATGAAAAAAATACGACCTGAAAAACATCATTATATTCCCTAAATATTTGAACGTTTTCGATAATTTTTTTCATTACAATCAATCATTTTATCTAGATCAAATTTCATGTAGGAGACAATATACATGATTTATTTTTGGGTCTAATGAATAATTATCCACCACCATGAACATTTACAAAATTAGAGGAATGTTTATGATAAAGAGTGTGATTTCACTTTGGTGTAAATTTTTTTCGTTCTATTTAAGGAAATCTACTCCACACGTAGTATTAAATAAAATATTATTCTATGATGTTAAAAGATGTTCTATTGGAAGTTTATGACACATATTTTGATTGTATTTAATTTTTATACTTTTTATTCAATTATTTTGAATACTACATTTTTACAGACATATGTACTTCCATTCTATGTGGGTTTACATGAAAGGTTATACTAAATTCATGTGATATGAATAATTGTGTATAACTATGGATGATAATTATTCCATTACAATTTTAATTATCAATATTAACATTTATTTTTAAAAAAAAATATAAATTGTTTTTATAATTTAAATAAAATTATAAACATTATTGAAATTCCATCATTGTTAAATTTATTACCATTAAATAACATATAATTATTAAAATGTTAATTTATATGGATCATTCTATGATATCTATTATATATTTATTAACATAGTCTGTTCTAGTGATTATTTATCCCTTTATACTTCATCATAACGAGTTAGTGATTTTACCAAATAACATCCCTTGAGAGTATCAAACCTAGTGTGTATCAATGACTACAATCCTGCACCTACCATTGATTATGTCTATATAAATAAGGTGCTCTGCGTTATTACACCTTGGTACGTGAAACATCCAAGGTAAATAAAGAATAAAACATTTTCATATTTATTAATATTTATTAATTAAATATTTATTTTACTTTAAAGGGGTTTCTATGTTCGATAGCGTACCCGATACGCAACAAAGAGATTCTTTGAAATCTTACATTGCACACTAGTAACAAAATAATATTATTTTAAATGGTAGTTAATACGTAGCCCTTGTATTAGAGGGAATGGATATAAATAAGTAGAATATGATTATATATTTTTGTTAATTTTTTTTACATTTATCCAAGAAAGGATAAAGGCATGAAATATTCAAAGAATTCAATTTTAGGCATAAACACTCTAATATTCACTAAAGGTCCACTTATCACCTTTTGATGGAGAACCATCATTAAATATAGTTTGGTCACTCTTTTAATTTCTATTGGACCAAATAAAATTCTTCTATAAAATCGGGACATCAAAATTTACTTTCTGTAAATTTTTGGTATATTTCCGATAGAGATCGTTTTTTAATGAATAGTGACAAATGTTGTATTTTAATTCATAACCTATTTTTAATATAATTTATTTATATGATAATATTATCTTTTTAATTGGTTTTAAATTTAAATTAGAATATTTTTTTAACATTTAATACAATAGTGGTCGTTGGAATTAATTTTACATTGAAATCAGACTTAAACTAGTGTCAATCTTTTGATACATTTTGTTTCATAACAACAAGCTATTTGTTTTGACATTGGGAATTATTTATTGAATTAATTAATGAAACCTATATGTTTTGAATTTTTTAAAATAGACATAATTTTGGAATTCGGAATTTCAAATATAACTTAGGGTGAATTTTTGATATTTTTCTGAAAAACTTCAATTTTTGATGAATAGTGAAATCACTAAGTGGTACTTAAAAAACTGATTTTTCATTTAAATTAAATTTTACATCCTATATGTTTTGAATTTCAACAATCCAACATACATGGTTTTCATTAATATGTAAAATGTGGTTCAATGTGATTAACGTAATTTTTTGGTGAATAGTAACTTTTATGTTTTTAATCGCGATTATAATTAATTAGTGTAGTTTAAGGTAAAAATAATGTTTTAATGATATGAAATGACTTTAAAACATGTCCTACCCTTCTTTTATGTGTCATTTCTGAACAAGACAAACCATGGGTCAACTTGGGGACCCCATGGAGCCACTTTGGTAGGATAATGACATGAATAACTTTTTATTTAATGTTAAAATAAAAATGTCACAAACAAGAAATGTTTTACTAAAACAAGTTTTAAATGGGGATATAAATGTTGTATTTTTTACTATAAATATTAATTGGAAAGCTAAAAAGATTTCCTATATCATGATATTTGTTTTTAAAATTTTTAGACATTAATATATTAAATTATTTATGACACCATGATGATGCAGCGATTACCTCATTATTTAACAATTTAAATAAAATGAAAAGATAATGTGAAATATAAGACCTAAACTTGTCAAAAACCTATTGGATGGGTGGATTTCGAAGTATTATCACCTTATCCTAGAAATATATAATTTTTAGACCCTTAGAATCTGAAAATAATTTTATAATAAAGTAAACTTTTATAACATTCCAAGAGTGTCCCTCCTCTCCTCTTATAAAAGGCCCCCACCTCTACCAACATACCCACACCTCTAAAGCCTTTGGCTAGGGAAAAACCTGCCCATTTTTTCTCTCCAAATACCTCTCTTACTCTTAGAAGCCTCACTTTGGGCATAGGTCTTCCAATGGATTCCTTTGAGCTCAAATCAAAAAGAGTTACCCGTTTTAATGGTAGTGTTTTCTCATGTGTTATTTTGTTTTATGTTTCTTCTCCAACCTTCTAAAATCTTTTTATTAAATTATTTTGTAACAAAACCAGTATATTAAATATACTAGGATGTTTTTATGAGAATTATTAGAGCTTCACCTACACACACCTACATCTAATGATTAATGAACATACTATTTCCGAGGATGGCGAATTTCTGCCTCACGAAACGATGATTGTTCAACACTCATATAACACCTTCAAAGGTGGAAATTAAGATGTCACTATATTTATATATGATGTATATAATATTTTTATATTTTCTTTAAGATTATTTATTTTTCATTTATGTCATACTTTTATAGTTTACATTATGGGTAAATGTGATATCTTCATTTTAGGAAGTGCGGACTACCGCCCCCTCAAAGTGATTTGATTCGTTAATGTCATATGTGGGACATATAAAGGATGGATTTGAAATTATTATATATGATGTTATACTGGATTTTAATATACCTTTATATCATTATTATTTCTTTCCATTAAAGTATGAGATAGAAATGAAAGTATCGTTCATGCGTATGTATGGCTTACCGTCTCCATGAACGGTGCTTTTCATTTCTTATCCCCAAATTTAATGTACTATTATAAGTAAATATATATAATGGAGAGATATTATGTTTGTTACATCTAAATGATGAATATATATCTGGAATTAAAATATACGTATCTCTCATTTAGTTTTAATTCCATTAATATGATATAGAAATGAATGTAGCGTTCATGCATACGTACGGCTTACCGTCTCCATGAACAGTGCATTTCATTTCTTACCTCTAAATTATTATGTAATATTATAAATACATGTATATGATGGATATATATGATATATATGATATAAAAATCATGAATATCATTTTGGATATAATGAACCATTGACCTCACGAAAAACATGTAATTGTAAGAAGTCCACTTTCGACATAAGAACCAAATATCAACAAAACAAACATTATTAACATAAATGATTAAATAATTTTTATAACATGGAAATAAGTTATATAAAATTAATAAAGAACTTGAAAATGGTTCATAAGGAAGTAGAAATTAACTCAAGTTTATTATTCAGGACGTTAAAGAACGATCGAGTCAAGTCGGACCCGAGTTAAGGGACTTCGTCTCAATCTCCTTTCATTGAGGCATGTTTTGGATTATACACAACATTCTTTTATATGGTGTATAAACCCCTTTGACTTTTAATTTTACTCAAAAAGAATATTTTTCCATGAAGCGTTTTACAAAACTACAAAAATGAATGTTTCTTTTAACGTGCGCGGTGACAACGACCTTTTCCGCCGCCATGAGTATTATTTGGTCTTTGGCTTCCTCAACAAGACACAATGTTTTTAAAATGAAATGAATACCATATAATCTTTTATGTATTTTGGTATTGAAAATTGTTTTTATAATGGATTTTTTATGTCAATATATTTAAGTGATATATTGTGATCAATGTTTGGAAATGTTTTCATTACATTATATTTATTTTATGTATTATGATTTTATAATGGTATTTGGAAATTTGACGGGTGGTTACGTGATAAACCATATGACAGGTGGTGCCGTGAATACTAGGACGAGTTGTTACGTTATAACCTCTAATTCATTTGGTATGGAATTCAGCCGTATGGCTATTCCATTAAGTGATATGTGTGGAAGTCGATGGTATGGTTATTCCATTTAAGTATGTTTATGTCCCAAGTTACCTTTATATGTTATGAGTTCTTTAAATAGGTTTTATGGTAATATTTTGGTTACATAAGGGTAAATAATGATCTTTTATTCAGTGAATATTGTTTACTACTCCATAAAGGTGAAAGGTATTACTTTGATAAAGTATACATGGTTTACCTGTAGTTTTGAAAAAATTACAGTTTTCATTCTTTGTGTATCCCTTACTATGATTTTTATGCTCACCCTATGGTTTTTGAAATGTTTTCCACAGGACTTAATGTGGAATAGGGTCAAGGATGGGATCAAGGAAAAGTCATTCTATCTAAAACATGGAACTAGACATGTCTCTTTTTAAGAGTTTTTATTTAATGGAAACATAGTAGAAGTGTCTACTTTGTAATATTTTGAGATGTAATAGTTAAGATCTAATTATCTAAAACTCTAAACCAGAAAATATACTCAATGGGAATTATTCATTTAATTCAATGTTAAGTAATGTTTAAGGTCAGGGCCTTATAGTTGGTATCATAGGTTGGTTTAGACAACTTTAGGAGTTAGAAAATTGTTAAATTACAAATTAATTTATGGTATGACTGAAATGATATAGCATTTGAAGATTACCATGTTGATTCTCCTACGATAATTCTGTGTTTAGAATGGTTTTTCATAGAGGAAATAGAACAGATCTTCTAGGAAGGAATACAGAAGGAAATGACCTTTCAAATTAGTATCCTAAGATGGTCAGAATCAGAACTAATCAGTTTGTTGCAGTGATGGCTCAGTGGACACAGGTGAAAAATGTTGGTTGTTTTTATTGATGATATTATGGTGTTTTCTAAAAGTAAAGATGGGCATGACAGTCATTTAAGGGTTATCTTTCAAACCTTAAATGAAAAGAAACTATATGGAAAATTCAGCAAGTGTGATTTTTGGTTACAACAAATTTATTTCATTGGTCACATTGTTTCAAAAAATGGCATAACAATTGATCCTGCTAAAACAAAATTTGATGAATAATGTCCAAGACCCACAAATGTAACTGAGATCCATAGTTTTCTTGGTTTTGCAGGTTACTAGTGAAGGTTTGTTGAAAAAAGTTCACGGTTATCTAGTGCAATGACTATGCTAACTCGGAAGGGTGTTAAGTTTATCTTGACAAAAGAATGTGATGATTGTTTTGAGGAGTTGAAAAGAAGATTGGTGAATGCTCCAGTGTTGGCACTTCCTTCCAGGAATGGTGTGTTTTCTATCTACAGTGATGCTTCATTTAAAGGACTTGGTTGCGTCCTAATACATAATGATTAGGTAATTGCTTATGCTTTACGATAGTTTAAAACTCATGAGTTAAATTACCCTACACATGATTTGGAATTAGATGCTGTTGTTTTTGCTTTAAAAATTTGGAGGCATCATTTGTATGGAGTAAAGAGTAAAATATATACCGATCACAAAAGTTTAAATTATATATTTTCTCAGAAAGAATTGAACATTAAATGGAGGATATAGCTATAATTAATCAGGGATTATGATTGTACAATTCATTACCATCCGAAAAAAGAAAAAAAAGTGGATGATGCTTTGAGTCGAAAAAGTAATGCTTCATTAACAATGTTGTGTTTGGAACGTGATCCTTTGGTTAAGGATTTGATGAACATTGGAATAGAAGTTGTTAGTGTAGGATGTTATTTTGTTTTGTTTCAGGAATCAGTGAGATCATCTCTATCAGACAGAATTAAGCAAGCACAGAAGAAAGACGGTGGGTTGCAGAAAAAGGTAGAGATGGTTCAGAAGGGTAAGTTTCCTAAATGTAACATTGATAATGATTGTGTTTTGAGGTTTGGGAAGTGATTATGTGTGCCTACTTATTCACAGTTTAAGAATGAGTTGTTATGTGAGGCTCATAGTTACCCGTTTTCAGTTCATCCTGGTAGTACTAAGATGTACAGGGATCTACGGGAGTATTACTGGTAGGATGGAATGAAAATAGCTATTGCTGATTTTACTATGAAGTGTTTGACTTGTCAGCAGGTTAATGTAGAATGGTAGTTACTGAATGGTATGCTTCATCCTTTACCATTGCCAGAGAGGAAATCGGAAAATATATCCATGGACTTTGTTGTGGAATTACTGAAAACCTCTCGAGGTAATAATGCAATATGTGTTATTGTTGATCGCTTGAATAAATCTTCTCATTTAATTCCTATTTGAGATACATTCTCTCTAGATAAACTTTTTCGATGGTATCATAAAGGGATAGTCAGGTTGAATGGAGTTCCTCTATCCATTGTATCTGATCATGATCACATGTTTACTTCTAACTTTTTGAAGGGATTTCAGAATTCGTTCGGTACTGAAATAAATTTTAGTACATATTTTCATTCTCAGTCGGATGGGTAGTCAGAATGAACAATTCATACTTTGGAGGATATGCTACGTTCTTGTTTGATGGATTATTAGGGAAGGTGGGACCAACAACGTTTTTTGGTTGAATTTTCCTATAATAACAGTTTCCATTCCAGTATACAGATGGATCTATTTGAGGCATTATATGGGAACCTTTGTCGAACTCCAGCTTTTTGGGATGAATTGGGTGAAAGGAAGATGATGGGACCAGAATTGGTAGAGGAGATGGCAAAAAAAATTCAGTTGATTCAGAAACACATGAGAATAGCTCAGAGCAGACAAAAAAGTTATGCAGACAACAAGAGGAAGGTTCTCTCTTTCGAGGTAGGTTATAATGTTTTTCTCAAAGTTTCACCATGGAAAAGTGTGATGAGATTTGGTACGAAAGGAAAGATGAGACCAAGGTTCATTGGACCATATGAAATTCTAGAAAGAGTTGGATCAGTTTCATACCAAGTATCTTTACCTCCGAGTTTATCTCAGGTACACAATGTCATTCATGTTTCGATGTTGAGAACGTATATTCCAGATCCATCTCATGTTTTGAGCCTAGAGGTAGTTTAGTTGGAAGAAAATCTCTCTTATGAAGAACAACCAGTCCATATTCTTAACCGAAGAGAGCAAGTGTTGCGAAATAAGGTAATTCACTGGGTAAAGGTTTTATAGAAAAACCATAAGGTTGAAGAGGCAACGTGGGATTCTGAAAATGCTATGAGAGATAAATACCCCCACTTATTTTGATAAGTGAGTAAAATTGTGAGGATGCAATTCCAAAAAGAGAGGGAAGAATGTAACATCCCAGGTAAATAAAGAATAAAATATTTTCATATTTATTAATATTGACGAATTAAATATTAATTGTACTTTAAAGGGGTTGCTATGTTTGATAGAGTACCTGATACGCAACAAAGAAATTCTTTGAAATCTTACATTGCACACTAGTAATAAAATAATATTATTTTAAATGGTAGTTAACACATATCCGTTGTATTGGCGGGAATCAATAGAAATAACTAGAATATTTTTATATATGTTTGTTAAATGTTTTTACATTAATCCATTAATGGATAAAGGATTAAAATATGAAAAGAATTAAATTTTAGGCATATATACTCTAATCTTCAATAAAGTTCCACATATCGCCTTTTGATGGAGAAACGTCATTAAATATAGTTTTGCTCACTCTAATACTTTATATTGGACCAAATAAAAATCTTCTTTAGAATTGGGACATCAAAATTTACTTTGTGTAATTTTTTGGTATTTTTCCGATAGAGTTTATTTTTTTAATGAATAGTGAAAATGATGTATTTCAATTCAAAACCTTTTTTTAATCTAATTTATTTATATTATAATATTATATTTTGAATTGGTTTTAATGTGAAATTAGAATATATTTTTACCATTTAATTCAATAGTGGTCATTGGAATTAATTTCACTTTGAAATCGGACTTAAACTAGTGTCAATTTTTTGATACATTTTGTTTCATAAAAACCCGCTATTTGTTTTGACAGAAGAAATTAAATATTAAATTAATTAATGCAACTCATATGTTTTTATGTTTTTAAAATAGATATCATTTTTGAATTTGGAATATCAAATATAGCACAGGGTTAATGTTTTGTACTAAAAAAACTGATTTTTTGTTTAAATGAAATTTTACCTCCTCTGTGTTTTGAATTTGAGAAATCCGATATACATGGTTGTCATTAAGAAGTAAAATGTGGTTCAATGGGATTAAAATAATTTTTTTTGAATAGTAACTTTTAAGTTTTTAATCGCGATTAGAGGTAATTAGTGTAGTTTAAGGTAAAAATAATGTTTTAATGATATGAAATGACCTTCACACATGTCCTACCCTTATTGGATGTGTCATGGACGACCAAGTAAATCCATGGGTCAACTTTTGGACCCCATGGAGCCACTTTGGTAGGAAAATGACATTAATAACTTTTTATTTAATGTTAAAATAAAAATGCCACAAACATGAGATGTTTTACTAAATAAATTTTTAAATGGGGCTATACAAGTCATATTTTTGACTATAAATATTAATTGGAAAGATAATAAGATTTCCTATATCATGACATATTTTTTATAATTTTTATACATTAAAAAAATTAAATTATTTATGACACCATGATGATGCAGCGATTACCTCATTATTTAACAATTTAAATAAAATGAAAAGATAATGTAAAATCTAAGCCCTAAACTTGTCAAAAACCTTTTGGATGGGTGTATTTCAAACTCTTATCAACTTATCCTATAAATATATAATTTTGGGACCTTTAAAATCTGAAAATCATTTTATAATAAAGTAAACTTTTATAACTTTCCAAGAGTGCCCCTCTTCTCCTCTTATAAAAGGCCCCTAACTCTACCACCTTACCCACACCTCTCAGTCCATTGTCTCGGCCAAAACCTTACCATTTTGGTCTCTCCACATCCCTCTCTTACTCCTAGAAACCTCACATTGGGAAGAAGTCTTCCCATGGAAGCCTTTGAGCTCAAATCAAAAGGAGTTGCCCGTTTTAAAGGTAGTGTTTTCTCTTGTGTTCTTTTGATTTATTTTTCTTCTCCAACCCTCTAAAATATTATTATTCAATTATTTTGTAACAAAAACAGTGTCTTCCATATACTAGTATGTTTTTATGATAAGTATTAGAGCTAAACCTACAAACACATACATCTAAATGTTAATGAACATACTGTTTCCGTGGATGGCAAATTTCTGCCTCACGAAACGATGATTGTTCAACACTCATATAACACCTTCAAATGTGGCCATTAAGATGTCACTATATTTATATATGACATATATAATATTTTTCTGTTTTCCTTAAGATTATGTATTTTTTATTTATGTTATACCTTTATGGTTTCCATCATGGGTAAACGCGATATCATTATTTTCGGAAGTGCGGACTACCGCCCACTAAAAGTGATTTGATTCGTTAATGGCATATGTTGGACTTATAAAGGATGGATTTAAAGTTATTATATATTATGTTATACTGTAATTATAATATACCTTTATATCATTATTATTTCTCACCACTACTGTATGAGATAGAAATGAAAGTAGCGTCCATGCGTACGTACAACTTACTGTCTCAATGAACGGTGCATTTCATTTCTTATCCCCAAATGTAATGTACTATTATAAGTACCTATATATAAGGGATAAATATGATGTATGTTACATAGTAATGATGAATATAATTCTGGAATTAAAATATAAATATATCTCATTTAGTTTTAATTCCATTAATATGACATAGAAATGAAAGTAGCGTTCATGCGTACGTACGACTTACCGTCTCCATGAGTGGTGCATTTCATTTCTTACCTCTAAAAGATTATGCAAAATTATAAATACTTGTATATGATGGATATATATGATATATATGACATCCAAATCATGATTATAATTCTGTATATAATGATCCTTTGACCACACGAACAACATGTAATTGTTAGAAGTCCACATTCGACATAAGGACCAAATATCGACGAAACAATCATTATTAACTTAAATAATTACATAATGTATATAACATGGAAATAAGTGATAAAAAGGAATAATGAAATTTAAAAAGGTTCTTAATAAAGTACAAATTAACTCAATTATATTATTCAAAATGTTAAAGAATGATCGAGTCAAGTCGCACCCGAGGTAAGGGACTTCGTCTCAATCTCCTTTCATTGTGGCATATTTTGTTTTATACACAACATTCTTTTATACGGTGTATAAACCCCTTTTACTTTTATCTTTATTCAAAAAGAATATTTTTCTATGAAGCATTTTACAAAAAAAAGGAATGTTTCTTTTAACATATGCGGTGACAACGACCTTTTCCACCGCTGTGAGTATTCTTTGGTCTTTGGATTCCTCAACAAGCCGTAATGTTTTTAAAATGAAATAAATACCATATAAGCTTTTATGTATTTTGGTATTTAAATGGTTTTTATAATGGATTTGTTATGTCAATATATTTAAGTTATATATTTTGATCAATGTGTGAAAATGTTTTCTTTCCATTATATTTGTTTTAGGTCTTATGATTTTATAATGGTACATGGACATTTGACGGGTGGTTACGTGATAATCCATATGATGGGTGGTTCCGTGAATATCAGGACGGGTTGATATGTTATAACCTCCAATGCATTTGGTATGGATGTCGGACGTATGGCTATTCCATTAAGTGATATGTGTAGAATTCGACCGTATTGTTATTACATTTAAGTATGTTTATGTCCCAAGTTACCTTTTTATGTTATGTGTTATTTATATGGGTTTTATGGTAATATTTTGGTTACAAAAGGGTAAGTAATGATCTTTTATTCAGTGAAGAGTTTTTACTACTTTATAAAGGTGAAAGGTATTACTTTGATAAAGTATACATGGTTTACTTGTTGTTTTGAAAAACTAACAGTTTTAATTTTTTATGTATCCCTTACTGAGCTTTTTATGCTCACCTCAAGTTTTTTGAAATGTTTTTCATAGGACTTAATGTGGAATAGGGTAAAGTATTGGATCAAGGAAAAGTCATGTTATCTAAAACATGGAACTAGACATGACTCTTTTTGAGAGTTTTTATTTTATGGAAACTTATTACAAGTGTCTACTTTGTAATCTTTTGAGATGTAATAGTTAAGATCTAATTCTCTAAAACTCTAAACCTGAAAAGATCATCAGTGGGAATTATTCATTTAATTAAATGTTAAGTAATGTTTAAGGCCAGGGCCTTATAGTACATCTATGATAAAATCATTTCTTATTGTAGAATTTATAGCGGGAGATATTTTCATATAAACCACAAACATTATAATTTTTTCAAATTTAAGGAATACTTGTTTTAATTTAACATTTATCTTTAAGTTAGACATTGATGTTTTGTAATTATAATCCCAAAATTAACTCAATTTTATTTTGATAACCTCAATGAAAACAAAAAAAATTTATTAATCTTTAATTAAAAATTTATTACATAATAAACAAGAAATAAGTACCCAAAATATGTATATGTCTAATATATATGTTTAATTTGGTACATTAAATTTCTACTTCAATAGTCGAGGTATATCAGAAATATTTAAACATTCATTACATGCTCATAATATCACTTCATTCATGATATTGAAATTAGATAACATGTGGAGATAAATATGAAATGGGAGAGATAAAATCAAAGTAAAATAATATATAATTTCATATGTCATGAAATTTTTATAAAATACATATTTGGAATTTCAACCATACATGAAATGGATTATATTCACTATCATGAATATAGTGGCCTTATATAACATGATAACATAAAGGTAACCTAGGAATGCGGACTAAAAATCAAACAAAATATCATATACATAGAACAATATTAACTTCTAGGGAATCATAATATTATATAAAAAATACCATAATAAATTAATTTAACTCCATGATCTTATAAATTATGTCCCATTGGATTTGAAAATTCCCAAATTCATTTTCTCACAATATAATTACCTGTTGACCATTGATTTCATTTTATGTACATCCACAAGTGTTCCATATATATCAAATAACATAATGACTTTTATCTTTAATGTTAACCACATATTAATTAACCTTTTCATAAATACATTATATTATAAAATTTTAGAATGATATTTAAATATATTTTAATAAACATGAGTGGAAATGGGGGTGGATGGTTACAACAAAATCCTTTGGATTAAAAAATCATAGTGAAAATTTGGAATCATAACAGAACTCCTAAAAAATTTTAAAATTTATTATTGAGAGCTATAGTGGTTTAAAGTCAACTATAAATAACATGGAAATTAATATGGTTGTCAAAAAAACATAATCCACAATTACTAATTGGATATAAAATCTATTAATGATTTGGATTTCCAAATAATGATGTGAATTAATGGATGTCTTAACAAGAATTGGTTATTCTAAAAACCAGGGAGGAGCTTCATGAATACATAAATGAATCTCATGAGGAATATATGGAGTTTATGGATGATAAAGAAGTCATACATGGTTTTCTACTGAAGAGTAAAGAGATCATTGGTGGGATTATATTTGAAAACAAGGGACAATTCATTATTATTTCTCAAACACAGGTTGTGGAATCAATATATTAATGTAATCAATACTCAAAAACATCATATATATTCGTCCAATTAATTATAAAAATGAAGATTGGTTTTAACAATTTTATACATCCATGGACTAAAATACCCAATATATTACCATTAATGATCTTAAAGCGAATAATGTAAATTATTGATAGATTTAAAAACCATAACCATTAATATTGGTTTTGGAGGATTCATAAAGGCATTATAAAATTAATAAAATGACATAAATTAAAATTATACTAAAGGGGAAACATTTATATGTTATTGGGTACCTTTATAAAATTTATAAATATCCTTTTTGATCATTGTGGTCTAATATTACATGAGTATATTTTTACGATATTTATTGTAACACCCCGAGCTTCCACGATACGCTTCTCATTCAATAATACAATAGCTTGCATTGTACGCAACTTCGAGTTCTAAAACATCGCGACAAATCAAAGTAGCCGTTATGAATAGTAATAACCACTTTTTAAAATTATAGAAATTTTATATTTCAAAATGGACTTCATTTTTGTATTCCTAATATTGAAATTAGCCTATGTTGAATTTTTTGTAATTTTCTGAGAACTTCAAAATTTTTATGAATAGTGAAAAATACTTAAAACAACCTTTTTAATCAAAATAATTCATAGTGATAAAGTATAATATTGAGTGGTTTTAGAGTATAATTAGAATATATTTTTACCATTTTATCCAATGGCGGTCATTAGAATTAATTTAACATTGAAATTGGACATAAACAATTGCCAATCTTTTGATATAAATTGTTTCTTAAAAACACGCTATTTGTTGTGACAGCGGGAATTAATTATAAAATTAATTAATGCAACTAATATGTTTGGAATTTTGTAAAATAGACATCATTTTTGAATTCGTAATATCAATTATATCTTAGGGTGAAATTTTGGCCTTATTCTGAAAAACTTCAATTTTTGATGAATAGTGAAACCACTAAGTGGTAGTTAAATAACTGATTTTTCGTTTAAATGAAATATTACCACTTCTGTGATTTGATTTTCAAAAATCCGACATACATGGTTGTCATTAAGAAGTAAAATGTGGTTCAATGAGATCAAAATAATTTTTGGTGAATAGTAACTTTTAAGTTCTTAATCGCGATTAGTGGTAATTAGTGTAGTTTAAGGTATAAATAATACTTTAATAATATGAAATGACCTAGACAAATGTCCCAACCTCATTGGTTGAGTCATGGCCGACCAAGACAAGCCATGGCCTAACTTGGGGACCCCATGGATCCACTTTTGTTGGGAAATAACATAAATTACTTTTTATTTAATGTTAAAGTGAAAATGACACTAACATAAAGTGTTTTACTAAAACAATTTTTAAGTAGGGTTACACAAGTCCAAATTTTGACTATAAATATTCATTAGAAAGCTAAAAAGATTTCCTACATCATAGTATTTGTTTAATAATTTTTAGACATTAAATAAATTAAATTATTTATGACATCATTATGATGTGGCGATGACCTCATTATTTAACGATTTAAATAAAATGAGAAGATAATGAAAAATCCAAGGCTTACACTTGTCCAAAGCCTATTGGATGAAGAGATTTCGAAACCTTATCAACTTAGGCTCGAATCATATAAGTGTGGGACCTTTAGAATCCGAAAAAGCATTGTGAAATAATGTAACATTTCAATCTTTCCAAAAGTGCCCCTCCTCTCCACTTATAAAAGGCCCCCACCTCTCCCACCTCATTTACACTTTCAAGCCATTTGGCTCGGCCAACCTCTGCCCAAATACTCTCCCAACATTCCTCCCTTACTCCTAGAAGCCTCACTTTGGGCAGAACTCTTCCCAAGGAAGCCTTTGGCTCAAATCAAAAAGAGTTACCCGATTTTGAGGTAATGTCTTCTCTAATGTTGTTTTGTTTTATTTTTCTTCTCCATCCCCCTAAACTCTTTTTATTTATTTCTTTTGTAACAACACCAGTATCCTCAATATACTAGGATGTTGTTATAAAAAGGATTCGAGCTACACTTACACACACCTACATCTAATGGTTAAAGAACATACGGTTTCCGTGGATGGCGAAATTCTGCCTCCCGAAACGATGATTGTTCAAATTCTTTTAACACCTATAATGGTGGCCATTTTGATGACACTATTTTCATATATGATATATATATTATGTTTATGTTTTACTTATGCTTCTGTATTTCTCATTTATGGCATACTTTATGATTTCCATTATGGGTAAAACGCGATAATTTCATTTTAGGAAGTGCGGACTACCGCCCCCTCAAAGTGATTTGAATCGTTAATGCCATATGTGGGATGTATAAAGGATGGAGTAAATGGTATTATACACTATATTATACTGGAATTATATTATACATTTATATCATTATGATTTAATTCCATTAAATATGAAATTGAAATGAAAGTAGCGTTCATGCGTACGTACGGCATACCGTCTCCATGAACGGTGCATTTCATTTCTTACCTCTAAATGTTACGTAATATTATAAATGAATGTATATACTGTATATATATGATATATATGATATCTACATCATTAATATAATTCTGGATATAATGGATATTTCACCACATGAACAACTTATGATTATAAGAAGTTTATTGTTGACTCATGTACCAAAGATCGACAAAACGACCGTTATTAACTTAAATAATTACATAATGTTCATAACATTGTAATAAGTGATATAAAAAGGATAATGAAATTGAAAATGGTTCTTAATAAGGTAGATATTAACTCTAGTTTATTATTCAGGAGGTTAAAGAACGGTTGAGTCAAGTCGGACACAAGGTAAGGGAACTTCTTAACCCAATTTCCATTCTTTGGGTTAATCTCCTACTTTCAAATTATGTCATGATATTGTTATGTCATATCTTGTATTTGTACTTTCTTTATGTGTAATTATAGTGAATACACATAATATATATATTTTATTTAAATGATATTTGTAAGGGAATTTCATAACCCAACATCCATTCTTTGGGTTAATCTCCTACTTTCAAATTATGTAATGATATTATTATGTTGTATATTGTATTTATACTTTCTTTATGTGTACATATAGTGAATACACATAATAGATATATTTTATTTAAAAATGATCTTTTTAAGGGACTTCGTCTCAATCTCCATTCATTGAGGCATATTTTGTTTTATACACTAATTTCTTTTATACGGTGTATAAACCCCTTTGACTTTTACGTTTATTCAAAAGGAATCTTTTTTATACGAAGCGTTTTACTAAACGACAAAAAAGGAATGTTTTTATTTCCATACTTATGCGGCGACAATGACTTCTCCGCCGCCGTGACCATTATTTGAGTTTCGGCTTCCTCTACAAGCCATTTTTTTTAATGAAAAATAAATACAAAGTTTTAACTTTCTTTTATTTTGGTATTGAAAATGGTTTTGAAAGCATTTTTATTATATCAATGTGTTGTATTGATATCTTGTGATTGAAATGTGGAAATGTTATGTTTCCTTTATGCATGTTTTATGTGATACGATTATGTTATGGTTTATGATATGTTTAAACCTATTCATATGAGGAATGTATTGGACTTAATAAGTGACGGGTGGAGCCCGCTATAGCTCCTCGATGCATCGGTAGGTCTCATGAGACAACTAGACGTGGAATTGGCCGAGGCCCTTTCCCAATTTGATTTATGGTTTTGGCCGAGGCCTTAATCATTTTAGACGTCTTGGCCGAGGCCTTGACAAAATGTTTTAGAATGTCCGGCATTATACATTCCCTCATTATGAAAGTGGTTATTGATATTGCATGTGATTATTCGACCAGTAGAATATCCATGTGAAGAAGTAAATGGCATTATCTCATTTTACTTTTGCCATATTATGTTGATGTTCAAGTTTAAAAGGCTTTTGTTTTAGTTATACATTGCCTTAAATGTTTACGTTTATTTATGAAAGCTTCCGCAATATTGTTATTCTTACTGAGCATCTGAGCTCACCCCTTTCAATGTTTAAATGTTTTCCAGGATGTGAAGAAGTGTATTATGACTGACTTGCAAGGATAGTCAGTGAAGATATGAGTGTGGACTATGAAGACCATGTTATTTTAGTTTGTTTAATATTGATGTAATGAAAGACTTATGAATGTATCTAGTGTTTCCAAGGCTACTAAACTAATCGGTCTTTCGAGACTTGATCTTTTGTGATCATGCCAATGTTACGAAGTAATGCACCGACTCTGGGTAGCTGGGGTCGGGGCGTTACAGTTGGTATCAGAGGCAGTTTAGTACTAACCTTGGAAGCTAGATTTAGATAAACTCTGATTAGAGCACATAGCCCAAAGATAGACTTTGAGGATTAGTATAGAAGAACTTCCTAGAATTTTGGTATTATAGAGATGATATGAGTTTTCCGAGCAATACATCCCTGTCTGGATACGAGCAGGTAGAGGCGGCTCTGGCACAGATGTACCTAGGGGTAAAACCCGAAAACACCGCTTTGAGCTAGACTCGAACGGGAACTGGTGCACGACAACGGGCCTTGCTGCACTCTTGGTTACGACACTCCCGGGGGATACGCTTAGGATAATTCTCATTTTCTTTACAAACCACTATGAACGGTTATGGGTATATACTTCCTCAAATAAAACCTTTTTATGATTATGGATTATATCCATAAATAGTTCAATTTATGTTAAGTATTTTACAAGTATGGAATTATGTATTTTGATTCATAAACTAATCTAGTTTATGCCATTGTTTAGAAATGGCGCCTAGTAGAAGGAATGGAAACTGTATCAATGCACGAACTCCGTGTAGGGATTGCCCTCCTGCTCAAGATAATTATTGTGGACCTGAAGATACAACTGGTGTTGATCAACTTATTACCATACTTGGACAACTCACGCAGGTTATGAATAACAACCTTACTCGTATGGAGCACCCTGATCCGCAACGTGGAGGATCAATGCTAGACCGTTTCATGAGGCAACAACCGCCAACCTTCAATGGGAGTACAAATCCTACAGTAGCTGAGCAATGGATAAATTCCTTAGAGAAAATATTCCATGCCTTGGGGAGTAGTGAAAGGGAGAAGGTTGTCATGGCAGTTTACCGCCTCACTGGAGATGCCGATCAATGGTGGTCACTAATTCAAAACACAAAGGAAGATGATGAATTAACAAACATGGAATGGCAGGAGTTCAAAGAACTGTTCTTAGAAAAATACTTACCTCGAGACCATCGAGCGGATATGGAAAGGCAATTTTTGAGTCTGAGACAAAAGGAGGATGAGAATGTCGCAAAGTATGAGGCTAACTTTACAAGGTTAGCGAGGCATGCTGCAGATTATATACGTAACCCAAGAAGTAAGATTGATCGTTTCTTTGATGGGTTAAAACCATTTCTCCGTCGAGCTCTAGTGTCACAATCTTTCTCAACATACGAAGATATAGTCTCATGTGCTATCAAGACAGAAAAGGAATTCTCTAAGTCTTATGACAACAAAGTAAAGCAAGAGAAGAAGAGAACGGTGGAACAAGAGACAGATAAAGGGAAAAAGGGAAAGAAGGATTTTCCATTATGTGATAATTGTGGGAAGAATCACCCTGGTACTTGCCTAAAAGGAATGGGAGTCTGTTATAAATGTGGAGAAAAAGGTCACCAGGCACGTGATTGCAAGGGAAAGAAAGAGGCTGTCAAAGTTGAATGCTACAATTGTAGAGAAATGGGTCATTATGCAAATGAATGTCGTAAGCGTCAAGGAAACATACCTCAGAAAAGGCCAAGGGATCAAGGACAATCTTATGCTATTACTACAGTTGAAGCAGAATAACTAATGTATTGGTGCTTTTGGACTCATGGATTATATTCTGGTTATTAAAATAATGTGATCTATATAAGGATTGTACTGCAGTACTTGTTGGTTTCAGTAAGGTTTTAATATGATGAAGGTAATTATATTTTTAGTATGTGACAATAAGAGAAACTTTACCTTGTTTGGGGAATCTGATAAATAGATTTTGGAATTAAGAGACCTTTTAGAGAAAGTCTGGATAGAGGTATTTTGGATAACTATAAAGGTTGGAGTGGATTAAGTTGATTTTTGGATAGTATGGTTTAAGGTTAAAAAATTTATGAAGATTATTTTTGGAATATTATAACACTATAATTTTAGGAAAAGGACAACCTGCAGGGTGGGGCATAAACCGTCGCGTCGGACAAAGCTGTAGGAATCGAACCCACAATCAAAGTACGACATGCCTTTATTTCCTACCACTAGCCTACAGGAAGTCCCTGGTTATTACAAAATAGTTTTACTAATCTAAATGGTATGTGTTAATATTTGGAACCTTATACAATTAGGATAAAAAGAATATTTTTGAGTTCCGTTACCATTTGGAGTAAAAGATGGGTTTGTGGCAAAAATTTATTAACGAATGAAAGTATACATAACAAGTATGTAAATTCCATTACGTTCTTAGTAAATCTCCTAAATAAATTCCTCAACATAATAAAAGGTAACTTAAAACAAAAATGTTTTCGGTTAACTTTTCCAACTGGGGATTCAATGACCGTTTAACCAATCACAAGTTTGTGATTTTCTTATGGTTAAACTTTCTCCTAATCCTGTTTTCTATAACTCTCCATCAGACCTTGATGGTTTGTTTCTCCTCCATATCCATATTTTTATATAATCCTAGAATGGGCTATATTGGGTGACCTTTGTAATTATCCTGCTTTCTTTTAATGTTATATATTTATTAACCTTATTTCCGATGTGGGTTTTCCTCAAAGGTATTTTCTCTTTTCAACCTTTTATTTTTTTCAAATTGCGAGGACGCAATTTATTGAAGGAGGGGAGAATGTAACACCCCGAGCTTCCACGATATGCTTCTCATTCAATAATACAATAGCTTGCATTGTACGCAACTTCGAGTTCTAAAACATCGCGACAAATCAAAGTAGCCATTATGAATAGTAATAACCACTTTTTAAAATTATAGAAATTTTATATTTCAAAATGGACTTCATTTTTGTATTCCTAATATTGAAATTAGCCTATGTTGAATTTTTTGTAATTTTCTGAGAACTTCAAAATTTTTATGAATAGTGAAAAATGCTTAAAACAACCTTTTTAATCAAAATAATTCATAGTGATAAAGTATAATATTGAGTGGTTTTAGAGTATAATTAGAATATATTTTTACCATTTTATCCAATGGCGGTCATTAGAATTAATTTAACATTGAAATTGGACATAAACAATTGCCAATCTTTTGATATAAATTGTTTCTTAAAAACACGCTATTTGTTGTGACAGCGGGAATTAATTATAAAATTAATTAATGCAACTAATATGTTTGGAATTTTGTAAAATAGACATCATTTTTGAATTCGTAATATCAATTATAGCTTAGGGTGAAATTTTGGCCTTATTCTGAAAAACTTCAATTTTTGATGAATAGTGAAACCACTAAGTGGTAGTTAAATAACTGATTTTTCGTTTAAATGAAATATTACCACTTCTGTGATTTGATTTTCAAAAATCCGACATACATGGTTGTCATTAAGAAGTAAAATGTGGTTCAATGAGATCAAAATAATTTTTGGTGAATAGTAACTTTTAAGTTCTTAATCGCGATTAGTGGTAATTAGTGTAGTTTAAGGTATAAATAATACTTTAATAATATGAAATGACCTAGACACATGTCCCAACCTCATTGGTTGAGTCATGGCCGACCTAGACAAGCCATGGCCTAACTTGGGGACCCCATGGATCCACTTTTGTTGGGAAATAACATAAATTACTTTTTATTTAATGTTAAAGTGAAAATGACACTAACATAAAGTGTTTTACTAAAACAAATTTTAAGTAGGGTTACACAAGTCCAAATTTTGACTATAAATATTCATTAGAAAGCTAAAAAGATTTCCTACATCATAGTATTTGTTTTATAATTTTTAGACATTAAATAAATTAAATTATTTATGACATCATTATGATGTGGCGATGACCTCATTATTTAACGATTTAAATAAAATGAGAAGATAATGCAAAATCCAAGGCTTACACTTGTCCAAAGCCTATTGGATGAAGAGATTTCGAAACCTTATCAACTTAGGCTCGAATCATATAAGTGTGGGACCTTTAGAATCCGAAAAAGCATTGTGAAATAATGTAACACTTCAATCTTTCCAAAAGTGCCCCTCCTCTCCACTTATAAAAGGCCCCCACCTCTCCCACCTCATTTACACTTTCAAGCCATTTGGCTCGGCCAACCTCTGCCCAAATACTCTCCCAACATTCCTCCCTTACTCCTAGAAGCCTCACTTTGGGCAGAACTCTTCCCAAGGAAGCCTTTGGCTCAAATCAAAAAGAGTTACCCGATTTTGAGGTAATGTCTTCTCTAATGTTGTTTTGTTTTATTTTTCTTCTCCATCCCCCTAAACTCTTTTTATTTATTTCTTTTGTAACAACACCAGTATCCTCAATATACTAGGATGTTGTTATAAAAAGGATTCGAGCTACACTTACACACACCTACATCTAATGGTTAAAGAACATACGGTTTCCGTGGATGGCGAAATTCTGCCTCCCGAAACGATGATTGTTCAAATTCTTTTAACACCTATAATGGTGGCCATTTTGATGACACTATTTTCATATATGATATATATATTATGTTTATGTTTTACTTATGCTTCTGTATTTCTCATTTATGGCATACTTTATGATTTCCATTATGGGTAAAACGCGATAATTTCATTTTAGGAAGTGCGGACTACCGCCCCCTCAAAGTGATTTGAATCGTTAATGCCATATGTGGGATGTATAAAGGATGGAGTAAATGGTATTATACACTATATTATACTGGAATTATATTATACATTTATATCATTATGATTTAATTCCATTAAATATGAAATTGAAATGAAAGTAGCGTTCATGCGTACGTACGGCATACCGTCTCCATGAACGGTGCATTTCATTTCTTACCTCTAAATGTTACGTAATATTATAAATGAATGTATATACTGTATATATATGATATATATGATATCTACATCATTAATATAATTCTGGATATAATGGATATTTCACCACATGAACAACTTATGATTATAAGAAGTTTATTGTTGACTCATGTACCAAAGATCGACAAAACGACCGTTATTAACTTAAATAATTACATAATGTTCATAACATTGTAATAAGTGATATAAAAAGGATAATGAAATTGAAAATGGTTCTTAATAAGGTAGATATTAACTCTAGTTTATTATTCAGGAGGTTAAAGAACGGTTGAGTCAAGTCGGACACAAGGTAAGGGAACTTCTTAACCCAATTTCCATTCTTTGGGTTAATCTCCTACTTTCAAATTATGTCATGATATTGTTATGTCATATCTTGTATTTGTACTTTCTTTATGTGTAATTATAGTGAATACACATAATATATATATTTTATTTAAATGATATTTGTAAGGGAATTTCATAACCCAACATCCATTCTTTGGGTTAATCTCCTACTTTCAAATTATGTCATGATATTATTATGTTGTATATTGTATTTATACTTTCTTTATGTGTACATATAGTGAATACACATAATAGATATATTTTATTTAAAAATGATCTTTTTAAGGGACTTCGTCTCAATCTCCATTCATTGAGGCATATTTTGTTTTATACACTAATTTCTTTTATACGGTGTATAAACCCCTTTGACTTTTACGTTTATTCAAAAGGAATCTTTTTTATACGAAGCGTTTTACTAAACGACAAAAAAGGAATGTTTTTATTTCCATACTTATGCGGCGACAATGACTTCTCCGCCGCCGTGACCATTATTTGAGTTTCGGCTTCCTCTACAAGCCATTTTTTTTAATGAAAAATAAATACAAAGTTTTAACTTTCTTTTATTTTGGTATTGAAAATGGTTTTGAAAGCATTTTTATTATATTAATGTGTTGTATTGATATCTTGTGATTGAAATGTGGAAATGTTATGTTTTCTTTTATGCATGTTTTATGTGATACGATTATGTTATGGTTTATGATATGTTTAAACCTATTCATATGAGGAATGTATTGGACATAATAAGTGACGGGTGGAGCCCGCTATAGCTCCTCGATGCATCGGTAGGTCTCATGAGACAACTAGACGTGGAATTGGCCGAGGCCCTTTCCCAATTTGATTTATGGTTTTGGCCGAGGCCTTAATCATTTTAGACGTCTTGGCCGAGGCCTTGACAAAATGTTTCAGAATGTCCGGCATTATACATTCCCTCATTATGAAAGTGGTTATTGATATTGCATGTGATTATTCGACCAGTAGAATATCCATGTGAAGAAGTAAATGGCATTATCTCATTTTACTTTTGCCATATTATGTTGATGTTCAAGTTTAAAAGGCTTTTGTTTTAGTTATACATTGCCTTAAATGTTTACGTTTATTTATGAAAGCTTCCGCAATATTGTTATTCTTACTGAGCATCTGAGCTCACCCCTTTCAATGTTTAAATGTTTTCCAGGATGTGAAGAAGTGTATTATGACTGACTTGCAAGGATAGTCAGTGAAGATATGAGTGTGGACTATGAAGACCATGTTATTGTAGTTTGTTTAATATTGATGTAATGAAAGACTTATGAATGTATCTAGTGTTTCCAAGGCTACTAAACTAATCGGTCTTTCGAGACTTGATCTTTTGTGATCATGCCAATGTTACGAAGTAATGCACCGACTCTGGGTAGCTGGGGTCGGGGCGTTACATTTATTCTAGATTCCAAATTTAGAAAATATCAAAAAATTTATAATAATACATTGTTGGATAATAACTATGTTTTTATTAGAAAAATAATATATATTTTATACAGTTATATTTCTAAATAATTTAATTTTAACTTTTGAATCATGAAAAAATATTATTATTTTAATAATGGGACTTTTACAATAATAAATTTTTAACAATTATTAATATTGATATTTAAATTATAAAATTTATATAATAATAATTTATTTAAAAATTTATTTAAATTTATTATTTTATTAAAATAATATATATATTCTAAAATTTATTATTCCATAATAATTTAATGTCAAAATTTAATTTTCATGTTTCTAAAAAATGTAATTTCAATTCTTTCGTAATGAAATAAGAATCATTTAGAAACTAAAGTCAATAAAAAGTAAACATAATAATTAATCTATAAAAAATACCAAATAAATTTATATATTATTAGGGTCTCCAATCATACCCCTATATTACACCATCTAACGCCCTATCATTAAGGTGGATGATGATGAGATTTTCATGAGGTAGTTCACGATAAATGGTTTGGTACATGACCTTGATTATATGTATAATCTAACATAAATTGATTACTTCATGATTTATTTTTATGATTAAGGATTGTTATTGGCCATGATAAAATCATGATAATTATATCTCCCTTGGAATCTCTAATAAATGGGATAAATATAGTATGAACATTATGGGAAATTCTATCAATTCATTTTTTTAGTCAATTTTTTTAGCAATACCCTATATTTATACTAATCCTATGACCATTATTAGATAACTATATTTACAATTATTATTATAATTTATAGAATTCTAAATCATATTGGATAAACTAAAACTAATTACGTTCTTGTTTTTTTATATTACCATAATACATTATAGTGGATTTAAATTTATTGAATTGGGAATTTTATTTCAAAATTTTTTGGACATTAAAAGTATTGTGGAATCTATCATGCATTGAAAAGCATAGTCAATTGGGGATGGAATAAAATTTATCAAACCATCCCTTTAAATAACATTAACATCATGGTATGATAAATAAAAATCAATATGAAAAATAAAACTAATAGAAAAATTATGTTTAATCAATAAAATTTATGTTAAATGAATCCATGGATAATTTCATAGTTCAAATTTCCTAAACAAATCCAATAAATTATTTATCAATTATGAAAATGATTATTTACTGGAATTCATTATTATTGGAAATTTAATACCTCCACCATAATGATATATCATGAATTCAATTTATTATTTATAGATAGAAATGAATTGTTCATTGTCGATCCAAATGATTCATCTCATTATATTACTAATGCATTAAATGGATATCTATAACATTTCATGTCAAATACATTTCATGTACAAATCGTTCATCATATGTCAAATAATCGATTTAATTAATAAACAATGAACTTATCATCAACTAACTGTATTTGGATGATAATCGAGATTTATCAAAAAAATTATCTGCTAAATTGATTTATTTAAATGTTAACACCATTAGAGAAAATTAAAATTGTTTTAGGTAATAATCATATCCATGGAAAACAATATATATATATATATATGACAATTTTCATTTCTAACGATAAATTGAATGTGAATATTTTAATGGGAATTCGATGGCTAAAAAATGAATGACAAAAGTGAATGTTAGAAATTTCTTTGGTAAAATTGTCCATAACTCTTCCATTTAAATAATATTTATGGTATCAATTCATCATATCACTTGAATATTATAATTAGAAGAGTGGTTATTGTAGGTAAAGAATAAAAATACATAAAAATTATCATAAAAAACATTATGGTGGAAAGTATATTTTACTTTTTGAAAATAACATATTTAATAGTAAAAGAAAATTTTAATATAAAATAATTTTAAAAAAAGCCTCCTAGAAAAATATAAATACATCTTAAACACGTTAGTATTTATGGATGCTATAAATTCCCTTCATTTTGTAGACATAAAATCGATTATTGAATTTACATTTCTGTACAATTATATCTATTTTTTTTTGAAAAGGAAAATATGAATCAATTTTAAATAAGTTTTAAATGAAAATATGGGTGGAATATTAATTAATAAATATTTTTTTAAAGTATTAAAAATATTTGGGAAATCATTTTTTGAAAATATATTTTTTGTACAAAAGAGTGTTAAAATAAAAACATTGTCTAAAAATATATTTAATAAATATATTATTAAAGTAAAATATTCTTCTATTAAACAATTATCAAATAATATCCTACAACTGAAATTCATAAATATACAATCTTGATAAAAATGAGATTAAGGAAAAAAACCATTACAATGATCATTATATTGAATTGATAATTAATCAATAAATTCATTATGTAAATCATCTAAAAATAAAAATAAATAAAATGGAACTACCCCATTAAAAATTTATATTCATGTATTATATAATAATACTATGTATTGATCAATAAAGTATATTTTTAACCAAATAAAGGAAAAGTTTGGAATGAAGTCTTTTAACACGTGCTTCTATTAAGTTAAATATACTTTATTCTAATATATAGATATTTTAATCATGTTATTTACATATAAAAACAACATATTATTTTTTATAATATCATACATGTTCCCTTTATAACAATTTATCTTCGTTCAGTAAATAATATTTTGTTGTTATCATTATTTCATGTGTTAATCGCCTTCTTTTATCATGCCTATTTTTTCATGACATATATTGATGTTTTAAATATTTTATTATTATCACATCTCAATTATTATAATAGTTATATATTAATTAAATTTTTAAATAAATTATATATTTAAAACAAATTAGGAAAGAAAACTTTGTGCAATTTTGTATGTTATGATATTCGAGACAGATCGTCATACGTATACATTAGTAACATTTCCATTTTTAAATTATCAATCATGAAATGAGGTTAGTAATATTTCCCAATTACATAATTATAATTTTATCAGAATACTTGTTTTCATAATTATATCTGTCATCCTTGTGATTTTTTTATGGTTGTAGAGAAACATATATTTGTGAATTCTATGTTCCCCACGTCCAATAATGAAGAATTCATCATGCAATGATTAAAATTATTATTAAAAATAATGAATCATATATTATGAATGATAAAAATTCAATGAATATTCAATTTAATTCATTAATATTATATATTATCATTAACATTATCCTTATCAACTTCCATGTATATAATTATTGAAAAACAAATCACATCACTTTGTGGGTTAGTAGTTTAATGTACAAATGAGTTACCTCATCATATCACTTATCAAATAGAGAGTATAAAATTTTTATATGATAGAATTACTCTCCATGTAAAAATATGTTTTAATTATAACACATAAAAATTATATCCATCATCATCCCAAAACATGTTATTTGATAATGGAAAAACATATGACATCGATTCATTATGTCGTAGTCCACTGAACACCCAAACAATGTTTTCATAACCAATTTTGTCGAAGTAAATATAATTATAATATATTTAGTTAAAACAAAAAATTTCTTATTATATGAAATATGTTTTGGATATTATATAATAAATTTTAAATTTTAATTTAGTGAGGTGTTGAATGTAATAAAATAAAAACACATATTGAATAATGTATCATCTTAATTGAATACCCTTATTTGGCCTTCACCAAATCCCATCATAGGTTGGATTAATTCCTGAAATATTAATTATATGAAATTGGTAAAGAATTTGAAATTTTAATTAGGCTGGTATTGGACAAACCAAATAGGATTTTATATGTGATTACGATTGAATAATGAGTTTCCATTTTTATGTTGAGTGATAGGAACAATGAGATTTTTTTAAAAATATTCAATATTGAAAATATTTTTAACTATCCAATATCATATAAAATAGGAAAATATAAAAATTATACGATATAAGGTTAAAATGTGATGAGATAATGTGTAATATTTTGACCGAGGGCCACATGTCATTACCTCTAGCCTATTCGTTACATGACCTCAAGGGAATCCCAATATTCCATGACCATTAGACATACATCTATGGTCAAATTTGTTGCATGGGAAGATGAAAAATTCTCTATCAATGCATCACATTTATAAAAATAAATATACAATAACCAATTGATAATAATTAATAAAAAATATTTGTCCATAATAAATATATGAAGAACATCTC
The DNA here is from genome assembly GCA_963277665.1 of Viscum album. Classification (NCBI taxonomy): domain Eukaryota; kingdom Viridiplantae; phylum Streptophyta; class Magnoliopsida; order Santalales; family Viscaceae; genus Viscum; species Viscum album. The sequence continues at coordinate 1,751,249,444 of OY728164.1, forward strand.
ATGATGAATCTTGTAATAGTAAATTCAATATAAACCAATATTGTAAATATATAAGTCATACGTGTGTTCTATGTCAAATAAAATTTTATAATAAATACATAAAAACAACTCAAATGTGTGTTAAAACATAATTTATAGATCCTTCATCCATTCTTGCCTACCCCAAATCCCAACTCATCCATCTAACATAGCAGACATTCCATGTTTTGATCATTCAAAAATTAAGTCACTTTAGTTAATGATCGAAAAGCCAAAGTTATGTGTGAGTAAAACACAATAGGCCACCACCAACCTAATCTAAATAAATATATATTCTATAAATGCGTATAAATATGTATAAATAAACAATATAAAAATCAAGGCAAAACTGGTTTCACATTTTAATTCATCGGTAAATTACATCAGACCAAATAAAGCATGTAACAGTGTCTGATCAATAAACCAAAGAAATATCTGAAATAATAATTCTATAAGATTTACTTGTTAATTTTATTCCAATTTTGATTCTATAATATTTATTTACATATCCATGTACCGATAACTGAAACACCAATACAAGAATCCAATATAAGTATATGGGGTCCATAATGCAATAGTATCTAAACATATATTAGTTTGGAGCATCATTACCAGACCCACACCTCAATTATAAATCAATTAACAATACCAAATATATCACATTCATATAAGGGTTCAACATCATTAACATTGTATTAATTTTTTCCCTTCAAGGTGACGAATTATAATTATCAAAATAATCATTATAATTTTCAATAAAAACGTGGAGTTATTAGATCAACTCTCAATTAATAAATTTTTAATAAATTAAGCACATCTTATTAACCCATTATAGATAATAAACCCCCATATATACATTAATCTACTGTGAAATGTGTATTTGGTTCAATTAAACTTATCATTTATTCCCCTTTTATAAATTAAAAAACCATCATTTCACTAGAATTGACACACCCAAAGTGTTTCCCTTAAATCATATCTAATCATCTCTAATGGTCCTGTGTGATCCTTGTAGGGTTTATCAATAAAATGGGAATCAATTAATTTTTCATTTTTAAATATTTTAATTTCACAAATTATAAAAATGAAATAAAATTACTATCATGATATCATAATAATGACAATTGGAAAGAGAAATTAGACCACCGTTATGAATATCGATGACATACGCCTAGCATACCATTGTTATCAATTTGATGTTTGTTGGTAGAATTCCCAATGAAAAGGAATATATAGGACCAATACTTTGATGCCTTATCCAAAGAAACAATATCCATCAAACCCAATATCTAAACCAATCGCTAATGGTGGAAATAATGCATATCAATGGTGATAGAATTACATGATAACAGGAGGAATCCAAATAGGGATGAGGTTACACACCAAAATAAGTTTGTCCATTTAACCGGTAATGAATCAAATTTAGAAGTTAATCACGTATCATTTAAATTATCTATAGAGTCCCAAAAATCATTAAAAACTAAATTATTATGAAATGGGAAGATTATGGATAATAATAAGATTTAAAAACATTTAAATATAATTTTTTCTATTTTAAATCCAATGAGAATGGTTTCTTTGGTGTTGCAAACTATTTTCTAAACTACGCACCCTAACTGTGCACCCATACTATATACAGTGAACTTTTACTCATTTGTTTCTAAATTATATTCCAAAAAAAAACAACAAATATGAAAACCACCAATGTTTGGGGGTTCACTATTTGGGGATGGAGTTAGCACAGTTTGGTCAAACTTGGTGCCACCTCCACGCCTCCAAAATGGGAATATGTGCTCTTGGGAAAATACAGGGATAGCTATATCCCTATGTGAACAATGAATAGACACATTGTATTCTCATATTCTCCAAAATTATATAAAATAATCCCAATGAAAATAACATTCCTCCAATTTTTAAAACAATGGAAAAAATAAATATGAAAATGGCCATGATACATATCCAAATGGTTAGAGTATTAAAATATAACCACTTATAATATATATTATTTGATTTTTAGTCCCAAAAATAAATAATTGTAATATGTAAATTGTTTTGGCCTCTATGATAATATATCTTATTCACTCTCCCTTTTTTTATGATGAAAATATCTATGCTTCAACAACCCATGCACTAGTTTTACATTCTCTATATTCAAAACATACCCTTTGTGATCTACAAAACGAATTAGTTACACCACATAGAACACATCATCATCAATATAATAATCATAATAATAGGACACCTAATAATTAATGAGTTGATTCTTCGGTAGAATTCACACATGAAGAAAAATAAAGATAAAAATTGTAGCTTTGTGGAAGTGAAAATTGATGGGACATGAGTCTGATCCTCTTCACAACTTCAAGTGGGGAAATAAACATTTTCACTAAAATTATCAATCACTAAAAACTAAAATGACCCAATATTGGTGAAACATATATGAATACAGGATCACTCATAATAAAATCATGGGGTCATAGACATTAATCAAAATTCAACATCTTCCCAATTCGTTCTATAGTTATACATTTTTTTGATTCTACGGAACCTAATCTAACATCTCTGGCTTGATACCTGGTCGAAATAACTATAACTCACCAACCGTCAGCAAACACTAGATGATCTTTATGGCCTATTAAAAAGATCCTCCTATAGTTCCATCTTAATAATATCCAATAACATCCATACAAGGTGAAAACATATTGTTATTCTCTTCTCACATGTTCATGTAATGCCAAGGATGCATTCCCTCAACATGTTATATATGAATTGTATGGAACGTTTTGATTTTTTTCCTCATTCCAGTGGATATATATAACAATTAATTATTAGGTACCATGTTCTTTTTGACTGGAATTCTAGACATGTGATATCATATCCCATTATGATATGAAAATATGCACCGTAGAACACGAGGAAAATGAACTATCACTCTAACATACATGTCCGCCAATTGGTCTGTTATCAATGTATCATTGATATGGATGAAATGTGATACTATTTTATATTAAACCATAATTACCCAAGTTTAATCATTATTTTGTGGGATACATTTAGTATCCACCAAAAAAGAATTTTAATTTTTTCAAACTCCCAGTGTGAAATATGAATAGAATATAATAATCTAATAGGTCATTGATTCTCATCCTTCACCTACTAAAAGGTGTACCATCAAATAAAAAATTATAGAATCTCTATTTTAATGCCTGATAACCAAAACCATTGTTGATGGTCATTGAAAATATTGTTCAAATGATCATAGAACACCCACATTGAGTCATGGAACTCATGAATCAACACTTTATACATAAAAAATGACAAAAATCGATCTTGCTGTTGATGATCTCATCCTCATCTATTGTAAAAATTAAATATAAATCCCCAAAAATATGAGTTCCCTCATTTCCAATAAATATTGATCCACATACTGATTCTAATTGATCTAGAATAGATGTATTCAATTCAACTAAAAACAATATAAGGTATTACTTATACTGGTCCATCAAAATGCCAATATGTTTCTCATCCAGAAATAGAATCATCTTCCACTCAGATCTAGTCTACATGAATTACTAATCATCGATCTTATATTTCAAAGAATTAGCATCACTATTATAATGTTTCACATATGGTTGCATCTTAATAGTCTCCCTTATACTTTATTTCAAGGAGAAAAAATAGTTTTTTGTGCTTCAATAATGTTCATGAAATGATAAGGATGCATTCCCTCAACATGTAATCTATGTAATGTAAGACTCATTTTGATTTTTTTCCCTCCTCCGAGTGGAAAAATTAAAAAATTAAATATTATGAACCATATTCTTTTTGAGTGGCATTCAAGACATGTGTTATCAAATTCCATAGTGATATGAATATATGAACTATAAAACACGAGTAAAATGAACTATTTCCTAACATACATGTCCATCAATTGGTAAATTATCAATGTATCATCGATAGGGATGAAATGTGATACTATTTCATATTAGACCATAATTATCCAATTTTCATCATTATTTTGAGGGATACATTGAATATACCCCAAAAAACAATTTTAATTTTATCAAACATCGAACGTGGAATAAGAAGAGAATATATAAATCTAATCAGTCCTTAATTCACATCCTTCACCTATAAAATGGTGTACCATCACATAAAAAACATAGAATCCATCTTTTAATGCCTAAAAACCAAAACCATTGATGATGGTCAGGGTAAATATTGTTCAAATGATGATGGACCACCCATATTGAGGCATGAAACTCCTGAATAAACACTTTATACATTCAAATAATGATAGAAATGGATCTTAAGGCTGATGATATCATCCTCATCTATTGTAAAATTGAATTGTAATTACCCAAAAATAGGGGTTCCCTCATAGCCAATCAATGTTGATCCCCATACTAATTCTCATTGATCTAGAATAAATGTATGTAATTCAACTAATAACAGTATGAGGTTTTACTTTCACTGGTTCACCAGAATGACAGTACAATTCTAGTCCAAAAAGAGAATCATCTTCCACTAAGATCTAGTCTCATGGAATTCATAATCCTCTATCTTATATTACAATGAATCAGTATCACTATTTTCAATTCCTACAATATAAAGTATCTCAAATTCAAATAACTACATATATATTACTCATATGTACTATAAAATATTAAAATATCATTAATATACGATGTATTCATAACATTTGTAATCAGTATACAAAGTTAAATTTAAACCCAAATAGTACTGTTATGAACCCAATGAAGAATATCTTACCAAAACAACCAAGAGATAATTTTGAGATTAATTCCATCCTTGAGACTCACAAACTCATGATTCACAAGTCTAGGTGAAATTATATGAAATTTTCATGTCCCGCTTCCCTTTCTTGTAGTCTGAGTCCCCAATGACGCACTACCCTACTAATTTGGGAACTGTTTCCTAGTTATTCCATGTACAGTGACCCATAAAACATGCCCAGTAGTATACCAATTACAAGAATGTTATAGTCAATAAGACCCATTGACATAATTAGGTCCATTTCGGATCCTCCATCACTCCCAATTTTTCATCAGTTTCTGCAGAATAGTAGGAAATCATAGATAATTCAACAAGGCTACAATCATATTTTTTTTAATATAATGGTTATGATAAGGACCCTGCCTGCTGAATTAATTGAATAAACCTATATTATTTTCACTTGTAACATATCCTTACCTATGGATTCAATGGTTTACACTTCTAAAATTATGATTATTAGTGCGATTCTTCCAAATCCCAAAAGACGTACCGCTAGATCATCGAGTAGATAAAACTTGACCTATACAATATTCCTCTTTCATAATTCCATACAGAATGAGTGCTTGATTCCCCATATCATATAACATAAAATATGATTATAACATGGTAATTAATCTTCATTCTATGAAAAAAAATTACATTCCACTATTTCTTACCTCATCTATACACAATATTTTAGAAAAACACTGAAATACATTGAATTTACCAACAGATTTGATCATGGAAATGATTCCCTAGGTCTGTTGTATAAGCTCAGCATAACACTCATATTCAATCATCTCTTGCTAAATGTTTTCTAGTAACATGTAATGTAAGTCCATATATACTGTAATTTCCACATTATCATCATGATCTTGAATACACACCATGTTTATTGATGATTACATAAATATAAAAGCATTCGACATGAAACTCTACAAAAAAGTGTTTCAATATATTAATGAATTTTTTAGGTTAATTCAATAGGGAAATCAATTGATTCATGTCTACCATATCTTGGGAAGAATGGCAGGTGATGAATTCGGTAATCAGGTATAAAATTTGACATATTCTGTATATACGACCATGGTTATCCAAATATAAAATTCATTATTGCGGAAATGATCTCTAAAACCTTTTCTCCCACTATATCACATTAATATATTTGTACTTATTGCTCCACCACTATTCACGAACATTAATTCATGTCCGCCAATCCTTCAAGAAACCATCTTCAACATGGAGTTTTGCCTCAAAAATAAAAAAAACAATCATTGAATGCATAAAACCTCATTTACACTTTTATATAAGAGGCATTCTCATTACATCATAACATGTCATCATGCATACAGCAATACATGGTCAAAAATGAGGTACTATCAATACCCTAAATAATCCTTGACCCTCATCAGCGCTATTATATTGTATAAAACATTCTTATTACATGGTTAACATTATAATCCTATTTCACTACTTCCTAATAACTAAATTTAGAATCATTTTATCCATTTAAATTCATTATTTTATACTTTTTATATAAAATTAATCAACTAATGAAAAAAAAAAATTGAATTAAAAAACACTCCAAGAACAAATATTTCTACAGGTTCCTAAAATAAGGTATTCCAAGAAATATCTGAGTGATTAAATTATTGATTTATTAGTAAATCACAGGACATATCAATCCATGAGTGAAATCATAGAAAATACTAATACCACAGAACTAGTGCATCATCTATGGGGAAATAAAATCGAATTGTAAAATAAAACATCTAGAAGAGAAATACCACCCTAGGTACTGGGGTTTTCCCAAGTACATGTTTATGATAATCCCACATATGATCTCATGACATAGTTTATACTAATACTTATTTCTGGTATACTTTTCCCATATAATAAAAAAATTGAATTGAAAAAAAAAATATGGATCCCACTTTTTAAATTTCCTATATAGGATATACATGTCAGTGCAACGTCATGTATTGTTACATTACCTCAAGAGTGACACTTACTTTGCCAATGGTTTACAAATTTGAGCGATTGTATAATTTGTAATGTGATGATATTATTTTCTATATTTCAAATTTGCACTATTATAAATATATATGAAATATCTAATGGATGGCATCAAATAACTAATAAAAAATCAAAATAAAATTAATCCCTACATTTAATGATAACCCCAAAATATTGATATTTACTATAAACCAAGGATGTAAATATTAATTTCCATACAATATTCATGTGTCTAATAAAAACCCAAACCTATAAACATTGACATCAACCAGGAAGGTAAAATTTCTTTTCTTGTTTCCTCATCTATATATCATCATGAATCTCAAATTAGTCATCTAATATAGGGATCTTTCAATTATCTATTTTAGCAATCATTATGTCTATGTGGGAAGTGATCAGGTATCCTTATTAGGGTCTCGGTATACATTATTAAGACTCCTCTAACATTTCATAAAGTAATATCCACTCAATATGATAATATATCATTGTATAATAAATAAATACAAATAGTTTCTGTAATGTTGGTTTCAATTTTAATTTTCTTATGTGAACCACATCATACATGTTTTGGCCTACATCAGAGTTTCAAATGTACTACATTGGAATATGAAAAAAAGTTCATTTTAGGGATTTCACTATTAATTTAATTCAAAGCTAATATCTAGTAATATGGTTTATCAATCCATGTATCAGTATCTCTGTAACAAGGAACATCACTCAAATGGCAAATATCATGGGGGTATAGTGCATCTGTGTGGAACTATGTGGGTATCTATAGCTTCATTATGTAACAGACAACTCATTTTTCAATCATTAAATTATAGGACATACATAAAATTCCTATCATGGTTAACCATCATTAACAATATGTTAAATAATATTCACATGGTGATCCATTTAAATAAAGAAAATAATTATATTTATTTTCATTATTCACCTAAAAAATACAATCCACTCTCTATTAGTCTGTTCATTAATAATTTATCTCATCATAGCAACCCATTATGGGTATTAGGAACACCAATCCAAATTGTATTATCAACTATGGAATAATTATTTGCTTCTATTATATTAACCCATTATTACCCATTTTATAATTCATAAAATATAATATCAATGTTAATAGATCACCCAATGGGTGGCCATAAAATATAGACTCACAGTCTGCAATGGTCTAGTGGGATATGAGGAGGGAATCAATATCACAATGGAATAAATTATTTAATTATATTTTATAAAATCCAATTCCAAATTATTCAATGAAATAATATAATTACAAACATGAAAATATATTAAAAACAATTTGAAATACATGTTAGACTGATAACCATAAGATTATTCAAGAAGGATCACCAATCTGTATTCCTCAATTAGATGTTGATTTGTAAATTTCACAATTGAGAGGAATATCTAGGAATTAGAGATAGAATTAATTTCCAATGAAAAAAGATCAATAAAGACATAAATATTATCCACTAGCTAATATAAGAATTTATCCCTCTCAATGGGGTGATAATTTTGTTATAAAGAGTGGAATCCAAACAAGGAATAAATCATTTACTGAATAGGAATATATACATCCACTAGTTATTATTTATGAAAATGAAGATGATAATGGTGACCTAGAACCCTCTATGGATCCAAAAAAATCATTGGAAAATGATTTATCTTGGAAAGGGGTAATTATCAATATTAAATTTTGTAATGAGATTTTTAAAATAAATTTATAGGGGATTAAAATATTTTGCACCTTGTTTCCTTAGAACAGTGAAAAAAATATAAACCATTTCCTATAAACATTTCCAAAATACATATGGTTCATGGATACATATATTTGGGACAATGGTTTTCTATACCATATTCTAACCTTGAAAACCCCCTCTTTCCATTGGTTAATTGTTTGGGGATGCAGGCTGAAAAAAAAATTTAAAACCATTTACCAAATCACATGGCTCCTATTGCGGGTGAATTATCCTCTAAAAAAATTCATTGTTCTCTTTAACCACTATCCATCCATTTGGACCCAATGGGATATTAAAATTCTCCACATTTACCAGATATACCCCTAAAAAATCCATAGCCTGTGAATAATAAAGAATCTGTAATTAAATACCTAAATATGAACATGGGAAATACCTAAAAATTTTAAAATAATAAATAAGGGTTGTTTTCATGTTGTGGAGGGATTTTTAATCATTATCCTCTTATATTAACTCCTACTAAATATATTTTAACAATATATATATTAAGGAATTATTACTATTTTCACTATTCATTATGTCAAAATTTACTAGACATATTAGAAAATATAAACTATGATAACTCAAAATATTGAATAAATTTTATAATATGTCATTTATAAATGTAGCAGAAATAAATTTAAATATAAATCTAGAAAACATGATTAGAATTTAGTGTACTAATAAGAAAAAAATTTAGAGTATCAGTTTAATTATATAAATATTTAAAATGAATATGATTTCCCTTTCTGGAATTTTAAATATTGATATAATATTTAATTAATATTAATTTGAAAACAATGGAAAATATAAATTATCATTATGAATTATTCAAACAAAAACAGATGTATTCAATTATAATATCATTATTTCTAATTATTAATTGATATTTGTTTCATCTAGATACATTTAAAAAATTCATCCTTAGAAAAATTTATCTGTTTTTCCAAAAATAATTTTTAAAAAGTATTATATAGTTGGTTAAACTTAATTTTAAAATATGGTATCAAAATATTACTAAACCATAATTTGAAAAAAGAAATGAATTTTTTACCATTTAATTTTTTTTAAATGATTTGTATTTTATTTATAATTAATAGATAACCATATTTTTATATTCTATATTTTACTATTAGTACCATATAATTTATCCACCATGTTAATGTTTTTTTCCAATATTATTGTTCATTTAATCATGGGGCTATTTGTACTAAAGAGTTTCAAAGTGTTTAAATATAGAGAAATATACATTTTTGGTTATTTTAGATCAATGTTATGTGTTTCATAACCTATATAATAAAAAGTTATTTATTCTACAAATTTGAGGTATTAAATTATCCCCACCATAAATAACAAACACCCTCCCAATTTAAATTTGATCTCTGCAATAAAGGATTTTACATTTTCCAATAACATTTTTAAAAAAATTTCATCATAAGAGGATGAGTGAAATATCATCCTAGAATAACATAATGGGATATAAAATGAACATTTGGAATAACACATAACATAGATTTAATGTTAGATAACATTGAAGGGATGTGATGATATGGATTATAAAGGATTTTTTTGAATATTTTTATATTTTGTTTCAGGTCATTGATCATAAAAAATTTGATTACTCAATGGAATATTAAGGGCCTAAAAAATTAGAACAATATTTAAAATAACATTTGATTCAAGGTATATGAATTTAATACGTTAATTTTCATAAAATATAATTTTCCTAAATTTTTGAAATCCTTATATTGTATTATAATATAATGAAATTAAATTACTTCATCTGTTTCTATATCATATATACATCTTAATTCTTTGGGTGTGCATAAATTTATTTCCAAGTCATCAAATACTACATGAGATGAATAGATAATCTGGAATTTTAAATGACATAAGTAATAATATTTTAATTTAATGGATAATAAGATCTATAAAATAGATAAATTATTCCATATATAATTAAATATATATTCTAAAACCAATATAAGAAAAAAAATACCCAATATAAGAATTATTTCTCTAAATCACAAGTAAAAATCATTGGTTAATAGTTAATATTTGTTTTTAAGAATGTTTTCCTAAAATAATGACTTATTATCTTGGAAATCATTTAGGATAGGGGTTTACACTAAACATAAACACCACCCTTCTATTATGGGATCAAGTCATTCCCCCTTTCCAAATTAGTTGGGTTGTTACCCGACATATGGATCATTGTTTTTTGAACTGTAATAATATAATACAAATAATGTTTCAAAAAAATAATATAAATCCATGAGGTAATATAAATAATTTAAAATAATATTACCAATGTTTTCAAATTGTCTTTGTTCACAATGTCTAATACAATATTTTGGCTACTATTTGAATTTGAATAATTATCAAATTTAACCATAGATATTTCAACACATATAAAAATTTTTTTATAACTTTTTATGTCATTATTAGTCATATATCATTTTAATATAAAAATATATTATAAAAATGTGTTTTATTGGAAGAAATTTCTTCCAAAACATCCACAAAAATTATGGTATCACATCATATAAATTATATATCATTATTTATAAAGATATGGAACATATTATCAATCAGAAACTCATAACCTTGTTTTGGTAAACAAAACACTTATCTAAATGAAGAGTAATATTCATCTAAAATTATCCACAATACTTTTTCATATCATGATTTCTATAACCAATCTAATATTGAGAAAAAAAATTTAATCAATTTCAATCATTATTCCAAAAAAATAAATACATCTTATATTTATTAATACATATTTCCTTCATTGGTCATGGATTTGTTATTTGAAGAGAGAATTGACTTGGATAACTTTCATTTTCACCATATTTATGGAAATTTCTAAAGAAACATAATCTGACTAATTTTTTTTATTAAATAGAAATTCTTTGAGACTGTGAAATTAGACGTCATGTTATTATGATGCCCAGTGTTCTCGGATTGTTTAGTCATAAATTTTTTAATCTTAAAATATATTTAATTAGTGGTTTTCTTGATAATGTTAAATAACTCTTAAACAGGTTCCCGAATCAGAAATCTGAGGGCACTGTTGTGTTTATGATGGCGGGTTAAGCCTAGACACAACTTACATTTTGTAGGTGCAGCCCTGAAATGAGAAAACCTGAAAATTTTTATGACCATAAATAAAATAATTAAATTATTATTTTTAATATTAAAATATTTATAACACACAAATTGTGACTCAGATTAAAAATCAAAGACCACTACTTAATTCATAAGGGGGTGTTTTTCTTTAAGAAGATACAAACATTTTCTGTGGCGATCCACCAGTGGATGTTAGTTTATTGGTTGTAAAAAAATAATAAAGTGATAATTATTATGTTTTAAATCCATTAAAATATATACGGTAACTCTAGTTGAAAATCCATGAGTATCGTTGAGGTCTTGAGGGAGTGTTACCCTTAGTCGGAGCCTAACCTCGACTGGTGTGGGTATAGGGTGACTTTTAATAGTTTTTTAATGTTTTTAAAGGTGCGTTCAGTAAACACACAAGTGGCATTTTCTATCTATTGAATCAGTGATTGTATTAAAATTTTGAGGGCACCGTTGAATCTACAGCACCAAGATTCACTTATGGGATGACTAAATTCAACTAGTATTGGTTAGGTGAACATGTTAGTATTTACTACATTGTAATGAAATAATTAAATAATTTCGGAATTATGATTTTAATTCTGTTTTACCTACAACCATTTGAGTGGTGGTGGTGGGGGTAACAGAGATTGTCAAAATTTTAAATATGAGATATTAATTCCATGTTTACACTTTTGTTGTGTAACTACCCCCTGTGTAATTAATGGGGAACATTAATTAGGTCAGTTAATGAATCCCATTAATTACATGGTGTGTTACTCACCCTTTTCCTCCTTTATTTAAATGGGGCATGAGGGATAGTTTTTGACACGAGTTCATGAAGCAAGGAGCCTCGGGTGAAGTGATGCAACACCTTCCACTAATGGAGGCAAGATCTCTAGTGGCAAAAAAACTGGGAGCGATGAACGCATGTACCTTATTTAAAGCACAGATTCTCCTTCCACCACCACGATGACTCCAATGATTCATAAGGTCAGGGTTGTCTTTTAATTCAATAAATTCACATGTTTCATGTCCTCATTCTTGAATCTTCAGGATGTTTTTGTAGGGGATCTAAATAAGGTTTATCATTATTTTAATGTGATGTAAAAAATTATCCCCCGTTGTTATAATGCTAAAATAGAGGGTGTGGTCCAAATTAATATGTCCTGGATCCTCCGCCGCTTGTTTTTCAATGCGTTCCTCATAGGCGGGTTAGTAAAAATTGACATAAACATGAAACCGAAAGGTGGACAACAACAGTGGTATTCTGAATGGACCATAGGCTCATCTGGAAGGAAGAACTGAGAAGCAGATCCCACCCAGTGTCACAAAGAAGAAGCGACGGCGGAGCGGCGCAGACGACCAGCACTGGGGGATGTGGGTTGTGTTAGCAAACTACCAGCCACAGTGGAAGAGTGGAACCGCTCAGTGTCATAGTGGTTGGACATGCGGCTGGTAGCGGATGACCGTGATGGTGGAGGCAGTGCACTATTGTGTGTCATGTTGAAGGGACACGTGGCAATGCAGGTGACCAGCTCCATGCGTATCCCATGGGTGATGAGGTGGCACCACCTAAAGCCACCAATAAAGGAGACGAACGACTTCTTGGAGATGTTTGGGGGCAGCAGACCCCACGACGTCGCATGGGTTGTGCCAACTGGAAGGACGAGCCAAACTCGTGAGGGCCCAGCCCAACCAGGTCTATTTGGGTCGAACCTAACTAGGTCGGATAGGGGAAGGGAGGGTCGGTTCGGACCCAGACCCCTCTCGGAAAAATATACTCTTAAAAGGACGTATATTGTAAACTGGACATCCATTTGAAGAAATTTCTACGGAGATAAGATCCTTAAATAGAGATAGTCTTTTTGAAATACTCATTGTGTCATTGAGTGAAATTTGGAGATTGGATGGGTTGTATCTTTCTCAAATACAACAGGGACCTCTTCATTAATATTCCTATTGGCTACAGACCTGCTATCCGAATAATGTGCCTTCTATTGATTTGGAACCCTTATGACATGACATATCATTGGGTAATATCCTTTTGAAACATCACGGCAGTTGTGGTTAGAGAAATAACCATAGGAACAGAACCATGGTGCTTCTTGTAATGGGTGTTAGGATTGCTACTCCATTATGGACTCAAGACTCGTGTATTCCTTACTCCCCGAATCCAATAGAGATGAGACCCCCCATGGCATGAGTTAAGGTTCATTTCCCTCTGATTGGTTTTTCTATCTTTGGATTCGGTAATCCCCTATTGAACTAGGGCAGGTGTCTTAAATTAATAACTCACATAGATTCGGGTACACCCCTATCGGGAAGGGTTCATGTCCTCAAGGATAGGAGTAGGTACTCCACATTCAACACCGGTTAAAGGTCCACCTTATGTAGTGCTATAACAGAGTCGGCACTCCGATACCATGCTAGGGTGCTGGTCCTCTTACCTCGGGTCAATACTCCCTTGACGTACAAGGGCATGGGTCCCCCATAGAGAACAAACTTCCAGAGCTTTCCTACCCTTCTAGGTAGTGTGCGGGTCCTCACATATAGAGTGGGTACTCCCCTGTCATGCCAGGGTGTGGGTCCTCTACCCTAGGGTATGTACTACACTAACATAGTAGTACACGTGTTCCCCATAGAAAATAGTCAAGAAGAGTTGTACTCCCCTACTGGGTAGGTTACAGGTCCTCACATATACAATAGTACTACGATATGTCTAACTAGAGATGGGGAGTGGATCTTTTAGGGACAATGGAGATCCATAAATTATAGTACACAATGTCGAGGAGTTTTCCTCTTCACTAAATTTCCCTTGGAGCATGACCTTTCTAACTTCTATAAGGAATGGTTGGGTTGTACTTGATGATAAACATCATTCAGGTAGGTGCCATCAGGGAGGGTGAGTTAATGGAGAATGTACTCCAGATCCATGAGTTACACTTTGATCCTTATTTAAAAATCATGTTTATGGAATGGGGATAAGGTCTTGTGTTTATTTGTTCATGAAACAAGTATATCTAGTTTGAGCTGTCTATTTTATTGTTGTGCATTGTGACATAGATATTTCTCTTGGTTCTCCATTGTATAATTCTAAGAGACCTTCGGGGGTCTAGGTGTCCCTATTTGGTATTTTTATACATATCCATGCATGATATTCACCCACAACATGTTGTTTTCTGTGTAGACGATAGGCACCCTAGACTTGGACACGGGGAGCTAGGACCTAATGGTGGATGGTGGTTACAGTTGATGTGGAGAGCTATGGAGATGAGATGTACCAACCCTTCAGTTGTGATTCTCTGTGGATGATCTCAAGAGTTGATTTCTATTTTAATGTGTTGTTGAATATTTTCTCATGAACTTGTATTCCATCCCCATACATTCATTACACAGCTTTATTATAGTAGAATCACATTGTGGTTTCATCTTATTTCATTATAGTTTTTGTGTTTGTTCATGATTAAAGACCATGACCTCTAGTTTTACGAACACACCTTTATGGTGCCAGTTGATAACCCCTTCTCTATGGAAAGTGGGCTTTGTGTAGTCATGAAAATGGAACATGGGGATGGTCATGACAAAGTGGCATTAAAGGTGTCAGTTCTACCGAAGAACCAGTACTCTAATATTTCTAATGGAGAAATAATGTTATGTTTTTTGAGTGTGTTTTTTAGTTCATGGTTTCTAGTGATGGTGATAATGATAATGTATTTTTTTCACCAGGAACCTAAATTATAATTTCCAACTCGTAGCATGAAAAAAATGATTTTTTGTGTTTATGAAGTGTTGTTACTTTAATCACTTTTGTGTCAGATCACTAGTTATCAAATATCGTTCAGGGATCATCTTGATTATCTTTCAAGAGGCCGCCACAAAGATAAATGTCCTGGATTCTGGTGTGTGACCATGAGCATGGTTCATAGAGTGATGAGGCATCAGTTCAAGAACTGTTGATCGAGATGGTACCTTCGGGTGGTGCACCAACGACAACACTTCTCATTGTTCAGTAATTAATACCATATCTATTGGTAGAGAACACTCATAATCACAATGTGTCATAGGAGACTCAGTGATCGATACCCCTCAGGTTCATAGGCAAGCCCGACTCCCATATGGCTAAGGAATACCCAAAGGTGGTGACTGAGTTTCCATCTAAATAGGTCACCATTAGATCAAATGGTAGTCGTGGAAGTGAGCATTCAATGTGTCTTAGTAGTGTGATGACAGGGTTTTGATTTCCTATATCATACTATGAGGTGACTTTTTCCATTGAAAGAGTATGATATATTTCCCCATAGAAGGGGGTATCTTTCCATAAGAAGCAATACATTATTTGTTCCCAAGAGCTTCTATTGCTTCACCACGATGACATGTCGTATATGAGTATTCATCAATTTGTACTGACCATTACAGGTACTCGATGAATATGATACAACCAGTTCATTAGGGTTCGGACCTCTGAGAGAAATGTGTTTAGATACAGTTGAGTAGAAATATTCCTCTAGATATTCCAATATATGATAGGGTGTAAGAGGGATCCATTGTGGTTGAAAAATTATTCAGATGAGCATATACAACTAGTGAATTTTAGTAGTGGGAAAGGAAGATACTGACATCAGTCTTGGAGACTTGGATGTTAAAAACATTTCGGGGTGATGAAGTGATAGGGAAAAAATAATATATAGGGAAGTAGATGTGGAAGAGGATCTTGGAGAGTAGTATTAGGTGGTATATATTTTCAGATGATAAAACCACAACCCCAATGTGGACCCCACCAGGGTCAAGAATCATAACAATAGGAGAAGGCAGTAGATGCATTTGGTCAATGCGTGTGACCCAAGGGATGTAGGAATGATTTTATGTGCGATATTTTTCAACTACTAGTTGTCGTATTTATATAAATATGTGCTAATAATTCCATCAATTCGAAAGTCGTTCTAAAGACCTAGAGATTCCTGTTAAACCATTGACATAACCCTTACATTTGGAGATAACTATGGGGTTAGACTTGATAATGACACTTATTCCGATGATGATTTCTAAACCATGTGGTGAGAGATTTGTTTGTATCTTCTTGGTGGAACATCAAGGCCATAGGATATTTGTTTTTGTATGGAATGGTCATCAAATGTTCATGTTAAGATTGATTATTTTAGGAAATAACTTTGTGTTATATATATAGAATTGGGTTGTGGTTATCCTTGGTCAGTGAAAAAGGAAACCCAAGCAGAACGAGGTAAACTCATGCTTTGGAGGGTACATCCGATCACTCTTGATTTGGATAGCCTTACCTTTATAGACACATGAGTTTTCATTTTTCAATTCATAAAATTAGTGGAAGAGTGCAGGAACATCATTTGAAAAGATATTTCTAGAATTATAACCTTGTATGTAGAGGGATTTCTAAATTGGATTTACCAAAAAAAGATGCCAAGATATAAAACATGATATTGGGTGGCTCTAGAAGTGATCTTGTATATTAGAGTTAGAAGGGGGATATGGTCGATGATGCACACTGCAAGAGGACCAGTTTATAGCTTCTGAGTGAGGGAATAGAGTACCTAGGTGCGTCACAGAATCCCTTTTAGGATAATGATAGAGTAGCTTACCTTTTGTCTATAACGGTTACTCCCCCACACCTTTAGTGATTACGGGAGGAACATCTTAGTGACATAGACTACGAGGCAGAATGTGCTTAGGTATCCTAAGGACAGGCTCTTGATGGATTTTATGAAGGTGGGGATATTGTAATCCATTTCAATAAAGGAACCACGGTATGAGGGATGCTAAGAGAGGAGGTGTTGAGTTTGTTCCGCATTTCCAAATTGGTGGTACATCATTGTGTGGGGAAGGTCTTCCAGGACCTCCAGAAATAGTACTGGTGGCCCAGGATGAAGACTCCATAGAGCCAGCAGATGACTTGTGTCGATAGGAGATGGAGACCCTTAGAGTTCAAGTAGGGGGACAATGTCTTCCTTCGGGTCTCACCCCGATGATGATTGTGGATATGAGGATAAGACATCAAGCTATATCAAAGGTTCATTAATCCTTTCCATATTTTCAGTATTGTTGGAAAGGTGGAGTTCCACCTAGCATTTCCCCCACAAAGGAACAAAATAAATAATGATTTCCATGTGTCGCAGTTGAGGAGATGTGTGCATGATCCATAAAATTTATTGACTAGGGGGAGTCAGACATTGATGATGGTGTGACTTTTTATGAAGTTTCCAGTTGAGATAGAGGATTGAATGAAGAGTGTCCATCATTGATGGTCGAACCCACTGGTGTGAGTTCGGTGGCATCACGAGAACCTCCATGAAATCGCATGGGAGCGGAATGCTCAGATTCATACTCAGTACCGTCATTTGTTTGATTTTACATTGTTTTGTTTTTTGAGGACAAAAAATCCATTAGGAGGGGATAATGTAATGACCCGAAATTTAAATATATTTTTTAATTATATTAATTTTTACGAGATAGGGAAATTTGATAGAATGTCATTCAAAGGCTGGGAGTTCCTATAATGATCCGTCAAAAAAGTATTATTCTTATAATAGAATGCATGAGTTATTTTCCTAGAAAAGTTGAATAAAACATAAATGGGTTCTGAGATAAGAAATCTGAGGGTACCATTAGGTTCAGTAGGGAAGGATTACCCTAGGATCTATTTATGTATTTTTGGTGTAGGCATGCAATAAGGAAACCCAGAAATGAAAGTACTATAAATAAAATAATTACATAAAATTATTATATATTTGAAATTTTTATATCTCCCAAATGGTTACATGGATTTAAAATTTGATAAAACTGTTGAAATCATGACAGTATGATTTCCTTAGGAAAATACTAACATTGACCAGTGTGGGCCACCAGTGGAAGTATGTTTTTTTCCGTAAAAAAATTAATTAAATTATAGTTATTTATGGTAAAATCGTTAAAATCTAAATGGTAACATGGATTGATTATCTGAGTTTAATATTTAGCTCGTGAGGGCGTGTTTAACTTAGGTGGAGTCTAAACATGACTGACACGTGTTGAGAGTTATTGTTATTAATTTTTTAACTTTTTTTAAAGGTACATTCAGTAAACTAATGGGGGTCCATGATCATCTTCAATAGTGTAGACCAAACATCAGGGGGGTTACAGTTCTCAACATTATTTATTATCTTCTAGTATTGACCAATGAATATATTTTTTCTTATATGTGATTCGTTATATACATTATACATTATACATGTGGAGTGGCCAAATTATGAACTAGTAGAAGTGTAATGTTTATATATTTAGATTTTTAATAGAGAAATTGAGTAATTATATTGATGTTTTACAAGACACACACTGACAGTATTTCATGACGGATTTCCTAGGATCCCGAATATGAACTAGCGAAATAAAAATCCATCACATTGGTTAGCATTTTTAATATATTTACATTAGTATCATATACTAAAAAACATGTTCCTCTTCATTAGATGATGAATCACACCAGTTAATTGGGTTGCTAAATCAATTCCCATGCATTATTTTTAATCCACAATCACCCAGTAGACTGTGATGTGTATGGAAGGGAATCTTCTTATCTCCCTAATAAAGGGAGATCAAGGGAAAATTAGAAATCATTGATCTCCATAGAATAAAATTTCACTAAAATAAGTGGATATGAGATGTTATGTGAACATTATTTGATAAATCATGGTTTTCATTCATGAACATCAATATTTGGACATCATTGAATGATAATAATTATTAGAATGAATAATATTCATTTAATATTGGGTGTGATTTGTAAAATTTTGGGTGGGGTGTGTGGGTGATGTTCTAGACATTGTTGTTGGATCATTTGGAATGTTATGGTTCCCTTATATTAGTCATTGTGGGACTTTTTATGTGGATCTCTCAGTTTTTTGAGGGATATGTATGAGGTGTATATTTTGGGATTCATGGATGTGGGGTTGCTGGATATCTATAGACTAAAAACCAGAAGTTTCCATTCATTCATTCACACTATTCTAGACCCACATCCACATGATTTGTTTTGGATAATTTTTACCAATGATGATGAAAACATTATTTTTTTCAGTCTCCTTGACCGGACACTTCTTGATGAATTCTTATTAGTATGATCTGCATATACACATGAATAATGATGTATTGGTAATGAAAATATAGATAACTGATATCACATCCAATCTAAACATATTATTTTTCTGCCTATGCAACCACACTATTCCTACTTATGAGTAGTGATATAGAATGGGGTCATTATGGCTTCAAAAATAAAATGTTTCTATAATCCTAAATAATATTGGAACATCATTATTTTTGTTATGTTGAATATTGGTCCCCAGTTTAGTGTTCCATAAATGTATATTGTCCTGTAAATATGAAAAATATTTTATAGACAGTATTCACAGATCCTGGTTTCACAATAGAAGTAATAATATCCACAAGTGATAGAAGAGGTCATTTGAAAAACCATCCAACTGTTGGAGTATATATAACTCATTTATCAAGGCTATAAATGAGTGATATACCATTTTGGGATGTTTGTGGTGGTTTAGGAACATTCATTTCTAGAGGATAAGGTAAAAATCCTTTTATTTGGAACATATATCCATATCTACTCATGGTAATGATGGATAGGGTGACAACACATTCATTTTACAGCCTTTCATTTCATGGAAAATGGGTGTGGAGTTTCCCCATTAATAGTGGTATCAAGTTAAATATATATTGTTTTTGAATTATTTTACATACTCATGAATGATTCGTTTATTGTAACATATATGATTCTTATATTAATTCATTTAGTGTATTCATTGGGTAAAATGATTCCATTCAAGGGAAATATTATTCAATTCTATAAGGGATCTAGTTGTCCCACAATCGTGGGATTAGGATCGAAAGGTTTGAAAAATATTTCTCTTTTTTACAGAGGTATGTTAGCGATGAAATCACTACTAAGAAGAATATTAGATATTTATTCCATTTGTATAAACGTTTATTCATTTATTAAAAACTATTAATTACACATAAAGGGAGGGATATATGGTGGTTGACTTCTCGGATTCATGATAATTTTCTACCTACACATCTATCACTTCGGATTGAAAATGTTATCTCCAAGAGAGTTTGTTTTTATTTATTAGGTGGTTTCCATAGGAATATTTTATTCCAGACTCCATAAACATGGGTGGGGGCCTCTCCTTCTATTTAAAAAAATTGTATTCAACATACATCTGAGAATGTGACTTT
Source organism: Viscum album (assembly GCA_963277665.1). Taxonomy (NCBI): domain Eukaryota; kingdom Viridiplantae; phylum Streptophyta; class Magnoliopsida; order Santalales; family Viscaceae; genus Viscum; species Viscum album. The sequence continues at coordinate 1,751,270,371 of OY728164.1, forward strand.
GAAATAAAACCATAAAATAATCATAATATTGATTATAGAATTAGTTAGTTAACGAATTATTTGAATAAATTGTAAAACTGTATAAAATAAGTTGAAATAAATCATAAGATAAATAAAATTCATTACATAGACAATCGCAGCATGCCATAATCAATGATGTATATGTTTAACCCTAAGAATTGAAATTGAGTTGAGAAATCTCATACATCTTGCTTCATGTTGGAGGATGTGACTTAACATCCATTATAGTGGCTTCAAATAATGTATTAAAATATAAATGAATTTTATTGATATTTATAATAACATGTATAATCATTTTAAAATGGTTTATCTACATTCAATTAATTATCATTAATTATTTTTATTATATGTGATGTTAATTACCTTTTTTTCATGAATGTTTTGAAGGGAAAAAATTGGTTCTTTTTTATATTATCTAGTCATATGATTTAAATAATAAAATTAATGACATATTTTTCATGATTTAAAATAATATATATTTAAATCAATTCATGACAGTTGGTTTGGATAAATTATGTATATTACAATCATGGATATGGTAGGCCACACATACTCTGGAACAACATTTCCTTTTTTCAATGATATTTCTAAAAATTATGTCATTAATTGTTTAAATTTATATAATTATCATAATATCATATTATTTTTTTAATTTTACATATATAACATCAATGATTTGTTTAATGATATTATGTTCATATCTCTTAAAGAAGATGTTTGCGCACATCTTCACGAACATGTTGTCGTCATTTAGTGTACGACAAGGTAAAAAATTGATATATTATCATATATGAATTATTAATATGTCAATTATATCATAGTAATTTTCCAAATATGGAATATATTAATTAAATTTATCCTTATTTCTTTATATATTAATCATTAAATAAAATTGAAAAACATTATTTCAGGGGGCAGTAATCAATCATAAACATAAGATATATTATAATATTATATAATGAATTGAATTTAATAAAATAATATATTAAATAATGAATCAAAATGGTAAATTTTTCTATAAATATAATATAAAAAATATTTATCCACATTCATTAAAATATGTCTGAGGTGGTATTTGAAAAAGAATGTCATCGTTTTGTGAGATGGCAGTATTTTTAAACATAAATAACGATTTCATAATAATTTAATGGAGGATGATGTTGTTTTTGGTCATAAACATAACCAAAAAAACTTCTTTATATATAAGATAATTATGATATTATATCATTAGGATATTATAATAATATAAGGAGGATGGAATAGAAATGAAATAAAAATTTTCATTTAATTAAAATACATCTTATTCTGGTATTATATTTAAGATTTACACAAAATATCTCCAATGAGGCATTTTTAAATTAAATAAGGTTTCTAGGATTCGAGGAGGGATGATGGGAATATATATTTCTATGTATTGGTGGTGACAATTTGGAATATTTTTTTGAATTAAAGAGGTGATTGTGTGACCATTTATATTAGATGTGAGTGGTGCACATGTTATTTTTTGAATTGATTAAATTTTCCGCACATTTTTATCATGAAACGCTCGTCCAAAAAGGGTAATTATCAAATACAAAAGAGATAAGCTAGAAATAAGACAATATAATAGGCTTTTGAATAGAGTTTAGAAATTTTTTTCCCTTATCTTCTAAGATTAACACCAAATAAATCCATTTTTACGTTAAATGTTTTTATTAATGATTATTATATTCACTATTAATTAAGTCAAAAAGTATGATGAATAGATAAAAAAAATTTATGGTGACTGAATACATTTAAACCATTTACAAGAATCTATTTATTGAATTTGAAATATATTATTTGAAATTAATCATATAGATGTGAAGAGAAAGTGGTATTTAATCATAAAATGTTCAAATTTTTTCAAATTTTTTATATCAAAATTCAAAATGAAAAGTATTACAATGACATATATACTATTATGTTTTCATAATTTAATACAATATTACATTTGAAACAATTAAAAAATATAATTTAATATTAAAAATTTTTTAACGAAAAATATGTTTTTAATTAAATTTATGTAATTTTCCCTATTTTTCAGAAAATGATATAATTCATAAAAATACAAAACATTACACCTAACTTAATTTTTAACATCTGCTATGAAATTATTAATTTATTTTTTAAATACATTTTTCAAAAGAGGTAAAAATAATATTTTAATTATGATAACATAGAGTGACTAAACCGTCTTTTACAAAAAAATATATATATAGTTTTTCGGATATCCATTAATTTTTATTCAAACCATAAAAATTTTGGTGATAATAAATAGATAACCAAATTTTTAATATTATTTTATTATTTTTATTACTCTCTATTTTAAAAGTTATTTTATAATGGTATACTATTTTATGCTTCATTTGGACTCCATGTATCATATTTTTACACCTACCATGGATAATAAAATTAAAGTAATATAATTTTTTATTTATGGTTAGTTTTTCGAGTCATATATTTTATTGTATATAATTATTTAATTTAAAATTACTAGGTCGCTATATTATTCCCACCTAAAATAATTTTTTTCTTCAAAATACAAACATGATATTTGAAATCAAGTTTGTGAAAAATGGAAATACAATTTTGAAATATAAAAAATGATATATGGTTTTTCAAATATACTACTAATAAGAGAGAATTGTAATTAAAAATGTCATATATGTATAAAAAATAAATATTATTCAACCTAATATAATAATAGTGAAAAAATAAGATATTTACCTATTTGAGAATAATAAATATTTATATAAATTGAGTTTTTTCCTTAATCATAGAAACGTGAATTTAAATAGGAATGTTTATATTATAAAAACAAAAAATATAAATTTATCTAAAATATCATCTAATTCATTGTATTTGAATTTAATAGGAATTTTTTTGTCAAGTTCATATTCCTGATATCGAGGAATTCATTCATTATCTATGTATATAATGATAAATACATACTTGATATATTTATATTTCATTTTTAAAAATTCATTTGTTAAGTGCTCTTTGAGAATATTCCAATATATTTATTACTCCATAAGATGAATATTCATTTTTTAAGTATAATGAACAAAAATTCAATTTTAATATACTTTATATTCCATAAAATATAGGAATCTCATTAAATTTGATTCTAACTATTATCGAGAAATTATGTGGTTACAATACATTGTGAAATATAATAAATTAATATATAAGCCACAATGTTCCATGAATATTTCATAATTAATATTTATTCTTAAAAATGTTTATCTAATAAAACATATCAATGAGAACATCATGTCAGAATGCACTATTTGTTAAACCCTAATCAACATTCAGCCACGGTTTAAATACCCACCTCAATTCTGGATGCTTTTGGTTACGACCTGGTATTATGGTATTCTATTTACTAATATATATTAATTTAATTCCTATATAAATCTCAAAAAATGATATAAATACATAAGGAAAAAATAATAAATAAATAAAATTAATACTTTTTTCAAAAAAAAATAATTTCCTAAACAATTCTATTAATCTCATTTTACTATTGTTAAATGTAATTATTTATCATATTAATAGTAAATATTATCAATACATATAATTTCATTTATATATAATGAGATCTTGATATTACTCAAATAATTTTGTCTCTAAATTAAATACTAAATGAATGTTTTATATTTCATTAAATATATTCACAAATATTAATAATAAAGGTATACTATTGTCACGACCCGTCCTCGGGGCCCGTGCTGTGACTACCCCAAGCCCGCCTTCCATAGGCCAGGGGATGGCGACTAGCACCAAGGCGTGAATCCCGGTAAAAAGAAAAGGCATTGCCTTTGTAAAGTAAACAATCACACAGAGTACAAGCGGAAAAGTAAACACTAAGTAAAAACTGAGAACAACAGTAAGTGCGGAAAGTAAAAAGGGGCCGGAAATACAAGCCCAACTGTAAAGTACAACTTGAAGGGAAAACAGCAACTGAAAATTAAAGCTGCTACGCCGAGCTGTCCACTGAAATTCCCACCTGAAGGGTGGGTACATATAGCTTCTCTGCTCCTCGGGTCCCGTCGTCCGCTCCGAGTATGTCCGCCCAGTGGTCCACCTTCGGGTACCGCCTCGTCGTCACGTCCACCTTTGGGTACCGTCTCGTCGTGAGGTCCTCCTCCAGGTACCATCTCGTCGTATAGTCCACCTCCAGGTACCGTCCAGTCCTCGAACACTACCCGTCGTCTGCAACCAACACAACGAGGTGCGGGCATAGCCCGTGCAGGGTTGAGTATAACGATACTCAGTAGGGACCCTGAGACCTTCATGGTCTCACTAAACCAACAATGATAACCACAAAGAAGATCTCAATAGATAACCTCTACTTAGGTATATGCCCATACATATACCTAAGTTATCAAGTAACCCATCGCAATCATGAAGAAACACACGGATTGTGAAATCAATGGATAACCACTACCCGGGTATATTCCCATACATATACCTAAGTTAGCAAGTGACCCATCTCAATCATGAGGTAAACACAAGGTCAAAAGTCTTAGCTCAACAAGGATTTTCATTATCGAAACCGTAACTGCTGAAGAGCTCCGTCTCTGGAGTGTACAGTGGTCCTGTCACGACTCCGAGGTACTGCTCACTAACCTAAGACTGCTGAAGAACTCCACCCATCGAGTACTGCGGGCCAGCTGCTACAACCAAGCGCTCCCATGTGCCGCTACAACCAAGCGCACCTCTGTCGTCGGTCTGTCGCTACAACCAAGCGCTCCCATGTGCGGCTACAACCAAGCGCACCTCTGTCGTGGGTCTGCAGCTACAACCAAGCGCTCCCATGTGCCGCTACTACCAAGCGCACCTCTGGCGTGGGTCTGCCGCTATAACCAAGCGCTCCCATGTGCCGCTACAACCAAGTGCACCTCTGTAACACACCGAGTCGTTCGATCAGCAGTCGTCGGGTCTCAGCCAGCTACACGGTCTCCGTACTCCACACGCTCGTCACTGGGAGGGTCCGCTCCACGAGCTACAGGTCGATACTCCAAGTATCTCAAAGTCCCAAGAAGAAGTATCTCAAAGGACCGCCACGTCATAGGGGTCTCAACGCAACAGATGGTGCGTCAATCGGACGCCAGGTCTGTGAGTTGTTAACCTTTTCGTCCCAGGGGCCCGGTTGGTTTCGTGAGCGAACCAAACCCGGCCGTATCTCAACTGTACCCCGAACTCTCATAGGTTAAACTCATAGGGACCGTTTCTCAACGCGATCACCAACGCCGCTGACGGTTCGTCAAACAGACGTTCTGTCAGAATGATATCAGCTTTTCCGTTCCAGGGTCCCGGTTGGATTTCGGTGCGATCTAACTCGGCCAATATCCATCTGCATCCAAAACTCGGGCGGAGGATGCCAAAAGTTCCGTATCGTCAATAGGAACGCAACGCAACAGACGGCGCTTCAATCAGACGCCTGGTTTGGAAGTTATTGGCTTTTCCGTCTCACACCCACCCTGGGAAACTTCCCAGGAGGTCACCCATCCTGATCACTACTCTAGGCCAAGCACGCTTAACTATGGAGTTTTAACCACGTAGCCTCCCGAAAAGGAAGATGTACCTTGAGTATAGTATACCTAAACGACAGTCTCGATCCAAGGATCGCGTTGCCGCTAACGGCGAGTCGTTTGGAGTCCCGTAGCCCAAGATACGGGCATTTGACCAAAAGTGGTCCGAAACTGGGGGTCTAGGCCCGGGCCGACCCGTTAATTGGGGCCGCTTGAAGACCCGGCCGTGGGAATTAATTCCCCTGGTCTCCACTGCCCGGCCGGCCCGCACTAGCCGGCCGGTTTCGCCACCAAGGACCGGCGACGACCGGTCCTTCCTTCACCGACACCGGCGGCCCGGTGTTGGCCGCCGGTCATCTTGCTCCGCCGCGGCCCGGAACCGGCCGCAGCCTATGCCATTCGGCGCGATGTGACGGCATCGCTTCCCTCCGCTGCGGCCCCGATCCGGCCACGGCGCCTTTGACTTTCTTCGACGCGACGTGACGGCATCGCGTTCTTGGATTTCTTTCCACGGCGCGGCGTGACGGCGCCGCGCGTATCTTCCGCAATAAATCTTGTGGTGCAACGACACCACGTTTTCTCATATCATCCTCAAGATACCATCATGAAAAACAAAGGAGGGGGGTCGGCCGTGTTTGTTTGGTCCGACCCCATCGCGTTATTCAATAACAAAAAGGGTTTTAATCCACGATTATCACCAAGTTTGTATTCACGAACAATTAAATAAATAAACCCCTACCTCGATTCAGATACGGTGCACGTCAACAACCCGCGGAAGACGAGCGTCGCGGAGGTCGGGCGTCGCGGGGAAAGAACGTCGACTCCGTTGTCGTCGAGGTGCGTTCGAAGGGGAAATGTCGTTGGAAGAAGACGTCGCGTTCTTCGGTGGAGATGTTCTTCGTTGGAGGTGTTCTTCGCGTTCTTCGTCGATGTTGAAGAAGAAGAAGACTTAGCCTTTTCTCTCCCAAGTCTCCACCACAAGAACAACTAACCCCAAAATAAAATAATCCTCCCACTTATTTTATTAACCCAATATAGGTTTTGAATTTCAAGAGTTTGAAAATTCCAAACCCATATTTAACTCACTTAACTTATTAACATAAGATGTTATAAAATTAAGGAGGTGTTAAGTTATCAAAACTTAAATGGGGGGTTTAGAGGGGTTAGGAAAGTTAAGGAATTTGAAGAGGTGGGGAGGGGTTTGGGTGGGCCCCACCCTTTCAAATATCCACACATGGGATGTTGGATGGATGTGGGCCCACCACCAACTTCCCGTGGGAGAAGTTAACAACTTAACATGAAATAAAATTGATTTAACAATTTTATTCACTTTTTTAATAAAACCCCAAAAAATTAACTTCTTCTCCCGCACAAACGCAACTACGGTAAAGGTTCCCTTAAGCGATTACCGGCGTTGCGAGTTCATCGGTGCAATCGGATTTCAATTCCGAGCACCGGTTCAAAAGATAGAAATTCCCGCTCGCTCGTTCACTAAACGTACCCGAGCCAAACCTCGGAAATTAATTCCGGGCACACCGGGCCTCAGAATCAGGCGCCGTCAGAAACTGCGTTCTTGTAAAATTCCAAAGAAAATTAAGGAAAAAAATTCCCTTGAAATTTACGGGTATTTACAACTATCATTAAATATATCATTAAAATTGGTGTTTAATAATATTAAAATATCATATATCTTATCATATTAAACCCATGAGATTATCCATAAAACTTATTTTAATAATTAAACCTATGATTGTACTAATTTCCACAATCCTAAAATGATTAATGATTTTTATAACAGAAATACCATTGGTAAAAAATTATTTCGTCAGCTCAATTATAATACCCAATAAATAAATCCATCTTCTATATTATTTCCTATTTGTACCTTCATTTTTCTTATGTTAATAAATTAGATGAAGAAATTAACTATGTTAATTTATAGGTTACACACATATAAGATAAATAACAATAAATTTATACATATAATTTAATTTATTTCATTCCATCATTCCATTATTTTTTGTTCAACAATTAATTACTCTTTTCAATATTTTTTGCATAAAAAATATTTCTTCCATTATAAAATGTTATATAAAGTCTAGGACCCATGAGGTTTTACCTAGTTCATTAATTTCCATCAACTATTGAAATTAATGATATTGGTCAATAATGAAAATATGAATTACCTCGAGAATATAACCCAGAAGTGTGAATCAATGTTCATAAAAAGGCATCTTGTAAAAAACCAATTGAATATTGGTTTAATATCATGGTCTTGTTTTGGATTTATTACTATTGGATTCCTTTTTTAAATCACCTTTCCCAATTTTATTTTGAATAAAACAATATATTTCATGTAAAAAACATAATCTCTACCTTACCTATAATGTATGTTTTCATGTACACTAATACTCAAAACATATCAAATGGATATTATCGATAATCAATATATTAATTAATCATGATACCATGATTACAAATAAACATCCTCAAATAATATGAATAGTAAAACCAACAATAGTATCTTAGAGATAATGTCAACATTATTAAATTATACGATAATAAAAGTAATGGCATCCCGAAGAATCCAATAGTTTTGTAATCATGGGAAAATTGATATATAATTTAGTCTTTCATTGCATTGGAATAAAAAATTTCAGTCTACATTTTGTGATATTATCATTAAACATTCATTCATATCATGTCATATCAAATATAGTGCATGAAACAACTGATATTTTTTTAAATATTTTTTTATTAATATAATCTTTTGAATATTAGTTATTTTAATCAACGCTGAATATATTGGTGATATTGAAACAACTATGTTTAGATTTTGTTACACTCAAACACCATATTAATATATCACTATAATATGTTTAATTGTTTATCTTCTAGTAAAAATGGAAAATTATTTTCCTTGTGTTAATAACAATTCTATAATTCAATGATAACATTTGTTTAGAAAAATACCACAATCTATAGAACATCAATAGTATATTAATATTCTTTTAAAAATATTGTTATGGTTATCATGTATGTAGAGACCCTAAACATGACGTACATGGACATTACATTACTTTTGTGGAATACTTATTACATAACAAAAACACACACACAATGATCGTAATAGTTTAGTGTCTTTGAAAACTCGGAATATAATCTTCTAATCGTGGTGAAAGATCCTCAACATCTCCCATAAAGATCTTCTTTTATTTTACCTAAAACCTATCTTCATATACTGGGGAAAATAAAACATAAAAGGGTGAGATCAAATGCTCAGTTAGGGTAAACAAAAGAAATATCAATCACATCATTTTCATAAGAACATAACATTTTGGAAATCTTAACCTGCAAAAGAGAGAATAATTTCATAACATGGGATAAATCATAGTAGTGAAATTAAATCCCAATAATCATAACTTAAAACATGAAACATTGTGGCATACACACATAATCATATAGAATCATATCTTATTAGTCAAGACTCATTTCCAAGACTATCTTAGTGGACAAAGTCCATTTCTAAACCGAGTCACCCTCGTTTCAGTCCAGTTTCACTGAACCGGTATAACCTACCGTTCTAGCCATGTCTATCTCATGAGATATAAAATCTTTACCCAATTCATTGGAGGGAGATATAGGTCCCACCCATCTTATAATGATACCATTCTTATGTGTGCCACAAAATCTTAAATCATATATCATTGCATAACCCATGTAATAAAAATGGGATTCTTAAACAACCTGACATCATAAAACAATTTATATAAGATAAAGGAATTCATAAAAATAATTCCATCAATTTAATAATAGGGATAGAAACAGAACCCTTCATTATATTAGATGGAAAATAATTTTTATAAAGCACTTGAACTCCATTCTTGAGGAAAATATCCTTTTAACTTCAAAAACACATTTCCTTTCTTAAAATGTCATAAAATTTTAAGCTAAAAGAAGTTGTTTAAAAATAAACATGAAAAGTTATAATGGAAGATTCTTGTAAATTTTATTTTAAAAATCCATTCATGCCGTATAAGTTTAAAAAATCATTCTTCTCGTACTTTTGTCGAAAAAGTCAAAACGTACATCGTATGAAAAACGACAAAAGATTCCATTAATTTCTTTTACTAAAAACTCAACGAAGGGAAAAATTGGTTTTAAACAATGGTAGGTGGAAGGAAATAATATTACAGATTGAGGAAACATGGATTTGGATGATAAAATGCACCCCAGTAAATACCAATGTATAAGAAATCTCGGATAAAAATGCGATTGTGATATTTCCCTTACCTTTGGTCCGATATGCTTTGTACGTGTCCGAACCTCCTGTATAATAATTTAAATAATGTTATTGAATTATTACCGAATAATTATTATTTTTATGATATCATATATGGTCATATTCTTAGCTTATTATTAGTAATATTTCATTACTACCTGTTATTCGGGTGTTTATTACTTTTTGTTCTTATGCATGTTTTGTCGAATAAATTCTTATTCGTCTCTTTAGGTTATAGATACCTCATTTCCATAATGGTATTAGTGTAATATATATAATATTCATTCATTCAATTCATTTATATAATCATTATGAAATGATGATCATGTAGAACGAGTCGCATCACATCGTGGAGACGGTATTCGTACGTACGCACGAGTGATGATATCGTTCCTATGATCGTGGAATTTTATTGGAGTGTATGTATACTATTTCAGAAACAATATAACATTATAATATTAATATATAGTCATTATTTACACCATTAATCCCATCCAAGTAAGGTGGTGGTGGAAAATAGATTACACCACGACATGGAGACGGTATTCCGTACGTACGCTCGCGCGGTGATTTCTTTTTTCAAAGGATGGATAGATGGTGAAATAGGGTTGTTTCATACATATAATAACATATCATTATACGAGTGATACTGATGTTATTACTTCATAATGAAACAACTAAAGAAGAATAAGTGGAAGAAGAAATAAAGATGAAAGAATCGGTAACAGACATTACCTCTTCTTTGAAGTGCTTCTTTGAGACCTCCTTTTAGGGAACAAAAATAGGTCTTTGAAGAATACCAGAACCTCTAGGATGTTTCTAGGGAAGTGGAGAGAAGAAATTAGCAGGATTTGGCCGAGATTGAAGGCTCATTTTGGTTTGAGGAAGAGGGGGAGGAGGTGCCCTTTTATAAGGGAGGAGAGGGGCAGCTTTGGAATAACTAAAAATATTATTTTATTATAAAGTCAAGTTCGGTTTTAAATAGCTCAAAATTGAGTTATTTTGATGATAAGGTGGGTATTGGTCAAAATACACTCATCCAATAGAATTTAGACATGTTTAGATCATTATATTAACCTTATCTTTTAGTTTTAACTCTTAGTTAATTAGATTAACATTTACCATGTAACTTTGTAGTTTTATATTATATAGTTAATAAACATACCATATACATCCAAGCGAACCCCAAGTTGTGTTTTATTAATATATATAACCTTATCTAAGTCATTTGGCTGAACCATAGATTTATAGGAATAAAATACAAATTCATAATATAAGATTTGTTTTAAAAACTATTTTATGTCAATTTTGACACTATTCAATAGTTGATTTTTTTGAAACTCATAACAGAATGATTACTTCGACCAAAGTTAATTAAATAAATACTAATATGTCATATTAACCTAGAAAATTAGTTTAGTTCATAAAAAGTCTCAAATTATATTTATTTGGGTATTTATAACATCAATTATGTCAATATTTCATTATTAAGATAATTACTGCATCATCGTTGTGTCATAAATAAATTAATTTATTTAATGTCTAAAAATTACAAATAAAATACCATTATGTAGGAAATCTTTTTGGATTTCTAATTAATATTTGTAGCCGAATTTATATTATGTATAACCCCATATTAAACATGATTTACTTATTAAACTTTGATTTTAACTATTTTAACCCTTCATTAAATAAATTAATAATAAATGTCCTAATCTAATCCAAGTGGGCCTAAATGGTCATATTTCATTCCTAAGGTTGTTTTTGGTCGAATTACACTTGTCCAATAGAATTAGGACATGTGTTAGGGTAATAATAATATCATTTTTACCCTTAATTAACCTATTTACTTTTAACCGTGGTAAAAAAAGTAAAAAGTTACTATTCACCAAAAAAATTATTTTCATCTCATTGAACCACATTTTACTTACTAAAATCAACCGTGTCTCTTAGATTTTCGAAATTCCACTCACAGAGGTGGTAAAATTAAATTTTATGAAAAATTCAATTTTTTAACTACCACTTAGTGGTTTCACTATTCATCAAAAAATGAAAGTTTCCAGAAAAATACCAAAAATTAGATCTAAGCTATATTTGATATTATGAATTCAAAAATGATGTCTATTTTATCAAATTCAAAATATATCAGTTGCATTAATTAATTTAAAAATTAATTCATGTCGTCAAAACAAATAGTGTGTTCTTAAGAGATAATAACTATCAAAAGATTGACACTTGTTTATGACTGGTTTAAATGTGAAATTACATCTAATGACAAAAATTGTATTAAATTGTAAAAAGATATTCTAAATATACTTTAAAACCACTCAAATTAATAATTTATCACTATTAATTATTTCTATTAAAAAAGTTGTTTTTAATTATTATTTAGTAATTTTCACTATTCACCAGAATATGAAAGTTATCCGAAAAGTACCAAAATTTTACCTTAGGCTAAATTCGATACTCTGAATCCAAAAATGAAGTCCATTTTGAGAGCTAAATTTTTTTAAATTTTAAAAGGTGTTTATTACTATTCATCACGGCTAGTTTTAATAATATTTTAATAGCATATCCTTGTTTAGTGAAACTCGGTATTGCGTACTACACACCCTATCGAGGAAGGTCGTGATTGCGTGTAATGAAAGGCAAGTCAAGGATGCATGTTGAGCAAGCTCCTTTTGGTGTAGCGTACAACACAAGACATTAATGAAATTAAAAAGAATATTTTTTTATAAAATTTCGGGCTGTTACATTCTTCCCCCTTAAAATGAATTTTTCCTCGAAATTCGTCGGGGTTATAAATGGTTTACTACTCGAAAGTTTCATTAATAGAAACCCACATCCTAAAAAGGAATACCAAAACATGGCTTTAAAAACTAAAGTATGAAATGTAACGATTACCCAAATAAACTAATCATTAGGTTTCCACATAGGTGAAAATGTGGATTGGAAGAGAAATCTAACCATCATGTTTTGATAGAGAGTGGTAGAGAACATGGATATGGAAAAGCCAGCAATCACAAAGCCATAAATTTGTGACGATCTAAGGTACCATCTGATTCATCGGATATAAGAGCACTAGGACAACATTTTTGGTTTTCATGATCATTTCCCTAAAGTTGATGAAATTAGAAGAAATACTTTCATGATTTTGGTATAGTCTCACCGTTTGTCGTTCTTTGGAAAATTTCCACTTCATCTCTTAAAGAAATGAAGTTGAATTTCTCATTCGTGATGTGTTAGCATATCATGTGACAGAATGATTATTCATTCCATCTGTCTCAAAAAAAACGTTAGAAAAGTTATCAAAAAATACATAAGTCCATCTATAGTGAGATTAATCATATATAGTTCGTAAAATGGACTTATACATCATATATCATACTACTTAATATAATAAAACTAGTTTTTACTAAACAGGCTCTTCATGTAGGCCAGTGGTAGGCGATAAAGGCCATTCGCACTTCGGTTGTGGGTTCGATTCCCACAGCCTTGTCCGACGTGATGGGCTGTCGCCCATCCTGCAGGTTGTCCTTTTTCTAATACTACATTACTATAACATCACATAAATAATATCAAAAAAAGTTCTATCCTTAAACAATACTAACTTATGGTTAACATAATCTATTCCAATCTTTAGGCTTATCTAAAATACTTCGGTCCAAGCTCATAGTATAAAGAAAACAATAACTTGAAATGTCGTCAACCAAGCATGTGAATACCATCATTTATCCCCCATATATCTTATTGGTCACATTCCAATCATGGGAATACCTTAATGATGTATTCTCTTGAAAAATGAATACCCATTAAGCCTTAGTGAAAACATGAATGCTGTCAAAAGTTACCTCTTTCCACATACCAAAATCCAAAAATTCTATATACTCAAACCATGATATAACCTTATCTTTATTTCAGTCATGAGCTCATTAGTACTATAAAACATTTAATTTTCTCCTTATCCCTTCATTATGCGCATATCATCTACATTCCAAAATTATCTGAATAACCTTTCATGGATACAGGTAACATTAATCATACACTTTCAAAACTCACGGAAAGACAATAGTGTAACAATCCTTAGATGTCCCTTTATTCCATAGTACTATGAGATTACATATACAACATTACACATGATAAACATGTAATCATTCCACTACATTCTTAAACCATTGACCGAGCTTCAACAATTCTTTCATCTCACATATCATTTGTAGTATCTTCATCATCATCCACATAAATACTACCCATACGACCATACTGATTCTCTTCAGGAGACTTTCCATTAGGGCATTGGTTTGCATAATGCCCGTACATTCCACATTTAAAACATTTAACCATTGTTGATGTCATAGCAATACCATTATCCTCATCCCTGGTGTTAACTGAACCTTTTCCTTTGCACTTACTGGCTTTGTGTCCTTCTTTTCCACACCCAAAGCATCTTCCAGTTCCTTTAAAACATTCTCCTTGATGCCTCTTCCCACATGATTTACATAGGGGAAATTGAACTTTCTTTCCTCTATGATAATCATGAAACTCCATCTTTCTCTTATTAGTCGAGTCAAGAAACTTACCAAATTTAACATTATTGATCATATTATGAGATTGCTGATTTAGAATAATATTGATGTTTGGACTTCCAAATCCCATTTCATTTGGTTGCTCATGAAGAATATCATTCCATTGTCCATCATATCCTCCATTATCGTGAATCATTTTGTTTCCAGCTATTTTCTAAGACCCAAAAAGAATAGTGTGAGAGGAAAAAATCATAATAAAGGGGGAGTAACTTCAATATCTAACATATTTGGTTTAATATAATATCGTTACCATAGTTCTAGGACTATATCATATACGTACACTTATCCTCAGGGAGATCCCTAGACCTACCTTAGAAATATCTCTAGAGATCTCACTAACGTTTTCGCATCCTAGTTTACAAAGGATGAATAAACTTTTCCTCTGATACCAACTGTAGAGATCTGAATCTTGACGTACATGGACATTACATTACATTTGTGGAATACTTAGTACATAACAAAAACACACAGACAAGGATCGTAATAGTTTAGTGTCTTTGGAAACTCGGAATATAATATTCTAATTGTGGTGAAATATCTACAACATCTCCCATAAAGATCTTCCTTTTTTTACCTAAAACCTTTCTTTATATCCTGGGGAAAAGAAAACATAAAATGGTGAGCTCAAATGCTCAGTAAGGGAAAACAAAATATATATCAATCACATCATTTTCATAAGAACATAACATTTTGGAAATCTTAACCAGCAAAAGAGAGCATAATTTCATAACATGGGATAAATCATAGTAGTGAAATGAAATCACAATAATAATAACATAAAACATGAAACTTTTTGGCATACACACATAATCATAGAGAATCATATCTGATTAGTCAAGACTCATTGTCAAGACTATCTTAGTGGAAAAAGTCCATTTCTGAACCGAGTCACCCTCGTTTCAGTCCTGTTTCACTGAACTGGTATAACCTACCGTTCCATCCATGTCTATCTCATGAGATATAAAATCTTTACCCAATGCATTGGAGGGAGATATAGGTTCCACCCATCTTATAATGATACCATTCTTATGTGTGCCACAAAATCTTAAATCATACATCATTGCATAACACATGTAATAGAAATGGGATTCTTAAACAACATGACATCATAAAACAATTCATATAAGGTAATGGAATTCATAAAAATAATTCCATCAATGTAATAATAGGGATAGAAACAGAACCCTTCATTATCTTAGATGGAAAATAATTTTGATAAAACACTTGAACTCCATTCTTGATGAAAATATCCTTTCAACTTCAAAAACACTTTTCCTTTCTTAACATGTCATAAAATTTTAAGCTAAAAGAAGTTGTTTAAAAATAAACATGAAAACTTTGAAAGGAATATTCTTGGAAATTTTGTTTTAAAAATCCATTCAAGTCGTATAAGTTAAAAAAACATTCTTCTCGTTCTTTTGTCGGAAAAGTCAAAAAGTACATCGTACGAAAAATGACAAAAGATTCCTTTCATATCTTTTACTAAAAACTCACCTAAGGGTAATATTGGATTTAAACAATTTTATATGTATGTAAATAATATTACATATTGAGTAAACATGGATTTGGATGATAAAATACACCCCAGTAAATACCAAAGTATAAGCAATCTCGGATAAAAATGAGATTGTGATATTTCTATTACCTTTGGTCCGATATGCTTTGTACGTGTCCGAACCTCCTGTATAATGATTTAAATAATGTTATTGACTTATTACAGAATCATAATTATTTTTATGATATCATATATGGTCATATTCTTAGCTTATTATTAGTAATATTTCATTACTACCTGTTATTCGGGTGTTTATTACTTTTTGTTCTTATGCATGTTTTGTCGAATAAATTCTTATTCGTCTCTTTAGGTTATAGATACCTCATTTCCATAATGGTATTAGTGTAATATATATAATATTCATTCATTCAATTCATTTATATAATCATTATGAAATGATGATCATGTAGAACGAGTCGCATCACATCGTGGAGACGGTATTCGTACGTACGCATGAGTGATGATATCATTCCTATGATCATGGAATTGTATTGGAGTGTATGTATACTATTTCAGAATAAATATAACTTTATAATAGTTATATATAGTCATTATTTACACCATTATACCCATCCAAGTAAGGTGGTGGTGGAAAGTAGATTACACCACGGCGTGGAGACGGTATTTCGTACGTACGCACGCGCGGTGATTTCTTTTTCCGTACGATGGATAGATGGTGAAATAGGGTTGTTTCATACTTATAATAACATATAAGTATATGAGTCATACTGATGTTATTACTTCATAATTAAACAACTAAAGAAGAAGAAGTGGAAGAAGAAATAAAGATGATAGAATCAGTAACGGACATTACCTCTTCTTTGAAGTGCTTCTTTGAGACCTCCTTTTAAGGCACTAAAATAGGTCTTTGAAGAAGACCAGAACCTCTAGGATGTTTCTAGGGAAGTGGATAGAAGAAATTGGCAGGGTTTGGACGAGCGTGAAAGCTCAAAGTGGTGTGAGGAAGAGGGGAAGAGGTGCCCTTTTATAAGGGAGGAGAGGGGCACCGTTGGAATAACAAAAAATATTATATTATTATAAAGTCAAGATCGGTTTTAAATAACTCTAAATTTAGTTATTTAAAAGATAAGGTGGGGATGGGTCGAAATACTCTCATCCAATAGAATTTAGACTAGTTTATGTCATTATATTAACCTTATCTTTTAGTTTTAACTCTTAGTTAATTAGATTGACATTTACAATGTCACTTTGTATTTTTATATTATATAGTTAATAAACTTACCATATACATCCAAGAGACCCCCAAAGTTGTGTTTTATTAATATATATAACCTTATCTAAGTCATTTTTCTGATTTGTAGATTTTTAGGAATAAAATAACAATTAATAATATAATAGTTGTTTTAAAAACTATTTTATGTCAATTTTGACACTATTCAATAGTTGATTTTTTTGAAACTCATAACAGAATGATTACTTCCACAAAAGTTAATTAAATCAATACTAACATGTCATATTAACCTATAATATTAGTTTAGTTCATAAAAAGTCTCAAATTATATTTATTTGGGTATTTATAACATCAATTATGTCAATATTTCAATAATAAGATAATTACTGCATCATCGTTGTGTCATAAATAAATTAAATTATATAATATCTAAAAATTACAAATAAAATACCATTATGTAGGAAAGATCTTTATCTTTATAATTAATATTTATAGTATAATTTATCTTATGTATAACCCCATAATAAAAATGATTTACTTATTAAACATTGATTTTAACTATTTTAACCCTTCTTTAAATAAATTAATAATAAATGTCCTAATCTAATCCAAGTGGGCCTAAATGGTCATATTTTATTCCTAAGGTTTTTTTTGGTCGAATTACACTTGTCCAATAGAATTAGGACATGTGTTAGGGTAATAATAATATCATTTTTACCCTTAATTACCCTATTTACTTTTAACCGTGGTAAAAAAAAGTAAAAAGTTTCTATTTACCAAAAAATTATTTTCATCTCATTGAACCATATTTTACTTACTGACATCAACTGTGTCTCTCGGATATTCGAAATTCCACTCACAGAAGCGGTAAATTTATGTTTTATGAAAAATTCAGTTTTTTAACTACCATTTAGTGGTTTCACTATTCATCAAAAATTGAAAGTTTCCAGAAAAATACCAAAAATTACATCTAAGATATATTTGATATTATGAATTAAAAAATTATGTCTATTTTATCAAATTCAAAACATATCAGTTGCATTAATTAATTTAAAAATTAATTCCCGTCGTCAAAAGAAATAGCCTGTTCTTAAGAGATAATAACTATCAAAAGATTGACACTTGTTTATTACTGGATTAAATGTGAAATTACATCCAATGACCAACATTGTATTAAATTGTAAAAATATATTCTAAATATACTTTAAAACCACTAAAATTAATAATTTATCACTATTAATTATTTCGATTAAAAAAGTTGATTTTAATTATAATTTATTAATTTTCACTATTCATCAGAATACGAAATTTATCCGAAAAGTACCTAAATTTCACCTTAGGCTAAATTCGATACCCTGAATCCAAAAATGAAGTCCATTTTGAGAGCTAAAATTTCTAAAATTTTTAAAAGGTGGTTATTACAATTCATAACGACTAGTTTTAATAATATTTTAATAGCATATCGTTGTTTAGTGAAACTCAGTATTGCGTACTACACACGCTATCGAGGAAGGTCGTGATTGCGTGTAATTCAAGGAAAGTCAAGGATGCATGTTGAGCAAGCTACTTTTGGTGTAGCGTACAACACAAGACATTAATGAAATTAAAAAGAATATTTTTTTATAAAATATCGGGCTGTTACAATGTATTAATTGCAATGGAAGATATTAATATGAATAAATAATTATTAAAATATGGATTACAGTTGATTATAAAATGTATTCTTTAGTTATCAAATTTGATTAATTGAAAATAATAAAAAATAATATAAAGGAAATGTTTATATGAAAAAAAATTATTCCCAAAATGGCATATAAATTTAATAAAATAAATTAATTAAAATTACTGATATATATAAATAAATAATTTATATTATAAATTTGACCAAATATGATAACTAATATATGAAAATTTTTATATGAATAAAAGAAAATAAAATCAAATTGTGTGCATAAATTTAAAGACCCATAATTTCCATCTATTGTTTTTATATGGGAATTTTATGAGTCTTTGAAATTTGACGGTGTGCAATTCCGAGGCCTCGAGTGCCATGAATGATCCATCGAATATCTGTTGAGATTACATTAATGCATGTAAGTAGTTTTCTTGAAAAATTTTAATAACTCTTAAACGGTAACTCAGATCATAAATCTGAGGGCACCATTGCGCTTGGAATGGCGAGTTTATTCTACATATGACATAACAATAGTCGGCATGGGAATCCTGTGAGAAAACCTAAAAATGGCATTATCATAAATAAAATAATTAATCAATTTATTTGATTTTTCAAATTATTATAACTCAAAACCGGTAACTCAGATTAAAAATCAGAGACAATCGTTGAACTCATGGGGGTATGCTTTCTTTATGCAGTCACTAACTTTGGCAAGTGCGGGCCACAAGAGAAAGTTATTTTTTGGCTGCAAATAAAATAATTATGTAAAAATTCATTTATTGTAAAATTCATAACATCTAAAAGATAACTTGGATTGAAAATCAGAGAGTACCATTGAGAGTTTTGGGGTGTGTTTCATCTAGAAAGCTCCTATCCTCAATTGACGTGGGATGAGGGTGAGTGAAAATAATTTTATGATCTTTCTTTCGGGTAAGTTCAGTGAATGCGCAAGCGGCATTTTGTAACATTTGAACCAGTTCTCAGAATTGAAATCTAAGGCCACCGTTGAACTCGTAGCATCGGTATTAGCTTAAGGATACTTTTACCTTGATGATTTTTTTCGATGGTGAAAGTTAGTTATTGGGTTTTTCGTGAAATTAATAAAATAAAAAAACATTATTTTATTTTATTTTGAGATTCCATGTGGATATTTCAGGTGGGGTCCACCGGAACTAAACCTCTAGGTGGATGTTAGAAGTGGGGACCACAAGCCCTCAACCTCCCAGGAGAGGTTATGGTGGTGGGGACCACCCACGATCATAGCCCCCTTTAATTGGGAGAAACCCTCAACTCCTAAAATTAACTGGGGAGAGATTCTTGACCTCCTCCACCATAATTGTGTCAACGAACATACCATTAATCTTTCCAACACACCGCCTCATTGTGCCAATGTATATTAATTTCCTTGTGCCTTTTTAAATTATGTAAGAGCATCGTTGAAATTTTAGAAGGTTCCTAATAAATGATCTGTCATAAAATCCGTCAATAGTTACCTACCTCTACCACTTATATATATAGGAAACTTTAGAGTAGGTTTTGGGAAGGCTTCACCAAGAAACAAAGCGCTGGAAAAGTGACTTAATGAAAAACACCTGGATTATTACGCTTCCTCCACATAAAAATAATTCTTCCAATGATGAATGCCGGGGAGGAGCGACTTTGATGTCCTTCCTTTGAACCTTCTCCGACGTCGGACGTCTTTGACTATGATGAGTCGGTGCACAAACCGACAATCGAGGAAAACGACGCCGAAACTGACGTCCGAATTTTCCCAAAAATCCATCTTCTTCCCCACACCAATGTCAAATAACATCAAATAATTTAATGCTTTAATATCATTTAAGTGTGAATAATTTCCATGTTCTTCCTTTCTTTAAAAAATTAAAAATGAGGATTTTTTTCTTTTGTGTGTGGGTTTTTGTGATTCATTCTTATGAACCGATTTCTATCACCCTAAACGTGGAGGGTGTATACCAAACTAACATGGATCGAATGGTCGGGACCAATCTCTTTGTGGTGTTCTCCGATATGGCAACGAAACGACGAGTCGAACAAGGCGACAGGAAACAACTGTTCTACCTGTGGTCTCCACGACCCATGCCGCTCACTGGACCACCTGCACCACACACCCCGTGCCTCTCGGCCGATCTACGCCGGCCCGATCCTCCTGGATCCCTACCGTCGACAGCCTCTCGTGTGCCCCGGATGAACCGTGTCGGCCCTCACATCCCACGCACACCGCACCACCGCTGGCCTACCCAGTCTCAGCCATCTAGGTCGAGCCGCCTGAGCAGCGCCCCTCACGGTGCTACCTGATCCGGCCTTGGCCATTCGGGCCGAGTTTCCCAAGCTGCACCACTCGCGGTGTTGGCCACACCGGTCTCGGCCATCCGATACGTTCCCCATGCACACCTCTTCGAGTCGGCCTTCTGCGCCCTCACGCTCCTCGTGGAGAATGTTTCCCACTGTGCCCAGCCCAGAGGGTCGGGCCAAACCCAACGGGTCACACCAAGCCAGGTCGGTCAGACTATATCAGATCGGACCCAACCCCACTACCAAACCTTTAATTTCTTTGGTTATATCATTGTCACTGAATGTCCATTTGACGAACCGTTAGAAATAATAGTAATTTGGAGCATGACGTTCCCTATGAGAATATCCCACTAATGTTTGGGGTATAGTTGAGATACGGACAAGTTGGATCGTGAATGAATCCAACCAGGCCCCCGAGACTAAAAGACTATTTACTAACAGACTGGGCATCTGATTGATGCGTTGTCTGTTGCGTTGAGACCCCTGTGACGAGGCGAAACATTGGGATAATTCTTCATGGGACTTCATTTATGATGAGTAATAAACACTTTGTGTGAGTAGTGTACCCTCCAAGAATCAAGCGTGCTTGTGCGAAAAACCTATGGCTAGCTTCTCTCTTACTACTGTTCTAGGATCCTGTGTGGTTTCGACAGATCTGACTACACTTCCTGGATCATTTGTGGGTTTGACAGTTCTGACAACTGTTCCTGGATCCTATGTGGTTTTGACATCCTTGACTACTGTTACTAGATCCTGTGTGGGTTCGACAGTTCTGACTACAGTTCCTAGATCTTTTGTGGGTTCGACAGCTCTGACTATTGTTCTTGTTACTGTGTGGGTTTGACATCTCTTACTACTGTTCCTAGATCATGTGTGGGTTTGGAAGCTCTGACTACTATTCCTGGATCCTGGATGGGTTCGACAGTTCTGACTGTTTTTCTTGGATCATCTATAGGTTAGATAGTTCTGACTACTATTCCTGGATCCGGTGTGGGTTCGACCGTTCTGACTACTATTCCTAGATAGTGTGGGGGTCGACATTTCTGACTACTATTCCTAGATCCTGTGTGGGTTCGACAGTTCTGACAAATGTTCCAAGAACCTCTTTGGTTTCTACAGTTCTGATTTATATACCAGGATACTATCTGGGTTTGAAAGAATAGACGATTTAGTGGCTACAACTAATCATCTCTAACACTATATGAATGTTGTATACTTGTGTGAGCTGAGTCAGTAACTTTTGTGTTTTCCTCGTGATTGCGATAGATTACATGATAACATAGGAATATGTATGTGCATATATGTAAGTGGGGTTTTCTATTGATTTTATACTTTTTGTTTTATCCTTGTTGGATTTTGTGAGACCTTGAGGGCCTCAGGGTCCCTACTGAGTATCATTATACTCACCCCTGCACGGGCAATTCCCAAACCTCATTATGTTGGATGCAGACGACGGACATCACAGATCGAGGCTGAGAGTACCAGGACTGGACAGTACCCAGAGGTGGACCTTACGACAAATCAGAACAGAGAGGGTACTGACAGACATGGAGTGTTGAGAAGTCTATCTTCACCTACCCTTCCGGTATGATCCTCATATGATGACGTAGTGGAATCATTTCTTTTCTTAAGTTGTACATTCTGTTTCCTTGTACATTATACTGGGGATTTTATTTCCTATCACCATTTACATTCAGTACACATTGTCATATATTTTTACATAGTATTTTACGTCCATCTTGTACCCTATTGTGTGAATTTTCAAGTTATAAAGGACATTTATTCTTAGTTTTTGAGATTTACGCCTTTGGTGCTAGTCGCTATCCCCTGGCCTATGTAAGGAGGGATTTGGGTAGTCGTGGCATGAGGCCTGAGGGATGGGTCATGAAAACATGGAATCAGTGCAGTCAGTTCTAACACAGAACTTAGGACTCTGATATTTTCTATGAATCAATAATGTTAAGTTTATTGAGTGCGGTTTTCTGTTCAGGGAGTCCACTGTTGGTGCGAAGGCCGAAGTATCCCTACACCAGGACCCCGACATCTGATTTCCGTCTCAATTCATGAAAACACCGATTGTGTGTGTTTTTTACTTGTAATTTCATAAGTCATATCTCTATATATAATCATTTGATATTGTCACAACTATTTTATTTACGATGACTCCATGCATTCATCCAGTTAGTTTTCTGAGTGTTGTACGCACTAATATCCCACCGAGCGATTAGGTTGCATTGTAGGGCCCTCTTACTATGTTGGAACATTCGGGTGGTGTACCAGCAAAACCAACACCCCTTGGGTAGCAGATACTACTAGCCACACTGGAGGACGATGCGCACCGAGTGAGAGCTTTGCATGTGTTCAAGCAGTAGAGGACTCTATGGTTTCGAGGCGAGATAGATTCCCACATAGCTCTGGGCTAGATTGAGGAGATTGCTAGAGTTTCTTGTGTAGTTGAGACACCAGTAGAGAAGACGGTGATCATAGATACTAGCCTTTTTCAACGAGTGACCATGAGTATGGTCTACATTGTCATGAGGCTTTGGTACATGAACTATAGCCCGAGATAATTCCTTCGGGTAGTGTGTCAGCTATATCACTACCCATTAGTCTGCAGTTACAACGGGTTAGACCGGTAGAGGACACATATATTATTAGTGACTTACATGTGTTTCATCATTAGATGCCCCTCAGGTTCCGAGCTGAGGCCGAATGAAAGGCGTCTTAGGTCTAGCTTGATGCGGTGGCTTAGAGTTCTCTATAAATTCTATAGCTTCAACAAAACGACATGTCGATAGCTGAGTATTCATCGAGGTGTAATGATCATTCCAAGTACTTGATATATACGATATGATCAGTGCATCAGGGCTTGAACGTTCATGCGAGGTGTGTTTAACAGAAATCTGAGACAATACTATTCATCTATGCATTCCTACATATATTAGGGTGCTAGATAGAACCTTTGTGGTTGAATGTTCTTTGGATTAGCGGATACAACCGATGAATGTTAGATGTGGTAAAGCAAGAAACTAGCACATGTCTCAAAGACTTGGGCATGTAAAATGATTCAAGAAGAAGAAGTTTTAGGGACTAATGAGTATGTTGGGTTGTAGACATGGAAGCAGAGCTAGG
The DNA here is from genome assembly GCA_963277665.1 of Viscum album. Classification (NCBI taxonomy): domain Eukaryota; kingdom Viridiplantae; phylum Streptophyta; class Magnoliopsida; order Santalales; family Viscaceae; genus Viscum; species Viscum album. Next base: position 1,751,294,685 of record OY728164.1, read on the forward strand.
TGAACTACATGAGGTGGTGTACTTTCAGACCTGTTACAACCCCACCTTTTTTTGTGGACCCCACCAGGCTCTGGGGGGCTGGAGGACAGGGGAAGAGAGTAGTTTCATGAGGTCAAGGAATGCGACCTAAGGGGTCTAGGAATTATTCAATGTACGGTCTATGTATACTACTAGTTTTTGTATGATTAGACATAGGTACAAATCATTCCTTCCATGAATCTTGTCCAGGTCCTAGTGCTTCTAGTCTATGAATTGACCCTCCCATCTGGATATACAATTAGAAGGAGTCTCGACAATCACACTTATGGAAATAGTGTGATTTAAAACTTGAAGCCAGAATTTTGGTTGGAACCACTTAGTGGAAGCATCGGGGCCTTACGACCATAGTATGGGTTTTGACATGACATCCACAGTTCACACTTAGATAGAATGTATTAGGAAAAGAGTTTTTGGTTTATCTACATTGATGGGATGGGGATTTTCTTGGATTGTGAAAAGGAAACCCAGGATGTACAGGATAAACTCTGGCATATGAGGGTGATAACAGTCACTCGTGAGTTGACCATCATCACGCTCATTGTAGTAGAAGTTGACTTTGATAAAGTATATACTATTGGGAAGGAGGACATGGTAGCAGAAACACTCAGCAAGAGGTCTAGCCTGCATCTGCTGAGTGAGGCGACAGAACAGCTAGCCTCTTTGTAGATATCCTTTATGGATAATGATGAAGATGTTTTTCTATAGTATCTTATAGTCACTCCCACGTTTCATCAATAAGTAAGGGAGGCACATCCTGGGTACATTAACTACGAGACACAACATGCTCAGATATCCATAGGATATGCACCTGATTGATTTTTTAAATGTGGGGAGCAGGTCATCCTTTTTGGAGGATGTACCATGGTACCAGTGTCACTTCGGGAGGATGGGTTGAGGGAGTTCAACACATCTCCTCTAGAGGTACATCCTATTATGGAAAAGATGTTCCAGGACCTCCGACAACAGCACTGGTGGACGAGAATGAAGAAATTAATTGCTGAGTCTATTTATATGTGCCACACTTGTCAAAAAGTAAAGGTGGAGCATCAGGTACCAAAAGGATTTTCTCATCTTTTAGAGGTCCTAGAGTGGATTTGGGATGGGATATCCATGGACTTCATGATGGAACTTCCACGTACATCCATAGGTAATGACTCGATTTGGGAGATCGTTAACAGACTCACCATGTTGTCCCACTTTCTACATATTAGAGAGTAGTGTTTAGCAAGATGCTTGGTATGTCTCTATGTGCAAGAGATTTTGAGGCTACAAGGAGTACATTATTCTATTGTCTCTGATTGTGACACAAAATTTAATTCCCTGTTATGGAACGTCTTAAAGGAGGCTTCTCGGGACGGAACTTTGTCTGAGCATTGCCTTCGATCCTCACACGGATGGTCAGACCAAGATGACTATTCAGACCCTCTAAGACTTGTTGCATGCTTGTGTCCTCGACTTTGGTCATATCTGAGAGGATCACTTAACTTTGGTGGAGTTTTCATACAACAATAGTTATCACCCCACCATTGGGATGGCATATTTTGAGGTGTTATATGGATGACCCTACAGATCACCTCTATGCTAGGATGATCCAGGGGAGTCAGCACTCATGGGACCAGAGATGGTACGAGCTACCACGAAGAAGATGAAGAATATCTAGGAGCAGATGAATACTTTACAGAGTTGGGAGATGTTGTATGCGGACAAGAGAAAGAGACCCATGGAGTTAGAGGATGGCGACCATGTCATTCTACGAGTATCACCTCGATGAGGTTTATAAGGATTTGTCAAAGGAGGCAAGTTATCTCTGAGATTCATAGGACCTTTTTAGGTACAAAACAGAGTTGGCGAGGTGTCATACCACTTAGACCTTCCACCTTTGTTGCATCGAGTGCATGACGTCTTCCATGTATCCCATCTGAGTAGATACGTGAATGACCTTTTCCACATTATCGACGATGGAGAGCTGGACGTAAATAATGGGGAGACTTTTACGGTGGTCCCAGTAGAGATTCAGGATCGACATGAGTGAGTCCATTTAAGATGGTCTATACATCGGGTGTGTGTTCGCTGGAAACACGATAAAATTTAGAAGAGCACTTGGGAGTGGGAGGCTCAGATGCATGCTCAGTACCACCACCTATTCTCTTAGTTATGTGTTGTGGAATATGAGGACATAGAGCCTTGAGGTGAGAAGAATGTAAATACCCAGAATTTCCATTTAATTTTTTTTAAATATATTGGAATTTTCCGAGTCTGTGAAATCTGACACCGTGTGATTACGAGGCTCGGAGTGCTCGGAATGATCCGTCGATGTTTTGTTGAGCTTAAGATAACACACGTTAGTAGTTTTCCGGAAAAAGTGAAATAACTCATAAATGGTAACTTGGATCAGAAATCTGAGGGCACTGTAGTGCTTGGAATGACAGGTTTACCCAAGGCATGACTTAATATTAGTCGGCACGGGCCTACGGTGAGAAAAATAAAAAAATGGCATAATCGTAAATAAAATAATTAAATAAATTATTTTATTTTTAAAATTCTTACAACTCACAAATGGTAACTCATATTAAAAATATGAGACCACCACTAAACTAGTGAGGGTATTCTTTTTAAAAAAACACTAACTTTTTCCGGTGCGGGCCACCAGAGAATGTTAGTTTTTTGCCGTAAATAAAATAATTAAGAGACAATTATTTTATTATAAAATTCATAACTTATAAACTGTAACTTGGATTGAAAATCCAAGAGTACCATTTGGTTCGTTGGGGTGTGTTTCAGCAAGGCAGAGCCTATCATCAATCGAAGAAGGTTGAGGGTGACTGATAATAATTTTCTGAACTTCTTTTTGGGTACGTTTAGTGATCAAGAAAGTAGTGTTTTGTATCTTTTGAACCAGTGCTCATAATTGAAATCCTGGGGCACCGCTAAACTCACAGCGCTGGTATTCTCCTATGTATACTTTCAAATTGACGATAGTTTGTCGAGGGTGAATGTTTTTTTTTGGGTTTTTCATGGAATTAATAAAATAAAATAAACTTACTTTTATATTATTTTGAGCTTCCATGTGGTCATTTCAGGTGGGGTCCATTGGAACTAAACATCCATATAGAAGTTTCATGTGGGGACCACCAAACCTTAACCTCTCATGAGAGGTTATGGTGGTGGGGACCACCATGGATGAAACCCACATTTAATTGGGAGAAACCATCAACTCCCATAATTAATGGGGGAGAGACTCTTGACCTCATCCACCATAATTGTGCCAACAAACCTACCATTAATCATGCCAACACACCACATCGTTGCTCTATCTAAAATTAATTTCGTTTCCCCTTTTTAAATTAAGTAATAGAGTCATTGGAGTTTAGGAAGGTTCCTAAAAAATGAACTGTCACAAATTCTAACGATCATTACCTACCTCCCCCCTCTCTTATATATAGAATGCATTAGAGGAGGCTTTGGGATGGCTTCACCAACCAACAATGAACTATTAAAGTGATGTGATTCCCAAAAATTGGAGGATTATGTTTCCCCCACAAAGATCACATTCTTCCATAGAAGAAATTTGGTGAGTTGTGACTTCGAATACCTTCCTCGGATCCTAATCCGATATAGGACGTCATTGACTATGACGAGATGGCACAAAAACTGACGATCGAGGAAAACACTGACGACACCGAAGTCCATCTTTCCCCAACGATTTGTATTCTTCCCCATGCCATCTATAACAAACATAGAACAATGTATGGTTTTAATATCATTTAAGTGTGAATAATTTTCATGTTCTTTCGTTCTTAAGAAAATGATGAATGAGGATTTTCCTTTTGTTGGATGGATTTTGTGGTTCGTTCTTATGAACCGATTGTTATGACCATAAACGCAGAGGTTGCAGGCCAAACTAACATGGTCTGACTCACTTCACAAATCCCTTTGTGGTGTTCTTCAATATGGCGATGAAACAATGAGGTGATGATAACGACAGTTAACGATCATGCTACCTCTTGTCTCTATAACCCGCGTCGCTCGCTGGCCCGTGCACCCCGTGCCTCCTGGCCGAATTGAGCCGGCCCACGCCACCTGGCTCCTGGCTGCCACCGGCCTCCCTTGCACCCTTGATGAACCATGTTGGACCATGCCCCTCATGCCGCCGCTAGCCGAACCGGCCTTTACCATCCGGGTTGAGCCGCCCGAGCGGTGCCCCTCATGGGGTTAGCTGAACCGGCCTCACCCATCCGGGTCGAGCTACCTGAGCCATGTACCTCGTAGCATTGGTCGAGCTGGCCTCGGCCATCCAGGCCGAGCTGCCGAGCTGTGCCCCATGCGCGCTTGGCCGAGCTGGCCTTCTGTTCCCCCATGACCGGTCTGCGCCCTCGCGCTACTCATGGTAATTGTGGCCTCCTGGGCCGGGCCTAGCGGGTCGAACCAGGTCGATCTGACCAGGTAGGACCAGACTCAAGCCCACTAACAACCCTTTATATTTTTTGGCCATATCATAGGCACCAAAAATATGTTTAATGAACCATTAATGACACTTTTAATCATGGAGATTGATGGTCTCTTTATGTATACCCCACTAAAGTTTGCGGTATAGTTGATATATTTTCTGGTTGGATCGTGCACGAATCCAACCGGGCCCCTGGGACTAAACGGATATTAAGTCACAGACCGAGATTTTGATTTACATATAGTCTATTGTGTTGAGACCGCTATGATGAGGCAGACCTTCAGGATATAAATTCATGGGGCTTCATGGAATATGATGTATTGACACTTGTCATGAGTTGTGGACCCTCCCAGAATCAAGCGTGCTTGTGCGGATACCCTGTGGATGATGGATCTCTATCTACTGTTCTTGGATCCTGTGGGGGTTTGACACCTATGACTATTGTTCCTGGATCCTGTGTGGGTTCGACAATTATAACTATTGTTCCTGGATCCTATGTGTGTTCGACAGTTCTGACAACTGTTCCTAGATCTTGTGTGGGTTCGACAGCTCTGACTACTATTCCTAGATCATGTGAGGGTTCGACTGTTCTGACTATTATTCTTGGATCCAATGTGGGTTCGACAGTTATGACTATAGTTCCTAGATCCCGTGTGGGTTTGACAGCTCTAACTTCTATTCTTGAATCTTGTGTGGGTTCGACAGATCTGACTACTATTCCCGCATCCTGTGTGTTTTCGAATGTTTTGACTACTGTACCAGGATCCTGTGTGGGTTCAATAGTTCTGACTACTATTCCTCGATCATGTGTTGGTTAAACAGTTCTGAATACTATTCCTAGATCATGTGTGGGTTCCACAATTTTGACTATTGTTCATGGATCCTGTTTGGGTTTGACAGTTCTGAATATTTTTCCTAAATCATGTGTGGTTTTGACTGTTCTGATTTGTGTATCAGGATCCTATGTTGGTTCGACATAATAGATGATTTAGTGTCTACATCTAATCATCTCTAACTCTCTATAATATTTGTATACCTGTGGGAGCTAAGTCAGTAATTTTTGTGTTTTCCTCATGATTGAGATGGATGTCTTGATAACATAGGAATATGTATGGTCATATACCTATGTGAGGTTATATGTTGATTTCATACATTTTGGTTTATCCTTGTGGTATTTTGTGAGACATAAAGGGTCACAGGGTCCCTACTGAGTATTGTTATACTCACACCTACTTGGGCTATGCTTGCACCTTGTAGTGTTGGATGAATATGACAACATCGATGATTGAGGCTGAGAGTACATGGACTGGACAATACCTGGAGGTGGACCTTACGACGAATTGGTATGCAGAGGTGACTGACAGATGTGGAGTGCTGTGGATTATATCAATACCTACTTTTCAAGTAGTAACCTCACAGGACGACCCAATGACTACATTTTTTTGCTTTAGTTGTACTTTCTGTTTCCTTGTACATTACACTTCAGATTGTATTTTCGGCCCCATTTTACTTTTAGTACACTTGTTTATATAGTTTTTGTTACTATTTTTCTTCTTTCTTGTACTCTGTTGTGTGAATTTTTAGGTTATAATGGAAATACCTTCTAGTTTTAGTTATTTACAGCTTTTATTTAGTCGCCAACCCCTTGCTATAGAAGGCAAGCTTGGGGTAGTCGCGACACAGACCCTAGGGGACGGGTCATGAAAAATTAGTATCAGAGCATTCAGTTCTACCATAGGACTTAGGGCTCTGATATTTTCTGTTAAGATATAGTGTTAATTGTAGTGAGTGTAGTTTTCAGTTCAGGGAGTCAAGTGTTGGTGCAGCGGGCGACGTATCGATACACCAGGACCACGACATCTGATTTCTGACTTAGTGCACGAAAAAAATGAATGTGTGTGTGTTTTGTTTGTAATTTATTATGTCAGATCACCATGTATAATGTTTTTACTATCTCACGTATATTTCTTTTAGTATGCCTCCACAAAACCAGCTAGTTAGATTTCAGAGAGTTGTACGCACTGATAGCCCACCAATAGACAAGGCTCCATAGTAGGGACCTCTTACTTTGTTGGAACCTTTGGGTGGTGTACCAGTAGTACCACCACCCATTGGGCAGAAGATACCAATAGCTACACCGGAAGACGGTGCATGCCTACTGAGTGTGTTTTATGAGTTCCAACAGCAAAGGCCTATGAGGTTTTGAGGTGAGACAAATACCCACGTAGCTGAGGGCTGGATGGAGTAGATTGCTAGAGTTTCTCGTCTAGTTGAGACACCACTAGAGAAGATGATGATCTTAGCAACTAGACTTTTTCAGTGTGTGACCATGAATATGGTCTGCATAGTGATGAAGCTTCGGTATGTGATCTTTTGACCGAGATAGTACCTTCGGGTAGCATTTCATTAATATCACAATCTGTTTGACATCAGTTAAAACAGGCGGTACCGGTAGAGGACACATGTACGATTAGTGCCTTACATGTGTTTCAGCATCAGATGCCCCTCAGGTTATGAGGTTATCGCGAATCACAGGCAGCTGAGGACTAGATCATGGAGGTGGATGAGAGTTCTCTAGAACATCTACATATTCAGCAAGACGACATGTCAACAGCTGAGTATTCATCGAGGCATACTGATATTTCCTGGTACTTGATGAATAAGATATGATTTGTGCTTCAAGTCTCAGATTTTCGATCATGGATATTTTTAATATTCATCCAAGACAGTACTATTCCTCTATAAATTCCTACTTATGTTATGGTTCTAGAGAGAACCTTTGTGGTTGAATGTTCTTTGGATGAGCGGATACTGCCAGGGAATGTTACCAGTGGGAAAGCAAAAAACTGGCGGCTGTCTCTGAGTGTTGGGCATGTAAAATGTTTCGGTAAGAAGAGTTTGGGATAGATTATTCTGTATTGTAGTTGACCTAGAAGCAGAACTAGAAGAGCTGCATGTGGTGGTGTAACTTTTGACATGTTAAAACCACCCCCTTTTTAAGGACCCCACCAGTCTCATGGGGCTGGAGGACAGGGGAAGATAGTAGTTGCATGAGGTCAAGGAATGAAACCCAAGGGCTATAAGAGTTATTCAAGGTATGGTCTATGTCTACTACTTGATTTTGTATCAATAGACATTGGTACCAATCATTCCTTCCTTCCATGAACCTTGTCCAGGACCAAGAGTTTCCGGTTAAACCATTGACTTGACCCTCATGTCTAGAGATACTTTTGGGAGGAGACTCGATAATCACACTTATGCCGATGTTGTGATCTGACCCTTGAGGTGGGAGTTTCAGTTGAATCCTATTAGTGGTAGCATTGAAGCCTTACAACATTATTTTGGGTTTAGACATGACATCCAGAGTTCACACTCAGATTGACTGTTTTAGGAGAAGAGGTTGGGGTTTATCCACAATTTTGGGATGGGGTTTTCCTTGGTCGGTGAAAAATTAAACCAATGAATCACATGATGAACTCATGCATAGGAGGATGCATCCAATCACCTTTAAGATGGCCAACCTCACCCTCGTGGCTGCAGACGTTGACTTTGAGATAGTCTATACTCTTGGGAAGGGGAACATAGTAGTGGACACACTCAGTAGGAGCTCTGGCCTGCATCATCTTAGTGAGGTGATTGAAAAACTAGCTGCTTTGTAGATATCCTTTGTGAATAGAGATGGAACATTTTTCCTATAGTCTCTTACAAGCACTCCCAAATTTCTTTTACGAGTTAGAGAGGAGCAGTGTGTGGACATTGACTGCGAGACATGATGTGTTATGATATCCGTAGGACATGCACCTAATTGATTTTTTGAAGGTGGGGATAAAATCATCCACTTCAGAGGACATATCATGGTACCAGTGTCACTTCAAGATTAAGTGTTGAGGGAGTTCCACACATCACCTCTAGAATTACATCCTGGTGTGGTAAAGATGTATTAGGACCTCCGGCGACAGCACTGGTGGCCGATAATGATGAAAGCAGATGAAGATTTTGTATCTTGATGCCTCAAATTTCAATAAGTGATGGCGGGTCATCAAGTACCATCAAGTTTGAATTAGAATTTAGAGGTCCCAATGTGTAAGTGGGTTGGAATATCCTTGGACTTCGTGATGGGACAACCACGTACATCCAGAGGTCATGACTCAATTTGGGTGATCGTCGACCGACTCATCAAGTCACCCAACTTCGTACCGATCAGAGAGAAGAGTTCAATAGAGATCTTGGGATAAGTCTATGTGTATGAGATTATGAGGATATATGGATTAACTTCTTTTATTTTCTTTGACCATGATGCACAATTAACTTCCTGGATATGGAAGGGGTGCATGAGGCTTTTGGGATGCAGCTTCGTCTGAGCACCGCCTTCCATCCTCAAACGGATGGTCAGACTGAGCGGACCATTCAGACCCTTCAGAAAATTTTGTGTGCTTGTGTCCTTGTCTTTGGTCATAGCTTGGAGGATTACTTACCATTGGTGGAGTTTTCATAAAACAATATCTACCACTCCACCATTTGGATGGCACATTTTTAGGCGATATACAGACGACATTGGAGATCACCTCGGTGTTGGACTGGCCCAAGAGAGTCAGCACTCATGGGACCAGAGATGGTACGGGCTACCATAGAGAAGGTGCAGATCATCCAGGAGTAGGTGAAGACTTCATATAATAGGAATAAGTTGTATACTAACAAGAGATAGAGACCTATTGAGTTCTAGGATGTCGACCACGTCTTTATACGAGACCCACCTCGACGAGGTTTACTGAGATTTGGAAAACGATTTAAGTTATCTATGTGATTCATTCGACCTTTCCAGGTCCACAGCAGAGTTGGCGGGGTGGCATTGCACTTAGCCCTTCCACATCAGTTGCACCAGGTGCATGAAATCTTCCGCGTATCCCAGCCGAGAAGATACGTGCATGACCCTTCTCACATCATCGAACATGGACAGCTGGACGTCGACGATGGGGAAACATTTACGGCGGTCCCAGTAGAGATTGAGGATCGATAGGAGTGAGTCCATCAAGGACGGTCAATACCTCTGGTGTGTCTTCGCTGGAAATAGGGGAACCTTCAAGTGAGAACTTGGGAGAGGAAGGCCAAGATGCGTTCTCATTACCACCACTTGTCCCCTTAGTTATGAGTTGTGGATTACGTGTACGTCGAGCCCTAAGGTGGGAAGAATGTAAAGACCCAGAATTTCCATGTAATTTTTTAAATATATGATAATTTTACCAGTCTGTGAAATTGGATGACACACGACTCCAAGGACTATATTGCCCTGAATTCTCCATCAATTTTTTTTTGAGCTTGTGTTAATGCGCGTAAGACGTTTTCCCGAAAAAGTGGAATAACTCTTAAATGGTAACTTGGATCATAAATATAAGGGCACTATTTCACTCGGAATATCGGGTTTACCCTATCCACGACATAATATTAGTCATCGTGGACCTACTGTGAAAAAATCCCAAAGAGGCATAATCGTAAATAAAATAAATAAAATAATTATTTTATTTTTCAAATGCTTATAACTCACAAACAATAACCCAGATTAAAAATAAGACACCATTTATAGACTCATGAGGGGATTCTTTCTATAAGAATTCACAATCTTTGGTTGGCACGGAACACTAGAAAATGTTAGTTTTTGGCCGAAAATATAACAATTAAGTTATAATTATTTTATTTTAAAATTCATAACTTCTAAATGGAAACGTGGATTGAAAATCTAAGAGTATTGTTAGATTCATTGGTTTGTTTTTCTCTTAGGCAGAGCCTAACCTCAACCGACATGGGTTGAGGGTGACTGATAATAATTTTATGAACTGTTTTTTGGGTACGTTCAGTGAATGTGCCAGAGTCATTTTGTATCTTTTGTACCAGTGCTCGGAATTGAAATATGAGGGCACCGTTGAACTCACATCATCGGTATTCGGTTAAGGATACTTTCTTCTCGACGACAATTGGTGGAGGGTTAAGGTTATTTTATTTGGTTTTTTCGTGGAATTAATAAAAAAAAATAAACATCATTTTTTTATATTGAGTTTCCATGAGGATATTTCATGTGGGGTCCACTTGAACTAAACCTCCAGGTTGAAGTTGGAAGGGGGGACCACCAAATCATAACATCCCATGATGGGTTATTGGGGTGGGGACCTCATATGATGAAACCCCTAATTAATTGGGATAAACTCTCAACTCCCAAAATTAAGGAGGGAGAGCCTCCCGACCTCCTCCACCTTAATTTTTGCAACATGCATACCATTAATCTTTCCAATGCACGTCATCGTTGCACCATCATAAATTAAAGTCCTTTCCCTCTTTTAAATTCACTAAGTGCATCATTGGAATTTAGGAAGGATCCTAGTAAATGAACTGTCATACATTCCAACGATGGTTACCTACCTCCCTCATCTCATATATATATATATATAGCTTTGGAGTTGTTTTTGGGATGTCTTCACCATGCGACGAAGTGCTGGTAAAGTGACGTGATGCCCAACACATGGAGGATTACGCTTCCTTCATGAAGAATGCATTATTCCAATGAAGAACGCCGATGAGGAGCTACATTAACTTTCTTCCTCGGAACCTACTTTGATGTATGACGTCTTCAACTATGACTAGTCGGAGCACAAACTGACAATTGAAGAAAATGTTGACGACACCAACGTCCATCTTTTCCCAACTATCCAACTTCTTCCCCACAACAACATAGACAAAAATCAGACAAATTAGGGGTTTAATATCATTTATGTGTGAATAATTTCCATGTTCTACTGATTTTAAAAAAAGAAGAATGAGAATATTTTCCTATTGCTGAAGGGTTTTGGGCATCGTTCTTATGAACCGATTGTTATCACCCTAAACATATAGGGTGTGGGCCAAACTAACATGGGCCAAATCCCTCTGCTGATCTTTTTGTGGTGTTCATCGCAATGGCAATGAAAATATTAGGCGAGGAAGGAGACCGGCAACAACCGCACTACCTGTGGTCTCTGCGACCCATGCCGCTTGCCTGTCCACGTGCCCCGTGCTTCCCGACAAAACTGTGCAGGCCCACACGCTCCGAGGTGCCACTGGCCAAACCGGCATCAACCATCTGGGTCGCCCCGCCCAAGCGGGGCCTCTCAATGTGCTATCCTAATTGGCCTTGGCCATCTGGGATGATCCTCCAGAGTCACTCCCCTCACGGCGATGGCCAAACCTGCCTATGCCATCCGGGTCGATCTGTCGAACTGCGCAACATGTGTGTCTAGCCGAGCCAGCCTTCTGCGCCCTCACAACCTGTCTGCGCCCTCGTGCTACTCGCATCCATTGCAGCATTCTAGGTCGGGGAATTCTGACAAGGTCAGACCAAACCCATGTCCACTACCGACCGTTTTCTTTCTTTGGTCATATATTTGGCACTAGACGTCCATTTGACAGACCTTCAGTGACACTCGTAATCTTGGAGATTTTCGGTCTCTTTGAGTATACCCCACTGGAGTTTGGGGTATAGTTGAGATATTGTATGGTTGGATCGTGCAAGAATCCAATCGGGCCCCTAGGACTAAAATGACAATAACTCTCAGACCGAGTGTCTGATTGATGTGTCTTCTGTTACATTAAGACACCTATGAAGAGGTGAACCTTCATGATATTTCATCATGCGATGTTGTGGTAGTCGATGAATCGAAACTTAGCATTATGAGTGGTCCTCCCAGAATAAAGTGTGCTTGTGCGGAAACCATGTGGTTGGCTTCTCTCTGACTATTGTTCCTTGATCTTGTGAGGGTTTGACTTCTATAACTAGTATCCTGGATCTTGTTTGGGTTTGATAGCTCTAACTACTGTTCCAGGATCCTATGTGTGTTCGAGAGTTTTGACTACTGTTCCTAGATCTTGTGTGGGATCGACAGTTCTGACTACTATTCCTGGATTCTATGTGGGTTCGATAGTTCTCACTACTGTTCCAAGATCTTGTGTGGGTTCGACATCTCTGACTACTGTTACAGGAAGCTCTGTGGATTCGACAGTTCTGACTACTGTTCCTGTATCCTGTGTGGGTTCGATAGTTTTGAGTACTCTTCTTGGATCCTGTGTGGGTTCGACAGTTCTGACAACTGTTCCATGATCCTTTTTGGGTTGGATAGTTCTGACTACAATTCTTGGATCCTATGTGGGTTTGACAGTTCTAACTAGTATTGTTGGATCCCCTATGGGTTCGACAGTTCTGATTTATGTACTATGATCTACTGTGGGTTTTACAGAATAGATGATTTAGTGGCAACATCTAATCATCTCTAACTCTCTACAAAAGATGTATACCTGTATGAGCTAAGTAAGTAACTTTTTGTGTTCTTTTCTTCATGATTGAGGGTCTCAGGGTCCCTACAGAGTATCGTTATACTCACCCTTACACGGGATATGCCCGCACCTCATTGTGTTGGATGTAGATGACAGAAAGCGCTGATCGTGGCTGAGTGTACCAGGACTGAACGGTACCCAGAGATGGACTATAGGAAAAATCGGTACATGGAGGTGACAGACGGATGTGGAGTACTGAGGTGGCTATATGTACCTACCCTTTAGGTAGAAGCCTCGAAGAACAACCTAGTGGCAGCCTTTCTTTTCTTTGGTTGTACTTTCTGTTTCCTTGTACTTTAAAGTTGTGCTTGTTTTTCTGGGTCCCTTTTACTTTCAGTACACGTTTCTATATAGTTTTATGTTGTTTTTTTCTTCCAGACTGTACTATGTTGTGTCCATTTTCTGGTTATAAAGGCAATGTCTTCCTAGTTTTAGGAATTTATGCCTTTTATGCAAGTTGACATCCCATGGCCTATGTAAGGCGGATAGGGGGTAGTCGCGAAACGGGCCCCAGGGGACGGGTCGTGACAAAAAAAATCGTTATTTTTTAAAATGGAGTTTTGAAAACATTTAACGAAAGAGTTATTTTAAAGTAATTTTTGAGATTTTTTTTATTTTATTAAAATAATATATGATAAATGAAAATCAATTTTTAGAATAGGTGAATATTTGTTATTTTTCTAGAAGAATAGTTTTTTCATGAATAATGGAAATAATAAATCTTAATTGAAAACATTATTTTCATATAAAATACTTTTATATTTAAATTATATTACTAATTTTTTAAAATTATTTTTATTTCATTAATAGAATATTCAATATAATTTAGATCGTTAGAAAAAAATTCATAATTTATATTGGATATGATAATTTTTTAATGTTTTGATCATTTTTTAATAAAAAGAAATGGTTTCTCCACTTCATAGAGATAAATTATGAATTATATTCTTCAACTTTCATGATTTCAAATTTGAAAAATGGATTCCATGTTGGAATAAGAAAATTATATGATTTATAGTATTTTCAAATTATATTTTTACCAGAATTTTATGTTATTATGGTTAACATTGTTTATATCAATTTAGGTAAAAATTATTTTATATACTGGTTAATATTTGTCTTATTTAATAAAAGAACATAAAAACATTTCGAAGACCCATTTTCAATCCATATAATACCACATAACCTCCTTCCATGTATATAGAGAAATATAGGGGTATCATAAAGTAAATAAAACTTCTAAATAATGTTAACTATTTTATATTTACATGAATGAAACTCCACATAAAATATAAATGGTTATTGAACCAATAACATATTTTCAACTCTAAAGAACATTGTATCATCAAAACCCATACAATATAAACTAAAAATAACCTTATATCAACCAAAATTCCTATCAATGGGATGAAAGTAAACAAAATATACCCATTGATGAAAACTAATAAATGTGACCTATAGTAGAGGAGGATTGGATGTGTATGATTAATGTAAATTTTTTTGGTAATTAAATTTTATATCATTATTATTATCAGTGCAATATATTACATATTTTCCACAAAAATCATTTGTGTCGTGTAATTAATTCCTATGACATGTTATATGATGAAAATTCTTTATTTCATGACATTAAATTTATTAATTGATTATATTATTTCATGGGGGTCATAATAGAAAAGATACTTAATTAGTAAAAAGACTTCTCATCTATATTTTATTTATTCTAGAATTTTGACATATTATTATCCCATTTATTTTCTATGGGGTATATACATTCCATTGATGTATTATATTATTATTATACTAAAGTTTATGTTTATTTAATAAACATTTTATTATCTAACGTTAATGAGGATTACAGTTCTAATGTCAAAAAGCATAAATTAATTTTGTTTCATTTTTCATTATTTTAGACACATGATATGTTATAGATCTATATTATATTGAAATGGCTATATAATAATAATGATTATTATAGTAATTTTTTTTTCAAATTTACATATCAATTTTACGAAATCTCTATTTTGGTGTTTACATATCAAATGTTATAAATCCGATAATGTAATTTTTCCTCAATTTTACTTCGTTGAGACACATATTATGTTAAACTCCTATATTCTTTTTGAAGTTATAAATACATCCATTTGAATTTTCATATTTTGAATCAAATTAATTTAATTATATTTGTTTTTTCATGTAATTCGATCCATTATTTGGGATTCTAAATCAATTTTACCAATGCGATAAGTGATTATTGTTACAATATAATCATTTATTAAGCATATTTACGATTATTCTTCCATTCATTAAATATTATAATCCATCCTATAACAAATATTATAATCATTATTTTTATATGGTAATTAATTCTATATACAATTAATGATAACATTTTTCCACTCGGCCATATATAAGATATTTTTTAATTTGATTATATGAAATTATGTACTTATTTCACTGCTAATTGGAATTATATTTTACCAAAATTAAAATATTATAAAAATGTTTTAAATTCAATTAATTTATTTTTCATGAATTTTTTTGGGGGAAAAGAAAATATAAAAAAGGTGAGATCAAATGATTAGAAAGGGAATTCATGGATAAAATAAAACAACTCAATTATATATGAACATCAAAACATGAGTATAGAGTTTAAACATCAAAATCATGATCAATGACATTAAACATAATAGTATGTAAGGCATAGTTCCCAATGAAACATCATTCATGATAAAATATCATGGGAATAAAACATGTAATTGTGGAAAACCATTAAGAACATGATATGATTTCCATAGTAGCCATGACATTTCTTCCATGACCATCATAGTGGATAAAGACCATTACTGAATCAGGTATACTTGTCGTTCCAACCATGTATTACTGAACTAGATTTTACTTTCCATTCTAGCCATGTATATCTCATGAGATATAAATATTTACCCAATGCATTTGAGGGAGATATAGGTCCCACCCTTCAAATAATGAAATCATTCTTACGTGTGCCACAACATAAACATAAATCCTTCATCATAACCAAAAGAATTAAAATGGGTTTCATAAAAATCATCCCATCATAACATAATCCATATAAAACAACTGGATATAATTTCATCACATGAAAAGTAAAACCATGTAAATCATAGATACATTATACTTGAAACATACACATATGAAATAATTTCATCTAATATGGAAAATGGTTTAGATAAAACACATGAAATGAGTTCCTAAGGAAAATATTATTTCTTCTTCAAAATCAATTTCCATTTCACAAAATTCCATGAAATTTTAAAATAAAAGTATTTTCTTCAAAATAGCCATAAACATTGTAGAGTAAGAATCTTTTAAATAATTTTTTGTGAAACGATAAAAATCCTTTCAAGCCGTATAAGTTAAATAAAACATTCCCCTTGTACATTTAAAGAAACAGTCTAAAAGTACCACATATGGTAAACAAAAGAAAGATTCCTTCCATAACACAACGTAAAAGTCAAAGAAAGATAAAATATGACTTTAAAAATACATATAAGAATATTAAACACTTTATAAAAAAATTAATGTACATGGATTAAAAATACAATCATAGTAAATACTTACGTATAAGTAATATCATATAAAATGAGCTTAAAAAATTATCCCTTACCTTATGTCCAATTTCTTTTGTATGTGTCTGAGACTCCTATATAGTGGTTTTAAACATACTATTAACCTGTAACATAAAAATAATAATATTTATGATATCATATATTATTGAATTACTTCTTTATATTACCCTTTCAAATGTCAATTTCATGTTAAAGCTGTGTTTTGGGAAAAATCGTTTCATTTATCATACGTGTTTCAACTTGTTGTTATTGATATTATTATTTATATCCTGATTTACTAAATTTTAGAAATTAAAACATGATTTATATATAATATATATTCATCATGTAAATATATATGATAGATCGATAAAGGGAATGTAATACTCTGTTCATGGAGCCGGTAGGTCGTACGTATGCATGAACACTGTTTTTGTTTCCTTATTGAATTAAAGGGAATTAAGTAAATGAAACATATATTTACATAAATCCAGTATCATTATTATTTAATATCATTCATTATTATTTATTATATATACTCTATAATCATACATGAATGTTTAATCATGGAAAAATGAATCTCATCGCGTTCGTGGAGACGGTAGTCCGTACGTACGCACGAGCGATGATATCATTCTTTTGATATTAAATTCACATATAATTGGTTGGTATATCATTTATAAATAATCATAATAATGTTATATTTATTATATAATTCATTTATACACATTATTATACACATCTAAATGATGAAATGTTTGAATAACAAATTACACCATGATGTGGAGATGGTAAGTCATACGTACGCACGTGTTATGACTTTATCATTCAAAGGATGGATAAAATAACTAATATGGTTGTAAAATATTTATAATAACATTAAAATATATTGAAGATACATGAGTTATTATTTAAAATGGAAAAAAATGAAGATTAAGATGAATAAGAATGGAACGTGAAATAAGTGGTGAGATATTTAACTCTTATTCTGGTTCTTCCATTTGATTTTATAAAATGGGACATTTAGGTTGGCTTTCTGACTAAAGGTAGAACTCTATGATTAAGGGAAGACAATTTAGATGTTTTTTGGGTAGGTTTTGGTCAAGCAAAATGGCTTTGGAGGTGTGAATTATATAGAAGGGTTAGTGCCCTTTTATAAGAGGGGTGAGGGGCACCTTTGGAAAAACTTAAAATATTATTTTATAATAAATTTATATTACGTTTATAATGGCTCCAAAGTGTCGTATTTCGAAGCTAGGGAGGGAATGGGTCGAAAAAGTCTCATCCAATAGGTTTTATAGAAGTTTAGGTTACCATTTTAACGTTATCATTTAGATTAAACTCTATGTTAAATAATTTACCTTTTACCATGTCTTCTTGTATTCTTACACCATATGGTTAATAATCATACTATAAACTGCCAATAAAACCATAATTGGTTCATTAATGTCATATATATTATCTTATAAGTCTTTTTTCCAATAAATAGATCTTTAGAACCATTATGTCAAATAATAAAAAATTATTTGTTTTAAAAACTCATTTATGTCAATTTTGACACTATTTGATATTTTGTTTTCTATAAAATCATAACAACATTATTACTTTGAAAACAATTCATCTAAAAAACACTAATATGTTATATTAACCTATAATGTTAGTTAAATTAATAAAAAGTATCAAATTAAATTTATTTGGGTATTTATAATATCAATTATATTAATATTTCATTAATAAAGTAATTACTACATCATCATTTTGTCATAAATAAATTAAATTATTTATGGTCTAAAAAAGATAAATAAAATACCATTATGTATGAAATATTTATATATTTCTAATGAATATTTATAGTCAAATTTTTCTTATTTATAACCCTATATTATCATTGTTTTAGTTATTACACATTGATTTTAACTCTTTTAACTCTTCTTTAAATAAAATTATAATAAGTGTCCTAATGTAATCTATGTGAACCAAATAGGTAAATATTTTATTCTTAAGGTTGTTTTTGGTCGAATTATACTTATCTAATAGAAAAAGGACATGTGTTTTGGTAATAATAATATCATTTTTACCCTTAATTACCATGTATACATTAAACCTTGGTAAATAAATGTAAAACGTTACTATTAACGAAAAATTAATTTTTTTGTTATTGAACCACATTTTACTCCTTGATATTAACTGTGTCTCTTAGATTATCAAAATTCTACTAACAGAAGCAGTAAATTTATGTTTTATGTAAATTTGCAAATGCTCCTAGGAGGTGGGTAAAAGGTGTTAAAAAGGACAAATGTTTTTATATATCTAAAATTATTAGAAAATGACTCCAATTAATTAAATTGAACTTATATAGCTATTATGTATCAATTTTGACCTAAAATATATTTAAATAAAATAAAATATTATTTAAAAAAACTCTGTTTTAACTAATAAATAAGTGTTTTCACTATTCATCTAAAATTTAAAGTTTTCAGAAAAATACCAAAAAATCACCCCAGGATAATTTCGATATTCCGAATCCAAAAATCAAGTCCATTTTGAATGTTAAATTTTTAAAATTTCAAAAAGTGGATATTAATAATCATAACGGCTAGTTTATATAATATGTCAATAACATATCATTGTTTAGTGAAATTCGGTATTGCGTACAACACACACTATTGTGGAAGGTCGTGATTTCCTATAATGCATGCAAAGTTAGGGTTATGTGTAGTGCAAGATTCCTTTGTTGTTGAATATAGAAGGATCCAAACATATTTCATTTATATATTGAATATATATATATATATAGTCAATGTTTCATATAATAACTTCTATCAAACGAACTTGAAATTGTGTGTAACACGTTCCAATAATAGTGTTGCGTGTACTGAAAGCTAATACGGTGTTGTGTATCATAAAACACAAGACATCAAATGAATCAAAAAATAATACTTCTTATAAAATCTCGGGGTGTTACATTATACCCCAATTAAAATGAATTTTTACCTCAAAATTCATTGTGGTTATAAATCATTTACTACATGAAATATTTTTTAATAGAAACCCACATCGTAAAAAGGAATACTAATATATCATTTTTAAAAGGAACATTAGAAACATAATGGATACCCAAAGTAACTCGTCACTGGGTTTCCACTTAGGAGAATATAGGTTAAAAAATTGATATGGAAGAGAAATAAAACCATAATGTTCTGATAGATAGTGATAGAAAACATGGCTATGAAAAATCCAACAATCACAAAGCCATAAATTAGTGATGATCGAAGGTACCATCTAATTCATCAGATATGAGGGCACTAGGACAACATTTTTGGTTTTCAAGATCATTTCTCAAATGTTGAAGACTTTTCAAAATAAAAGAAATACTTACTTGATTTTGGTACAATCTCATTGTTGTTCATGCCTTGAAAAAATTCCACTTTATATCATAATGAGATAATGTTCAATTTGTCATTCATGAAGTTTCAGAAGATCATGCGATAGAATGACAGCTCATTCCATTTCTCTCCAACATTAGATAAGAAAACGTTATATAATATACATAAGTCTATCTATGGTGAGATTAATCGTATATGGACTTATACTTCATCAATCATACCTCTTAATAAAATAAAACTACTTTCTACTAACCAGGGACTTCATGTAGGCTATTGTAAGGAATTAAAGACCTATCATGCTTCGCTTGTGGGTTTAATTCCCGCAACCTTGTCTGATGTGACGGGTTGTCGTCCGTCCTGCAGGTTTCCTTTTTTCTAAAACTACTCTATTATGACATTCCATAAATATATAGAAAAATGGTTCTATCTCTAAACAATATTATCTTATGTCTAACATAATCCATTTAAAATCATTAGGCTTATCCAAAATACTTCAATCGATGTTCATAGCATAAAGACAACGATTTCTTGAAATGTCATCAACCACGCATGTGAATACAATCATTTATCCCTCCCATATCATACGATATATCTTGTTGGTGACATTCCAAACTTGTGAATACCTTAATCATGTATTCACATGAGAATAGAATACCCATTGAACATTACTAAAAATATGAATGATCTCATAAGTTTAATAATCCCATATAACAAAATACCAAAATTTCTATATACTCAAACCATGATATAACTTTTTACATATATCAGTCATGAGCTCATGAATGATATCAAACATTTCATTTTCTCGTTATCCCTTCATTATGTTCATATAATCTGCTTTCCAAAAATATTTCAATCACATTTCATGGTTAACGGTACAATAAAATTATTGAAAACCACAATAGACCAATACATAAATATTACAATATTCCATGATACAATATACAGCAATATTTTCAAATCCCATTACATAAACACTTAATCATTATACCACATCATTTTCATATTCAACATCACCAATAGTGATCGCATGTGACAACCCATTTTCGTTTTCCTTAAGAGGTTTATGTTGATGATCATCATTAAACCTGGGATTAGGGCATTGATGATAATAATTCCCTATTTACTTGCACTTGAATCATTGAAGTGCTGGTGGAGCGTTCTCTGTAGTCTTTTCTCTATTCACATCATTAGAAAAGTTTTTCTAATTACATCAGTACCCAGCTTCTCGATGAACTTTTTTTCCACAATTGAATAATTTTCTAGTAAATTTTAGACAATCACCACCATGCTTATTTCTACACTTTGAGCATAAAGAAACATTCACATTCTTTTCACCACTATTCTGAGATTTTTCCTTGAACTCCATTTTTTTTTTCATTTCAAAACCATGAGATGGATATGTAACAACAACTTCCACTTCTACCTTGATAGCACAATGCACAATTTCTTCATAGCTACTGAAGTCTCTTACATATAATTCCCTTCAAAGACATGGTTTTATGCCACTGAAAAAGAAATGAATTTTTCATTCATGTTGGATGATAAAGCCAGATGCATTCCTTGAAATCCTTGTAAAATTCAAGTTGTATATACCTACATATTGAACATCCTTTATCCTATGAATAAGGAAATTCTTTTCCATCTTTGTTCAAATAATAAAAGGGATGTACTTATTTAAAAAGAGTTTTTGAACTCGTCCAATTCCATATATTTAATTTCATCATGGGGCCTTGTATTCTTAGTTATAGTCCACCACTGTTCTGTTTCACCTTCTAAACGGTAAACATCCAGAATGGCTTTTTTATGTTCTGAACATCGATGTATGTAAAATATGTTTTCAATGGTACTAATATATTGTTCAGAAAAAAGTAGATCAGAAGACCAACTAAAAGAAGATGGACATTTCCTCATGAAGGACTCAATAGAATATTGTTCCCTTCTCTGCTCATTTGGAAGTCCAGAATGATTAATAGATTTTGTATGTATAGCTATAAGATTTTTCAATCTATCTCCCATAACATTGGTTTGTTCAACAAGAAAGTCATTTCATTTCCCATTACATTGATCAACATGGTTCCTTCATGTTCAATCCATCGTCTAAAACCCAAATAGAATAGTGTAAGAGGCAAAAATCATGCTCAGAAAACAAAATTATAAAGGATAAGTACCTTCAATATATAACATCTTAAGTTTAATTCTATGATAATTACCGTAATTCTATGAATATATCCAATACTTATACTTAACCTTAGGGACCTCCCTAGACATACCATAGAAATTCTTATAGGGATATCACTAAATATTTCACATCCTTGTTTCCAAAGGTTGACAAAACCTTCCCTCTGATGCCATCTATAGAGTCCCAAAGCATGACGTACATGGAAATTAAATTACTTTTGTGGAATACTTAATAAATTAAAAAACAAAGGCCCAATGACGGTATTAGTTTAGTGTCTTTGTAAACTTGAAACATAATCTTCTAATCATAGTGTAAGATCTTCCACATCTCTTATAAAGATCTTCTTTGTTTTTCTACCTAAAACCTTCCTTTATATCCTGGGGGAAAAGAAAACATAAAAACGGTAAACTCAAATGATCAATAAGGGTAAAATGTATAAAATAAAACCACCCAAATACATTTGAACTTAAAAACAAGAACATAATGTTTAAACATCAAAATATTGTGCAATAACATTATACATAGTAGTACGTAATGCATACATAATAATGCAACATCATCCATGATAAAATAGAATTTGAATAAAAAATGTAATTGTGTCAAACCATTACTCAGAAGATATTATTTCCATATTAGTCAAGGCATTTCTACCAAGACCATCATAGTGGACAAAGTCCATTACTGAATCGGGTTTACATGTCGTTCCAGCCCTGTATTACTGAACCCAATTTTACTTGTCGTTCCAGCCATGTCTTTCTCATGAGACATAAATCTATACCAAATTAATTGTAGGGAGATATATATCCCACCCATCTCATAATGAAATCATTCTTACGTGTTCCATAACATAAACATAAATCATTCATCATAACCCAAAGAATAAAATGGGATTCATAAACATTATCCCATCATAACATAATCTATATAAAACAAATGGATATGATTTAATCATAAGAAAAGTTAAACCATGTTAATTAGATATACATTATACTTGAAACATACTCATTTGAAATAATTTCATCTAAGATGTTAAAAGGTTATGATAAAACACTTGATATGAATTCTTGTGGAAAATATCCTTTCTTCTTCAAAATCATTTTCTTTTCACAAAATGCAAGGAAATTATACAAGAAAAATATTTTGTTGAAAATAATCATGAAATATTGTAGGGTATTCTTAATGAAAATAGGACGTTATGAAACCTTAAAAATCTGTTCATTCCGTATAAGTTAAAAAATATTTCCCTCGTACTTTTAACATAAAAGTCAACAAGTACCACCTCTGGTAAACAAAAAAAATATTCCTTCCATAACACAATGTAAAATACAAAGAGGGGTAAAAATGACATTAAACATACATTTAATAATATTAAAAACTTTATGGAAAACATTTTTATGGGCATGGAGGAAAAATAAAACCCAAGTAATTACATATGTATAAGCAATCTCGGAAAAAAATGAGATTGAAAAATAATCCCTTACATTATGTCCAATTTCTTCCGTATGTGTCTAAGACTACTATATAGTGGGTTTAAACATATTATTAACTTGTAAAAGAAAAATAATAATATATATTATATCATATATGATTCATTCATGACTTTATATTACCCGTTCATTTGTCAATTTCATGTTAAAACAACATTTTGTGTAAAATCATTTCATTTATCATACGTGTTTCGACTTGTTGTTCTTAATATTATTACTTATATCTTGATTTACATTATTACAGAATGTAAAACATGAGTTATATATAATATATATTCATCATATAAATTTATATGATAGATCTATAAATGGAATTAAATACACCGTTCATGGAGACAGTAGGTTGTACGTACGCATGAACGCTATTTTCGTTTCCTTATTTAATTGAATGGAATTAATAAATGAAAAATATATGTACATAAATCCAGTATCAATATTATGTAATATATTTCATGATTATTAGTTATATATAACTTATAATAATACTTGAAGGGTTAATCATGGAAAATGAATCTCATCACGTTCATGGAGACAGTAGTCTGTACGTACGCACGAGGGATGATATCATTCTTTTGATTTTAGAATCGTATATAATTGGATGGAATATTATATATAAAGAATCATAATAAAGGTATATTTATTATTTATATCATTTATACTCATTTTTATACTCATCAAAATGTTGAAATTTTTGAATAACAAACTACCCCTTGATGTAGAGAAGGTTAGTTGTACGTACGCACGTGTGGTGACTTTTTCATTCATATGATGGATAAAATTTCTAAAATGGTTCTACTAATTTAATAATAACATATATTTTTATATAATATACTTTATTTATTGTTTTATAATGGAAACAAATGAGGGGGAGGAAGTGGAAGAAGAAAGGAACTCGAAATAGGTGGTGAGATATTTACCTCTTCTTCAGGTTCTTCCTTTTGATTTGATCAAAAAAGTTCCAAAGGTTGGATTTATGACTAAAGGAAGGCCTCTAAAATGATTTGATCACAATTTAGAGGTTATTTGGGTAGGGTTTCTTTGAGAAAAATGGATTTGGAGGTGTGAATTAGAGAGAAGGGGAGTTCCCTTTTATAAGAGGTGTGAGGGGTACCTTAGGAAAAATATAAAATATAATTTTATAATTAATTAATATTCAGTTATAATGGCTCCATAGTGGATTATTTAATGGATAGGGTGAGTATGGGTCGATTTCCTCTAATACATTAGGTTTTATACAAGTTTAGGTCACCAATTTAACCTTATCATTTAGATTTAACTCTAAGTTAAATAATTTAACAGTTATTGTGTCATCGTGTATTCTTACACTATATGGTTAATAAACATACTACAAACTGCCAACAGAACCTTAGTTAGTACATTAATGTCATATATATTATTATATATGTCTTTTGGCTGAACCTTATATTTTTAAGGACATTATATCAATTAATAATATAATTTTTTTTAAAAACTATTTTATGTCAGTTTTGACAATATTTGGTATTTTGTTTTATCTAAATTCATAAAAGAATTATTACATGCAATGAAACTCATATAACCAACACTAAAATGATATATTACCCGATAAAATTAGTTAAATTCTTAAAAAAGTCTCAAATTACATTCAGATGGGTATTTATAATATCAAATATGTTAATATTTCATTAATAAGGTAATTACTACATCATCATTGTGTCATAAATAAATTAAATTTTTTTGTATCTAAAATAAATAAATAAAAAAAATTTATGTAAGAAATCATTTTAGATTTATAAAAAATATTTATAGTCTAATTTATCTTATTTATGTCCCTATATTAAAAATTTTTAATTTATTAATCTTTGATTTTAACTCTTTTAACTCTTCTTTATATAAAATGAAAATAAGTGTCCTAATCTAATCCAAGTTGACCAAAGAGGATCATATTTTATTCCTAAGGTAGTTTTTGTTCTAATTACACTGATCCAACAGAATTAAGATATGTTTTGGGTAATAATAATATCATTTTTACCCTTAATTACCCAATTTACTTTTAACCTTGGTAAATAAAAAGTAAAAAGGTACTATTAACCAAAAAATTATATTTATCTTATTGAACCACATTTCACTCCTTGATATTAACTGTGTCTCTCAGATTTTTGAAATTCAACTCACCGAAGTGGTAAAATTATGTTTTATATAAATTTTCAAATTCTTCAAGGAGGTGTGTAAAAGACGTTAAAAAGATCAATAAAATTTTTATATATCTAAACTTATTATGAAATCACACCAATGAATTAAATTGAAATTATATAGGTATTATGTATCAATTTTTACCTAAAATATATTTAAATAAAATAAATTATTATTTAAATAAAATTTCATTTTTAACCAAAAAGTGAGTGTTTTTACTATTCATCAAAAATTGAATGTTTTCAGAAAAATACCCATAATTCACCCCAGGAAAATTTCAAAAATCCGAATCCAAAATTGAAGTATATTTTGAATGATTAAATTTATTTAATTTCAAAAATTTAGTATTAATATTCATAATGGTTAGTATATATAATGTTTCAATAACATATGGTTGTTTAGTGAAACTCGGTATTGCGTAAACACGCGATATCGATGAAGTTTGTGATTGTGTGTAATGCAAGACAAGTCAGGGTTGAGTGTAATGCAAGATTTATTTGTTGTTGCATATAACAGAATCCAACCATTTTTAAATTATACATTGAATATATATATATATATACACTCAATGTTGCGTAGAATAACTTCTATCAAATGAACGTGAAATTGTGTGTAACATGATCCAAGAATAGTGTTGCGTATACTGCAAGCTAATACGATGTTGTATATCATACAACACATGATGTCAAATAAATTAAAAAGAATACTTCTCATAAAATCTTAGGGTGTTACAATCTCTCTCCATGTACATGGGTAATTATTGATGACTCATGAGTATATATGTTTTCCATGAACCTGATAAAATGTTCCCATAGTTATGAGTGTACCATATTATATGATTATAATTTTATGTGTGAACCAGACTACTAGAAATTAATGATATGCATGGATTGGGATGAAAATAAATATGTTTATATGTTGACTTTATTACATTCTCATAACGTAATGATGAACCTATTTATATGTTCACAATGATTTCCATGAACATGATTACATTTACATAATGTAATTCATTCAATTTAATTTGTTTAAATATATTTAATTGAGTATGTTATTACACATTCAAAAAATTAATTATATAACTTGAATACATGTCCACAATGTTTTTCTTGATTCTTATTACATTTTCTAAATTTTATTCATGAGCTTGATTTTATAATCACATTATTATGTATAGACCTAATTCTATTAGGTTTATGAAAGGGACATATTTCATATCCTTAAATTAATGAGTGAACCTATTTTTACATACAAATGTTCACAATTAGATTTGATGAGTTATACACTTTAATTGTATGTCATATTCTATTTTATATTCACAGGACTCATGTTCTCTGATTATATTATTATTTTGTGCAAATCAACTACTAATCATTTTTCCATGAACTGTGGTTTAAATATTTTTTATTTTGGGCATGATCATAAATTTTTATTCTCATGTTCCCATCCATAGATAATTATATACTTACATCTTTGGATTACACTTACGGATCTTATATACTCACCTGCACTTATGTTTCATTTCCCCAAGTTTTTATGAATGGTCTTAAGCATTATTACAAATCGAGAGGAACTATTTTTGGATGTATTGAATGTAAATTTTTATGGTAGAATATTTTTATCCATGATTTTAATGACACTAATGTATTCTGTTCCTCAAGAATGTAGAATTTTAATGTGATTAATATTCCTCTGAACTGACGTAATATCCATTTAGGTACATACCAAGTCCCTATAGTTTCTATCAATTGAATGGTTTTTTCAACATTCAAGAAATACTATGATAAAAAATTACACATTTCCATTGGGATATTTCTAAAAAATGTCTAGGGATGTATCAAAAGATATCATTATGGATAAATTAATGTTTAATAAAATATCTATTTTTTAATGGATGGAGAGATTTTATCCTATTAATTTACATCCCTTTGTAGATAAAACACGTATGAGTCATAGTGGAATAAAAATATATTATGACCTTCCAAAATAATTAAATAAAATAACTTACTACAAATGGAAAATATAAAAAGTTTAGTTAAATTATTGGTTCAGAATATTTGCCTCCAAAAGTTATTATCATTAGTTTTTTTCATTATGTGTCGAATGTTTTGTAATTGATAAAATAAAAGACATAGGGGGGATATCATGAAGGAACACAACAAGGGTGTAAGAGTAATGGTTTTTTCTCTGTTGTGAAGGACACCTATAATAATATATGGATGGTATCAATTTTTATTATAGGGTTTTTTATATGAATTATTTCATTGGTTTTGATAAATTTTAATACGCCAATATTGTTTCATATTTAAGAAAATGGGTATTAAGTAATTTGATGATGAAGCACATT
This sequence comes from Viscum album, assembly GCA_963277665.1. NCBI lineage: Eukaryota > Viridiplantae > Streptophyta > Magnoliopsida > Santalales > Viscaceae > Viscum > Viscum album. The sequence goes on from OY728164.1 coordinate 1,751,322,687, forward strand.
AATTTTTTTGTTAATTTAAAGCGATGAATGATTTATATATATATTGTAATTAAAATATTATGTTTTATGAATCATGAAATATATATGTCTTCTTGTATATTCTTTTCATGATTATTTTAAAGGGTATTTTTATTGGAATTGATGACATAGAATGTCATTTAAATTTAAATGTGATATTTTGAACAAGAAATGGGCACCCTTACATCGTATCTAATGTTGAGAATTATTTTTTTCTTTGTTAATGATATTATTTTTTTGGATAATGTAATTTGGATAGTATAAATGACCTCAGAGCTGATGAAGTATTTTCTAAGAATGTGTATTGTGTCAAAATTGGGGGATTTTACAATATTTTTAGATTTATGTTATATATACAATAATAATGTGAATTAGAATTAATAAATGTTTTTAATACATATTAATGCTAATTGAGTTTATTAAAATTATGAGAGAGAATACATGAAAAAGGTATTCACATGTTTGGTATGTGACAACTTATATCTATATTATGATATATACTAGATAAATGATAATTGATTTTAGAATATTTATTGAAATTATTTGTAATATTTTAGCATTTATAAGGGTAAAAAGGATAATCATTTTGTGGAATTTTTATGTTAAACATAGGATAAGGATAAAGGGTGTGTAATGTAACTCCAATATATTTTTAGTAATATTTTTTCAAATTAATTTAACATTTTTTTTATATTATTCATTTCACACATCACTAAATATAGATTATTCTATACGGATGTAAAATTATTGGATTGAATTATAAGAAAAACCATTCCATGATATTATAAAACACCACAAATAGATTAGAATGTAGTACACAATACATTATGTATTGATCATGTGACAAACACAACCAAGTTAAATCGATATCTTGTGTTACACGCAAGATCATGTTTTTAAAACTAGAATATTCTATTAATAATATTGCTAAAATATTATTATAGTTATCACCACACAATTGAAATGGTATTTGTTAATAAGAATACATTGAATATTAATATATTTTTCACACAGGATTATTGCAAAGACCTGAAAAATTCAACGAATTTTTTTTCATAATTTTCTTGGGAATTTTTCAAGAACGCAGTTTCTGACGGAACCTGATTCCGAGGCCTGGTGTGCCCGGAATCTTTTTCCGAAGATTTGCTCGGGTACATTTAGTGAATGAACGAGCGGGTTTTTTAACATTTGAACCGGTGCTTGGAATCCAATTCTGAGGGCACCGATGGAATCACAACGCTAGTATTTGATTAGAAACAGCTTTTCCGGAGTTGCGTTTGCTCGGGTGTGGTTTTTAATTTTTGGGGTTAAGTTAAGAAATAAAATAAAAGTGGTACACCGATTTTTATTTTATTTTACTTAAGTTATGTTCAGTGGGTGATGTGGGACCCACAATATCCTACCCACTTGGTAGGATATTTTGTGAGGTGGGACACACATGATCCCCACCGTTTCATTTCTTCTTATGTAATGTACCCGCACCCCCTATTAATGAAGTCAAACTGTGTGTTTATTCTGGTTATGAAACGCCTCATTAATGTGGCAGTTTATGCATTCCAATTAATTCGTATTACTGTTTCTTTCGTTTTTTAATTTTAAATCGCAAGACTTTGGAGATAAAAATAAGAAAAATCTTATTATTATTTGGCTGGTGGTGTTGAGAGGCAAAAGAGATTTCACTCAGACTCTTGAAGATCTTCTCATCCTCACGAAGAACGCGAAGAACGCCGGATCCTCACTCATCGAATTCGATAATGTAGGGATTTATCTTAATTGTTGTTCGTGAAATCTCCCATTTCCTTTCTTCTCTTTTATTGGAGCCTCCTGTAACCGCAATAACGGGAGGGGGTGAGACCGCACAAAAATGGCCGACCCTCCTCTCCCTTTTTTTGTTTGATATTGTTGTTCCACGTGCAATCCGATGTTGTGCTGAAGCACAGTGCGAGAATTCTTAAAGAAAGGGGGAGAAGCGCAGCACCGTTGAAGAAGAACCAAAGACGTGGCGCCGTCACACCGCGCCATTGAAGACGAACCAAAGGCACAGCACCGACGCGCCGCGCCAGTGAACCACAAAAGCACTGCGGCCGGAACGGGGCCACGGCGGAGGGGCGCGGCGCCTTCATGCAGCACCGAATGGATGAAGTTCGTGGCCGGTTCTAGGACGCAACGGAGCAAGGGAACCGGCATCAGGTTTTGGGCCGCCGGTATCGGAGCAGGAGGACCGGCCTTGCCGGTCCTGTGGCGGCAGAAGCCGTCTGGCCGGAGCGGGCCGAACGGAAAGTGGAAGAGCCGGGGTTTCGAAACCCCCGGATGGCCGGAAGTGAGAGGCCCCCATTATGGGGTCTCGATTACAACGAGCGGGGGGCAGCCCACCCCCCCCCCCCCCCCCCACATCCTGAACGGCTCGCCCGTTTGGCCGAGCCACCTGGCTAGCACGTCGGACCGCCTAGCCGGGCCGCTCCCGAGAAAGCCGGACCCTGACCCGGTTCGGGTCGACTCGGTTCGGGCCTACCCTAGGGGGATCGGGCCAGGTCGGACCGGGCCCGAACCCTCTATTACCGAACCTCTTTCAGTCTGTTTCCCATAACTTGAGCTACGGGCCTCTAATCAATACACCGTCCGTTGCGTACAGATCCTTGGATCGAGACAGGAATTTCGGTATATTACATTTAGGGTTTCGGAAAAATATGGGTTCGTCCGGGTTGGTTCGTACACGAAACCAACCGTGCCCTCAGAGCGGAAACGCTTATAACATGAGCTCCGGACGTCCGATTGACGTGACATCAACTTTTTTGGATATCTATAAGTGAGACGGACCTTTTGGATTACTCTGCTCGAGGTTTGGATGTAGATGGAGTACGGTTGGGTTGGTTTTAACTTAAAAATCATTCGGGCCACTAGGATAAAAAAGCCAATAACTCTCAGACCGCGCGTCTGATTGACGTGCCGTCTGTGACGTTGAGTTCATGTTGACAATACAGATAATTTGGATACATCAACTTCGGACTACATGTCAGTTGATGTATCAGCCATTCGGCTTGTGGATCGGACCCTCCCGAACGAGCTTGAAGTGTGCGGGAACCCTAGAGCTGACTGCGATGACAACGACGAAGACTGTACATAAATACTCTGTGGATTCGACGACGACGACTACATCACTCAGTGATCCGACGTGGATCAGTGCTACTAATATTCTGTGGGTCAGATCCTGTGTGGTTCATCGCTCACCGGTCCTGTGTGGGACGGCGCCTACAGATCCTATGTGGGTCCGATCTTGTGTGGGTCTGATCCTGTGTGGGTCATTGCGGGGGTTAGTTACCTATCGATCATGCGTGGGTCAGATCCTTTATGGGTCATTGCAGGGGTTAGTTACCTATCGATCCTATGTGGGTCAGGTCCTTTGTGGGTCATTGCGGGGATTAGTACCTATCGATCCATTGTGGGTCCGACGGCTCAGATGAATCAGTGGCTATTTCTGATCATCTCTATCGTCATATGAAGAAGTATACCTGTGTGATCGGAATCTTGACTTCTTTCCATTGTGGGTTACGTATTACTTTCCTATGTAGAATGGGTTGTGTTTTTGTTTGTGGAATGGGTTTTACATGGGATTGGACGTTGGAGCGAACTAGAATTTATGACTTAGGTATATATATGGGCATATACCTAAGCAGTGTCTGATGTTACATTGTGATTGTATCTTTCCTTTGTGGATTATCCCTTGTGGATTCTGTGAGTCATTCGGGGGTCTAGGGGTCCCTACTGAGTAGCTTATAATCACCCCTTCACGGGCTACACCTGCACTATGTTATGTTGGTTACAGAAAATGGACATCACTGATCGTGGTTGAGGATTGCGGAGCAGCGGTACCTGGAGGTGGACCACTGGGCGGGACGTACTCGGAGCGGACGACTAGTCCTGAAAAACTGTGGAGGCTATCTGTACACACCCTTCAGGTGGGAGTTCCAGTGGATGGCTCGAGGCTGCTGATTTACTTTCAGTTGTTGTTTCCCTTTCTAGTTGTACCTTACTTTCAGTTTGGGTTTGTATTCTGGCCCACTTACTTTTCCGCACCTACTGTTGTACCCAGTTTTTACTTAGTGTTTACTTATGCTTGCTTACTCTGTGGTGTTTGTTTACTTTATAAAGGAAATGCCATCCCTTTTTACCAGGAATTATGCCTTGGTGCTATTCACCACCCCCTGGCCTATGGAAGGTGGCTTGGGGTAGTCACGACAAGGGCCCCGAGGACGGGTCGTGACAAATTGGTATCAGAGGAGTTCGGTTCTACCGTAGGACTTAGGACTCTAATATTTTTCTATGTGAAGCAATAGTGTTAAGATTATTCAGTGTGGTTATCAGTCCATGGAGTCCAGTGTTGGTGCGACGGCCAACGTTTCCGTACACCAGGGCCCTGACTTCCGATTTCTAACTTAATGCACGAAAACATTGATTGCATGTGTGTTACAAGTTTTCTTTGTGAATACTTTGTGTCAGCTCACCAGGTATATTGTTTTACCGTGGTGCACCTGTTTCTTTTCAGGGTGGACCCATGATAGAAGCCAGCTAGGGTTCCAAGAGTTGTGCGTGACGATATCCCACCGAGCGATGTTGCCTCGGTACAGGGCCCTCTGACAGTAGAGGCGTCAGTGGTACCGCTACCCGCTGATCCACCGATGCTACTAGCCCCAGCCGCTGACGATGCGCGTCGCCCTAGTGAACTGCACGAGTTTCAGGGACAGCAACCACCAAAGTTCCGTGGGTAGATGGACCCTCAGGCCGTCGAGGATTGGATGGAGGTAGTTGTACGGGTTTTCATGTTAGTGAGTACACCAGCATACCTCATGGTGATCCTAACAGCGAGCCTACTGCACTTGACAACAGGCAGATGGTGGAGCTTGATGCCCCGGTGCACGATGAGTCATCTCTCCTCTGCACGGACTTTCAGAGCCTCTTCCACTCGGAGTTCGTCCCAGCCACCCTCCGTGCGGTGAGCATCTAGGAGTTTCTACAGCTGCGGCATAGAAGCTTGACGGTCTCCTAGTACTCGGAAATATTTACAGATCTCTTGTGATACTCAACAAACATGGTAAGAGACCCATTTTTCTGGGCCCGGACCTTCGAGCAGGGATTGAGGCAGGAGATCAGTGCATCGCTGATCTCCCTCAGCATTCCGACACAGGCAAGGGTACTGGAACGAGCCCTTCTGATTAAGAGATTCCTTGCAGAGCCTGCATCAACAGTGAGACCTACAGCAGCGTGGTACGTAGAAGATTCCTCTGTAGCAGGCAGTCGACGGATGACTCATGGGTCCAGGCAGACCAGACCATTAGGCAGACGACCTTAGGACACTGGCTTCGCAGTGTGGGGCACACAGCGTGGTACCAGTCTTTTGAGAGGCATACAGTGCTAGGCATGTGGCGGGCAAGGCCACATGGCTCATGACTGCCTGACCCGTCGTGCCGAGAAGTAGCAGACGGTTGAGGGGCCACCCAGGCAGAGGCAGAGGGTCGACCGTGGTGGTCCGCATGGAGAAGGCTGATGAGGTAGAGGAGATGTCTGATCAGTAGGTGGTGGGAGACACTTTGAGGCTCTACCACCACCACCACTAGGAGGTCCACCTCGACCACAGAGAGTTGGCGGGCAGAGACAGGCACAACTCCAGGCAGCGGAGTCCTACAACCACAGTGCACCCGAGATGATTCAAGGTTCTATCATTGTCTATTCTACCCTTGCTTCAGTTATTATAGACATAGGAGTGAGTCATTCTTTCATAGCTGCTACCCTTATTCGGAGCTCGGAGATTCCGACATAGCCGTTGGCTCGATCCATACCGCTAGAGACTCATACGGGAGTAGACTCGACGATTACGCACTAGTGCCGGTAGTGTGAGCTTACTCTAGGAGGCGAGAGATTCAGCTGGGATCTTCTTGTAGCGGCGTTGAGTCCATACAACGTCATCTTGGTCAAGTATTGGTTATCCTCAGTCCAAGATATGATTGACTGTATTAGGCGCATGGTGTGGTGTGTACGCACCGATGAGAGCATGTTCACCTTCACTGGCGAGAAGGGAGCCTTTGTAGAAAAGGATGGACTTCCGTGAAAAAGATGACATCCCATCACTCATTAGTTTGCTAGCCTCATCCCAGGAGCAGTTGACGTGCAGAGTCATAGTTTTCTTACAATGGTGGATCAATATGCAGACGTTTTCCCCGACAACATTCCAGGACTACCTCCTCGCAGAGAGATAGAGTTTTATATTGATCTATACCCCGGGACAACCTCGATATCCACCCCAGCATATCGGATGGCTCTTGCCGAGCTTCAAGAGCTAACGGTATAGTTGGGGGACTTGCGGGGCAAGGGATTCATCTAACCCTGTGTGTCACCCTGGGCTTCACCGATATTGTTCGCCAAGAAGGCAAGCGGGAGCTTGCGACTTTGTGTCGACTATAGTCACCTGAACCAGGTGACAGTGAGGACCAAGTATCTTCTCCCAAGGATTTATGAACTCTTCGATCAGCTGAAGGGAGCACGGTGGTTCTCAAAGATAGACCTCAGGTCAGGCTATCATCAGCTCAGAGTTCGGGACGAGGACGTGCAGAAGACGGCCTTCAGATGTCGATATGGCCACTATGAGTTCTTTTTTATGCCATTCGGTGTAACCAATTCTCCAGCATTGTCCACAGGACTCATGAATAGGATCTATCAGCCATACCTTGATCGATTTTTCGTGGTCTTCATCAGTGAAATTTTGATATACTAGACCACTGAGGAGGAGCACGCCTACAACATCCGGGTTGTACTATACACACTCTGAGAGCTCCAGCTTTATGGAATGCTCTCGATGTGTCAGTTCTAGATACGCGAGGTCCAAATCTTGGGACACGTCATCTCTGAGGCGGGAGTTGTGGTGGACCTGCGAAGATCAAGGCAGTACTAGATTGGTAGCCACCTAGGAGCGTAACTGAGGTGTGGAGTTTCTTGGGTCTAGTTGGATACTACCAGAGATTTGTGTAAGACTTCTCAAGAGTTGCGGCAACACTCTCAGCATTGACGATGAAGGGGAAACCCTTTGTGTGGTTAGACAGATGTCAGCAAAGCTTCTAGGAGCTGAGACAGAGATTGACCAGCGCAGCTATCATGAGGTTGTCGGAGGAGGGAGTAGGGTATGTAGTCTACTACGATGCATCAGGAACCGGACTCGGATGTTTCCGGATGTAGGAGAGGGTAGTGATCACCAATGGATCACGTCCGTTGAGGCCGCATGATCAGAACTACGCTACCCATGACCTGGAGTTAGCAGGAGTGGTCTTCGCTCTGAAGACATGGTGACACTATCTGATGTGCGAGCGCTTTACAGTCTATTCTGACCATCAGAGTCTCAGGTACATCTTCTCTTAGAAGAACCTAAACATATAACAGTGGTGATGGCTTGATTTCCTCTAGGAATATGACATTGAGATAGTATATACTCCTGGGAAGTGGAACGTAGTAGCTGATGCTCTCCGCAGGAGGACATGCATTCAGCTACATGGGGAGGCGACAGAGCAGCTAGCCGCTTTGCAGATATCCTTCATGGATAGATATGGATCAGCCTTTTTTCAGTCACTCACAGTAACTCCTCCACTATTGTAGTGGGTCAGAGAGGCACAACATGGGGATGCTGACTATGAGACGCGGCATGCACAGATATCCACAGGACATGTACCTGATGGATTCTTCGTGGGAGGAGAGAACGACTTCCTTTTTAGAAGACGTACCTTGGTACCAGTTGATTTACGGGAGGAGGTGCTGAGAGAGTTTCACACTTCTCCTTTGGCAGTACATCATGGAGTGGAGAAGATGTACACGGATATCAGACGACAACACTGGTGGCTGGGCATGAAGAAGGCTTTGGCAAAGTTCGTTTCTTGATGCCTCACCTTCCAGCATGTGAAGCCAGAGCACCAGGTACCAGCAGGCTTGGTACATCCCTTGGAGGTCCCAGAGTGGAAGTGGGATGGAATATCTATCGACTCCGTGACTGGACATCCATGTTCTTCCAGAGGTCACGACTCCATTTGGGTGATTGTTGACTGACTCACCAAGTCGGCTCACTTCTTACCCATCAGAGAGTAGGGCTCAGTGGAGAGCTTGGGACGTCTCTATGTTTAGGAGATTTTACGGCTTCACGGTGTTCCATCATCTATTTTCTCTGAACAAGATGATCGCTTTACTTCTTGGCTTTGGAAGGGGTTGCATGAGGCATTCGGGACGCAGCTACGTCTGAGCACCGCCTTTCAACCTCAGACAGATGGTCAGACGGAGAGGACCATTCAGACATTTGGGGACATGCTCCGTGCATGTGTCTTCAACATTGGTCGTAGCTTGAAGGACCACCTACCCTTGTTGGAGTCCGCGTACAACAACAGCTACCACTCCACCATCGGGATGGCACCATACGAGGCGTTATACGTCCGACCTTGCAGATCTCCTCTGTGCTGGACAGACCCTGGGGAGTTAGCACTTGTGGGACCGGAGATGGTCCAGGCCATGACAGAAAAGGTCCAGGTCATCCAGGAGTGGATGAGAACAGCTTAGAGCCGGCAGAAGTCTTATGCTAATAGGAGGTGGAGGCCACTAGAGTTCGTGGATGGAGACCACGTCTTCTTGCGTGTCTCACCTCGTCATGGATTAAGGAGATTTGGCCGAGGCGACAAGTTATCTTCGTGCTTCATTGGACCTTTCCAGTTCCTCAGCAGGATTGGCGAGGTGGCTTATCGCCTGGCTCTACCACCTCAGTTGCACCAGGTGCACGACGTCTTCCACGTATCCTAGCTGAGGAGATACGTGCACGACCCGACGCATATCATTGACCATGGGGAGTTGGAAGTTGATGATGTAGAAACATTTTCAGAGGTCCCAGTGGAGATTGAGGATCAACAAGAGTGGGTCCTACGTGGACGGTCGATTCCTCTAGTGCACATTAGATGCTAGCACGGGAACCTCTAGGAGAGCACTTGGGAGCGGGAGGCTCAGATGCATACTCAGTTCCCACATTTGTTTCCCTAGTGTATGATGTCTCTTTACGGGGATGTAAATCACTGAGGTGGGAGTTATTTAAAGACCCGAAATATTCAAGGAAATTTTTTTCTTATTTTTATTGGGAATTTTTCAAGAACGCAGTTTCTAACGACACCTGATTCTGAGGCCCGGTTTTCCCGAAATCTTTTTCCAAAGTTTTTCTCAGGTACGTTTAGTGAACGAATGAGCGGGTTTCCTTAAGTTTTGAACTGGTGCTTGGAATCAAATTCCGAGGCATCGATGGAATCGCAGTGCCGGTATTTGCATAGAAACATCTTTTCCAGAGTTTCGTTTTCTCGGGTGTGGTTTTTAATTTTTGATGTTAAGTTAAGAAAAAAATTAAAAGTGGTACATTGATTCTTATTTTATTTTACTTAACATAATTTCAGTGGGTGATGTGGGACCCACAATATCCTACCCACTTGCTAGGATATTTTGTGAGGTGGGACCCACACGAGCCCCACAGTTTCTTTTCTTCTTAAGTGACGCACCCGCACCCCCTATTAATGGAGTCAAACCATGCGTTTATTCTGGTTAAGAAACACCTCATTAATGTGGTAGTTTAAGAGTTGAAATTAATTCACTTAACTGTTTCTTTCATTTTATAATTTTAAAACGTAAGACTTGTGAAATAAAAATAAGACAACTCTTATTTTTATTACGCTGGTGGTGTTGAGAGGGAAAAGATATTTGTCTCAGACTCTTGAAGATCTTTTCATCCTCGCGAAGAACTCGAAGAACGCCGGTTCCATGGAAATCCACGACGCATCTTCCACAACATTCCTTCTTCCACGACGCTTCTTCCACGATGCTTCTCCGCAACGCGACGATCCTCCCTCCGCGTTGCCTATTTTCGTGAAGAATCCTCACTCATCGAATTCGATGAGGTAAGGATTTATTTTATTTATTTTTCGTGAATTCTCTTGTTCCTTTTCATCTCTTTTATTGGAGCTACCTATAACCGCAATAACAGTAGGAGGTCGGACCGCACAAACACAGCCGACCCTCCTCTCCCTTTTGGTTGTTTGATATTGTTGCAACATGAGCAAGGAAACGCGGTGCCGAAGCACCGTGCATGAATTGTTAACGAATGGGGGAGAAGCGGTGCGCCGTCGCATCATGCCGTTGAAGACGAACCAAAGATGCGGTGCCTTCGGGCCATGCCGTTGATGATGAACCAGAGGCGTGGTGCCGACGCACCGCGCTTGTGAACCACAAAAGCACCGCGGCCGGAGCGGGGAAGCGACGGAGCAGGGTAACTGGTGGCCCGTTCTGGGCGGCCGATATCGGAGCAGGGGGACCGGGCTTGCCGGTCTCGTGGCGGCAGAAACCGACTTGCTGGAGTGGGCTAGTCGGACATTGGAAGAGCCAGGGGTCTGAAATCCCCGGCTGGCCGGACGCGAGCGGCCCCAATTATGGGGTCGCGGTTAAAACGAGCGAGGGGCAGCCCCCCCCCCCCCCAGTCTCCCAAACGGCATAGCCGTTTGGTCGAGCCACCTGGACAGCGCGCTGGGCTACGCCCAAGCGGGCCGGACCCGGAACCGGATCGGGTCGCCCGGTTCGGGCCGACCCTGGGGGTATTGGGCCGGGTCAGACCGGGTCGGACCGGGCCCGAACCCCCTATTACCGAACCTCTTTCGGTCTGTTTCCCATAAAATGATCTTCGTGCCTCTGATCGATGCACCATCAGTTTCGTAGCGATCCTTGCATTGAGACGGTCGTTTCGGTATATTAAACTCAGGGTTTTGGAGAACTTTGGGTTCAGCCGGGTTTGTTCGTACACGAAACCAACCGGGCCCTCGGAGCGGAAACACATATAACTTGAGCTCCGGACGTCTGATTGATGTGCCATCGACTTTTTTGGATTCCTCAAAGTGAGACGAACCTTTTGGATTACTTCGATCGAGGTTTGGATTCAGTTGGAGTACGGTCGGGTTGGTTTTAACTTAAAAACCAACCGGGACCCTGGGACGAAAAAGCTAATAACTCTCAGACCGGGCGTCCTATTGATGCGCCGTCTGTGACATTGAGTTCCTATGGACGATACGGAACTTTTGGATTCATCAACATTGGACTACATGTCAGTTGATCTATTAGCCCTTCGGCTCGTGGAGCGGACCCTCCCAAACGAGCTTGCTGTGTGCGGGAACCCTAGAGATGACTGCGATGATGACGACAACTGTACAGAAATCCACTGTGTATTTGACGGAGACGACTATAACACTCAGAAATCCTACGTGGATCAGTCCTACTGATCCTATGTGGGTCTGATCCTATGTGGGTCACCGCTCAGCGGTCCTGTGTGGGCCAACGCCTACAGATCTTGTGTGGGTCTGATCCTGTGTGGGTCATTGCGGGGGTTAGTTTCCTATCAATCCTGTGTGGGTCAGATCCTTTTGGGTCATTGCGGGGGTTAGTTACTTATCGATCCTGTGTGGGTTAGATCCTTTGTGGGTCATTGCGGGGGTTAGTACCTATCAGTCCTTTGTGAGTCCGACGGCTCAGATTAATCACTGGCTATATCTGATCATCTCTATCTTCATACGAAGAAGCATACCTGTGTGAGCTGAATCTTGACTTGCTTTCCTTTTTTGGTTACATTTTTCTTTCCTATGTGGAATGGGTTGTGTTTTCCTGTGTGGAATGGGTTGTACTTGGGCTCAGACGTTGGAGAAAACTGGAATTGATGACTTAGGTATATGTATGGGCATATACCTAAGTAGTGTCTGATGTTACATCATGATTGTATCCATCCTTTGTGGATTATACTTTGTGGATTCTGGGAGACCTTTAGGGGTCTCAGTATGCCTACTCAGTAGCTTATAATCACCCCTACACGGTCTATGCCCGCACTACGTTGTGTTGGTTACAGATGAAGGACATCGCTGATCGTGGTCGAGGCTTGCGGACCAGGTCGGTACCTGGAGGTGGACCAGTGGGCGGGACGTACGCGGAGCGCATCGCTGGACCCGAGGATCTGTGGAGGCTATCTGTACCCACTCATCAGGTGGGAGTTCTAGTGGACTGCTCGAGGCTGCATCTTTACTTTCAGTTGTGGTTTTCCCTTTCCAGTTATACTTTACTTTCAGTTTGGGTTTGTATTTTGGCCCACTTTCTTTTCTGCACCTACTGTTGTACCTAGTTTTTACTTAGTGTTTACTTCTACTTGCTTGCTCTGTGGTGTTTTCTTACTTTACAAAGGCAATGCCTGCCCTTTTTACCGGGAATTACGCCTTGGTACTAGTCTCCCGCCCCTGGCCTATGGAAGGCGGGCATAGGGTAGTCACGGCACGGGCCCCGACGACGGGTCATGACAATTATAAAAGTAATTATTTTTTAATCAGTTAATATGAAATGAAACAAAAAAATTGATTACAATGTTGTAGTTATTATGGAAAAATTTAATTTATGCCAATAAATGGTATTTATCATATTAAATTAAATTTATCAGTAGTAGTGATAAATTTTTGTGAAATGTAAATAATATATATTCATTAAAATATTTATATATTATTCAAATAATTTTTTACGGAATAAAATAAAATAATTTTAATTTTAGTCCTACTGATATTTCATTTTCTAAATGATTAATTGGCACACTTTTATTCGAATACAAGTTTGAAAACGTTTTTTTGACTATTTTTTGATTTTTCTTTGAAAATGTAAAAATAATATTTGAATTCCATGAATTAATATTCTACAGGTTATTTTCTTCAAAGAAGATTCATTTCTTGATAAATTGTGAAATTAAATAATTTTAAAAGAAAACTGGATTTCCATCTAATATATTTAGATGGTAAAGCTAATGTATAAATGGGGTTCATATTATTATTAGTTCATTAACATACTAATAAATACAATTTAGTTAATTTTAATCAATTTATAATTAATATTGTATATAAAAACATTTCTATTTGTGAAGAGTTTACTTTAAACATAGTTTTTTCATCCCATTTCAGAGATAATGTTAAATTAAATTCTCCAACTTATGTGATTTAAATTTGTAAAATAGATTAAATATTTGGAATAATAATTAATATTAGTTCATGTTATGTTTTCTTGGTTTGTGAAAATTATATTATTGACTATAGAAAAAATAATTTTTACGATAATGGTTAAAATTAGTATACATAGTTTTTAAATAATAACATAATTATACAACATGTATATGAAAATTGTAAAAAATCCATTAGATGATAACTTTTTTATCATTTCCCATCGTTGATTGAACATATAAAATTATAGGAGACACATTGTGTTTGAGATACATCTCTAATGTGTTTTTTTATTTACAAAAACATCACTCCAACTAATATATAAAAGGTCACTCATCCCCCTCACTTCTAAAAACCACTAACTCTCATTCACTCATACAACCCCTACAAAAATTGTCTCTCAAATTCCCCCATATTAACCTAGATTACTCAATTTATACATAAATAATACTATTGAAGAGATTCTGTGAAATCATTTCAGATATATCTAATAAATATAAGAATTGAAATTGGTTAAATAATTTCACAAATAATGGTCAGAGAAATTAATTTCATGATTTTTATTTTTGAGAAATATGAAATATTCATCAGTTTTTTATTTTGTGTGGTTTATATACTACCATATGTCATGTTATTTCATGAATTTTGTTTTTATCTAATGATAATAAATGTATTAATATATGAAATTTTTTCATGGGGATCATGCTTTATAAAAAATAAAAAAAATTATGAGGATTTTCTGAAGACCCGGAATTTTTGAGGAAAATATTTTCTTAAATACATTGTAATTTTACGAGTTTGAAAAAACTGTTTGTGTGTGATTTTGAGGCCCGGTGTGCACAGAATCAATTTCTGATTTTTTGTTCAGGTACGTTCTATAAGCTTACGAGCGGGTTTTTATAACATTTGAACCGATGCTCGAAATTGAAATCTAAGGGCACAATTGAACTCACAATGCCAGTATTTGATTAAGACGACTTTCACTTCGATGTAAGTGAGTCGAGAATAAAAGTAGGATTTTTTGTTTTAATGTAAAAAGTATAAGAAAATAAAATGAGAAACAATTTATTTTATTTGAACCTCCATTTGGTGTGTGGTGGTTAAAACCTCCTCCTGGAGGAAGGAGGAGGGACCACCAAACCTTAACCTCCCATGAGAGGTAATGGTGGTGGGGCCCACATGAACACAACCACCCATGAGAGGATTAATGTGGTGGTTACCACACGGGCTAAATGACCCCTTTTAATGGGAGGAGAGTATAACCTCTCAAATCTCCCTCATTAATGAGAGAGAGCCTCTTGATCAACCCTTAATTTATTTGGTGCCAACACCCCAATTAGTTCATGCCAACACACGTGAATTGTTGAGGTTGATCCTCTGAAAATAATTCTTTGTATTTAATTTGTGCTAATGAAATACAAGACAAACTAATCTATTATTTGGAACAACGATTTAACCTGGGTGAATGAAGGGAATGCTCTCAATGAGGAACCTCACTGTCCAACAAAGAACGCGTTCTTCTTCCAATGAAGAATGTTGGAGACAGATCCCATCGATCTTCTTCCCCAGACACCTACCAATGTGGAACCACTTACACAATAGTCATGCGAATTCGGGAGTGGACGACTGTGACAGACGTGATGAGCTATAACATTATCTTATTCCCTCTACATTACCATCGACATCCAAAAAATCAAATGTAGCGGGATTAAATTCATTTGAGTGCCTTGTTCTTCCCACTTTTTTTTGATAATGAAGGTTGTTGAGATTCGTTCTTAGGAATCATTTACTATCACAATAAATGTGGAGGATACATGCCAACCTAACATGGCCCGATATCCTCTATCGATTTTCATTCGTGTGGTGTTCTTCGGCATGGAGACATATCAACGATGAGGAGATGAAGGTGGAGACAACAAAGGTTGTGCATCCTACGGCCTCCAAGAACTGCGTCGGCCTAAGCTGCGCCGAACCAGCCTGCCCGACCACCTTCTAGCCACTGGCCTGTCGGGCCGCACCCTGCCTGTCCCCTCCCGTCCACCCAGCCGTCCAGCCCAGCTCCTTCTCGGCCACCTGCTGACCTACCCGACATGTAGTACCCCAAGTTTCTGGTACGTAACCCATGTTTTAGGCTTTTTATGTACGTGAATAATATGAGAAATTGTTTTAAAATATGGGAGACTTTTACGGTGTTAATGGGAAAATGGTGGTGCTGCACGGGCTTCACACGGTTTGCCCAAACTATGCAAATGCCATGGAGGTGGTGGTCACCCGAACAAAGAAGACCGCGTGGTCTATGCATGGTTTGGGCAAGCCGTGCGAGGAGGCCATGCCATGCACCCCTTCCAAGCAGTGGCTACCACACAGTTAACTCACAATTTTCCTAGCCGTGTGAAGTAACCGTCTACAGGGTCAAAATAGATCCTATTATTAAGATTTTAATCCTTTTTATCATTAAAACATATCGTTTTTGCACCTATACAGCCCTACCTTGGGATTTCACTCTGTTGAAGGTGGGAGAGCACTTACCAAGAGTTTTGGAAGCAATCAGGAGGGTTTCCTTGGCGTTAAGAGGCCGGTTGATCGAGGTAAGTATTCCTTCCACTAGTTTTCTTAGATCTCTTTCTTCCCTCTTGATTGATCGTTAGATCTACGACCATGGTAGGTATATCTATGGTAGTGGATGACTTTTAAGTAGGGTTTTGGATTTTTTTGGTATTAGGGGAAGGAATCTAAAGTGGTTTCAGGGAGTAGTTGACTCGGTTTTGTTGGCGTTATTCGTCTTTGGGTTGGTTCCACCCAATCTATTGAGGGATGAGGATTCACTCTCGACTTCTATTGTTAGTTTTGATTGTCACAGTTTTAAATTGTATTATTTTAATATTTTTGATTGTGAAATTCCTGGAATAATTCTTATTTTAAGATTATTTTTGGTTTTGATGGAATGGTGAGATCTTGGTGAATTGTTGTGAAATGTGATTTGGCATTTTGAATTTAAAATGTCGATTTTAAATGATGGATTTGCTGGAATGCTAAATGGTTTGATGAAATATGGGTTCTCAATAAAAAGGGGTGTTTTATTGAAATGATTTGAATTTTTTGAACATGCTTGGTTTTTATGGAAATGGTTTTCAATAAAATGCATTTTATTGAATGGATGGTTTTGGCATGATTTTTCTAAATGTGTGGTGTGTGTTCGTGTTTCATATATGAGGCTTGGTTGAAATAGGACCTTGTTCTTGGTTCCAAACGTTTAATGGCACATGGGACTTTTATGTATGAGGCTTGGTTTAAATATTACCTTGTGCTCGGTGCCAACGGTGTAATGGAACATGGGAAACAACAACCTCGTGATTAATTGGTAGACTGACAAGAAACAGCTCATGAGTATTCAACTGTCAAAACCAATCATGCACGGTTGATTTCATGGGTTTGTGAAATGGTTGGGTTTCTAAAAAGGGATATTTTGAAATGGTTTGAAAGAATGTTTGGTTATTTTTCATGAAAAAAATAACATTTTGGAAATTGGATTCAAATGAAATTGGATGTTTTTGGATATGATTGGTTGTGGAATATTTTTTATATCTTGTTATAAAAACTTCCGAGAAATTGTTTTATATAACAGTTTTATATAAATATTGGATAACTTTTCTATACTAGGGGCATGAGTAGGGATGTCATTGTGAAAAACCTACTATGTTTTATACTCACCCCTTCTTTGTCACTTTGGTGCTTTTGAATATGTCATCTTCCGGGACATAGGTGAAGGAAAAGTATCTTATAGATAGTGGTTCGTGGTGATGCTTGGGAGGTGTAATGGTGCTTGGTGCATGGAGCTCAGTGTGGAGTCGTAGAGAGTGTCTCAACTTGTTTGGGTATTTTCATTAGTTTTCGACATGGTAATCTAATTTTGTGTTGATTTGTATTAGTGGTGGAATATTATACTTCTATTTTGGAAATTCATGAGTTGGATTTTGGATTAACATGAATCATATAGTGGTTGTTAGTGATGGTTTGGTTGGTTTATTTCTCAAATGGTAAATCCTCCCCCACATGCATTGAAACCCTTCAACATTTATTTCAATCCATTTGCGTCTTGGGGATGTCGCTTAAGGCTATATAGCCCTCACCACATCCTCAAGCCAATGAGGTAGGGGAGGGGTGTTACAAATGATATCACCTTTTTCGGTCCTCAACAAACAAGTGGTCATCAATGTTCTTGGTACTGGAGTTGAAAATCATTCTTGACTATTCCTTGGGTCGAAATATTAGAAAATATTAGGATCTTCGGAACTTGAAATGTTTAACATAAATGGATTTAGCTATCCCATTTATAATGAACTTCAAGTTACTAGGGTGTTTGGTACATAAGTGTTTTGAATACACTTCTAGAATGTTGGAAATCTAATTTTTATGGCTTTAGCCCAGGTGTTGGGTACATAGGTTTTCCAAAAATGTTTGAACATGGGAAAAAGGCTATTTTGAGATCAATTTTTTTGATAGATAATGTGATAGAATTTGAATTCTAAGAAATCAGTTTCTAGAGAGTGATATTGTTGGAGGTTTTTATTGGATTAGAAAATGGCACCTGATTGGCTTTGTCGGAACCAACCCGAAGAAGCTGTCGAGAACATGGTTTCACATGAACCACGTATCAACCAAGAGTTGGTTCAGAGTATTTTCTATGATTTTCAAGATGTGGATACGGGGAACTAGAGGAATTAACCAAGGCATGTGGATCATACCATCCAGTCATGAAGCAGAATCCACCAACCTTTCTGGGTGATGCTCAACCTGAAAAGGAAGAGGCGTGGCTAAGTAGGATGAATTGTATCTTCAACATCATCAGCACACCATCAAATATCAAGGTCATGTTGGTGATGTATATGATGGAGGATCTTGCACAACAATGGTCGGTGCTAGTGGTGCTGGATAAGGTGGATAAAGGCATGGGATAGGAGGAATTTGATGTGTTGTTCAATAAACAATTTTATCCTCACACATTCAAGATCCAGAGGATGACAAAATTTTTTAGCCTGAAGCCAGAGAATCTCTCTGTCGTGGAGTGTGCGGATAAATTCATGAATTTTGTGTGCTTTTCACTGGAAGTTGATGCATGTGTGTCGCTGAAGGAACACATCTTCGAATCAGGGTTGCGACAGTAGATTCACCTGAAGATAGCCAGGCTCTGTATTACGGATTATACGGAGATAGTAAAAAGTTCAACAGTAGCTTAAAGAGACATCTCAAGAGTTATGGGAGGAGTAAGAATAATGATATCCATGGGAATGGGTGCGAACTCTAATCTTGTGAACAAGCATAAGGGAGACACCTACTTACAAGGTGGGAGTGTGAATCACAATCAGAAAGCTAGATCGGTGATTCTTCATCCACGAACCATGATGAATGCTGGGTGTTTTCAATGTGGCGTGATTGATGACATGAAATGAGAATGTATAGAACCACATAGAGCATGCCACAATTGCAATAAGAAGGGGAATCTTTAGCGATATTGTCGCAGTGATCCACGATCGGGTGTTCGTGACACTTCTCAGGTGTCGCAAGCATCTTATGACTCGACAGGTAAAGGAAAACAAAATCAGTCTTGTCAGCATAACAGATCTAGCCATGGTGTTTCTCTAAATACCATGACACCTCAACTAGGTCAATCTCAGCAAGGCAACAAGGAGAATAGTGCATCCACGAATCCATTATATGGAGATGAGTAGATGATGGTCGATGATCAGGCTGGACCATCTATGGTGAGAGGTACTATTATTTTGAATTCTACACTTGTGAAAGTGCTCTTTGAAAATGGTGCATCACATTCCTTCATTGCTTCTCGTGCTGTTGACTTTCTATGTTTAAAACTGGAAATGATGCCTTCTGTTTTGAAACTAAAAACTCTTCTTGGTGAAAGAGAATGTTAAGACTTTGTGTATATAGCATGTGGTATAATTGTTGATGGAGATGAGTTAAAATGGGACTTATCGATGTTGGACATGGATTTCTATGATGTAATCTCGGGTATGGATTGGTTGACAATGTTTAAGGCTCACATTGTATATTATAGGATAATGATTAGTTTCATGACATGGGACGGAATAAACCATCTATTCAGAGGTGAGAGGATGGTAAAGAATGGTGCAAAGATAATGTTGGCACCAATGGTGGGAATGATCTCATATCAACTGGTAGCCTTTAAATTTGAAAAAATTGAAGAGATTTGGGAAAATAGTTTTCTAACTATGGTGGATCAATTTCTAGATGTCTTTCCCAAGAACATCTCAGGGTTACCACCTCTAAGGGAAGTGGAGTTTATGATTGATCTCATTATGGGGACATTCACTATTTACCTTACTTCTTATAGGATGGCACCAGTAGAGTTATGGGAATTGAAAGTTCTGTTATATGATCTAGAAGGAAAGGGTTACATTCGGACAAGTTCATCTCCATGGGCAGTATTGATTTATTTGTGATGAGGGAAGATGGAACTCTACGACTGTGTATTGATTATCATAATTTTAACCAAGTTATGATAAAGAATAGATATCAACTTCCACATATTGATGATCTATTTGATCAATTAAGGGGAGCCCAGTGATTCTCCAAGATTGACTTGCGATCAGTATATCACCAATTGCTAGTCCAGAAGGAGGATATTCCAAAGACAGATTTCAAGAGCAGATATGGCCACTACAAAAATGTAGTCATGCCTTTTGGTTTAAAAAATGCACTTGTTGTCTTCATGGCTTTGATGAATAAGATATTTTAGTGATATCCCAATTCTTTTGTTGTCCTATTGGTGGAAAATATCTTATTGTATTCAAAATCAATGATTGAGCATGAGGTGCACCTGAAAGCAATGTTACATATCTTGAGAGATCATCATTTGTATTCCAACTTGTCAATGTGTAATTTATGGATACAATAAGTACATTTCCATGGCCATGTAATTTCTAAGAAACTTGTTCATGTTGATCCTAAAATGATTGAATCCCTTATCTCATGGAAACCACCAAATAATGTGTTCGAGATACAAATATTTCTTGGTTTAGCTGGTTTCTACCGACACATTGTGCATGATTTCTCACGACTAGCTCCACCAATGATAGCTCTGACAAAGAAGAATTCTCCATTCCAATGGATAGATGAATTTCAAAAAACATTTCAGGAAAAAAAATTTCACCTTACATCAGCACCTATCTTGATATTACTAGAATCAAGACACGGGTATGTGGTGTACTGTGATGCTTCGGGGTCAGGATTGGGTTGTCATATCATGCAAGCAGACCATGAAGTTTCGTATGGTTCATGGAATACGAGGGTTCATGAGAAGAATTCCCCAACACATGATTTGGAGTTGGCTACAGTCGTCCATGCTTTGAAAACATTGAGACATTATCTCTTTGGTCAGATATTAACTGTGTTTACGGATCACAAAATATTGAAACATATTTTCTCATAGTGAGATATGAATCTGAGGCAAAAGGGGTGGATGGAGAATCTATAGATGTTCAACTATGAATTGATGTGCACACTGGGAAAAGTAAATTTAGTGGCGGATGCATTGAGTAGAGAGTCATATGCTTAGTTCCGAATGAAGCATCAGATTAATGGAAGTTGATGTCTGTCCTAGCATGCATGCATGTGGAATGTGGATATCTAGGTGAAGAGGCTGTTTTCTTTTCAGTGACACATCTTACTGATTTAGTAAATATGGTCAAAGTAGCACAGACATATGATGCAGAATGCCTGGTTGTAAGTTCAAAACTCAATTGTGGGGAGACCATTGATGGCTGGAAACTTGATGGGAGTTCAGTTTTGTGTTTCAGTGATTGGATGTTTGTACCTATGGTTTGTCAGGAATAATACTATCATTCATACACCATTCAAGATGGGTTGTACACCCAGGTACACAAAATATGTATAAGGCGTTACAGGTACAGTTTTGTTGGCGAGGCATGAAAAGGAAGGTGGTTGAGTTCGTCTCATTGTGCTTAACATGTCAACAGGTTAAAACAGAGCATCAGAGACTAGCTAGTATGTTACAGTCCTTACCTATCCCTGTGTGGAAATGGGAATAGATAGCAATGGATTTTGTTATAGGTCTTCCATGAACGGTCCGGAAACACGATTCCATTTGGGTGATAGTGGATCATGTAACCAAGTTATCCCAATTCATCCCTATTCATGAAACTCATATGGTGGAAGATCATTCAAAAATATATAACTGAGAAGTGGTAATGAATAATGGTGTACCGTTGTCTATAGTAATAGATAGAGATACAAGGCTCACATATTGATTCTAAAAATCATTACAGCAAGCCCTTAGAACTTAGTTGACCATGAGAATTGTGTATTATCCTCAAACAGATGGTCAATCTGAGTGGATGATACAAATTTTGGGAGATATGTTGTGGGCTTGTGTAATGGATTTTGGTGGATCATGGGAAGAGAATATATACATAGTGGAATTCTCATACAATAATAGCTATCATGCCTTGATATGGATGTCTCTGTTTGAAGCATTGTATGGGCGTCCTTGTCGTTCTCCAATATGCTATGTGGAAATGGGTGAAACATCACTAGTCGGGCCAAGCCTTAGCCAAGTGACAATGGAGAATATCTATTTCATTATAAAGTGAATGGAGATGGCTCAGAGTCATTAGAAATATTTTACAGATCACCATCAAAGACCATTGTCATTCCTTGTGGGTGATCTTGTATTCATGAGGATCAATCCAAGTTTTGGACATCGTCGTTTTGGAAAGATGGGAAAGTTATCTCCTAGATACAGTAGCCCTATTGAGATACTGGAATGGGTTGGAGAGGTGGGATATTGGTTGGCATTACCACCATTGTATAGATTGGTGCATAATGTGTTCAATGTATCTCAGATCAAAATGTATCAGCCTGATCTGGACCATGTGATCATATGGGATCACATTGACATAGAGCAAGATGCTTCTATAAAACATATCTCAATGTAGATTGTGGATAGTCAAAAGAATGTCTTGTGTTGAAAAATTATCCGTCTAGTGTAGGTTAAGTGGAAACATGGTCAGATTCAGGATGAGACTTGGGAACGCGAGAAAGAGATGAAAGAGCAATGGACAAAACTCTTTCTTGAAAGCGATGGTTTTCTACTTTCCGAGGATGGAAAGGCCAATGATGGGGAGAATGTAGTACATCTAGTTTTTGGTATGTGACCCTTGTTTTATGATTTTTATGTACGCTAAGAATATGAGAAATGGTTAGGATAGTTTGGAGACTATTAAGGTGTTATAGGGAAAAAAGTGGTTACGCATAGGTTTCACATAGTTTTCCCAAACGGTGCGGAATCCAAGCAGGTGGTGGTAACCTGGACTGAGGAGACCACACAGTGTGTGCACGGTTTGGGAAAACCGTGCAAGGAGGTCGTGCAGAGCATCCCTTCCAAACGGTGACTACCACATGGTTAGTGCACGGTTTGCCTTGCTTTGCTGACTAACGGTGCACAGGGACAAATTTGATCCTATTTTTAATGATCTAATCTGTCTTATCACTAAACCCACTATTGTTTTCACCTAGACATACCTACCTCGGGATTTCTCTCTGGTGAAGGTGGGAGAACACTTAACAGGAATTTTAGAAGCGATCTGGAGGGTTGCCTTGGCGTTTAGAGGCCGATTGATCAAGGTAAGTCTCTTTTACTTTATTTTTCTTATATCTACTTCATCCCTCTTGATGGATCCTTAAATATATACCCAAGGGGGGTAGATATAAGTTAGTCGAGGACCATTACGTCGGTTTTTGGTATTTTTTGTACTAGGGGATGGAATCTAAAGAGGTTTTGGGGAGTAGTTGACTCAGTTTTGTTAGCATTATTTGTCTGTTGGTTGGTTCGCCTAATCTGTTGAGGTAGGAGGCTTTAGTCCCGACTCCTCTTGTTAACATTTATTGGATTAGTTTAAAGTTGGTTTATTTGAATAGTTTTGATTTTGAAAAGCATGGAATAAATCTTATTTAGTGATTATTTATGGTTTTGATGGAATGATGAGATCTTGGTGAATTGTTGTCTAATGTGATTTGGATTTTTTAATTTAAAATTTTGATTTTAAATGAATGATTTTCTGGAATGGTAAATGGTTTTATGAAATATGGGTTTTTAATAAAAAGGTGAGTTTTATTGAAATGAATTGAATTGGTTGAACACACATGGTTTTGATGGAAATGGTTTTCAATAAAAGGTGTTTTATTGAAAGGAAGGTTTTTTCATGATTTTTGTGAATGTGTGCTGTTTTTTCATGTTGCATATATGAGGCATGGTTAAAATAGGACCATGTTCTTAGTGCCAAATGTTTAACAGCACATGGGACTTTTAAGTATGAGGCTTGGTTGAAATATGACCTTGTGCTTGGTGCCAAAGGTGTAATGGCACATGGGAAACAATTACATTGTGACGGCTTGGAATATCTTCGAGAAACCACTCATGAGTATGGAACTATCATAACGAAGCATGCATGGTTGATTTCATTTGTCTGTGAAATGGTTGGGTTCCTAAAAATGGAAATTGTGAAATGGTTTGAAATCTTGTTTGGTTATTCATCTGTAAAAAAATAACTTGTTGGAAATCGGTTTCAAATAGAGTTTAATGTTTTATGATATGATTGGTTGAGTAATCTTGTTTATATCTTATTATATACTATTTTGAAAATTTGTTATATATAACTGTATTTTATAAATGTTGGATAACTATTTT
This sequence comes from Viscum album, assembly GCA_963277665.1. Taxonomy (NCBI): domain Eukaryota; kingdom Viridiplantae; phylum Streptophyta; class Magnoliopsida; order Santalales; family Viscaceae; genus Viscum; species Viscum album. Next base: position 1,751,346,510 of record OY728164.1, read on the forward strand.
ATCCTAGTAGTGTGAGTAGGTAAGTCATAGGGGAAAACCTTCTGGGTTTTATACTCACCCTTACTTTGGCACTTTGGTTCTTTTGAAGATGTCATCTTCCAGGACAGAGGTAATGGAAAATAATCTTATTGATTGTGGTTTGTGGTGATGCTTGGGAGATGTGAAGGTTCTGGGAGCATTGAGATCGGTGTGAAGCTGTGGAGAGTGTCTCACCTTTTTTAGGTCTTTTGATTAGTCTTCTGCTTGGTACTCTGATTATTTGTTGGTTTGTATTTGTGGTGGGACAGTGTAGTTCTATTTTGGTAATTCATGAGTTGGATTTTGGATTAACATGCATAATATAGTGGACTTTAGTGATGGTTTGGTTGGTTTATTTCTCAAAGGGTAAATCGTCCCCCACTTGCATTGAAACCCTTCGGCATTTATTGTCATCCTTTGGCATCTAGGGTATGTTTCATAAGGACAAGTAGCCCTCACCACCCCCTCAAGCCAATGAGGTAGGGGAAGGTCGTTACACGGAGCAATCATGTCTACCCCGCAGGCCTGCACAGGTTGCAACTCGGCATGCCCTGCTGCCCTATCGACTATCCCATTCCTCCTCCCTCCTTACCCCGCCTCCCCACCGGACTGCCCAGGCCACCACCCAGCCAGCCCGACCGAGCCACACCGGCCTCCCGGATCGTCCCGCGGACTCCCTCGTGGCACAATTGGCCAAACTGGCTCACCCTCCCTGGCCGAACCACGCAATCCACGCCCCTTGTGTCGCAGGACGAACCAAACCTGTCGCGCCCTCTAGGCCAATCCAGAAACCTTGTTGTGACCTCCGGGCCGAACTGCACACGTGGCCTGCTGAGTTGGGGCCAGCGGGCTGAGCTAAACCTAACATGCTAGCCAGCCCAATGGGCCGGTCTAGACCCAACAGGAATGACTGGGTCGACCCAAACTGAGTCAGACCAGACTAATACAGGCTGAGTTGGTCCGAACGGGTCGGACCAGACCCAGGCCCACTTCCAACCTTTACATTCATTAGGCCATATATTTGACTTCTATTGACTATTTGATGGACTGTCAGTAGCACTAGTAATATTGTAACTTAGAGGTCCCTTTGTTTATACACCACTAGAGTTCGAGGTAATGTTGACATTCGGTCAGGTTGGGTTGTACACAAATCCAACGAGGCCCTCGGGACTAAAGAGCTAATAACTCACAGATCAGGTGTCTGATTATCGTGATGTCTATTGCGTTGAGACCCCTATGACAAAGAAGACATTTGAGAAACTTTTATGAGGGATTTTGTGATAGTTGTAGTATCGACCAATGCCTTGTGGAGCAGATCTTCCAGAGACGAGCAGACATTTGTGAGGGAACCTAGTAGTTGGATGAGACCTGATGACTACTGACCTATTTGACATGGAGTGATTCGACTAGCCTAGTGGGGATCACCATAGTGCCGTTGTAGACCCACGGTGGGGAGCACCTTTGTGTGAGCATGGCATACCCACAGTACTCAATAGGAGGAGTACAATAGCAGGCTACGAGGGGTAGTGCCTCCCTATGACGCGACAGACCCATAGTTGAGAGCACCTCTATGTGACCTAGTAGACCCACAGTACTCGATAGGAGGAGTACCTCAACAGTCCAAGGATAGTGGGAAGCACCTCTGTGTGACACGACAAGCCCACAACACTCGATAAATGAGGATTACCAGAGAAGAAGAGGTTTCAACTATGTGATTGAGGATGTATCATGATACTTCCCCTAGAATTAAATCCTGGTTAGAGCTGAGTCAGTAATTTTTGTTTTTATCTCATCATTGAGATGGATTATTTGGTAACTTAGGTATCTTTATGGGAATAAACCTAAATGAATTTATCTATTGATTTCATACATTGTGGTTGATATTTGTTGGATTTTGTGAGACCATGAGGGTCTTGGGGTCCCTATTGAGTATCTATATACTCACCCCTGCACGGTCTATGCCTACACATCATTGTGTTGTTTGTAGATTATAGATAATGCTGACTGAGGATCAGAGTAGCAGGAGTGGACAATACCTAGAGGTGGACCTAACGAAGAGTCGGTTCATGGAGGGGACTGACAAACAAGGACTGTCGAGTAGGCTATATATACCTACCCTTTAAGTAGGAATCCTCGATGGATGCCTTAGTTTCTTCTCTACATTTTCATCAGTTGTACTTGTTTTTCAGTTGTACCAGTACTTTCTGGATGGGAATGTACTTCCGGAACCTTTTACATTTCATCACTCCTTCGTATACAATTTTTCTTAGTGTTTTACTTCCATATCGTACTTTGTTGTGTGTGTTTACAATTAATAAAGGCAATATCTTCCCATTTTTTGATATTTTAGCTTTTGGTGCTAGTCGCCAGCCCCTGGACAATGGAAGGAGGGCTGAGGGTAGTCACAACATGGGACTCGAGGGATGGTTTGTGACAAATGGGTATCATAGGAGTCAGTTCAACAATAGAACATAGGACTCTGATCATAATTTTCTATAAAGAAATAGTGTTAAGGTTACCGAGTGTGGTTTTCAGTTTAAGGAGTCATATATTGGTGCAGAGACCGACGTATCCATACACCATGACCCTTACATCTAATTTCTGACTCATTTCACAAACATACTAATTGCGTGTGTGTTTTCAAAAAAAATTCATTATTTTATCTCAACCAGGTCAGCTCACAAGGAATAAGCTTTTGACCAAGTTGCATCTATTCAGGATGCTTCCATGCAGACAATCACTTAGAGTTCCGAGAGAGTACACGATGATGGAACACTGAGAGACGAGGCTCCGATGTAGAGCTCTATGACTATGTTAGAACCTTCAGGTTGTGTACCAGTAACACCACCACCCATTGGGCAGCAGATGCAACCAGCCCCACTGGGGTATGGTGCACACCTACTAAGCGCATTTCACAATTTCTAGTGGAATAGGAGTCTGAGGTTAAGAGGCAAGACAAATTCCCAAGCCGCAGGGGATTGGCTAGAGGCGATTTCTAGAGTTCTCCGCCTAGTTGAGACACCCGTAGAGAAGATAGTTAACTTAGATACATGTTTTTTCCACTGAGTGACCATGATGTTGGTCCGTATAGTGATGAGGCTTCGGTATGTGGATCGTTGCCCGAGATTGTACCTTCATCTAGTGTGTCATCAATATCATTGGATGTTGGTCAGTAGTTACATCTGACGGTACCAGTAGATGAAACATGTCAGCTTAGTGCCTTACACATGTTTCTGCATCAAACACCCCTCAGTTTACCAGGCGAGCCCGACTCACAGCTATTTGAGGACTGGCCTAAGGATGTTGTTGAGTGTTCTCTAGTGCTTTTACAACTTCATCATGATGACATGTCAGTAGCTGAGAATTCATCGAGGTGTACCGATCATTCCCAGTACTCGATGAATACGTTACAATTGGTGCATTGGGGATCAGACTACCGAGCGAGGTGTGTTTTTGGACATCTAATCCAACACCTTTTCTCTAGATGCTAGAGAGAACCTTTGATGATTGAATGTTCTTTGGATGATCAGATACAACCAGTGAGTGTTAGAAGTGGGAAAACATGAAACTGGTGGCAGTCTTAGAGACTTTAGCATGTAAAATGTTTCGAGAAAATGATGTGTTAATGACATATGAATCTACAAGTTAAAAGACATGGGAGTAGAGCTAGGAGATCCGAATGAGGTGGTATACATTTTGACATGTTACAACCACCCGCCATTGTAGTCCCTGTCCAGTTAAGGGAGCTGGATGGCAGGGGAAGAGAGTTTCTACATGCGGTAAAGGAGTGTGACCCAAGGGCTCTAGGAATGATTAGAGGTATAGACTGTGTCTATTGATAGCTGTTGTATCAATACACATAGGTACCAATCACTCCTTCCATCCATGAATCATATCCATGACCTAAGGTTCCCAGATAAATTGTTGACATGACCCTCACATCTGGAAATTACTTTTTAGAGGAGACTCGATAATCATACTTAGGATAATGGTGTGATCTGACCCTTGAGGTGAGAGTTTTGATTGGAACCTCTTGGTGGAATCATCATGGATGTATGTCGTTAGTTTGTTTATGGACTGGGAAACAACATTTCATACACATATTTACAGTATTAGGAAAAATGGTTGTGGTTTATTTACAACATTGGGATGAGGTTTTTCTTAGTTTGCGAAAAAGGGAACCTAGATAGCACAGGTTAAACTCATTCATTATAGGGTCCAGCCAATCACTATTGATTTGGCCAGCCTTACCCTCATGGAAGCATGAATTTTGAGTTTTTAGTTCCAAAAAGGCATGATAGACCATGGGGACATCTTATCAAAATATGTTTCCAGGATTACCCCACCCCCCCCCCCCCCAAAGGGGGAGGGACAATTTCTTTTGGTGGATACTACCAGAGGTTCTTTATAGACTTCTCAGCAGTTGCAGCACCACTATCTACCTTGATAAAGAAGGGTCAACCCTTCGTGTGTTTGGAGGGATGCCAACAGAGCTTCCAAGAGCTGAGGCAGAGGATGACTTGTACCCCCATCTTAAGGTTTCCATTGGAAGGCATAGAGTACGAAGTCTACTACGAGGCATCAGGGACCAGACATAAGTGTGTACTGATGCATGAGTGTGAAATGATCACGAATAGTTCTTGGTAGCTGAGAAAACACAAGATGAACTACCCAACCCATGACCTGGAGTTAGCAGAAGTGGTCTTCTCCTTGAAGATGTGGCGGCACTATCTTAAGGGAGAACATTTTACCGTGTACTCTGATCAGAGGTCTCTAAGGTATATCTTCTCTTAGAAGGACCCGAACCTGAGACAACTATGATGGATTGAGTTCCTCCTGGACTATGACTTAGAAATATTATATACTCCTATGAAAGGAGAACATTGTAGCAGATGCACTCATTTGGAGATCTGGTATAAAGCTACTAGGTGAGGTGACAGAGAAACTGGCTGCCTTGTAGATATCCTTTGTGGAACTAGATAGAGAAGCATTCCTTCATTCTCTTACAGTCACTCCCCCACATTTTCAGTGAGTTTGGAAGGCATAGAATGGGGACACTGACTTCGAGACACGACATGCTCAGAGATCCACAGGCAAGAACCCGATGGATTTTATGAAGGTGGGGATAACATCTTCCTCTTTAGAGGATGTACCACGATGCCGGTGTTACATCAGGAGGAAGTGTTGAGGGAGTTCTACACATCTTCTTTTGTGTTACATCCAGTAGTGGCGAAGATGTACCAGGACCTTCGATGATAGCATTGGTGTCCACGTATGAAGAAGGCAGTTGCGAAGTTTTTATCTCGATGCCTCACATGTCAGCAAGTGAAGACTGAGCAGCAGGTACTAGCATGTTTAGTTCAGCCCTTTGTGGTCCTAGAGTGGAAGTGGAATGTGATATCCATGGACTTCTTGACAGGACATCGATGTACAATCAGGGGTCATGACTCGATTTGGGTTATCATCAACCAACTCACCAAGCTGGATCACTTGCTACCGATCAGCGAGCTGGGTTCCGTAGAGAGCATGGCATCCCTATACGTGTAGGAGATTGTGTGGCTACATGTATTACCTTTTTCTATTGTCTCTGATCATGATTCATAGTCAACTTCCCTACTATGGAAGGGGTTTCAAGAGGATTTCAGGATGTATCTTTGTCTGAGCACCGCCTTCCATCCTCATACAGATGGCCAAACAGAGAGGACCATTTAGACACTCGAGGACATGCTCCGTGCATGCATCCTTGACTTTGATCATTGTTCGGAAGAAAAATTACCATTGTTGGAGTTGGCATAAAACAATAGATATCACTCCACCATTAAGATGAGACCATTTTAGGACATGTTTGGTCGACCTTGAATATCACCCTTATTCTGGGCTGACCCTAGGGAGTCAGAACTGGTGGGACCCGAGATGGTATGAGCTACCATAGAGAAGCTACAGATCATCCCTGGTCGGATGAAGACAACACAGATTTGGCTTAGTTCATATGCTGATAGGAGACGGAGACCTCTGGAGTTTGGGGATGGCGACCACGACTTTCTATGGGTCTAACCATGGTGAGGTCTATGGAGATTTGGCTGATGCTGCAAGTTAACTCTATGTTTCATTAGACCGTTCCAGGTCCTCAGATGAGCTGGTGAGGTGGCATGCCACATGGATCTTTCACCTCAGTTGCACCAGGTGCACGACATCTTCAACATATCTTAATTGAGGAGATACATGCATGACCTTTCTCACATCATTGTAAATTGGGAGCTGGATTTTGACGATGGGATTAATTTTATGGAGGTTCTAATAGAGATTGAGGATCAACAAGAGTGGGTCCTTCATGGATGGTAGATACCTATGGTGTGCATTCGTTGGTAGCACAGTAACCAACAGGAGTGCACATGGGAGCGAGAGGCTCAAATGCATGCTCAGTACCCACTTTTGTTCCCTTAGTTATAGTTGTATCTTACGAGGATGTAAAGCCCTGAGTTGGGGAGAATTTAAAGACCCAGAATTTCTGTGAAAAATATTCTCTCAAATAAATGAGAATTTTGAAAGTCCACGAAAACTTACGGCGCTTGATTTCGATACATGGTGTGCCCAGAATCAATTTATGAAAATTTGTTTGGGTACGTTCAGTAGACTTATGAGCGGGTTTTTATAACATTTTATCTGGTGCTCAGAATTAAAATATGAGGGAACTGTTGAACTCGCAGCACCAATATTCTCTTAAAAAGAATTTCACTTTGACGGTAGTGAGTAGAGAATAAAAGACAGTTTTGGTTTTTCATGGAAAAAAATAATTAACGTGAGTAGCAATAATTTATTTGAGCCGCCATTTGTTGTGTTGTGGTCAAAACCGCCTAATGGAGGTTGGATGTGGGACCACCGCTCCTTAAACTCCCATGAGAGGTTATGGTGGTGGGACCCACATGAACTCAACCTCCAATGAGAGGATTAATGTGGTTGGGGACCATACGGGATAAAGGACCTCTATTAATGGGGGGAGAGTTTATCTTCTCAACTCCCCCTAATTAACGAGGAAGATCCTTTTGACCTTCCATTAATTTATTTAGAGCCAACTCCCCAATTAATTCTTTCCAACACACGTGAATTAATGAGGTGGTGCCTTTTAATTTAATTAAAACTTTTGAATTTGTGATAATGAAATAATAGATAAACTAATCTATTATTTGGAACAACAATTTCTATTGGGTGATTGAAGGGAAAACTCTCAAAGAGGAACATCACCATTCAACGAAGAATGCTGGAGATGGTCCCCTTTGATCTTCTTCCTCGGACGCCTACCGATGTAGAACCACTTCTACAACCATCGTGCGAATTCAGGAATGGAAGATTGTGGTGAACACGACGAGCGACAAATCCTTCTTCTTCACGCGACATCACCATCGACAACTGACGAATCAAAGTTAAGTGGATTAATGTCATTTGAGTGCCCTATTCTTCCCTATTTTTTGGATAATGAAGGTTGTTGAGATTCGTTCTTATGAACTGTTTGCTATCACTATAAACATGGAGCATACAGACCTACCTAACATGGCCATACATCCACCATAAATTTTCCTTCTAGTCATGTTCTTCAGAATGGCGACGTATCAACGATGAGGTGATGAAGGTGGTAATGAAAAAGGTCGTGCTTCCCGCGACCTCTGCGAACATCACCGGCCTGAGCCGCTCCGAACCGGCTTGCCTGACCGCCTTCTATTGGCCACCCTACCAGGCCACACCCTTCTTGGTGCCCTCCCGACTGCCCGAAAACCCACCTGGCGCCCTCCCGAACGCCCTCCCGGCCGGCCCGACCACCCTACCGGCATGCCCATGCTGCCACCTAGCTTGCCCGGCTGCCCCACCGTCATGCACTGGGCGCCGCCCGGCCGGCCCAGTGAAGCTGATCCGGCCTCCCAAACCATCCCGAATTCTCCCTCATGGCGCCACTAGCCAAACCGGAACGCCCTCTTGGGCTAAGACGCACGAACTGTGAACCACGCGACAGTGGGCTAAACAAACGGCCATGCGCTTTGGGCCAAGCCGCAATCCTCGATGTGGCCTCCAGCCCGAACTGCCAACGCGGCCCACTGGGCTGGACCGAGTGGGCCGAGACGGACCTAACAGGCCGACCTACCCAATGGGTTGGGCCAGACCCAACAGGTCTGACCGTGTCGACCCAGAATGGGTTCGCCCAGACTAAGACAGGTCGTGACGGTCCGACCGGGTCGGATCAGACCCGATCCCACTTCTGTCCTTTACATTACATAGACCATATCATTGTCACTAGTAGACGGTTTGACGAACTGTGATCAACGCTAGTAATCTAGTAATGTAGAGGTCCCTTTGAGTATGCAGCATTGGAGTTGGAGGTAATGTTGAGATTTGGTCAGGTTGGGTCGTACACGAATCCAACCTAGCCCTCAGAACTAAATATATAATAACTCATAGACCAAGCATCTAATTGACAGGTCGTCTATTGCGTTGAGACCCCTATGATGAGGGAGACCTTTGAGATACTTTTAATTTAGAATTTATGACTGTTAGATTATTGATCAGTAGATTTTGGAGCAGATCATTCAGAGACGAGGATGCATTTGTGCAGGAACCTAGTCGCTGGATGAAACTTGACGAATGCTGACCGATTATAATCGGAGTGATTCTACTAGACTAGTGGGGAGTGCCTTGGGTAGTGGCAGACCCACAATGGGAAGAAAATCTATGTTAGTGCAACAGACCCACAATACTCAATAGGAGGAGTACCTCAGTAGGCTACGAGGGGGAGTGCCTTTGTGTGATGCTACAGACCCACAGTGGGGTGCACCTCTGTGTGACACAGAAAACCCATGGTACACTACAAGAGGAGTAACTTAGCAATCCAAGGATAGTGGGAAGTGCCTTTGTGTGACACAGAAGGCCCACAGTACTCGATAGAGGAAGAGTACACCAACATCCAAGGTTTTGATAGTGTGATTGTTTTTTTACATGATACTTCCCCTATAATTAAATCCTAGTTTGAGTTGAGTCGGTATATTTTTTGATTACATCATTATGGAGATGAATTACATGGTAAATTCAGTATATGTATGGACATATACCTATGTGAGGTAATTTGTTGATTTCATACATTTTAGTTTATCCTTGATGGATTTTGTGAGACTATGATGGACTCAGGGTCCCTACTGAGTATCGTTATACTCACCCCTGCACAAGAAATGTCTGAACCTCGTTGTGTTGGTTTGAGACGATGGAAAATTCTGAATAAGGATCAGAGTAGTTGGACTGGATGGTACCTAGAGGTGGACCTTACGACGAGTCGGTTCACAAAAGAGACTGAATGACATGGAGTGCTGAGGAGGCTATCTATACATAACCTTCAGGTAGGAATCCTCGGAGTACAACCCAATAGCCACTTAAAAATTTCTTTAGTTGTACTTTTTTTTAAGTTTTACTTATACATTATAGTTGGGATTGTATTTTCGGCGCCTTTTGCTTTTCAGCACACCTTTTTATATTATTTTTCTTAATGTTTTACTTCCAGCTCATATGTTGTTGTATGTGTTTACAATTTATTAAGGCAATGTCTTTCCAATTTTAGGGATTTTCGCCTTTTTTGTAACACCCCAGGTAAATAAAGAATATTATATTTTTATATTTATCCATATTTTTGAATAATATTTTAATATTAATTTAAAGGGAATTCTATTCTTGATGGCGTACCCAATACACGACAATGAGTTTCTTTGAAATCTTACGTTGCACTCTAATAATAAAATAATATTATTTTAAATGGTAGTTAGATACTAGACGTTGTATTGGCCGTAATGAATATAAATTACTAAAATATGATTATATATGTTTTTTAAATGTTTTTACATTTATCCAATAAAAGATAACGGCTTAAAATAAGAAAAGAATTCAATTTTAAGCATAAATTATCTAATATTCACTAAAAGGTCGATTTATCACCTTTTGATGGTGAACCCTATTTAAAATAGGTTTGGTAACTCTTATAAATTTTATTGGACCAATAAAATTTTTCTTTAGAATTGGGACATCAAAATTTACTTTGTGTAAATTTGTTGTATTTTTTTGAAAAAGGTCATTTTTTTATTGAATCGTGAAAATGTTGTATTTTAATTACAAACTTCTTTTTAATCTAATTTATTTATATGATTATATTATCTTTAGGAATTGTTTTAAAGACCAATTATAATATATTTTTACCCTTTAATCCAATAGTGGTCATTGGAATTAATTTCACATTGAAATTGGACTTAAACTAGTTTCAATCTTTTGATATATATTGTTTCATAAAAACAAACTATTTGTTCTGACAACAAGAATTAATTATTAAATTTATTAATGAATCTTATATGTTTTTAATTTTTTAAAATAGACATAATTCTGGAATTCAGAATATCAAATATAGCTTAGGGTGAATTTTTTGTATTTTTCTAAACAAACATCAATTTTTGATGAATAGTGAAACCACTAAGTGGTAGTTAAAAAACTGATTTTTCGCTTAAATAAAACTTTACCACTTATGTGATTTGAATTTCATAAATCCTACATACATGGTTGTTATTAGGATATCAAATTTGGTTCAATGGGATTAAAATAATATTTTTTGTGAATAGTAACTTTTTAGTTTTATTAATCACGATTAAAGGTAATTAGTGTAATTTAAGGTAAAGATAATGTTATAATAATTTCAAGTGACCTTGACACATTTCCTACCCTTATTGGATGAGTGATGTCCATCAAATAAAATCCATGGGTCAACTTAGAAACCCCATGGAGCCACATTGGTAGGAAAATGACATTAATAACTTTTATATTTAAAGTTAAAATTAAAATGTCACAAACATGTATTGTTTTACTAAAAAAAAGTATACATAGGGTTATACAAGTCATATTTTTTACCATAAATATTAATTAGAAATATAACAATATTTTATAGATCATGATATATTTTTTATAATTTTTAGATTTTATATAAATTAAATTATATATGACACCATGATGACGCAGTGATTACCTCATTTTTTAATGATTTAAATAAAATCAAAAGATAATGTAAAATATAAGCCCTACACTTGTAAAAAACCTATTTTATGTGAGTATTTAGAACTCTTATCACCTTATCCTAGAAAAATATAATTTTGGGACCTTTTATATCCAAAAATCATTTTATAATAATGTTACTTTTTAAGACTTTCCAAAGTGCCCCTCCTCTCCTCTTATAAAAGTCCCCCACTTCTACCTCCATACCGACACCACTCAAGCCCATGTATCGTCCAAAATATGATCATATTGTCTCTCCACATACCTATATTACTCCTAGAAGCCTCAATTTCAGAATCAGTCATTTGAAGGAAGCCTTTGAGCTCAAATCAAAAAAAGTTACCCGATTTAAAGGTAAAGTCTTCCCTAGTGTTTTTTTGTTTTATTTGTCTTCTTCAACCCCCTAAAATCTTTTTATTTATTTATTTTGTAACAACAAAAGTATCTAAAATATACTAGGATGTTTTTATGAAAAGTATTCTAGCTACACTAACACACACTTCCGTCTAATGTTTAAAGAACATACTGTTTCCGTGGATGGAGAATTACTGCCTCACCAAACGATGATTGTTCTATCTTCTCCTACCACCTCTCATGGTGGCCATTATGATGGTACTATATTTATTTATGATATATATTATATTTATTTCCTCTATATTCTTATTTATTTTATATTTAATACATACCTGTATACTTTTTATGTTGTGAAAATGCGATAATTTCATTTGAGGAAGTGTGGACTACCGCCCCCTCAAGTGATGTGACTCGTTCATGCAATACATGGAATGTATAAAGAATGAAATTGATGAACGTATGTGATCTATATATTATATATATTATAATTTAATGATAATATATATATATTTACCCTCTAGTTTTAATTCCATTATTGTGCCAAATAAATGAAAGTAGCGTTCATGTGTACGTAAGGCTTACCGTCTCCCTGAACGGTACCTTTCAATTCTTATATCCAAATGTTATGTACAATTATATGTAAATATATATAATGGGTATATATGTAATATATTACATCTAAATGATGGATATCATTCTGTAATTATAATATATATATATATCTCTCTTTTGTCTTTAATTCAATTAATATGACAAAAAAATGAATGTAGCGTTCATGCGTACGTACAGCCTACCGTCTCCATGAATGGTGCTTGTAATTTTTTTTCTCCAAATGTTATGGAATAGTATGAAATGAATATATACTGGATATTTATGATATTTAAATCATTAATACTATTCTTGAGATGATGTAGCTATAACTAAATGGAAAATGCTTTTCCAACAAGTTCAATTTTGACTCATGTACCGAACATCGACAAAAACATCTGATATGAACTCACATTATTAACCAATTATTATAAAATTATAATATTTGATATTAACTGAATAATAATATTTAAATTAATCCTTTATGCAATTATAAATTGACCAAAGTTTATTATTCAAAAATATAAAGAAATGAACAAGACAAGTCGGACTTGAGGTTAGGGATCATACCTCTCTCTTACTTTTTAAGTACTCCCTTTTATGTAATTTCTCTAAGCTCATATTTCTTATGTTTGGGGATGTTATTTTATATTACTTATTATGTAATTTTTATGTTCATATTTCGAGAGACCCTATTTTATCTCAAAACTCCATTTTTGGATGTTTTAAGTGGCGTCTTTAGGCTGCCGAGTTTTCGTAAGGGATTTTTCATCTCACTTTTATTCACATTAGATTTATGCAACATTTGCCACTATTTCCTTGAGTGGTGCATGTACTGAAAATTATTATACTCTTTGTTTAATATAATTTCATTTATTAGTATTTATACCAATTTTAAATAGACTTTCTTTCATGGGGTGTACATTTTGAATGTTACCCAAGTTGGTAAGGGAACCTTTCACCCGCCTCTTTTTAAAAGACTTATTTTGTTATGACTTTTAATTTACATATTATTATGTTGGGATATTTTATTATATATTCTTATTGATTTAAATTTTATTTCCAAGTGATTAGATACAATTTTATCTCTCATCAACTCATTTTCTGAATTTTAAATTGACATCGTTAGGCTGTCAAATTTTTGTAAGGGTACTTCTTAACCCGATTTCAATTCTTTGGGTTAAACCTCTACTTCTTGATTATGTCGTGCTATGAATATGTGTGGATGACATCATAATGTTTTCCACTGAGTATCGAATTATATTTTGTGTATAAATATTTTTCACACATTATTATGACATTTCTTTATCCATGATCTAATGGCACGATCCTTGATTGGGTTTACATCTCAATTTCTTCTCATTGAGACATTTCTTAATGATATGCACTTTTATTATTTTATAAAGTGTATATACAACCCATTTTACATTCCATATCCATATTATGTCTCTACTTATGTCATTTGAATGTTTTTAAAATGGTCTACTATCTTGTGGCTTATAATTTAATTGTTCAAAATGGAAGAGGACTCTTTTATTAAAACATTGTTTTAAATGGATTTAATGATTTATTATTTTAAACATTTATCATCTGTGTCCATGTTTTAAAAATGGGTTTAAGGATTTATTTATAGGGACATTAATGTTTTAAAACCCTTTTAAAAGTTTTGTTGTGGTATGGGACAGTTTGATTCTAAAATATCTTTTAAATATCTTCTTTTAATATTTTCAAAGTATAAAGAGATTTTTCTCTCATAGAGTTTTAATTATTTTATTAGCTGTTTTTATTTATGATTATATAATGATGTTATCTCTTGTGATTAAAATGTTGTAATGTTTTCTTTCCATTATATTTGTTTTATTCCTTATGATTTTAAAAAGGTACTTGGACATTTGATGGGTGGTTATGTGATAAACCATATGACGGGTGGTGCCATGAATACCAAGACGGGTGGTTACATTATAACATCCAATGTATTGTGTATGGAAGTCAGCTGTATGGCTATTACATTTAGTGATATGTGTGGAAGTCGACCCTATGGTTATTCCATTTAAGTATGTTTATGTCCCAAGTTACCCATATATATTATGTGTTCTTCATATGGGTTCTATTGTAATCATTTGGTTACAAAATGGTAAGTAATGATCATTTATTCGGTGAAGAGTATTTACTACTTCTTAAAGGTGAAATGTGTTACTTTGAAAAGGTATTCATGGTTTACTTGATGTTTAGAAAAACTAAAAGTTTTCCTTATTTTTGTATCCCTTACTGAGCTTTTTATACTCACCCCAAGTTTTTTGGAAATGTTTTTCACAGGAAATAATGTGGAATATGGCAAGGATGGGATCACAGAAAAGTCATGTTTTCTTAAGCCTATAACTAGACATGACTCTTTTCTTTTAAGAGTTCATGTTTTTTTAAAAAGGGGGAAACATTTTAGAAGTGTGTAATGTGGAATATTTGGAGATGTAATAGTTATGATCTAATTCTCTAAAACTATAAACCTGAAAAGATCCTATATTTGAATTATTCATTTAATTCATGATTATGTAATGTGTTAAGGACAAGTCCTTATAGTTGTTATCAAAGGATGGTTTATACAACCTTAGGGATAATTGGTTTTCATTAGACACATGGTTAGTCCATATATCTATTATTTCAGTTAAATATTTGTTTTATAACCTTTTTTCAAGAAAAGTAAAGTCTGTTACAAATGGAAGGGGGAGGATCTCAAATTACATTTCTATCTCTTCTTGATTACATGCTTGCAATAAATATTGAAAAGTCATGTTCAGATGATTGTGAAACTTTTTCTAGCATACAACTCACTTGCAAGAAGTTGATTGAGATATCAAACACCTCCAGTATACCTCGCTATCATCGTGGATCATGGGTTGTATTTAGAAAAATACTATTTTCACAGTATTCTAATATTTTCATGAAAGATAAATATTATCAAGGTATTTTCAAATATTTTACCTTATCACAAGATTTTGAAGCATATTATGATTTTAAAAATGGTGCTAAAGAAGGAGACCCTTGATCAACCTATATATATTTTCTTTTAAAATAGAGTCTCTCTATACATACTTATGGTATTTTAAAAGGACCAATAATTGAAAGTTTCAACTCAAATTCTATCTGACTATTTTATAGAAATCATGTTTTATCAGATGTTTTGAAATTATATGTCATACATGATTATTTTACAAAACTGTTTTTCTATGAACACCCATATGACCCATGTTATACAAGGTGTATTTGGATGGAGGAAGCAAATGAATTTGAAGGATCTCTAAATCACTGTTGTAATGCGTAGAACTTCTACCAACGGGAACAAGATGACGATGAAACTGAGTGGACGCCATGATCAAGGAATGTTGTTATTCATTTTGGGAATCGTTTTATTTTATATTATGGTTTGGAAATAAGACTTCAAGAATTATTATGTTGATATCGTTTTGAATTTGGATGAAAATGAGCGGTATAAGGAAACCATTGAGGTTAAAACATGTTTGGGTTATTTTTGGAGTTTTATAAAAAGGACAACCCCTAGGATGGGTGACAACCCATCGCATCTAGTAAGGCCGCTGGAATCAATACCACAACTGAAGGTCGACAAGGGTGCATTGATTACCAATAGACAATGTGAAGTACCCAGTTAGTATGACGTATTATTTTTATTTAGATGATTTTATGAATCATGAATAAGTTGATGTTGGTTTATCCAAGAAATTATTTACCTATCATGGAGCTTATATGATTAGGTTAATTACCTTTCAAAATGAGACTTTAAGAGAAACTAATTTTTTTGGAGATAAATGTTAAGATTTACCTTGGAAGACTATGTGATTAAATCCTTTAGAGATTTGGGTTTCAATCATAGTTTGGTTTATCTTTGACAAATTTTATGGAAAATTGTTTATCGAATGGACTTTGTTATGCTTTGGGTTTGTTTGAAAATTTTTAGAGATTAATAATATATTTTATTTTTATAAAGGATTATCTATTTTTGGGTATTATATGATCTTGTACTAACCTTTTTGTATTTGGTTTTGGTTAAGGTCTGAAAACCAGGGAAATATATTGTTCTATTTTGTGGATTAGGTGATTCTTTAGAAGTTTATTATAGTACTCTTAATGCGAACAACACTTCCTAAATACTCGTATTTTGGAGAAAATATTAGTTTGTGACAAAAATCTAGTAAATGATGAAAGTCAACATGACAAGTAATTATGTTTCCTTATGATTTAGTTAGTCTCATAAATAAATTCCTCATTGAAAATAAACATAAAACTAAAATGTTGTCTGTTAACTTTTCCTACTGGGGAATCAGATACCGTTTAACCCATCAAAAGTTTGTGATTTTCTAGTGGTTAGATTTCTTCTAATCAGGTTTTGTATCAGTATCAATCAGAACATGACCCTTTTTTTCTCTTCCATGTCCATTTTTTCCTACATGGAATCCTAGTATGGGTTAACTCGGGTTCCCTTTGTACTTCCCTTTCTTTCTTTTAAAGTGATAGTTTAATTTACTCCTTTTCCGATGTGGGGATTTCAATGAAGTTTTCGAGCCCAATTTTAAAATTTTGAGGATGCAATTCCCAAATGGGGGGAAGGTTGTAACACACCAGGTAAATAAATAATATGACATTTTTATATTTATCTATATTTGTGAATAAAATGTTAATATTAATTTAAAAGGAACAATATGCTCGATGGCGTACCCAATACGCAACAATGAGTTTCTTTGAAATCTTATGTTCCACTATAATAATAAAATAATATTATTTTAAATGGTAGTTACCTCCTAGCCATTGTTTTGGTGGGAATAAATAGAAATAACTAAAATATGATAATATATGTTTGTTAAATGTTTTTATATTTATCTATTAAAAGATAAAGGCTTAAAATAAGAAAAGAATTCAATTTTAAGCATAAATACTCTAATAATCACTAAAAGTTTGATTTATCGCCTTTTGATGGTGAACCCTCATTAAAATAGTTTTGGTCACTCTTATACATTATATTTGACGAAATAAAATTCTTATTTAGAATCGGGACATCAGAATTTACTTTGGGTGTATTTTTGGTATTTTTCTGATAAAGTTAATTTTTTTAATGAATAATGAAAATGTTGTATTTTAATTCAAATCCTATTTTTAATATAATTTATTTATATTATTATATTATATTTTTAATTGGTTTTAAAGTCCAATTATAATATATTTTTACCATTTAATCCAATAGTGGTCATTGAATTAATTTGACTTTGAAATTGGACTTAAACTAGTGTCAATCTTTTGATATATATTATTTCATAAAAACACACTATTTGTTCTGAAAACGGAAATTAATTTTTAAATTAATTAATGAAACTTATATGTTTTGAATTTTTTAAAATAGGAATCATTTTTGAATTCGCAATATCAAATATAGCTTAGGGTGAATTTTTTGTATTTTTCTGAAAAACTTCAATTTTTGATGAATAGTGAAACCACTAAGTGGTAGTTAAAAAATTGATTCTTCAGTTAAATTAAAAGTTACCACTTTTGTGATTTTAATTTCAAAAATATAACATACATGGTTTTCATTATGGTGTAAAATTTGGTTCAATGGGATTAAAATACTTTTTTGGTGAATAATAACTTTTAAGTATTATTAATCATGATTAAAGTTAATTAGGGTAATTTAAGGTAAAGAAAATGTTATAATAATATGAAATGACCTTGACACATTTCCTACCCTTATTTAATGAGTCATGGACGACCAAGAAAATCCATGGGTCAACTTGGGGACCCCATGGAGCCGCTTTGGTAGGAAAATGACATTAATAACTTTTTATTTAAAGTTAAAATTAAATTGTCACTAACATGTATTGTTTTACTAAAACATTTTTTACATGAGGTTATAGAAGTCATAACTTTGACTATAAATATTTATCAGAAATATAAAAACATTTTCCAGATCATGATAATTTTTTTATAATTTTAATACATTAAATAAATTAAATTATTTTTGACACCATGATGATGCAGTGATTACTTCATTATTTAAAGTTTTAAATAAAATGAAAATATAATGGAAAATATAAGAACTACACTGGTCTAAAACCTATTTGATGTGTTGATTTAGAACTCTTATCACCTAATCCTAGAAATATATAATTCTGGGACCTTTTATATCCGAAAACCATTTTATAATAATGTTACTTTTCAAGACTTTCCAAGAGTGCACCTCCTCTGCTCTTATAAAAGCCCCCCACCTCTACCTACTTACCCACACCTCTCAAGCCCTTGGCTCGTCCAAACTATTCTCATATTGTCTCTACACATTCATATATTACTAAAATATTCCTCACTTTGGTCATAAGTCTTTTCAAGGAAGCCTTTGAGCCCAAATCAAAAAGAGTTACCCGATTTAAAGGTAAAGTCCTCCCTAGTGTTTTTTTGTTTTATTTTTCTTCTCAAACCCCCTAAACTCTTTTTATTTCGTTATTTTGTAAAAAAAAGTATAATAATTATACTGGGATTTTGTTATGATAATTATTCTATCTACACTAACACACACTTCCGTCTAATGGTTAAAAAACATATTGTTTCCATGGATGGCGAATTACTGCCTCACGAAACGCTGATTGTTCTATCTTCTCCCACCACCTCTCATGGTGGCCATTATTATGGAAGTATATTTATTTATGATATATATTATATTTATATCCTCTATATGCTTCTGCGTTATATATTTAAAACATTACTTTATGCTTTTCATGTTGTGAAAATGCGATAATTTCATTTGAGGAAGTGTGGACTACTGCACCGTCAAGTGATGTGAATCGTTCATGCAAAACATGGAATGTATAAAGAATGAAATTGATGAAATTATTTGATATATATAACATATATATTATACTGTAATTATAATATATATATATATCTCTCATCACGTTTTAATTCCATTATTATGCCAAAGAAATGAATGTAGCATTCATGCGTACGTACGGCTTACGGTCTCCATGAACGATATATTTCATTTATTATCTCCAAATATTATGTGCTATTATAAGTACATATATAAAATGGATATATATGTCATATATTACATATAAATGATGTATATAATTTTTTAATTATAATATATATATCTCTCTTTTAGCTTTTATTCTCTTAATATGACAAAAAAATGAAAGTAGCGTTCATGCGTACGTACGACCTACCGTCTCCATGAACGATGCTTTTCATTTTTCATCTCCAAATGTTATGGAATAGTATAAAATGAATATATACTGGATATAGATGATATTTAAATCATTAATACTATTCTTGAGGTGATTTACCTATAACTACTTGGAAAATGCTTTTACAACCAGTTCTATTTTGACTCATGTAATGAACATCGACAAAAACGTCTGATATGAACTCACATTATTAACCAATTATTATAACATTATAAAATGTGATATGAACTGAATAATAATTTTTAAAGGAGGTCATTACGAAATTAAAAAATGACCAATGTTTATTATTCAGGTATATAAAGAAACGAACAAGACAAGTCGGACTTGAGGTAAGGGATCTTACCTCTCTCTTTCTTTTTAAGTACTCCCTTTTATGTCAGTTCTTTTAAGCTCATCTTTCTTATGTTTAGGGATGTTATTTTATATTGAAAATTATGTACTTTTATGTTCATATTTTTAGAGACTATATTTTATCTCATAAATCCATTTGTGGATGTTTTAATTGGCACTGTTAGGCTGCCGAGTTTTCATAAGGGATTTTTCATCTCACATTTATTCCCATGAGATTTTGCAACATTGGCCACTATTTCCTTTTAGTGGTGTATGTACTTCCCATTATTCTACTGTTTGTGCAATATAAATTCATTTATGAGTATTTAAATCAATTTTTTACAGTCCTTCTTTCATGGGGTGAACGTTTTGAATGTTACCCAAGTCAGTAAGGGAACATTTCACCCGCCTATTTTTAAAATGATTCTTTTGTTATGCCTTTTAATTTACTTATTATTATGCTGTGAAATGTTATTATATATCCTTACTGATGTAAATTTTATTTCCAAGTGATGAGGTACCATATCTTCTCTCATCAACTCATTTTCTGAATTTTACAGTGACGCTGCTAGGTTGTCTAATTTTTTTAAGGGAACTTCTTAACCCAATTTCAATTCGTTGGCTTCAACCTCGACTTCTTGATTATGTCATGCTATGAATATGTGTGGATGAAATATTATTGTTTTACACTGATTATCCAATTATATTTGTTGTTTTTATATTTTTCACACAGAATTATTTCATTTCATTATCCTTGCTCTAATGGCATGATCCTGGATTGGGTTTACATCTCAATTTCTTCTCATTGTGTCATTTCTTAATGAAATACACTTTTATTCTTTTAGAAAGTGTATATACATCCCCTTTTACATTCCATATCCATATTATGTCTATAATAAAGTCATTTAAATGTTTTAAAAATGGTCTACATTCTTGTGGATTATAATTTAAATGGTCAAAATGGAAAAGGACTTTTTTATTAAGACATTGTTTTAAATGGTTTTAATGATTTATTCTTTTAAACATTTATCATCTGTGTCCATGTTTTAAAAATGGTTTTAAGGATTTATTTATAGGTACATGAATGTTTTAAAACCCTTTCAAAAGATTCAAAGTGGTATGGGACACTTTTATTCTAAAATCACTTCTAAATGTCTTCTTTTAATATTTTCAAAGTATAAAGGAATTTTTCTCTCATAGAGTTTTAATGATTTTATTTGATGTTTTTATTTATGATTATATCATGATGTGATATCTTGTGATTTAAATGTAGAAATGTTTTCTTTCCATTATATTTGTTTTATGTCTTATGATTTTATAATGGTACTTGGACATTTGTCGGGTGGTTACGTGATAAACCATATGACGGGTGGTGTCGTGAATACCAGGATGAATGGTTATGTTATATCCTCCAATTCATTGGGTATGGAAATCGGCCGTATGGATATTCCATTTAGTGATATGTGTGGAAGTAGACCATATGGTTATTCCATTTAAGTATGTTTGTGTCCCAAGTTACCTTTATATGTTATGTGTCCTTTATATGGTTTTTATGGTAATAATTTGGTTAAAAAAGGGTAAGTAATGATATTTTATTCAGTGAAGAGTATTACTACTTCATAAAGGTGAAAATTGTTACTTTGATATGGTATTCATGGTTTACATGATGTTTTGAAAAACTAACAGTTTTCTTTCTTTGTGTATCCCTTACTGAGATTTTTATGCTCACCCAATGTTTTTTTGAAATGTTATTCACAGGAAATAATGTGGGATAGGGTCAAGGATGGGATCAAGGGAAAGTCATGATGTCTTAAACATGGAACTATACATTACTCTTTTCTTTTAAGAGTTCATGTTTTGTAAAAAAAGGGGAAACTTTGTTGAAGTGTCTAATGTGTAATCTTTTGATATGTAATAGTTATGATCTAACTCTATAATACTCTAAACCTAAAAAAGATAATCTATGTGAATTATTCATTTAATTAATGATTATTTAATGTGTTAATGCTGGGTCCTTATATTTGGTTCTTGTCGCCATCCCCAGGCCTATGGATGGAGGGCTCGGGGTAGTCAGGGCACAATCCCTGGAAGACAGGTCATGATAGATTTCTAGACTCCATTGTATTAATATGATAATTATTCCATATTATCCAATCATTTTTTGTGTTGTATATAAATCCCATCATTGTATTTTAGGTTTATTAAAATTAAATTTATGGGTATTTTAATATCCATATTGTGTTATCTCTTTCATGGGGTTTATTTTATTGAAATTACAAAATCGTTAAGGTATTTTTTTCACAATTTTCTTTCATTGAGACACATAATATTTTATGAAAAAATAATAATTTATAGGGTGTATATAATTCGTATATATGTATTCTTTTATTCTTATCCTTGACTGATTCATTTTTTACATTTTAATTTGATGATCTGTCTTTCATCGGGTTTATAATACATATGATACCAAATTAATAATGTATTTTAGTCTCAATATTATTTATTTATGATACATGTCATTATAAAAACCAATATTATATTACAATGTTTATATGCATACATTTTTTAATTTAATATCATGAATATACTTATTTACATGATACAGTATGCATCATGTAATGTGATCCTTTAATGCATATTTTGATTCAATTTTAAAAATGATGGATAATTTTTTTTCAATAGTCTTGTAGTTTATCAAGATTGTTTCTAATAATTCCTCTATTATATAAAATATTATGATCCATCTCTCAATAAAGATGATGAATTTAATAATTTTTTTGGTTACATATTTTATGTAAAAGAATTGGTCCTTTCTCCCCACTCTTTTGTTATTATGATAATTTAGAAAAATTATTAATGATGTTATGAAATTATTTTTCACTGTGGGCATAAATCCATTTAATTAGGAATCCATGTTAATTAATAATGTTTTCAATGATTTTAATTGATGTTTATGCGGATTTATCAATGAAATTGTTATATTTTTTAAAAAAATCATTAAAATGGTTTTAATTTTATTATATATATGTTTTAAAAGATATTTTAAAAGTAAAATGTTTTGATAAAATTATGTTTTAATAATCATTTATTCTAAGAGGAAGTGATGTTTTCCAAAATAATTATTTCGAGTAATCTTTTAAAACTTTTATTCATTTAAATTTACATTTGTTGGTGTAGTTTATTAATTATTGTAGATATGATCCATGAAAATCATTCAAATTATTTAATTGCACATTTTTTAATCAAGATGAATTATTATTTATGAAAACTAATTATCTTATATAAGATACACCATGTGAAAATTCTTATGAAACCTTCTTTTTTAATGGGAAATGATATGGATAAATAGTTATGAAATAATTATCTTCCCTAGAGTATAAAATGGAATGAATATTTAATGATAAAAATTTCATATCTTAGGTTGTGATATATATTTTATTATGTATGATTTAATTATATGGATGTATATATATATATATATATATTCATCCATTGAATTGGATAATGATGAGTGATTCTTGTGTATATATGCCATGCATGAACAATATTACATGTTCACAATGTTATGTTTGACCCTTATTATGTGTTCCTAATTGAATGTATGAACCTGATTACATGATCCCAACATTAATAATTAACATGTTGTCACATCCATATGCTTATTTATGGAACATATTACATGTTCAATATGGTATATGTGATCCTTATTCTGTTTTCACAATGTAATGCGTGAACATGATTGCATATTCTAAATTTTACACTTGAACTTGGTTTCATGTTAATATATTTATTTGTGGACCAAATTGCATGTTGATAGAATTATGTTTGAACCTAATTACATGTTCACAAAATTATGTGTATACATGTATATGAATTTATAATTTCATTCATAAACCGAGTTTAATGACTATAAAATAATATGAGTACATGGTTTCATGCCCTTCACATAATGAGTGTCCTTGTTTCTATTTAAATATATTAATAATGTTATATCCTGATGTTTATTACTCATATATATGTATTATTTATATTTTTACATGATTAATGATCTTTGACTTCCATATGATTCATTTTTTATGAACTACAAATTTATAATCCCCAACTTATGATTCTGATCATTTATGTTATGGGAAGGATCATGAAATGTTATTGTCATTTTCACATACAATTATTCGCATGTAATGCTTAAATATCTCTAATATATACCCTTACTCAGCATCTAATCTTATCCTTTAGTATGTTTCCTCAAAATATGATATGAGTAATGATCATAAGATGAAATACTAAAATGGGGAATCATTGGGGAAAAATAAAAATATCATTAATGATGATAGAATGTTGATTCCTTTTTTTAAATAAATGAAACTACTATTGTCCCCCGATAAGGATATTTTAACAATGTAATGAATATTCGTCTAAAATGTTTTAATATCTAGGTATATTAATCCATGGTCACATTAGTAGAATTCATGGATACCTGATAAAGGAAACAAAATAATTGTGAGATTAAATTATAATTAATGTTAATATATAATTATAGATATAATTAATTAATAATCATAATAAACATGTAACACAAAATAAAAAAACATAAACGGAACTTAAATAAAATTAATACCTCTATATGATATGATGGAATGAATATTAAATTGAAAATAGAATACATATTTGTTTAATAATTAAATTGAGAATGAGTCGTATCTAAATAAATATTACTGAAAAAATAATAAGCATAATAATAATTACTAAATTAAAAATCATCTCAATATGTAATAATTGGTGATCATGTTTCCCAATAACATGACACCGTTATTAGAATGATCTATAATCGTGAATGATTAAACTGATTGGTAGAATATCATTAAACTAAGGTCTGCCACATAATTCTTCCATTCAAAATATTTCATTATATAGGGGATATTTATAACCTTTAACCACACATGTCTATCTTAAAAAAATATCGATATATCTAATAATTTATTTTGTTTATGAGGATTCATTTTCTATGAAGCATGTGAAATTACAATATCTTTCATAATTAAATAGTAACAATGTTCCATTATCTTATAAGCATTTTAGATGAATAAATAACAATATATTGTGATAAAATCATTCATTATAAAACTCAATAATATTATTTTTAGTTATTATAAACTATCATCACTATCAATTTTCACATGAATATTACACCTTGTCGAGTTAATATATTTAGTTGTCCATATAACCATGCGATGTTTTGAAAAAATCACCAGTAATGTCTAACTAAATGTGGGAAACACATATGCTTTATGAAATATGTAGGTCATTATAACTCATCTATATAATTAAATTTATAAGATCCATTAGTTTTTTCTTTGTTATATACAATATTTCTATGGGCATAATGTTTTATGAAAAAAAATAATATTAAAAACTTTTACCATATATATTATTTTCATTCAAGGCATGAAAGAAATACATATGTGTCTTTTTTTATTAGGATTTATAGAATATATCAATATAGGATAAAAATAACCAAAATAATATACATAAAATAAATGATGAATGTATAAAAAAATTCTTAAATAAAACAAGTTCATTATACAACCTATTGGGATGCTGACTGCACTAATATAGAGATGGTGTATACTTTATTACGTTACCATAGATTTGGTGAGACAAATCATGAATGACCAATTTTTTTATTAGCTTTTGATGCATAGATACACACATGATACCCATTTTACATAGGGACATTATTAAAAATCAAAATAATGGAAAATATTTTTATGTTTTAAACTCAATTAAAAAATTCAGCATCATATATTTGGGAAATGAAACAAAAATGGGTGAGCTAAAATGCATTGTAAGGATAAGCTATAAATAAATATTTCAATAATTAGTAAACATTAATTAATTTTTTGAGGGAACAAAACAAAATACGATTCCATTCAAAATGAAACATGAATATAAAATTTGAGGAAGGCATAATCAATATGGTATGTTATATTACTAGAAATGCATTACATGTTATCAATAAACGTGGAATGGAATGTATCATGTGATATAATGATTGAAAAAATATGATTTATAAAAATAAAAAATAAATTCTAAATTAATGGTAACTATAATTATTGGATGACAGGATCATATAAATCTGGATTCATCAACTATAAATTACATTCACATGATAATATAAAACAATTGTGAATAATCCTACTTAACATGGCGTGCTGATTTTTGTAACTACATCTATCGATGCATCAAGGGGCTATATATAACCAACACCCACTTATAACCACTTTTCAAACGAACACAACATATATATTATAAATAATATTATGGATATATAAACATTACTCATCATCATATATCAATATAGAGTAAATGATATATATTTATCAATATTTAATAAATTAATCAAATAACATTCAAAATATGACCCATAAATAAATTATGTATATAATGTATGAGATATTAATTTCAATTATATATTTTTATTTATATTTAATAGAAAATGTAGTATCAAAATAAAAATGATCATATGAAAGGGATAATTTCAAAATAATGTAAACTATAACAAATGAAACTGAGACTGTTCGTTAAATTTTAACTCATGAGAAACATTTAAAATAATACACATTAATAATGAAACTGATACCCAAATTATATTATAATTAATAAATATTTATAAATGTAATTTTCATCTATGATGCTATATATACACCATATAAATGTGGATATGTACATATTAACAAATATGTCCCAATGAAATGGAAATTGATGAAAAATCATCCTTGACTATGTATCATTATAGTATAATCCCATTCAATGAGTTATTTACAAGAGAAATATAATATAAAATGTTGTATGAAGGATTAAATATATTACGTATACATGGGGATGTATTTACACCATAAAAATATATTATATCCACAAAAATCATATATTCCTCAATGAACGTAATTTGAAATAGTGTCCATTACAACTTTGTAAAACGGAACATCAAATCAATTTTCATTAAATAGTTGAAATTTAAATATAAAATACCAGGATATATGAAGGATTCATTATATAAATTTTATATTCGTTATTATATTTATAATATTAAATAAATTATGTCCATGGAATTACACTATAACTCAATGAAGGGAAATTGAGTTGAAATCCATTACCTAACGCATCCTATCGATATTAAAATCCCATTACCTGAATAAGAAAGAATTATGGTATCTTATTAATTTTAAAAATATCTATATTAATATTTATAATATCATATATTATTCCTTTATAACACTTTATTCCACATTTGTTTATAAAATTACATTATTTTCAATGTTTCAGGTTTCAATTGTCTTATTTTCTCATGATATTATCATCATGCATTTAGTTTTTTTTTAAATATAAAATTTACATAATCCCCAGAATGATATTTATTTTATAAATATTATATTTTAACATTGTATAATTTTTTGAAGTATAATTTAAGGTTTTACATGGATATTGAATATCATCAATTCATGGAGATGGTTGGTTCTATGCAATCACAATAATAAATTATTTATGATAATGAGTGGACGGATAAATTAAAAAGTGATATTTTATAATTAATTTTTTTTGTCATATAAGTTACATATATTTATTAAATATATCCTAATTTTCTTCCATTTAGAGTGTATGTGAAAATTGAATCACACTTATTTGCATGGAGGAACTCTTCCGTACACACAGGGGATGTTATCATAAGTAAAATTATTAGAATACCAGATGGTATATTATCTATTAGAGTTTCCCAATAAATAAAATATCAAATATTTGAATTACTTTTTATAAATTAATGTTTTTTAATCCATTAAATTCATTTATGGAAAATTTATTAAACTGGATCGTGAGGTGGTTGTCCCTCGTACACACAATCAATGGATTCCACTTTCATTTGTCGAATAATGAAAGATATATGCCATACCCATTACATAAATACATATTATTTTATTTTCTATACTTTTTTTAATTATATTACAATGTATAATTTTTTTAATAATAATAATAAATATTCTTTTTTACATTGTTTTATCTTCTTCAGATGATTTTTTTAGTTTTACACTAGAGTCCGTCATTAAAAAGATTTATTATCAAACTCGGGGATCCATGATTTTTTTCTATATTATAAATGAGATTTGGACATTGATTTTCCAATCCAAATGGAATTCAATGTGTGAAGAAGGGAATATATGTTTTATCCTATTATTAATATGGGAGATGACATATAATGAATTTTAAAATTTATCAATTTCAATTAAATAAAATTCTTGTACAATTTCTACACAATTGGACACCATATACCCTTAGAGGTTATAAGGTATAAATATTTACAAAAATAAAATTTGGGTAATTTTAGGACAATTGTAACTCTATCTTCTATGTTTAAACCAAATTAAATCAGTTTTTAAGTTAACAATGATAAATAATTTTTAATATTTTTTAAATTAATTATGGGAAAGATCAATTTTGAACAAATCATAAAAAAAGGATTATTAAATATATGGAACACTTTTATCAATATTTAATCCACATATATGGTAGAACCCAATTATATATTATTCTCACAAACATGATGAAAAAATGTTTTCAAAATGATTATTCTGATTATTATATACAGTTTTAATATCATAATTTATAATGAAAACATTTACACCAAACTAAAATAAATATATATTACTATAATTGGGATAATTAATCTTTAAAACAAATTAAAAATTTAATAGAAAATTATAAATTATTTAAATGAAAAGGTATCCCTCCAATTTTTTTATTAAAAAATGTATCATTTTATGAAAAACCAAAAAAAACACTAATTTTTATTATATTGTTATTTCAATAATTAATATCATTTTATTAAATAAATATTCTAAAATTTTGTACAAAATAAATATAAATTATTTGTGAACAGTTTTAATTAATCATATATAAATTTACAATTAAAATTTTCTGAAAAAATTATTTTTTTCTTTTAAAGGATGCCAATTTTTTTATTATAAAATAAAAAAACTATACTAATAATAATTTTTTTACTATTAATATTGAAAAATATAATATTATGTTATAATAATATAAATTATTATGTTTTATTTAAACCTAGTGTTCTATGTTCTACATGTTAATTATTATAATATATTTCTATTATAATTTAACGACATCACATTCTCCTAATAATAAATACATTACACCACAAAAAAGTGATCTTCCACCTAGAAATAAATGTTTTGGAATTTAAAATATCAAAATTTGGATGCAAATATCATAAATATATTTAATAAAATATACACATAATAGGATAGGAAGGTATATACAATGGTCATTTGGTATAACCCATAGATATGTTTCTATGCAAGAAAACATTGGGGGAATGTTATAATTGAGAAATGAAATAAAAATATTATATGATTATAGAACATGGTAGAGATAATTGATCTCATTAAAGTGGGTAATCTTTTGAATTTTAAAGACCACAATACAATAAATATTTTCTAATTTAAAATATGATTTTATTAATCTGATATGATATTAATAAGAATTTTTTTTGTTTCAATAGAAGTTTTCAAATATTTTTATAACTCTTATACTATGAAAGATATATAGATATATACAAAATGGATAGAGTTGTATATCAAAAATAAAATTCAATTATTTGGTTTTTCATCAATCAATTTGTGATTTATCACATAGTCCTATAAATGAATATTCAAAAATTAAACTTTTATACCCGAAACACATAAAATCACCTTTAATGGATCATATATTCAACAAAATAGTGAAAATTAATTAATCGAATATAATAAATTAACTTGTAATCAAAATTTGTAACACCAGTGGTTCATCATTGATAATTTTATATCAAATCATTTAACAAAAAAATTCATTTTAACTGGAACATCATGTACTTAATTAATTTGTTAATAAACCCTTTTTATCCTTCACTTTTGGGTTGATGATCCAAGATCATCATAGACGTGACATATTTTTGACAAGAAATATTGTATTCCAATGTTTAAATTAATATTAATTAAATTCATATAATGTCACAAAATGGAGAGGACCCATAATTACTATATCATCAAAGGTATGAAAAATCATAATGGTTATATGTCCCTTTAATATTAAAAAAATGATATGGATATTTTTATTAAAATAAATTTTTCATATAATAATCAATTTATTTATATTCAAACAAATGTTTCCCAATAGTTAATCATAATAATGTCATTTAGCTTCCAAAAAATTTATAAAAGGGTTCATTTAAGAGTTTGATTATAAGGCCCCACCCTTAAACCTTACTTAATCTTGAGTTATTACAAGATTACACATTGAGGATCTTTTCAGGTTTAGAGTTTTAGAGAATTAGATCATGAAACATGCATTACATTCCGCATTTAAACAAAGTGGTTACAAAAAAGACAGTATTCATTCTTCCCATCAACGGAAACATATTGAAAATAAAACATGGATTCTTTCTTGACACATCCTTAACACTATCATCACATCATGTACCTTTCCCTTGACCTGTGAAGAACATTTCAAAAACTTGGGATGAGCATAAAAATCTCAGTAAGGGTTATAAAAATATGGAAAGGAAACATGAGTTCATATATACATAAGAATGAAATCATACTTTACCCATAAAACATAGGCACTTTATCATACCTCATCAAACCATGAATAAATCATAGAAATCATAAGACATAAAGGTAACTTGAGGCATTCGTAACATTATTACGTAGGAAGTAACCCTCTTGGTTACATTTGGAATACCCATCACATTATATTCCCTAAATCTCTTCGGAGAAACATTAATGTTTCACTCCGTCGCGTTACCCAATGCATTGGAGAGCTATATCAGGCTCACCCGCCCTTAGTTTATCACGGAACCACCCGTTTTCATAACAATGCCCAAGAACCATAACATAAACGTATCACATAAAACATGCATAAAGGAATCATAACATTTCCACATTTCAATTTCAATATAACATTTTATTATATTGAAATAATGAATCCGTTCAAAAAGAAACCATTTCCAAAACCATTTAAAACATTTAATAAGGAGAATTTTGAATCAAAGTGTCCCATACCACCTTGAAGCTTTTAAGATTTTAAACCATTAATATCCATATAAATAAATACTTAAAACCATTTTGAAAACATGGATATTAATAAGAACAAATCATTAAAACATTTAAAGCAATATTTTGGTCAAAGGGTTTTTACCAAAATTAGGGACACTTGAATACAATAATTGAGGAATAACATTTAATCAGAACATTATAATATCATGAGAATAAATGGATTCATGATATAATATTCCAAAAGACGTTATATACACCATATAAGAGTGAATTGGTTCATAACAACAATGATGTCTCAATAGGGATGTAAAATGTGATGAAATCCCTTATAAAGAAGGTATCCTTAAATTAAGGATAAATCAATATCAAAATTATGTGTGACAAATATAAATAAACCCAATATAATTGGATATTAAGTGTAAAACAATAAAAGTTCATTCACACATATTCAATGTATGACATATTCAATAACTACTTGTTGAACCCAAAGAAATTGAAATTGGGTTAAAACGTTCCCTTGGTAAAATTCGACAGCCTAACGGCGTCACTTCAAAAATTCAGAAAATGAGTTGATGAGAGATAAAAATGGAATCTCATCACTTGTACATAAAATTTACATCAATCAGGATATAGAAGAACATATCCCAACATAATATTATGTGAATTAAAAGACATAACAAACGAAGTCTTTTAAAATGAGGAGGGTGAATGGTTCCATTGCTGACTTGGGTAACTTTTGAAAAGTACACCCCATTGAAGAAGTGTCATAAAATGAATATGTAAATACCCATAAATGGAATTATATTACAAAAGGAGTGTAATAATGGGAAGTACATAAACCACTCAAATGAAATTGTGGCAAATGTAGCATAAATCTCACAGGAATAAAAGTGAGATGAAAAATCCCTTACGAAAACTCAGCAGCCTAACGACGCCACTTAAAACATCCAAAATGGATTGATGAGAGGAAACAAGGTCTCTCATCATATGAACATAATAAGTACAGTGGTAGTAATATAAAATAACATCCCATTCATAATAAATATGAGCTTAAAAGGAAGGACATAAAAGAGTGTACTTAAAAAGAAAGAGAGGTGTAGGATCCCTTACCTCGGGTCCGACATGACTCGATCGTTCTTTAACGTCCTGAATAATAAACGTGAATTAATTTCCACTTTATTAAGAACATTTTTATAGTTCATTATTCCTTTTAGATCACTTATTTCAATGTTATAAACATTATTTAATCATTTAAGTTAATAATGTTTGTTTTGTCGATATTTGGTTCTTAAGTCGAAAGTGGACTTCTTACAATTACATGTTGTTTGTGTGGTCAAATGTTCATTATATCCAGAATTATATTCACGATTTTGATATCATATATATCATATATATCCATTATATACATGTATTTATAATATTACATAATCATTTAGAGGTAAAAAATTAAATACACCGTTCATGGAGATGGTAAGCCGTACGTACGCATGAACGCTACTTTCATTTCTTTGTCATATTAATGGAATTAAAACTAAATGAGAGGTATGTATATTTTAATTCCAGAATTATATTAATAATTTATATGTATAATTAATCATATATATCCATTATATACATGTACTTATAATAGTACATTACTTTTGGGGATAATAAATGAAATGCACCGTTCATGGAGACGGTAAGCCATACATACGCATGAATGCTACTTTAATTTCTATCTCATACTTTAATGGAAAGAAATAATAATGATATGGAGGTATATAATAATTCCAGAATAACATCATATATAATAACATTAAATCCATCCTTTATACATCCCACGTATGGCATTAACGAATCATATCACTTTGAGGGGGCGATAGTCCGCACTTCCTTAAATGAGGATATCGTGTTTACCCATATTGGAAACCATAAAATTATGCCCAAAATTAAAAATACATAAGCTTAATGAAAACATAAACACATTATATATCACATATAAATATATTTTCATCTTAATGGCCACCTTTGAAGGTGTTAAAAGAATGTTGAACAATCATCGTTTCGGGAGGCTGAAATTTTCCATCCACGGAAACAGTATGTTCTTTAACCATTAGATGTAGGTGTGTGAATGTGTAGCTCGAATCCTTCTTATAACAACATCCTAGTATATTGATGATACTAGATTTTTTACAAAAGAAATGAATAAAAAGAGTTTAGGGGGATGGAGAAGCAAAATAAAACAAAAGGACTCAAGTGAAAACATTACCTTAAAATCGGGAAACTCCCTTCGGTTTGAGCTCAAAGGCTTCCTTGGGAAGACTTCTGCCCAATGTGATGATTCAAGGAGTAAGAGAGGGAATTGGAGAGACAAAATGGGCAGAGGTTGGCCGAGCCAAAGGCTTTGGGAGTGTGGGTAAGGAGGTAGAGGTGGGGGCCTTTTATAAGAGAAGAGGAGGGGCACTTTTGGAAAGTAAGAAATATTACTTTATTTGAAAATTTGTTTCGGTTTTAAAAGGTCCCACATTGATATAATTCGTGGATAAGGTGATAAGGGTTTTAAATCCACCCATCCAATAAGTTTTGGACATGTGTAGGTCATAGAGTTTACATTATCTTCTAATTTTATTTAAATCGTCGGATAATGATGTCATCGCTGCATCATTATGATGTCATAAATAATTTAATTTATTTAATGTCTAATAATTATAAACAAATTACTATGATGTAGGAAATATTTTTATCTTTCCAATAACTATTTATAATAAAAATATGACTTGTATAAACCCACTTAAAAAATTGTTTTAGTAAAACATATCATGTTTGTGTCATTTCTACTTTTACATTAAAAAAAGTTATTTATGTCATTTCCCAGCCAAAGTGGATCCATGGGGTCCCCAAGTTGACCCATGGCTTGTCTTGGTAGGCCATTACACATCCAATGAGGTTAGGACATGTGTCATGTTCATTTCATATTATTAAAACATTATTTTTCCCGTAAACTACACTAATTACCTCTTATCGCGATTAAAAACTTAATAAGTTACTATTCACCAAAAAATTATTTTTATCCCATTAAACCACATTTTACTTCTTAATGAAAACCATATATGTCGGATTTTTTAAATTCAAAACACAAAGATGGCAAAATTTCATTTAACTGAAAAATCAGTTTTTATAAGTACCACTTAGTGGTGTCACTATTCATCAAAAATTGATGTTTTTCAGAAAAATCCCAAAAATTCACCCTAAGCTATATTTGATATTCCGAATTAAAAATTAAAGTCTATTTTAAAAAATTCAAAAAATCTAAGTCACATTAATTAATTTATTAATTAATTCCCGCTGTTAGAGCAAATAGCGTGTTTTTATGAAACAATAAGTATCAAAAGATTGAAACTGGTTTAAGTCTGATTTCAAAGTGAAATTAATTCCAACGACCACTATTGGACATAATGGTAAAAATATATTCCAATTTCACTTTAAAACCAATTCAAAAGATAATCTAATCATATAAATAAATTAGATTAAAAAGCGGTTTTGAATTAAAATACAACATTTTACACTATTAAAAAATGAACTTTATCGGAAAGATACCAAAAATTTACACAAAGTAAATTTTGATGTCCCGATTCTTAATAAGAGTTTTATTTGGTCCAAAAGAATGTTTAATAGTGAAAAAAACTATATTTAATGATGGTTCACCATCAAAAGGTGATAAGTGAACCTTTAGGGAAAACTAGGGCATATACGCCTAAAATTGAATTCTTTCCGTATTTTAAGCCTCTATCCTTTATTGGATAAATGTAAAAACATTTAAAAACATATATAATCATATTATAGTTATTTCTATCCATTCCCGCCAATACAACGGCTACATGTTAACTACCATTTAAAATAATATTATTTTATTATTAGAGTGCAATGTAAGATTCCCAAGAAACTCGTTGTTGCGTGTTGGGTACACCATTGAGCATAGCATCCCCTTTAAAGTCATATTAATATTTTATTCACAAATATGGATAAATATGAAAATTTCATATTCTTTATTTACCTGGGGTGTTACATCCTTCCCCCCTTTTGGGAATTGCGTCCTCGCAATTTTTAAAATTGAGCTTGGAAACATCCTTGAAAGTCCCACATCGGAACAAGAGTCGGTAAAACAATCACTTTAAAATAAAGAAAGATAAGCACAGAGGTCACCAGAGTTAACCCATACTAGGACTCCATGTATGAAAACATGGACATGGAGGAGAAAACATAGGGTCATGTTCTGATGGAGAGTGATAGAAAACATGTTTAGGAGAAAGTTAACCACAAGAAAATCACAAACTTGTGATGGGTTAAATGGTATTCGATTTCCCATTAGGAAAAGTTATTAGACAACATTTTTGTTTTAAGTTAATTTTTATTGAGGAATTTATTCATAAGGAAACATAATCACTTATCATGTTGACTTTCAACTTTTACTAGATTCCTTAATCAAACTCATATTTTTTCCAAAAGACGAGTATTTAGGGAGACTTGTTCGCATTAAGAGTACTATAATCAACTTCTAGAGAAGCACGTAATCCACAAAAAGAGAACTATACATTTCCCATGTCTTAAAACCTTAACCAAAACTAAAACCAAAAAGGTTACTACAAGATCAGATAATCCATAAAAGGATAACCCATTATAATAAAGAAAATCTATTCTTAGTCTCAAAATTTGTCCAACAAAACCCAAAGTTCAACGAGGACCATCCGATAAACAACTTTTCCATAAAATTATTCAAAGTAAACCAATATAAGATTGAAACCCAAATATTTGAAGGATTTAGTCACATAGTCTTCCAAGTTAAATTGTAACATTTATCTCCAAACAACATCAGTTGCTCCTAAAGTCTCGTATTGAAAAGTAATTAACCTAATCACATATCCTCCATGATAGGTTAATCATTTTCATAAATAACCCAAAATCAACATACTCTAAATTCATAAAATCATATAACTAAAAAGAATCAGTCAAACTAACATGGGACTTCACGTAGTCCAGTGGTAGGCGATAAATACCAGTTGCACTTTGATTGTGGGTTCGATTCCCGTAGCTTTGTCTAACGCAACGGGTAGTCACACGGTCTACATGTTGTCCTTTTTCCAAAACTATATAATTCTCAAATCATTCCCAAAAAGGGATAAAATCATCACAAATAACCATAACATAATTTAACCTCAATTTTATCTCATGCCTTTCACTTCAATCATAACATATAGTAACCCATAATTACCTCAAAAGTAAGTATCATATAAACCCAAATGGTTCTTTATAACTATGTCCACAAAAGAAAATATAACTATTCCTGGAATAAAATTGGCCTATATTAAACATCAGGGTTACACATAATATAAAAAGTCTTCTAATATAACCCATCATCAAAAGATACTTAATACTCTTAAGAATTTCACCATAACTCTTGAAGCCCTTATATGTTGACATCTTACTCATTCAATATTCTTCATGATCCATTAACCATTCCTTTCCAACTTATTCCGAAATACCTCTTTCCTACAAACAAAATCATGAGTCATATCGTAAGATTCCAAAATAGGAAAACAATAGTCATGAAATAGTACATACCTTTGATTGGTCATTGTCAGTTTCTTTATCCTCAATCAGAATGGCATTAGGTATTGGTAAACGAACATTTTTATGCTCTTGGTGACCCATTCACGAAACGTCTTCATAGGACATGTGTTTGCATAATGACCACGCACACCACATTTAAAACATTCAATTGATCCCTCAAAAATATCTTATTTCCCTTTCCTCGAGTCAACCAGATGCTTCCTTTTTCCATGGAAGGTTCTTGCTCTATGACCTTCATTTCCACATCTATATCATATTTCTGTCCCTTTGAAACATTTTCCTAGGTGTTTGTTTCCACATCTTTGACACATAGGTTTTTGAACACACTGAGCTTTATGATTATTACTTGTACGTCTGTAGGGATTTGTTTCTTGCATATATGATGCCATAGAGAAATCTCCAAGGTTGAGGTGGTCAATCATGAATATAGATAGTTTGTTGAGAATAATCACAAGAGTTCTCATTGCAGCTCCCATATCATTCAGTTGCTTGCTCAAAAAACTGTAACAGTTTCCTTCACATCCACTGTTACTTTGGTGCCTGCTAGATCCAGCCATTTACTAAAACCAAAAAGGTCAGTGTGAGTATATCAACAAAACCATCATGTACTAATGAGTAAGATAAACACTAAGATATACTTACTCATTCACTTTATCTAAAACTAGGACTCTTTCTGAAATCCTAACCATTATGGTAATGTCACTTATGCTTAAACAATACCCTAACCTCTAAAGTTATCTAAACCGACCTTTGATACCATCTATAAGGCCTCAGCCTTAAACCTTACTTAATCTTGAGTTATTACAAGATTACACATTGAGGATCTTTTCAGGTTTAGAGTTTTAGAGAATTAGATCATGAAACATGCATTACATTCCACATTTAAACAAAGTGTTTACATAAAAGATAGTATTCATTCTTCCCATCAACGGAAACATATTGAAAATAAAACATGGATTCTTTCTTGACACATCCTTTACACTATCATCATATCATGTACCTTTCCCTTGACCTGTGAAAAACATTTCAAAAACATGGGATGAGCATAAAAAGCTCACTAAGGGTTATAAAAATATGGAAAGTAAACATGAGTTCATATATACATAAGAATGAAATTATACTTTACCCATAAAACATAGGCACTTTAACATACCTCATCAAACCATGAATAAATCATAGAAATCATAAGACATAAAGGTAACTTGAGGCATTCATAACATTCTTACGTAGGGAGTAACCCTCTTGGTTATGTTTGGAATACCCATCACAGTATATTTCCTAAATCTCTTCGGAGAAACCTTAACGTTTCACTCCTTCGTGTTACCCAATGCATTGGAGAGCTATATCGGGCTCACCCGCCCTTAGTTTATCACGGAACCACCCGTTTTCATAACAATGCCCAAGAACCATAACATAAATGTATCACATAAAACAATCATAAAGGAAACATAATATTTCCACATTTCAATCTCAATATCACATTTTATTATATTGAAATAATGAATCCGTTCAAAAAGAAACCATTTCCAAAACCATTTAAAACATTTAATAAGGAGAATTTTGATTCAAAGTGTCCCCTACCACCTTGAAGCTTTTAACATTGTAAACCATTAATATCCAAATAAATAAATCCTTAAAACCATTTTGAAAACATGGATATTAATAAGAACAAATAATTAAAACTTTTAAAGTGATATTTTGGTCAAAGGGTTTTTACCAAAATTAGAGACACTTGAATACAATAATTGACGAATAACATTTAATCAGAACATTATAATATCATGAGAATAAATGGATTCATGATATAATATTCCAAAGGACAATATATACACCATATAAGAGTGAATTGGTGCATAACAACAATGAAGTCTCAATAGGGATGTAAAATGTGATGAAATCCCTTATAAAGAAGGTATCCTTAAATTAAGGATAAATCAATATCAAAATTATGTGTGAAAAATATAAATACACCCAATATAATTGGATATTAAGTGTAAAAAAATAAAAGGTCATTCACACATATTCAAAGGATGACATATTCTATAACTACATGTTGAACCCAAAGAAATCGAAATTGGGTTAAAACGTTCCCTTGGTAAAAATCGACAGCCTAACGGCGTCACTTCAAAAATTCACAAAATGATTTGATGAGAGATAAAAAGGGAATTTCATCAATTGGACATAAAATTTACATCAATCTGGATATAGAAGAACATATCCCAACATAATAGTATGTGAATTAAAAGACATAACAAACGAAGTCTTTTATAATGAGTAGGGTGAATGGTTCCATTACTGACTTGGGTAACTTTCGAAAAGTACACCCCATTGAAGAAGTGTCATAAAATAAATATGTAAATACCCATAAATGGAATTATATTACAAAAAGAGTGTAATAATGGGCAGTACATAAACCACTCAAATTAAATTTTGGAAAATGTAGCATAAATCTCATAGGAATAAAAGTGAGATGAAAAATCCCTTACAAAAACTCGGCAGCCTAACGGCGCCACTTAAAACTTCCAAAATGGATTGATGAGAGGAAATAGGGTCTCTCATCATATGAACATAATAAGTACAGTGGGAGTAATATAAAATAACATCCCAATCAAAAGAAAGATGAGCTTAAAAGGAATGACAAAAAAGAGTGTACTTAAAAAGAAAGAGATGTGTAGGATCCCTTACCTTGGGTCCGACTTGACTCGATCGTTCTTTAACGTCCTGAATAATAAACTTGAGTTAATTTCCACTTTATTAAGAACCTTTTTATAGTTCATTATTCCTTTTATATCACTTATTTAAATGTTATAAACATTATTTAATCATTTAAGTTAATAATGTTTGTTTTTTCGAAATTTGGTTCTTAAGTCAAAAGTGGACTTCTTACAATTACATGTTGTTCGTGTGGTCAAATGTTCATTATATCCAGAATTATATTCAAGGTTTGGATATAATATATATCATATATATCCAGAATATACATGTATTTATAATATTACATAATCATTTAGAGGTATGAAATGAAATGCACCGTTCATGCAGACGGTAAGCCGTACGTACGCATGAACGCTACTTTCATTTCTTTGTCATATTAATGGAATTAAAACTAAATGATAGGTATGTATATTTTAATTCCAGAATTATATTAATCATTTATATGTATCATTCATCATATATATCCATTATATACATGTACTTATAATAGTACATTACTTTTGGGGATAAGAAATGAAATGCACCGTTCATGGAGACGGTAAGCCGTACATACGCATGAACGGTACTTTCATTTCTATCTCATACTTTAATGGAAAAAAATAATAATGAT
This sequence comes from Viscum album, assembly GCA_963277665.1. Taxonomy (NCBI): domain Eukaryota; kingdom Viridiplantae; phylum Streptophyta; class Magnoliopsida; order Santalales; family Viscaceae; genus Viscum; species Viscum album. The sequence goes on from OY728164.1 coordinate 1,751,386,136, forward strand.
ATGGAGGTATATAATAATTCCAGTATAACTTCATATATAATAACATTAAATCCATCCTCTATACATCCCACGTACGGCATTAACGAATCACATCACTTTGAGGGGGCGGTAGTCCGCACTTCCTTAAATGAAGATATCGCGTTTACCCATAATGGAAACCATAAAGGTATGCCCAAAATGAAAAATACAAAAGCTTAAGGAAAACATAAACACATTATATATCATATATAAATATAGTGTCATCTTAATGGACACCTTTGAAGGTGTTAATAGAATGTTGAACAATCATCGTTTCGGGAGGCCGAAATTTGCCATCCACGGAAACAGTATGTTCTTTAACCATTAGATATAGGTGTGTGAAAGTTTAGCTCCAATACTTCTTATAACAACATCCTAGTGTATTTATTATACTGTATTTGTTACAAAAGAAATTAATAAAAAGAGTTTAGGGGGTTGGAGAAGCAAAATAAAACAAAAGGACTCAAGTGAAAACATTACCTTAAAATCGGGTAACTCCCTTCGGTTTGAGCTCAAAGGCTTCCTTGGAAAGACTTCTGCCCAAATTGATGCTTCAAGGATAAAGAGATGTAAGTGGAGAGAAAAAATGGGCAGAGTTTGTCCGAACAAAAGGCTTTGGGAGTGTGGGTAAGGAGGTAGAGGTGGGGGCCTTTTATAAGAGGAGAGGAGGGGCACTTTTGGAAATTAAGAAATATTACTTTATTTGAAAATGTTTTCCGGTTTTAAAAGGTTCCACATTTATATAATTCGTGGATAAGGTGATAAGGGTTCGCAATCCACCCATAAAATAAGTTTTGGACATGTGTAGATCATAGAGTTTACATTATCTTCTCATTTTATTTAAATCGTCAGATAATGATGTCATCGCTGCATCATTATGATTTCATAAATAAGTTATTTTATTTAATGTCTAAAAATTATAAAAAAATTACTATGATGTAGGAAAGATTTTTATCTTTCCAATGAATATTTATAATAAAAAATCTGACTTGTATAACCCCACTTAAAAAATTGTTTTTGTAAAACATATCATGTTTGTGTCATTTTTACTTTTACATTAAATAAAAAGTTATTTATGTCATTTCCCATCCAAAGTGGCTCCATGGGGTCCCAAAGTTGACCCATGGATTTTCATGGTCGGCCATTACACATCCAATGAGGTTAGGACATGTGTCAAGTTCATTTCATATTATTAAAACATTATTTTTTCCTTAAACTACACTAATTACCTCTAATCGCGATTAAAAACTTAATAAGTTACTATTCACCAAAAAAATATTTTTATCCCATTGAACCACATTTTACTTCTTAATTAAAACAATGTATGTCGGATTTTTTAAATTGAAAACAAAAAGATGGAAAAATTTCATTTAAACGGAAAAATTAGTTTTTATAAGTACCACTTAGTGGTGTCACTATTCATCAAAAATTGATATTTTTCAGAAAAATCCCAAAAATTCACCCTAAGCTATTTTTGATATTCCGAATTCAAAAATGAAGTCTATTTTAAAAAATTAAAAACATATAAGTAACATTAATTAATTTAATAATTAATTCCCACTGTCAGAGCAAATAGCGTGTTTTTATGAAACAATAAGTACCAAAAGATTGACAGTGGTTTAATTCTGATTTCAAAGTGAAATTAATTCCAATGACCACTATTGGATTTAATGGTAAAAATATATTCTAATTTCACTTTAGAACCAATTCAAAATATAATCTAATCATATAAATAAATTAGATTAAAAAGAGGTTTTGAATTAAAATACAACATTTTACACTATTAAAAAAATGAACTTTATCGGAAAGATACCAAAAATTTACACAAAGTAAATTTTTATGCCCTGATTCTTAATAAGAGTTTTATTTGGTCCAAAATAATGTTTAAGAGTGAACAAAACTATATTTAATTATTGTTCACCATCAAAAGGCGATAAGTAAACCTTTAGTGAAAACTAGGGCATATACGCCTAAAATTGAATTCTTTCCATATTTTAAGCCTCTATCCTTTATTGGATAAATGTAAAAATATTTAAAAACATATATAATTATATTTTAGTAATTTCTATCCATTCCCGCCAATACAACGGCTACATGTTAACTACCATTTAAAATAATATTATTTTATTATTAGAGTGCAACGTAAGATTCCCAAGAAACTCGTTGTTGCGTGTTGGGTACGCCATCGAGCATAGCGTCCCCATTAAAGTCATATTAATATTTTATTCACAAATATGGATAAATATGAAAATGTCATATTCTTTATTTACCTGGGGTGTTACATTGATCTTATAGTAACCTTAAACAAATAAACCAATGACAATATGTATAAATATATTATTAATTAAGAAATAAATGCTTAAAAAACATGTCTTTATCTATATTTATTTCATGATTCTATTATTTACAAAATATCATTAAAAAATATATTTATACTATTTAATTATTGAATCAAAATTTATAAATACATCAACAATTTTATTATAAAATTGGACATTCATTGATATATGGTAAACCATTAGAAGAGTACTTTCACTCTAATGATTTATAGGATCCATAATATTATAAAAAAAAATTAAATAGATACCTATGATGAAAATTATTTTCATCCATAATAATCTTATTTTTACATCATAAATTTGTTACATCATGTGTTTAATTTCCACATATAATTAAATATCCATATATTTTTAGGCATATTCCATTGAGTCCCTTTCCAAATTCATAACATTACTAAAATTGAGCCTTCATTCAACCATTGTCTCCAATACTCATGATCATAGATAAATCCTTACATGTATTTATTTTTTAGTTCAAGAGATGGTTATGGAATTTTTTAATTATCATATTTTACGATACATGTATAAATATTGTCCAAATATAGTTCAATACTATCATTATAAGATTTGGATATTCATAGCCACCTCATTTTCCATCATATTCAATGATAACATTATTACATTTTGGTTAATCCATTATATAAGACCAATAATATTAGTTTCATAAAAAATTATAATTATAATAATACTTTATAGTAATTTATTTCATATATAAATTACAGAACTATATTTTCAATATATGAATCCTTTGGGATAATCTAGGTCATTCATTTTCATCATATATTCAAATAACTAATAATGTTATTTAAAGGAAATGTAAATTACCTAAAGGGCATCACCATGGTGTGAAATTTAATTTTAACATTAATGTAATATTTAATGAACTAGGTGATGATAAGTTGATTTTTTTAAAATTTTCTAATTTATTTCCCCTTGGTAAATCTATTCCTAGACCATGTATTTTTGTTGTATACAGACATTGATTTATATCTAGAGAATATATATAAAGTATACCTTACCAAAATATTTCAATATCTATCTATAAATTTCATAAATAATGTTGATATGAATATGTTTACAATATATTTTTTTCAAAATCTAATTCACAATTGTTATAGTAATCTTTATCAAATACAAACTATTAAGACCCCAACAATAATTACCAAGAGCTACTAAATATTTAATTATGTATAAATATATACAAGGGGTCAAATGAAAATAGATAGATCATTTATGCAGTTTTGGAGAGACATACGGTTAATTATTACCATTTAACAAAGTTATATTAAATAATTAACTATTTAATGGAATATATTCGAATCCTTCAAGCCATTCTTTGAATTTTGTGTCAAATCACGGTGAATGGAAAATAATAATTGTATTTTGAAATAGTCATTAAGGATTATCTATCGTAAAATATATAATCCATTAATAAATTATCATAAATATGGAATGGTGTGTATTTTAAGAAAAATCTATTTAATAATTAAATTAATTACCATATTTTTTATCACATAAATAATATGGAATGTAAATAATTGATATCACATTTCCTTGAATCAATAAACATAGAATGAAATAAATCATGATATAATGTCATTATAAAAATATCATTGATAATAACAATAAATGTAATATATATTAATAAATGAATAATTTTTAGATTTCATGATTCTAGTCGTCTAGATATATCTACTATCATGGTTATTCAGAAGACAGTTTTGAACTACTATAAAAAAATCCATTTGATATGTCTAACTTATTTATCTTTTGAGAAATATAGATAGATCATGGTGTTACAATTATAAAGAAACAACCTATAACTAAATTTCCAAATAACCCTTCATATATTAAAATATTTATTCAATACATGATTCTGTGTGCATTGTCAAAAAAAAATTATATAGAGTAAAGGATTCAGATTTATGAAATATTTATCTAGTTAATCAAATTACATTCATAGGAAGGACCATATTTAATAAATTTATACTATTTTATAAATAATAATATTGATAATTTATTAATATGGACTATTTCAATGAGTTTATCTTATATTGTACAATTATAAAATTAATTTGATAGTATTAATTGAATGTAAACAACCACAAAATATTGAATGTTTGTACTGTAATTTATACATCTTTAGTAACTTATAAAGCATAGCCACTTGAAGAATAAAAAAATGAAATATTATTTATAAGGAATAAATTTTATTCATGTTATATTCAATAAATTGGATTTACATAAACCAAACAAAAGTTAATATGTTCAAAAAACAAATATGTCTCAATGAAAATGAAATTTAGTCCAAGTACCTCACACCTTGTAACATTGAAGAAAAATCATCATAATTAAAATAATTTTTAAAAAATAAAATTCTATGAATAATGGTGTATTGATGTAAATTTAATTTAATTTAGTAGTATTTAGACCACATAAATATAATTAGTTAAAAATATAAAAATATACAACAATGAAGAAAAATGGAGAAAATGTCCCTTACAACATGGTGATTTTAAATTCAAATCCTATTATTAGAAATAATTCAAATTTAAACATAATGAAACATCATTTATGAAGGATTCGGGATATTACATATAAAATTGAAATTATTTGCAACATATATAAGTAATTATATGGATCTCATTAAAATATTCCTCACAGAAGGAAAGATTATACAATGTCTCTAACCTAAAGAATCCGTTCTATTTATTTTTATTTAACCTCATATATATTTTTTATAATAATTTAATTAATTTATAATAAAAACATAATATTATTTATAATATCATATATGATCCATTGTAACATTTTACTACCCTTTTATTAATAACATATCGACATTTTTATTGTATTTGGGAATAATTTCCATGTTTTCACTTGAATTTTTTTCATGATTGTTTTAGTTCATGTACATATAATAAAGTTCAATCATATAAAGAATTATAATATTGTTATACATATCATTTTGAAACATTATATAAAATTTCAAAATCATTATATAAATTTTTTACACTGAAAAAATCACCTCGCTTCATGGAGTAGTGAGGAAATACGTACGCATGAGAAATGGTGATATTTCTATAATGACTGATTTTTTAAAGAAGTAGGTGAGATATTAATTTTACATAATTTATTTCATGAAATATATATCACATATATTAATTAAAAAATTTCATTTTAAATTACATTTACAAATAATGTCAAAAATGAATCACATCACTTCATGATGTGGTATCCTACCATACCCAGGAAAAACTATAAGGCCCCAACCTTAAACCTCACTTAATATTGAGTTATTACAAGATTACACATTCAGGATCTTTTCAGGTTTAGAGTTTAAGAGAATTAGATCATGAGACTTTCATTACATTCCACATTTAAACAAAGTGGTTACATAAAAGATAGTATTCATTCTTCCAATCAACGGAAACATATTTAAAATAAAACATGGATTCTTTCTTGACACATCCTTGACACTATCATCACATCATGTACCTTTTCCTTGACCTGTGAAAAACATTTCAAAAACTTGGGATGAGCATAAAAAGCTCAGTAAGGGTTATAAAAATATAGAAAGGAAACATGAGTTCATATATACATTAGAATGAAGCCATACTTTACCCATAAAACATAGGCACATTAACATACCTCATCAAATCATGAATAAATCATAGAAATAATTAGACATAAAAGGTAACATGATGCATTCATAACATTCTTACGTAGGGAGTAACCCTCTTGGTTACATTTTGGGATACCCACCACAGTATATTCCCTAAATCTCTTCAGAGAAACCTTAACGTTTCACTCCTTTGCGTTACCCAATGCATTGGAGAGCTATATCAGGCTCACCCACCCTTAGTTTATCACGGAACCACCCGTCTTCATAACAATTCCCAAGAACCATAACATAATCATAGCACATAACTTAAGCATAATGGAAAGATAACATTCCCACATTGCAATAATAATATAACATTTTAAGATACTGAAATAATGAATCCATTCTAAAAACCATTTTCAAAACCATTTAAAACATTTAATAAAGATATTTTTTAATCAAAGTGTCCCAAACCACTTTGAAACTTTTAACATTTGAAAACGTTAATATCCATATAAATAAATCCATAAAACCATTTTAAAGACATGGATATTAATGAGAAATATTTATATGATTAAATCATTAAAACATTTAAAATGATATTTTAGTTAAAGGGTTTTAACAAAATGAGAGACACTTGAATACAATAATTGAGGAATAACATTTAATAAAAACTTTATAATATCATGAGAATAAAGGGATTCATGATATAATATTCCAAATGATAGTATATACACCATATAAGAGTGAATTGGTGCATAACAACAATGAAGTCTCAATGGAAATGTAAATTGAGATGAAATCCATTATAAAGATGGTGTCCTTAAATTAAGGATAAATAAATCTCATAATTATGTGCAAAAAATATAAATAAACCCAATATAAGTGGATATTAAGTGTAAAATAATCAAAGTTCCTTCACACAAATTTAAAGGATGACATATTCAATAACTACATGTTGAACCCAAAGAAATCGAAATTGGGTTAAGAAGTTCCCTTGACAGCCTAATGGCGTCACATCAAAATGAGTTGATGAGAGATAAACAAACGGTATCTCATCAATTAGACATAGAATTTACATCAATAAGGATATATGAGAACATATCCCAACATATCAATATGTAAATTAAAAGACCCAACAAAAGAAGTCTTTTAAAAAGAGGAGGGTGAAAGGTTCCCTTACCGACATGGGTATCTTTCGAAACATACACCTCGTGAAAGGAGGAAAATACAACATTGATGTAAATACTCATAAAAGAAAGTATATTACACAATAAGTAAAATAATGGGCAGTACATACACCACTCAATGGAAATTGTGGCAAATGTAGCATAAATCTCACAAGAATAAAAGTGAGATGAAAAATCCCTTACGAAAACTCGATAGCCTAAAGGCGCCACATAAAACTTACAAAAATGGATTGATGAGATCAAATAGGGTATCTCATAATATTAACATAATTTTTATAGAAAGAGGAATATAATATAACATCCCCCAACATAACAAAGAGGAGCTTAAAAGCAGCGACATAAAGGAGAGTACTTAAAAAGAAAGAAAGAGGTTAGATCTCTTATGAAAATTCGGCAGCCTAACGCCGCCACTCAAAACATCCAAAATGGATTGATGAGAGAGAATAGGGTCTCTAATCACATGAACATAAAAATTACAGTAACATTAATACAAAATAACATCCCAATAACAAGAAAGATGAGCTTTAAAAGGAATGATATAAAAGAGTGTACTTAAAAAGAAAGAGAGGAGTAGGATCCCTTACCTCGGGTCAGACTTGACTCGATCGTTATTTAATCTCCTGAATAATAAACTTGAGTTAATTTATAATTCCTTAATAACCATTTTTCATGTTCTTTATTCCTTTTATATCACTTATTACCATGTCATGAACACTATGTTATTTTTTAAGTTAATAATGGTAGTTTTAACGATCATTGGTACTTGAGTCAAAAAAATAAACTCTTTATAATTACAAGTTGTTCATGTGGTAAAATATCCAGTATATACAAAATTTTATTCATGATTTAGATATCATATATATCATATATATCCAGTATAACCATACATATATAATATTACATAACATTTAGAGTTAAGATATGAAATGCACCGTTCATGGAGATGGTAAGCTGTACGTACGCATGAACGCTACTTCCATTTCTATTTCATATTTAATGGAAGTAAAACATAATGATACATAATAGTATTTTCATTACAGTATGGTATCATATATAATATCATTAAATATATCCTTTATACGTACCACATATGGTATTAACGAATCAAATCACTTTGAGGGGGCGGTAGTCCGCACTTCCTAAAATGAAGATATCGCGTATAACCATAATGGAATCCATAAAGGTATTCCATAAATGAAAAATACAGAAGATTAAGTAAACCATAAACATATTATATATCATATATAATTATATTTTCATCTTAACGGACACCTTTGAAGGTGTTAAAATAATGTTGAACAATCATCGTTTCGGGAGGCAGAAATTCACCATCCACGGAAACAGTATGTTCTTTAACCATTATATGTAGGTTTGTGTAAGTGTAGCTCTAATCCTTGTTATAAAAACATCCTAGTATATTTAATATACTGGAGTTGTTACAAAAGAAATGAATAAAAATAGTTTAGGGGGTTGGAGAAGCAAAATAAAACAAAAGGACTCAAGTGAAGACATTACCTTAAAATCGGGTAACTCCCTTTGGTTTGAGCTCAATGGCTTCCTTGGGAAGGATTCTGCCCAATGTGAGGCTTCACAGAGTTAGAGAGGGATGTGGAGAGACAAAATGGGCAGGGGTTGGCCGACCCAAAGGCTTTGGAAGTGTGGGTAAGGAGGTATAGGTGGGGACCTTTTATAAGAGGAGAGGAGGGGCACTCTTGGAAAGGTATAAAATGTAACTTTATTTTCAAATGAGTTTCGGATTTTAATGGTCCCACATTGATGTGTTTCGAGGATAAGGTGATAAGGGTTCTACATCCACCCATACAATATGTTTTGGAAATTTTTAGGGCTTATATTTTACATTATCTTTCCATTTTATTTAAATCCTTTATTAATGAGGTAATCGCTGTATCATCATGATGTCATAACTAATTTAATATATTTAATGTCTAAAAATTATAAAAATAATAATATGATGTAGGAAATATTTTTATGTTTCCAATGAATATTTATAGTCCAAAATAACATTTATGTAGACAAAATTAAAAATATTTTACTTAGGTGATACATTCTTTGTTACATTTAACATTCTTTAAAAATAAAAAGATAAAAAGTAATTTTCTCATAAAATTTATTCCATGGGGCCCCCAAGTTTGGCACAAGGCATCCCATGGTCGGCCATGAGACAACCAATAGCCTTAGGACACATTTTTTGGTCATTTTTTATTATTATGATATTATTTTTTTATCTTTGACTACCTGATTACTCATTAATCAAGATAATTCAAGATAATTGCCGTCATTACTATTCATAATGTCCAAAAACAAAAGAGTATTAATTACATAATTTGGACCTTATGATTCCAAATATTTAATCCATTTTACCAAATTCCAAACACACAAACTGCAATAATTAATTTAAAAAAAACTTCCCGTTGTCAAAACAAATAGCGGGTTTTTTAGAAACAATATTTATGAAAAGTTTGGCACCTGTTTATGCCTAATTCCAAAGTGAAATTAATCCCAATGAACATAATTGAATTACATGGTAAAAATGTATTCTAATTACACTTGAAAACAAATTAAAAAGATAATATGACCATATAATTAAATTATATGAAAACTCAGTTTTGGTGTAAAATGCAGTATTTTTCACTATTAATTGAAAAATGAACATTGTCAGAAAAATACAAAAAATTAACCCAATGTAAATTTCAATGTTAAATCATAAATAATATGTTTATTATGAAAAATAGAGCTTATAAAATTGTCAAAAAGTGGATTTTAAAAGGGGTTCACCATCAAAAGGCGGTTAATCGACCTTTTAAATAATATTAGAATGTTTACGCTTAAAAACTGGATTCATTTGAATTTTTAATCCTCTAACATTTATTGTAAAGATTAAAAATATTTGACAAACATATATAATCATCTTCTAGTTAGTTATGTTCATTACCTCCATTACAATGGCTAGGCGTTAACTACCATATAAAATAATATTATTTTATTATTAGAGTGCAACGTAAGATTCCCAAGAAACTCGTTGTTGCGTATTGGGTATGCCATCGAGCATAGCATCCCATTTAAAGTAATATTAATATTTTATTCACAAGTATTGATAAATGTGAAAATTTCATACTTTTTATTTATCTGGGGTGTTACATCCTTCCCCCCATTTGGGAATTGCGTCCTCACAATTATAAAACTGGGCTTGGAAACATCATTGAAAATCCCACATCAGAACAAGAGTCGGTAAAACAATCACTTTAAAATAAATAAAGATAAGTATAGATGTCACCCGAGTTAACCCATACTAGGGTTCCATGTAGGAAAACATGGACATGGAGGAGAAAACTTAGGGTCATGTTCTGAATGAGTGTGATAGAAAACATGTTTAGGAGAAAGTTAACCACAAGAATATCACAAACTTGTGATGGGTTAAACGGTATTCTATTCCCCAGTAGGAATAGTTAATAGACAAAATTTTTGGTTTAAGTTACTTTTTATTGAGGAATTTATTCATAAGGAAACATAATCACTTATCTTGTTGACTTTCAACTTTTATTAGATTCCTTACACAAACTTATATTTTCTCCAAAAGAAGAGTATTTAGAAAGACTTGTTCACATTAAGAGTACTATAATCAACTTCTAGAGAATAACCTTATCCAAAAAAGGGAACTATATAATTATCATGTCTTTAGACTTTAACCAAAACAAAAACCAAAAAGGTTAGTACAAGATCAGATAATCCAGAAAAAGATAACCCTTTATAAAAATAAAATCTATTCTTAATCTCCAAAATTTGTCAAAAAAAACCCAATGTTCAATGAGGACCCTTCGATAAACAATGTTTCCATAACAATTTTTCAAACTAAACCAAAATAAGATTGAAACCAAAATATTTTAAGGATTTAGTCACATATTCTTCCAAGTTAAATCGTCACATTTATCTCCAAAAAACATCAGTTTCTCTTAATGTCTCGTATTGAAAAGTAATTAACCTAATCACATATCTTCAATGATAGGTTAATAAATTTCCATAGATAACCAAAAATCAACTTACTCTTAATTCATAAAATCATCTAACTATAAAGAATCAGTCAAACTAACCTGGGACTTCACGTAGTCCAGTGGTAGGAGATAAATACCTGTCACACATTGGTTGTGGGTTCGATTCCCGCAGCTTTGTCCGACGCGACGGGTTGTCACACGATCTACGTGTTGTCCTTTTTCCAAAACTATATAATTATAAAATAATTCCCCAAAAAGAGATAAAATCATTAAAAATAACCACAACATAATTTAACCTCAATTTTATCTCAAGCCTTTCACTTCCATCATAACATATAGTAACCCATAATTACCTCAAAAGTAAGGATCATATAAACCCCAATGGTTCTTTATAACTACGTCCACAAAAGAACAGATAACTATTCCTTGAAAAAAGTTTTCATATATTAAACATTAGGGTTACACATACTAGAAAAAGTCTTCTAATGTAACCCCATCATCAAAAGAGACTTAATACTCTTAAGAATTTCACCACAACTCTTGAAGCCCTTATATGTTGACATCTTACTCATTCATCATTCTTCATGACCCATTAACCATTCCTTTCCAACATATTCTGAAATACTTCTTTCCTACAAACAAATTCATGAATCATATCCTATGATTCCAAAATAGGAAAACAATAGTTATGAAATAATCCATACCTTTGATTGGACATTTTCAGTTTCTTCATCCTCAATCGGAATGGCATTAGGTATTGGTAAACGAACATTTGTATGATCTTGGTGATCCCATTCACGAAACTTCTTCATAGGACATGTGTTTGCATAATGACCATGCACACCACATTTAAAACATTCAATTGATCCCTCAGAAATAACTTCATTCCCTTTCCTCGAGTCAACTGGATGCTTCCTTTTTCCATGGCAGGTTCTTGCTTTATGACCTTCATTTCCACATCTAAAGCATATTTCTGTCCCTTTGAATCATTTTTCTAGGTGTTTCTTTCCACATTTTTGACACATAGGTTTTCGAACACACTTACCTTTATGATTATTACCTGTACTTATGTAGGGATTTGTTTCCCGCATATATGATGCCTTAGAGAAATCACCAAGGTTTAGGAGGTCAATCATGAATCCAGATAGTTCGTTGGGGATAATCACAAGAGTTCTCATTGCAGCTCCCATATCATTCAGTTGCTTGCTCAAAAAACTGTCACAGTTTCCTTCACATCCACTGTTACTTTGTTGCCTGCTAGATCCATCCATTTACTAAAACCAAAAAGGTCAGTGTGAGTATATCAACAAAAACATCATGTACCAATTAGGAAGATAAACACTAAGATATACTTACTCATTCACTTTATCTAAAACTAGGACTCTTTCTAAAATCATAACCATTATGGTAATGTCACTTATGCTTAAAGAATACCCTATCCTCTAAAGTTATCTAAACCGACCTTTGATACCAACTTTTAGGCCCTAGCCTTATACCTTACATAATCTTGAGTTATTACAAGATTACACATTGAGGATCTTTTCAGGTTTTGAGTTTTAGAGAATTAGATCATGAAACTTTCATTACATTAAACATTTAAACAAAGTGGTTACATAAAATACAGTATTCATTCTTCCCATAAACGGAATCATATTTAAAATGAAACATGAATTCTTTCTTGACACATCCTTGAAACTATAATCACATCATGTACCTTTTCCTTGACCTGTGAAAAACATTTCAAAAACTTGGGATGAGCATAAAAAGCTCAATAAGGGTTATAAAAATATGGAAAGGAATCATGAGATCATATATACATAAGAATGAAATCATACTTTACCCATAAAACATAGGCACTTTAACATACCTCATCAAATCATGAATAAATCATAGAAATCATAAGACATAAAAGGTAACTTGAGGCATTCATAACATTCTTACGTAGGGAGTAACCCTCTTGGTTATGTTTGGAATACCCACCACATTATATTCCCTAAATCTCTTCAGAGAAACCTTTACGTTTCACTTCTGTGCGTTGCCCAATGCATTGGAGAGCTATATCGGGCTCACCCGCCCTTAGTTTATCACAGAACCACCCGTCTTCATAACAATACCCAAGAACCATAACATAATCATAGCACATAACATAAGCATAAAGTAAAGATAACATTCCCACATTGCAATAACAATATAACATTTTAAGATACTGAAATAATGAATCCATTCTAAAAACCATTTTCAAAACCATTTAAAACATTTAATAAATATATTTTTGAATCAAAGTGTCACATACCACATTGAAACTTTTAACATTTTAAATCGTTAATATCCATATAAAAAATCCTTAAAACAATTTTGAAGACATGGATATTAATGAGAAATATTTATAAGATTAAATCATTAAAACATTTAAAATGATATTTTAGTTAAAGGGTTTTAACAAAATGAGAGACACTTGAATACAACAATTGAGGAATAAGATTTAATAAAAACTTTATAATATCATTAGAATAAATAGATTCATGATATAATATTCCAAATGATAGTATATACACCATATAAGAGTGAATTAGTGCATAACAACAATGAAGTCTCAATGGAGATGTAAATTGAGATGAAATCCATTATAAAGATGGTGTCCTTAAATTAAGGATAAATAAATCTCAAAATTATGTGCGAAAAATATAAATACACCAAATATAAGTGGATATTAAGTGTAAAATAATAAAAGTTCATTCACAAATAATCAATGGATGACATATTCAATAACTACATGTTGAACCCAAAGAAATCGAAATTGGGTTAAGAAGTTCCCTTGACAGCCTAACATCGTCACATCAAAATGAGTTGATGAGAGATAAAAAAAAGGGTATCTCATAACTTGGACATAAAATTTACATAAATAAGGATATATTAGAACATATCCCAACATAACAATATGTAAATTAAAAGACCCAACAAAATAAGTCTTTTAAAAAGAGGAGGATGAAAGGTTCCCTTACCGACATGGGTATCTTTCGAAACATACACCTCATGAAAGAAGGAAAATACAAAATTAATGTAAATACTCATAAAAGAAAGTATATTACACAATGAGTAAAATAATGGACAGTACATACACCACTAAAAGGAAATTGTGGAAAATGTAGCATTAATCTCACGGGAATAAAAGTGAGATGAAAAATCCCTTACGAAAACTCGACAGCCTAACGGCGCCACATAAAACATACAAAAATGGATTGATGAGATCAAATAGGGTATCTCATCATATTAACATAAATTTTATAGAAAGTGGAATATAAAAGAACATCCCCAAACATAACAAATAAGAGCTTAAAAGCAGTGACAAAAAGAAGAGTACTTAAAAAGAAAGAGAGAGGTTAGATCTCTTACGAAAATTCGACAGCCTAACAGCGCCACTCAAAACATCCAAAATGGATTGATGAGAGAAAATAGGGTCTCTCATCACATGGACATAAAAATTACAGTAATATTAATAAAAAAGAACATCCAAATAACAAAAAAGATGAGCTCTAAAAGAAATTACATAAAATAGTGTACTTAAAAATAAAGAGAGGAGTAGGATCCCTTACATCGGGTCCGACTTGACTCGATCGTTCTTTAATATCCTGAATAATAAACTTGAGTTAATTTATACTTACTTAAGAAACATTTTTCAAGTTCATTATTCCTTTTATATCACTTATTACCAGGTCATGAACACTATGTTGTTATTTAAGTTAATAATGGTCGTTTTAACGATCCTTGGTACTTGAGTCAAAAAAATAAACTCTTTATAATTACAAGTTGTTCATGTGGTAAAATATCTATTATATCCAGAATTGTATTCATGATTTAGATATCATATATATCATATATATCCAGTATATTCATGCATTGATAATATTACATAACATTTAGAGTTAAGAAATGAAATGCCCCATTCATGGAGACGGTAAGCCGTACGTACGCATGAATGCTACTTCCATTTTTGTTTCATATTTAATGGAATTAAAACATAATGATACATAATAGTATTTTAATTCAAGTATGGTATCATATATAATATCATTAAATATAAGTCCCCTGCCTTAAACCTTACTTAATCTTTATTTATTACAAGATTACACATTGAGGATTTTTTCAGGTTTAGAGTTTTAGAGAATTAGATCATAAAACTTGCATTACAGTCTACATTTAAACAAAGTGGTTACATAAAAGATAGTATTCATTTTTCCCATAAACGAAAATATATTTAAAATAACTCATGGATTATTTTTTGACACTTCCTTGACACTATCATCATATCATGTACCCTTCCCTTGACCTGTGAAAAACATTCAAAAACTTGGGATGAACATAGAAAGCTCAGTAAGGGATATAAAAATATAGAAAGGAAACATCAGTACATGTATACATAAGAATGAAATCATACTTTACCCATAAAACATATGCACTTTAACATACCTCATAAAATCATGAATAAATCATATAAATCATAAGACATAAAAGGTAACATGAGGAATTCATAACATTCTTACATAGGGAGTAACCCTCTTGGTTACGTTTGGAATACCCACCAAAGTATATTCCCTAAATATCTTCGGAGAAACCTTAACGTTTCACTCCTTCACCTTACCCAATGCATTGGAGAGCTATATTGGGCTCACCCGCCCTTAGTTTATCACAGCACCACCCGTCTTCATAACAATGCCCAAGAACCATAACATAATCTTATCACATAAAACATGCATAAAGGAAACATAACATTTCCACCTTTCAATAACAAGATATCAATACAACACATTGATATAAATACATTATGAAAACCATTTTCAATACCAAAATAATAGAAAAGTAAAACATTGTATTTTTTTAAAAAAAGAAGGTGTGGCTTGTAGAGGAAGCCGAAACTCAAATAATGGTCACGGCGGCAGAGAAATCATTGTCGCCGCATACGTACGACAAAAACATTCAGTTTTGTCGTTTAGTAAAATGCTTCGTATAAAAATATTCCTTTTGGATAAATGTAAAATTCAAAGGGGTTTATACACCGTATAAAATAACGTTGTGTATAAAACAAAATATTCCTCAATAAAAGGATATTCAGACGAAGTCCCATAAAAAGACGGTATCCTTGGATTAAGGATAAATTAGTTACATAACTACGTGTGACAAACGAATACAAGAAATATAAGTGGGTATTAAGTGTAAAACAATCAGAGTAAATTCACACATAATCACAGAACGACATATTCAAGGTGTACAAGTTTATCCCAAAGAATCAAAATTGGGTTAAGAAGTTCCCTTGCAAAAATTAGACAACCAAACGGCATCACTTCAAAATTTAGAAAAAGAGTTGATGAGAGATAAAAAGGGTATCTCATAACTTGGACATAAAATTTACATCAATAAAGATATAGAAGATCATATCCGAACATAATATTATGTGAATTAAAAGACATAACAAAATAAGTCTTTTAAATAGAGGACGGTGAATGGTTCCCTTACCGATATGGGTATGTTTCGAAACATACGCCCCGTGAAAGAAGGACAATACAACATTGATGTAAATACTCATAAATTAAAAAATATTACACAATGAGTAAAATAATTTTCAGTAAATACACCACTCAAAGGAAATTGTGGCAAATTTCACATAAATCTCACAGGAATAAAAGTGAGATGAAAAATCCCTTACAAAAACTCGGCAGCCAAACGGCGCCACTTAAAACTTCCAAAAATGGATTGATGAGATCAAATAGGGTGTCTCATCAAATTACAATAAAATTTAGAGCAAGAGGAATATAAAAGAACATCCCCCATAATAACAAAGAGGATCTTAAAATAAGTGACATAAAGTAGAGTACTTAAAGAGAAAGAGAGAGGTTAGATCTCTTACGAAAATTCGGCAGCCTAACGGCGCCACTCAAAACATCCAAAATGGATTGATGAGAGAGAATAAGGTCTCTCATAATATGAACATAAAAATTACAGTATGATTAATATAAAATAACATCCCAATCACAAGAAATATGAACTTAGAAGGAATGACATAAAAGAGTGTACATAAAAAGAAAGAGAGGAGTAGGATCTCGTACCTCAAGTCCATCTTGTCTTGTTCTTTTCTTTATATTCCTGAATAATAAACATTGGTCAATTTATAATTGCCTAAGTACATATTTAGAGATTATTATTCAGTTCGTATCACATATTATAATGTTATAATAATTGTTTAATAATTTTAGTTCATATCAGACATTTTTGCCGATGTTTGGTACAAGAGTAAAAAATGAACTTGTTTGAAAAAAGATTGCTCATGTAGTTATATGTAAATAATTTCCAGAATAGTATTAATGATTAAAATATCATATATATCCAGTAAATATTCATTTTATACTATTCCATATCATTTGGATATAAAAATGAAAAGCATCGTTAATGGAGACGGTAGGTCGTACGTACGCATGAACGCTACTTTCATTTTTGTCATATTAATGGAATTAAAACAAAATGAGATATATATATATATATATATTATAATTATAGAATGAAATCCATAATTTATATGTAATTTATTATATATAAATCCATTATATATATGTACTTATAATATTACATAACATTTTGAGATAAGAAATGAAATGCACCGTTCATGGAGATGGTAAGTCGTACGTACGTATGAACGCTACTTCCATTTCTATTTCATATTTAATGGAATTAAAAAATAATGGTACATAATATTATTTTAATTCAAGTATGGTATCATATATAATATCATTAAATATATCCTTTATACATACCACATATGGTATTAACGAATCAAATCACTTCGAGGGGGCGGTAGTCCGCACTTTCTTAAATGAAGATATCGCTTTTACCCATAATGGAAACCATAAAGGTACGCCATAAATGAAAAATACAGAAGCTTAAGTAAAAAATAAAAATATTAGATATCATATATAAATATAGTGTAATCTTAATGGCCACCTTTGAAGGTGTTAGAAGAATGTTGAACAATCATCGTTTCGGGAGGCAGAAATTCGCCATCCACGGGAACAGTATGTTCTTTAACCATTAGATGTAGGTGTGTGTAAGTTTAGCTCAAATACTTATTATAACAACATCATAGTATATTTAAGATACAGGATTTGTTACAAAATAAATTAA
Organism: Viscum album; assembly: GCA_963277665.1. NCBI lineage: Eukaryota > Viridiplantae > Streptophyta > Magnoliopsida > Santalales > Viscaceae > Viscum > Viscum album. The sequence continues at coordinate 1,751,404,467 of OY728164.1, forward strand.
TAAAAATAGTTTAGGTTGTTGGAGAAGCAAAATAAAACAAAAGGACACAAGTGAAGACATTACCTTAAAATCGGGTAACTCCCTTTGGTTTGAGCTGAAAGGCTTCCTTGGGAAGACTTCTGCCAAATGTGAGTCTTCAAGGAGTTATATAGGGAAGTGGAGAGACAAAATGGGCAGGGTTTGGCCGATCCAAAGCCTTTGGGAGTGTGGGTAAGGAGGTAGAGGTGGGAGCCTTTTATAAGAGGAGAGGAGGGGCTCTCTTGTAAAGTTACAAAATGTTACTTTATTTTCAAACGAGTTTTGGAATTTAAAGGTCCCACATTGATGTATTTCGAGGCTAAGGTGATAAGGGTTCTAAATCCACTAATCCAATATGTTTTTGACATGTGTAGGTCTTAGATATTACATTATCATTCCATTTTATTTAAATCGTTAAATAATGAGGTCATCGCTTCATCATCATGATGTCATAAATAATTTAATTTATTTAATGTCTAAAAATTATAAAAAACTACTATGAAGTAGGAAATCTTTTTATCTTTCCAAGGATTTTTTATAGTAAAAAATATGACTTGTATAACCCCATTTAAAAATTGTTTTAATAAAACATTTCATGTTTGTGTCATTTTTACTTTAACAATAAATAAAATGATATTTATGTCATTTTCCAACCAAAGTGGCTCCATGGGGTCCCCAAGAAGACCCATGGATTATCTTGGTCGGACATGACACATCCAATGAGGATAGGACTTGTGTCTATTTCATTTCATTTTGTTAAAACATTATTCTTACCATAAACTACACTAATTACCTCTAATCGCGATAAAAAACTTAATAAGTTACTATTCACCAAAAAATTATTTCTATCCCATTGAACCACATTTTACTTCTTAATGAAAAACATTTATGTCTTATTTTTGAAATTAAAAACACAAAGATGGAAAAATTTCATTTAAACGGAAAAATCAGTTTTTATAAGTACCACTTAGTGGTTTCACTATTCATCAAAAATTGAAGTTTTCCAGAAAAATCACAAAAATTCCCCCTAAGCTATATTTGATATTACGAATTCAAAAATAAAGTCTATTTTACAAAATTAAAGAAATATAAGTCGCATTAATTAATTTAATAATTAATTCCCATTGTTAGAGCAAAATAGCGTGTTTTTATGAAACAATAAGTATCGAAAGATTGACACTAGTTTAAGTCTGATTTCAAAGTGAAATTATTTCCAACGACCACTATTGGATTTAATGATAAAAATATATTCTAATTTCACTTTAAATCCAATTAACAAGATAATCTAATCATATTAATAAATTATATTAAAAAGAGGTTTTGAATTAAAATACAACATTTTACATTATTCATTAAAAAATGAACTTTATCAGAAAGATACAAAAAATTTACACAAAGTAAATTTTGATGTCCTGATTCTTAAGAAGAGTTTTATTTGGTCCAATAGAATGTATAATAGTGAAAAAAACTATATTTAATGACGGTTCTCCATCAAAAGGTGATAAGTGAACCTTTAGTGAAAACTATGGCATATACGCCTAAAATTGAATTCTTTCCGTATTTAAAGCGTTTATCTTTTATTGGATAAATGTAAAAACATTGAAAAACATATATAATCATATTTTATTTATTTATATCCATTACTGCCAATACAACGGCTACATGTTAACTACCATTTTAAATAATATTATTTTATTATTAGAGTGCAACGTAAGATTCCCAAGAAACTCGTTGTTGTGTGTTGGGTACGCCATCGAGCATAGCGTCCCCTTTAAAGTCATATTAATATTTTATTCACAAATATGGATAAATATGAAAATGTTAGATTCTTTATTTACCTGGGGTGGTACATCCTTCCCCTCTTTTGGGAATTGCATACTCGCAATTTTTAAAATTGAGCTTTGAAACATCCTTGAAAGTACCATGTCGGAACAAGAGTCGGTAAAACAATCACTTTAAAATAAAGGAAGATAAGTATAGAGGTCACCCGAGTTAACCCATACTATGATTCCATGTAGAAAAACATGGACATGGAAGAAAAAGAAAATGGTCATGTTCTTGAGGGAGAGTGATAGTAAACATGTCTAGGAGAAAGTTAACCATAAGAAAATCACAAACTTGTGATGGGTTAAAAAGTATTCGATTCCCCAGTATGAAAAGTTAATAGAAAACATTTTTTTAAGTTATTTTTTATTGAGGAATTTATTCATAAGGAAACATAATCACTTATCCTGTTGACTTTCAACTTTTACTAGACTCCTTAATCAAGGTCATATTTTTTTTCCAAAAGACGAGTATTCAGGGAGACTTGTTCGCATTAAGAGTACTATAATCAACTTCTAGAGAATCACCTAATCCACCAAAGAGAACTATATACTTCACATATCTTTAGACCTTAACCAAAAACAAAACCAAAAAGGTTAGTACAAGGTCAGATAATCCAGAAAAGGATAACCCTTTTAAAAGAAAATCTATGCTTAATTTCCAAAATTTGTCCAACAAAACCCAAAGTTCAACGAGGACCATCCGATAAACAATTTGTCCATAAAATTCATCAAACTAAACCAATCTATGATTGAAACCCAAATATTTGAAGGATTTAGTCACATATTCTTCCATGTTAAATCGTAACATTTATCTCCAAACAACATCAGTTGCTCCTAAAGTCTCGTATTGAAATGTAATTAACCTAATCACATATCCTCCATGATAGGTTAATCATTTTCATAAATAAGCCAAAAATAAACTTACTCTTAATTCATAAAATCATATAACTAAAAAGAATCAGTCAAACTAACTTGGGACTTCACATAGTCCAGTGGTAGGTGATAAATACCAGTCGCACTTTGGTTGTGGGTTCGATTCCCGCAGCTTTGTCCGACGCGACGGGTAGTCACACGGTCTCCGTGTTGTCCTTTTTCCAAAACTATATAATTCTCAAAACATTTCCCAAAACGAGATAAAATCTTCAAAAATAAACGTAACATATTTTAACCTCAAGTTTATCTCATGCCTTTTATTTTCCATCATAACATATAATAACCCATAATTACCTCAAAAGTAAGGATCATATAAACCCTAATGGTTAACTTTATAATTATTACCGGAACTTCCACATCGATTGGTCATCTTGTACATGATGCATTATAGAACATACCAAGGTTAAAGTGGTTGATCATGACTCCTTGATAGTTGGTTTAGAACAACCACGAGTTTCCTCATTGAATACCCCATTTCATCTAGTCTCTTAATCAGAGAACCACCACAGTTTCCTTCAAACCAATTGCCACTTTGGTGCCTGCTAGATCCAGCCATTTACTAAAACCAAAAAGGTCAGTGTGAGTATATAAATATAACGATCATGTACTAATGAGTAATATAAACACTAAGATATACTTACTCATTCACTTTATATAAAAACTATGACACTTTCTAAAATCCTATCCAATATGGTAATGTCACTTATGCTTAAAGAATACCCTAACCTCTAAAGTTATCTAAACCGACATTTGATACCAACTATAAGGCCCTAGCCATAAACCTTACTTAATATTGAGTTATTACAAGATTACACATTGATGATCTTTTCAGGTTTAGAGTTTTAGAAAATTATATCATAAAACTTGCCTTACATTCCACATTTATACAATGTGGTTACATAAAAGATAGTATTCATTTTTACAATCAACGAAAACATATTTAAAATAAAACATGGATTCTTTCTTGACACTTCCTTGACACTATCATCATATCATGTACCCTTCCCTTGACCTGTGAAAAACATTTCAAAAACATGGGATGAGCATAAAGAGCTCAGTAGGGGATATAAAAATATGGAAAGGAAACATGAGTACATGTATACATAAGAATGAAATCATACTTTACCCATAAAACATAAGCACTTTAACATACCTCATAAAATCATGAATAAATCATATAAATCATAAGACATAAAAGGTAACTTGAGGCATTCGTAACATTCTTACGTAGGGAGTAACCCTCTTGGTTACGTTTGGAATACCCCCCACAGTGTATTCCCTAAATCTCTTCGGAGAAACCTTAACGTTTCACTACTTCATGTTACCCAATGAATTGGAGAGCTATATCGGGCTCACCCGACCTTAGTTTATCACGGAACAATCCGTCTTCATAACAATTCCCATGAACCATAACATAATCTTATCACATAAAACATGCATAAAGGAAACATAAAATTTCCACCTTTCAATAACAAGACATCAATACAACACATTGATACAAATTCATTATGAAAACCATTTTCAATACCAAAATTAAATAAAAGTAAAAAATGGTATTTATTTTTCTTTTAAAAAGAAGTTATGGCTTGTAGAGGAAGATGAAACTCAAATAATGGTCACGGCGGTGGAGAAGTCGTTGTCGTCGCATACGTACGACAAAAACATTCCCTTTTGTTTTTAGTAAAACGCTTCATATAAAAAGATTCCTTTTGGATAAATGTAAAATTGAAATGGGTGTATACACCATATAAAATAAATTTGTTTATAAAACAAAATATGCCTCAATAAAAGGAGATTGAGATGAAGTCCCATACAAAGATGATATCCTTGGATTACGGATAAATCAGATACATAACTATGTGTGACAAACGAATACAGGAAATATAAGTGGGTATTAAGTGTAAAACAATCAGAATAAATTCACACATAATCATATAATGACATATTCAAGGTGTACAAGTTTATCCCAAAGAATTGATATTGGGTTAATAAGTTCCCTTGCAAAAATTAGACAGCCTAACGACGTCACTTCAAAATTCAGAAAAAGAGTTGATGAGAGATAAAAAGGGTATCTCATCACTTGGACATAAAATTTAAATCAATAAGGATATATAAGATAATATCTGAACATAATATTATGTGAATTAAAATACATAACAAAATAAGTCTTTTAAACAGAGGAGGGTGAAAGGTTACCTTACTGACATGGGTATCTTTCGAAACATATGCCCCGTGAAAGAAGGACAATACAACATTGATGTAAATACTCATAAATGAAAGAATATTACACAATGAGTAAAATAATAGTCATTACATAAACCACTCAAAAGAAATTGTGGCAAATGTAGCATAAATCTCACAGGAATAAAAGTGAGATGAAAAATCCATTACGAAAACTCGGCAGCCTAATAGCGCCACTTAAAACTTCCAAAAATGGATTGATGAGATAATATAGGGTAACTCATCACATTAAAATAATATTTAGATCAAGAGGAATATAAAATAACATCCCCCATCATAACAAAGAGTAGCTTAAAAGATGTGACATAAAGCAGAGTACTTAATGAGAAAGATAGATGTTAGATCTCTTACGAAAATTCGGCAGCCTAACAGCGCCACTCAAAACATCCAAAATGGATTGATGAGAGAGAATAGGGTCTCTCATAATATGAACATAAAAATTAAATTAATAGTAATATAAAATAACATTCCAATCACAGGAAATATTAGCTTATAAGGAATGACATAAAAGAGTATACTTAAAAAGAAAGAGAGGAGTAGGATCTCTTACCTCAAGTCCAACTTGTCTTGTTCTTTTCTTTATATTCCTGAATAATAAACATTGGTCAATTTATAATTTCTTAAGTACCTATTTAGAGATTATTATTCATTTCATATCACATATTATAATGTTATAATAATTGTTTAATAATGTTAGTTCATATCAGACGTTTTTGCCGATGTTTGGTACATGAGTAAAAAATGAACTTGTTTGGAAAAAGATTGCCCATGTAGTTATATGTAAATAATTTCCAGAATAGTATTAACGATTAAAATATCATATATATCCAGTAAATATTCATTTTATACTATTCCATATCATTTAAAGATAAAAAAAGAAAAGCATCGTTCATGGAGACGGTAGGTCGTACGTACACATGAACGCTACTTTCATTTTTTGTCATATTAATGGAATTAAAACAAAATGAGAGAGAGATATATATATATATATATGTTATATTTCCAGAATGAAATCCATAATTTATATTTAATATATGACATATATATCCATTATATATATGTACTTATAATATTACATAACATTTTGAGATAAGAAATGAAATGTACCGTTCATGGAGACGGTAAGTCATACGTACACATGAAAGCTAATTCCATTTCTATTTCATATTTAATGAAATTAAAAAATAATGATACATATTAGTATTTTAATTCAAGTATGGTATCATATATAATATCATTAAATATATCCTTTATACGTACTACATATGGTATTAACGAATCAAATCACTTGGAGGGGGCGGTAGTCCGCACTTTCTAAAATGAAGATATCGCGTTTACCCATAATGGAAACCATATAGGTATGCCATATATGAAAAATACAGAAGCTTAATTAAAACATAAACATATTATATATCATATATAAATATATTTTCATCTTAATGGCCACCTTTGAAGGTGTTAGAAGAATTTTGAACAATCATCGTATCGGGAGGCAGAAATTCACCATCCACGGAAACAGAATGTCCTTTAACCATTAGATGTAGGTGATTGTAAGTGTAGCTCGAATCCTTCTTATAACAACATCCTTGTATATTTAAGATACTGTATTTTTAACAAAATAAATGAATAAAAATATTATTGGGGGTTGGAGAAGCAAAATAAAACAAAAGGACACAAGTGAAGACATTACCTTAAAATCCGGTAACTCCCTTTGGTTTGAGCTCAAAGGCTTCCTTGGGAATACTACTGCCCAAAGTGAGGCATAAAAGAGTTATAGAGGGAAGTGGAGAGACAAAATGGGTAGGGGTTGGCTGAGCCAAAGGCTTTGGGAGTGTGGGTAAGGAGGTAGAGTAGGGGGCCTTTTATAAGAGGAAAGGAGGGGCTCTCTTGTAATGTTACAAAATGTTACATTATTTTCAAACGCGTTTCGGATTATAAAGGTACCACGTTGATTTATTTCGAGTATAAGGTGATAAGGTTTCGAAATCCGCTCATCCAATAGGTTTTTGACATGTGTATGTCTTAGATATTACATTATCTTTCAATTTTATTTAAATCGTTAAATAATGAGTTCATCGCTGCATCATCATGATGTCATAAATAATATAATTTATTTAATGTCTAAAAATTATAAAAAAATACTATGATGTAGGAAATATTTTTATCTTTCCAATTACTATTTATAGTCAAAAATATTACTTGTATAACCCCATGTAAATTTTTTTTTTAATAAAACATCTCATGTTTGTTTCATTTTTACTTTAACATTAAATAAAATGATATTTATGTCATGTTCCTACCAAAGTGGCTCCATGGGGTCCCCAAGTTGACCCATGGATTGTCTTGGTCGGCCATGACACATCCAATGAGTGTATGACATGTGTCTAGGTCATTTCATTTTATTAAAACATTATTCTTACCATAAACTACATTAATTACCTCTAATCGCGATTAAAAACATAATAAGTTACTATTCACCAAAATATTATTTATATCCCCATGAACCACATTTTACTTCTTAATGAAAACCATGTATGTCATATTTTTGAAATTAAAAACACAAAGATGGCAAAATTTCATTTAAATGGAAAAACCCGTTTTTATAAGTACCACTTAGTGGTTTCACTATTCATCGAAAATTGAAGTTTTTCAGAAAAATACCAAATATTCACCCTAAGCTATATTTGATATTCCGAATTAAAAAATGAAGTCTATTTTAAAAAATTCAAAACATATAAGTCACATTAATTAATTTAATAATTAATTCCCGCTGTCAGAGAAAATAGCGTGTTTTTATGAAACATTAAGTATCAAAAGATTGACACTAGTTTAGGTCTGATTTCAAAGTGAAATTAATTCCAACGACCACTATTGGATTAAATGGTAAAAATATATTATAATTTCACTTTAAAAACAATTCAAACGATAATCTAATCATATAAATAAATTATATTAAAAAGAGGTTTTGAATTAAAATACAACATTTTATATTATTCATTAAAAAAATGAACTTTATCGGAAAGATACCAAATATTTACACAAAGTAAATTTTGATGTCCTGATTTATTAGAAGAGTTTTATTTGGTCCAATATAATGTATAAGGGTGAACAAAACTATATTTAATGATGGTTCACTATCAAAAGGCGATAAGTGAACCTTTAGTGAAAACTAGGGCATATACGCCTAAAATTGAATTCTTTCCATATTTTAAGCCTTAATATTTTATTGGAAAAATGTTAAAACATTTAAAAACATATATAATCATATTTTTGTTATTTCCATCCATTCCCGCCAATACAACGGCTACATGTTAACTACCATTTAAAATAATATTATTTTATTATTAGAGTGCAACATAAAATTCCCAAAAAACTCGTTGTTGCGTGTTGGGTACGCCATCGAGCATAGTGTCCCCTTTAATGTCATATTAATATTTTATTCACAAATATGGATAAATATGAAAATGTCATATTATTTATTTACCTGGGGTGTTACATCCTTCCCCCCTTTTGGGAATTGCATCCTCGCAATTTTTAAAATTGAGCTTGGAAACATCCTTGAAAGTCCCACATCAGAACAAGAGTCCGTAAAATAATCACTTTAAAATAAAGGAAGATAAGAATAGAGCTCACTCGAGTTAACCCATACTAGGATTCCATGAAGAAAAACATGGAAATGGAAGAAAAATCAAAGGGTCATGTTCTTGAGGGAGAGTGATAGTAAACATGTATAGGAGAAAGTTAACCATAAGAAAATCACAAACTTGTGATGGGTTAAACGGTATTCGACTCCCCAGAAGGAAAAGTTAATAGACAACATTTTTTTTAAGTTACTTTTTATTGAGGAATTTATTCATAAGGAAACATAATCACTTATCATGTTGACTTTCAACTTTTACTAGATTCCTTAATCAAAGTCATATTTTTTTCCAAAAGATGAGTATTTAGGGAGACTTGTTCGCATTAAGAGTACTATAATCAACTTCTAGAGAATCACCTAATCCACCAAAGAGAACTATATACTTCCCATATAATTAGACCTTAACAAAAACCAAAACAAAAAAGGATAGTACAAGGTCAGATAATCCAGAAAAGGATAACCATTTAAAAAGAAAATCTATGCTTAATCTCCAAAATTTGTCCAAAAAAACCCAAAGTTCAACGAGGACCATCTGATAAAAAATTTGTCCATAAAATTATTCAAAGTAAACAAATATAATATTGAAACCCAAATATTTTAAGGATTTAGTCCCATAGTCTTCCATGTTAAATCGTAAAATTTATCTCCAAACAACATCAGTTTCTCCTAAAGTCTCGTATTGAAAAGTAATTAACCTAATCACATATCTTCCATGATAGGTTAATCATTTTCATAAATAACCCAAAATCAACTTACTCTTAATTCAAAAAATCATATAACTAAAAATAATTAGTCAAACTAACCAGTGACTTCATGTATTCTAGTGGTAGGCGATAAATACCAGTCGCACTTTGGTTGTGGGTTCGATTCCCACAGCATTGTCCGACGCGACGGGTAGTCACACGGTCTGTGTGTTGTCCTTTTTCAAAAACTATATAATTCTCAAAACATTTCCCAATACGAGATATAATCTTCAAAAATAAAAATAACATATTTTAAACTCAATCTTATCTCATGCCTTTCATTTTCCATCATAACATATAATAACCCAAAATTACCTCAAAAGTAAGGATCATATAAACCCTAATGGTTACCTTTATAATTATTACCTGAACTTCCACATCGATTGGTCATCTCGTACATGATGCATTATAGAACATACCAAGGTTCAAGTGGTTTATCACGACTCCTTGATAGTTGGTTTAGAACAACCATGAGTTTCCTCATTAAATACCCCATTTCATCCAGTCTCTTAATCAGAGAACCACCACAGTTTCCATCAAACCAATTGTCACTTTGGTGCCTGCTAGATCCAGCCATTTACTAAAACCAAAAAGGTCAGTGTGAGTATATAAACATAACCATCATGTACTAACGAGTAATATAAACACTAAGATATACTTACTCATTCACTTTAAATAAAAACTATGACACTTTCTAAAATCCTAGCCAATATGGTAATATCACTTATGCTTAAAGAATACCCTAACCTCTAAAGTTATCTAAACCGACCTTTGATACCAACTATAAGGCCCCAGCCTTAAACCTTACTTAATATTGAGTCATTACAAGATTACAAATTGAGGATCTTTTCAGGTTTAGAGTTTTAGAGAATTAGATCATAAAACTTGCATTACATTCCACATTTAAACAAAATGGTTACATAAAAGATAGTATTCATTTTTCTCATCAATGAAAACATGTTTAAAATAAAACATGGATTCTTTCTTGACACTTCCATGACACTATCATCATATCATGTACCCTTCCCTTGACCTGTTAAAAACATTTTAAACACGTGGGATGAGCATAAAGAGCTCGGTAAGGGATATAAAAATATGGAAAGGAAACATGAGTACATGTATACATAAGAATGAAATCATAATTTACCCATAAAACATAATCACTTTAACATACCTCATAAAATCATGAATAAATCATATAAATCATAATACATAAAAGGTAACATGAGGCATTCATAGCATTCTTACGTATGGAGTAACCCTCTTGGTTACGTTTGGAATACCCACCACAGTATATTCCCTAAATCTCTTCAGAGAGACCTTAACGTTTCACTCCTTCGTGATACCCAATGAATTGGAGAGCTATATCAGGCTCACCCGCCATTATTTTATCATGGAACCACCCTTCTTAATAACAATTCCCAAGAACCATAACATAATCTTATCACATAAAACTTGCATAAAGGAAACATAACATTTCCACCTTTCAATAACAATATATCAATACAACACATTGATATAAATAAATTATGATAACCATTTTCAATACCAAAATAAAAGAAAATAAAAACATGGTATTTATTTTTCTTTTAAAAATAGGTATGGCTTATAGAGGAAGACGAAACTCAAATAATGGTCATGGTGGCGGAGAAGTCGTTGTCACCGCATACGTACGACAAAAACATTCCCTTTTGTCGTTTAGTAAAATGCTTCATATAAAAAGATTACTTTTGGATAAACGTAAAAGTCAAAGGGGTTTATACACCATATAAAATAAAGTTGTGTATAAAACAAAATATGCCTCAATAAAAGGAGATTGAGACGAAGTCCCATACAAAGATGATATCCTTGGATTAAGGATAAATCAGTTACATAACTATGTGTGACAAACAAATACGCGAAATATAAGTGGGTATTAGGTGTAAAACATTCACAGTAAATTAAAACATAATCATAGAATGACATATTCAAGGTGTACATGTTTATCCCAAATAATAGAAATTGGGTTAAGAAGTTCCCTTGAAAAAATTAGACAGCCCAACGACGTCACTTCAAAATTCAGAAAAAGAGTTGATGAGAGATAAAAAGGTTATCTCATCACTTGGACATAAAATTTACATCAATAAGGATATAGAATATCATATCAAAACATAATATTATTTTAATTAAAAGACATAACAAAATATGTCTTTTAAATAGAGGAGGGTGAAAGGTTCCCTTACCGACATGGGTATCTTTCGAAACATACGCCCTATGAAAGAAGGACAATACAACATTGATGTAAATACTCATAAATGAAAGAATATTACACAATTAGTAAAATAATGGTCAGTACATACACCACTCAAATGAAATTGAGGAAAATGTAGCATAAAACTCACAGGAATAAAAGTGAGATGAAAAATCCCTTACGAAAACTCGGCAGCCTAACGGCGCAACTTAAAACTTACAAAAATGGATTGATGAGATCGAATAGGGTATCTCATGACATTACAATAAAATTTAGAGAAAGAAGAATATAAAATAGCATCCCCCATAATAACAAAGAAGAGCTTAAAAGAAGTGACATAAATGAGAGTACTTAAAGAGAAAGAGAGAGGTTAGATCTCTTACGAAAATTCGGCAGCCTATCGGCACCACTCAAAACTTCCAAAATGGATTGATGAGAGAGAATAGGGTCTCTCATCATATGAAAATAAAAATTAAAGTAAGAGTAATATAAAATAACATCCCAATCACAAGAATGATGAGCTTAGAAGGAATGACATAAAAGAGTGTACTTAAAAAAAGAGAGGAGTAGGATCCCTTACCTCAAGTCCAACTTGTCTTGTTCATTTCTTTATATTCCTGAATAATAAACTTTGGCCAATTAATAATTTCCTAAGTAACTCCTTTATAGAATATTATTCAGTTCATACCACATATTATAATTTTATAATAATTGTTTAATAATGTTAGTTCACATCAGACGTTTTTGTCGATGTTTGGTACATGAGTAAAAAATGAACTTGTTTGAAAAAAGATTGCCCATGTAGTTATTTGTAAATAATTTCCAGAATAGTATTAATGATTAAAATATCATATATATCCAATAAATATTCATTTTATACTATTAAATATCATTTGGAGATAAAAAACAAAAAGCATCGTTCATGGAGACGGTAGGTTGTACGTACGAATGAACGCTACTTTTATTTTTTGTCATATTAATGGAATTAAAACAAAATGAGATATATATATATATATGTTATAATTCAAGAATGATATCTATAATTTAGATGTAATATATTACATATATATCCATTATATATATGTACTTATAATATAACATAACATTTTGAGATAAGAAATGAAATGTACCGTTCATGGAGACGGTAAGCCGTACGTACACATGAACGCTACTTCCATTTCTATTTCATATTTAATGAAATTAAAACATAATTAACATAATAGTATTTTAATTCCAGTATGTTATCATATATGATATCATTAAATATATCCTTTATACGTACCACATATGGTATTAACGAATCAAATCACTTTGAGGGGGTGGTAGTCCGCACTTCCTTAAATGAAGATATCGCGTGTACCCATAATGGAAACCATAAAGGTACACCATAAATGAAAAATACAGAAGCTTAAGTAAAACAGAAAAATATTAGATATCATATATAGATATAGTGTCATCTTAATGTCCACCTTTGAAGTTGTGAGAAGAATGATGAACAATCATCGTTTCGGGAGGGAGAAATTCGCCATCCACAGAAACAGTATGTTCTTTAACCACTAGATGTCGGTGTGTGTAAGTGTAGCTCTAATCCTTCTTATAACAACATCCTAGTATATTTAAGATACTTTATTTGTTACAAAATAAATTTATAAAAAGAGTTTAGGGGGTTGGAGAAGCAAAATAAAACAAAAGGACACAAGTGAAGACATTACCTTAAAATCGGGTAACTCCCTTTGGTTTGAGCTCAAAGGCTTCCTTGGGAAGACTTCTGCCCAAAGTGACACATCAAGGAGTTAGAGAGGGAAGTGGAGAGACAAAATTGGCATGGGTTGTCCGTGCCAAAGTCTTTTGGAGTATGGGTAAGGAGGTAGAGGTTGGGGCCTTTTATAAGTGGATCGGAGGGGCACTCCTATAAAGTTACAAAATGTTACTTTATTTTCAAACGATTTTTGGATTTTAAAGGTACCACATTGATGTATTTCGAGGATAAGGTGATAAGGGTTCTAAATCCACTCATCCAATAGGTTTTGGACATGTTTAGGTCTTAGATATTACATTATCTTTCCACTTTATTTAAATCATTAAATAATGAGGTCATCGCTGCATCATCATGATGTCATAAATAATTTAATTTATTTAATGTCTAAAAATTATAAAAAAACTACTATGATGTAGGAAATCTTATTATCCTTCCAATGAATATTTATAGTCAATAATATGACTTGTATAACCTCATGTAAAAATTGTTTTAATAAAAAATTTCATGTTTGTGTCATTTTTACTTTAACATTAAATAAAAAGATATTTATGTCATTTTCCAAACAAAGTGGCTCCATGGGGTTCCCAAGTTTACCCATGGATTTTCTTGGTCAGACACGACACATCCAATGAGTGTAGGACATGTGTCTAGGTCATTTCATTTTATTAAAACATTATTCATACCATAAACTACACTAATTACCTCTAATCGCGATTAAAAACTTAATAAGTTACTATTCACCAAAAAATTATTTTAATGACAACCATGTATGTCGGATTTTTGAAATTCAAAACAGAAAAATGGAAAAATTTCCTTTAAATGGAAAAATCAGTTTTTATAAGTACCACTTAGTGGTTTCACTATTCATCAAAAATTGAAGTTTTTCAGAAAAAACCCAAAAATTCACCCTAAGCTATATTTGATATTCCAAATTCAAAAATGAAGTCTATTTTACAAAATTCAAAAAATATAAGTCACATTAATTAATTTAATAATTAATTCCCACTGTCAGAGAAAATAGCGTGTTTTTATGAAACAATAAGTATCAAAAGATTGACAGTAGTTTAAGTCTGATTTCAAAGTGAAATTAATTTCAACGACCACTATTGGATTTAATGGTAAAAATATATTCTAATTTCACTTTAAAACCAATTCAAAAGTTATTATAATCATATAAATAATTTATATTAAAAAGAGGTTTTGAATTAATATACAATATTTTACACTATTCATTAAAAAAATGAACTTTGTCGGAAAGATACCAAAAATTTACACAAAGAAAATTTTGATGTTCCGATTCTTAAGAAGAGTTTTATTTGGTCCAATAGAATTTATAAGAGTGAGAAAAACTATATTTAATGACGGTTCGCCATCAAAAGGCGATAAGTGAACCTTTAGTGAAAACTAGGGCATATACGCCTAAAATTGAATTCTTTCCGTATTTTAAGCCTTTATCTTTCATTGGATAAATTTAAAAACATTTAAATACATATATAATCATATTTTAGTTATTTCTATACATTACCGCAAGTACAACTGCTACATGTTAACTACCATTTAAAATAATATTATTTTATTATTAGAGTGCAACATATGATTCCCAAGAAACTCATTGTTGCGTGTTGGGTACGCTATCGAGCATAGCGTCCCCTTTAAAGTCATACTAATATTTTATTCACAAATATGGATAAATATTTAAATTTCATATTCTTTATTTACCTGGAGCGTTACATTAAATATTTCCTTTATACGTACCACATATGGTATTAACGAATCAAATCACTTTGAGGGGGCGGTAGTCCGCACTTCCTAAAATGAAGATATCGTGTATACCCATAATGGAAGCCATAAATGTATGTAATAAATGAAAAATAAAGAAGATTAAGTAAAACGTAAACATATTATATATCATATATAAGTATAGTGTCATCTTAATGGCCACCTTTGAAGGTGTTAAAAGAATGTTGAACAATCATCATTTCGGGAGGCAGAAATTCGCCATCCATGGAAACAGTATGTTCTTTAACCATTAGATGTAGGTTTGTGTAAGTGTAGATCGAATCCCTCTTATAAAAACATCCTATTATATTGAATATACTGGAGTTGTTTCAGAAGAAATTAATAAAAAGAGTTTAGAGGGTTGGAGAAGAAAAATAAAACAAAAGGACTCAAGTGAAGACATTACCTTAAAATCGGGTAACTACATTTTGGTTTGAGATCAAAGGCTTCATTGGGAAGGATTATTCCCAAAGTGAGGCTTCAAGGAGTTAGAGAGGTATGTGGAGAGACAAAATGGGCTGGGGTTGGCTGAGCCAAAGGCATTGGAAGTGTGGGAAGGAGGTAGAGGTGAGGGCCTTTTATAAGAGGAGAGGAGGGGCACTCTTGGAAAGGTATAAAATATAACTTTATTTTCAAATGAATTTCGGATTTTAATGGTCCCACATTGATTTTTTTCAAGCATAAGGTGATAAGGGTTCGCAATCCACCCATAAAATAGGTTTTGGACATGTGTAGGTCTTATATTTTACATTAACATTCCATTTTATTTAAATCCTTTATTAATGAGGTAATCGTTGCATCATTATGATGTCCTAAATTATTTAATAAATTTAATTTATAAAAATTTAAAAAAATTACTATGATGTAGGAAATATTTTTAGCTTTCCAATTAATATTTATAGTCCAAAATATAATTTATGTAGACAAAATTAAAAATATTTTACTTAGGTGATACATTCTTTGTTACATTTAACATTCTTTAAAAATAAATAGATAAAAAGTCACTTTCTCACAAAAGTGATTCCATGTGGCCCCCATGTTTGGCACAAGGCATCCCACGGTCATCCATGAGACAACCAGTAGCCTTAGGACACATTTTGAGGTCATTTTGTATTATTATGATATTATTTTCTTATCTTTAACTACCTGATTACTCATTAATCATGATAATTAAAGATAATTGTCGTCATTACTATTCATAATGTCCAAAAACAAAAGAGTCTTAATTAAATAATTTGGACCTTCTGATTCCAAATATTTAATCCATTTTACCATATTCCAAACATGCAAATTGAAATAATTAATTTAAAAAAAATTCCCGTTGTCAAAACAAATAGCGGGTTTTTTAGAAACAATACTTATGAAAAGTTTGGACCTGTTTATGCCTAATTCCAAAGTGAAATTAATCCCAATGACCATAATTGAATTACATGTTAAAAATATATTCTAATTACACTTTCAAACAAATTAAAAAGATAATATAACCATATAATTAAAATATATGAAAAAACAGTTTTGATGTAAAATGCAGTATTTCTCACTATTCATTGAAAAATGAACATTGTCAGAAAAATACCAAAAATTAACCCAATGTAAATTTCAATGACTCAATAATAAATAATATGTTTATTTTGAAAAATAGAGCTTATAAAATTTTCAAAATGTGGATTTTAAAATGGGTTCGCCATCAAAAGGCGGTTAATCAACCTTTTAAAGAATATTAGAATGTTTACGCTTAAAAACTGGATTCATTTTCATTTTTAATCCTCTAACATTTATTGTAAAGATTAAAATTTTTGACAAACACATATAATCATTTTTTAGTTAGTTCTGTTCATTCCAGCCATTACAACGGCTAGGCATTAACTACCATTTAAAATAATATTATTTTATTGTTAGAGTGCAACGTAAGATTCCCAAGAAACTCGTTGTTGCGTATTGGGTACGCCATCGAGCATAGCATCCCCTTTAAATTAATATTAATATTTTATTCACAAGTATGGATAAATGTGAAAATTTCATACTCTTTATTTACCTGGTGTGTTACAAAAACATTATCTAATTTTAAACAAAATTTATTGAATGACGATATATTTGATATAATAACTATTTAATTATTCTGATTTCTTATTTATCTTATAAATTTGTTAAATTAAACATTATATGTAGCCTTGAAGTGGTGAAGGAAAAGTATTACAATAGTTTGTGAGGTAGTTGTCCTCCATACACCAGATCGATTGTTTTGTTTCCTATATCATGTAAGAGTGGATTCATAAAAGTCATTCTATTAAATTAATAAATTATTAATATATTTATTATAATTGATTCATTATATAACATGGGTTTAATAATATTTGAAGTTGATGTTTGGTGAAATAATATGAAAACAATTTTATTAGAATGTTCCCACATTTTTGATGAGTTTTTTATATTGATTTTTCTTCCTTCGTTGGAAGCAATTATGATCCAATGAATGTTTCTTGGTTTTTGTGAGTTTATTAAGGATGTTATGTATTAGTTTTATTGCATTATAATTTCAATGCATTTGATAATAGGGGTTGACTGTTGGTAGACTTCTATATGTGGAAGATATGACACATATGGAATTCCGGAATATAACCCATTACCACCACATTCTAATCTTGTAAGTACCATAACAAATACTCAGTAAATAATATTATTTGTGATAATTTATGAGCAAATTTATAAATTTTTTTAATAGTTTATAATTCATTTGTAACACTAAATTTCTTACTTATTTCCCCTGGATAATAAATGTTTACCACAATTGATGTTAATATTTTTTATTAATTTTGACTATTATTTATGGTAAAAAATTATGTTGCACATAATATAAAATATTAATTAATGTGAATAAAAATATTGAATAGATTTTTTCAAAATCAATTCAAATTATATGATGTATCTAATTTCAAAGTATACCCATGAACATGATTAAAAAGAAGTGTTTCAAAGTGATCTTTCTTTTAACTATAAACATTTTTAATGTGAATAATACAATATAAAATTAATTAAAAGAAATTCAATTAAATAAAATATATGTAATTAATGTAATTTTAGTTTATTACCTATTTATTAATTTAATATAAATATTTTATTATTTAATTTAAAAATCAATTTTCAAAGAAAGTCATGATTTTCTACTATTCCTTGAAAAATAAAACATTACAGAAAAGTACACAAAATTCTCAGAAAGTTAATTGATATATGATAATTTTAAAAATAATTTCATTTTATAGAAATAATTCAATAAATGTGTAAATAATTAATTTCCCATTGATCATTAAACCAGGGAAAACCCCCTTTTAGAAATAATTTATTTTCATAATTTATTTTTTATTTTAAATGGTTATTATTTTATTTATTATTAATATAAAACTATAATATTTAATTTCTACTTTTTATTATTCATGATAATGATTTAAATTAATTGTTTATAATGGTATACTATAATATGGTTCATTTATACATGTCATTTTGTGTTCCACCAGTGTTCAAATACAATAATAATCTTTTATAATTTTGTGGTGGTACACAACAGAGAGGGAATAACGAAAAAATCATAATATTAATATCTAGAATAAAAAATTGCATTAGGATATAAAAATAACTCACCATAAACAGATAGTACCCTGATCTGAGATCAATATTTGAAATTAACTGCACTCCATGGTACAATTTATATGAATCATTGTTGTGAATAAAAGTTTACATGCCCATATTACTTGTATTATTAAGGGTTTCAAAATTAATGACAATTATTTGGGAATCATATTTATTTACAAAAAAAACCATATTGGATACAAAATTTTTGAATTACATACATGGTATATTCCTCTATCTATAAAATTGTATAATTTCACTTTTAATAATGAATGTTCATTATGGGAAGTTTTATATAGTGGATTGGAAACATTTTAAAATGAATAATTAAATAAATTGAAAATTAAACAATGTTATCAGGAATGAAACAACAAAATTAATTATAAAAAATATTATTATATTAATTCAATATAAGAACAACAATAATTTGTAAAATATTTTCTTTTCAATGTCATGTTATATGATAAATTTATGACAATATCTAATTTATTTATCATCATATTAGTAGTTTATCAATGGTATGAAATAATATAACAAAACATTACTTTATCTAAAATAATCATATCAATATAAAATAATGTTTAATTGATACGTAAAATTATATGATCATCTAAAAAGGGATGTTCAACAATATTATTTGAAAATTTCTTTCGAACGTAACAGTATAAATATTTCTATAAATAATAATTTCTATACTATTTCATTCTATAGTTTCAAAAAAATGATTTATCAAATTTGTATGAAACAATTTTACAAATTAAATTAAAATTTTATAAAAAATTAATGATTTCAATTATTCATAGTCATTAATGGTTTTATTATATTTCAATGAAACCTATATGATACATGTACCCACCTAATTTGATTGTCCTTCATCAAAATTATTCGTAATAAATAGATTTTCAACACATTTTAGAAAATGGTTTATTTAATTTATATCAATAGTAATTATATTTGGTCAAAAATTACGATAATGACCCAACTCCTGATATATGAATCATCTACATGATGAATGGATATCAATCTCCCATTCTTTGATTTCCATGACTGTTTTCATTGCAGAAATGATTTTTGTGACCAATTAACCTCAAAATTAACAATTTTCATTGTTTTAAAATACATTCATAATAATGATTTTATGATAAATTATCTCAATATGAGAAATTATTTTTCATACCATCAAATTTAATTGTTGAAATATTCCCCATTTCATAACCTCAAAACCCCTTCTCCTACTGTTTTTCATTATTTTCATGCTCACTAATAAACTCTATTTATATCTTAATGATACAACATACATGATTCTCATGAATTTTAAAAATGAAGGAATAAATTTTTCATTTATATCATAATTTAAACTCCAAGTGACATTGTATAATCATATTCCCATGATCATATATATAATAAGATACAAAACACAACAATAATGTAAACTTTTATTCAAACATAGCTACAGAATCATCAATATTTTCACCAATCCATTAATGATATATCTATAAATGATGGAAAAACCATTGGTAAATAATTTTCATGGATGATATTCATAATGTTCTCACATTCCATGGAATCAATTTTATCTCTATCCCTTTGGTACTCTTTAGTAGAAACACATATTGATCACCATCACCCTAAAATTGATAAAATGAAACATTTATGATTTCATATTTATAACAACCAATGGAATCAAATACATCATCCAAGGTCCTGATCCACACATATTTTAACATTTATTTAGAAGATCCAATGAGTGATAAAATATATTTTCTTATAAATTCTCTAATATCATCATGTTCCTATATGATATACCTTGATTCTAGTTAGTATGGATTTGAAATCAATTTTATTCACTATTTAACTGACCCTTTCACAAAGAAAATTATTCTATGATTAAATTTTAATCATCTTTCATTATCTATTAAGTATGATATCATTTTCCTTGAACCTTACTACTATAGCCTCAATGTTTCCTCTGTGGAAAATCATTTTGATCAATCTTTTCTTTTATAAAGCTATTATTTTTCATATTCTATATAATTTCAATGTGTACATAGGGAAAAATATATTATGGGTATTATATTAATATTGTTCCATCCTTTATATGTATCTAATCATATTATATAATACAATCTTTAAGCACTACACGTTAAATGTTTAAAATTCATGTGACTTCAAACAGAAATTTACTCTCAATCATTTAGAATGATCATTTAGGTTAATATTCATAGAGACTGATGTTATAATTGAACCATTTCAAACCCAAAAATTAAAAAAATGAAAAAAATACTCAGTGTCAATTATTTCCAAAAATATACTTAAAAATCATTTTATGAGATATCTTTAATAATTTTATCTTGACCTAATCTGTGTCCTTACTCATCAATTAATCATTATGAATAAACATTAAAAAAATTATCATGAGAACCCATATAATTTAACTAATAAGAAAAAATATATTATTTTAGATAAAATAATAATATCCTATTGAAAACATTTTCATGTTATCATTCTTTTTTATATGAAAAGAGAATAATTTTTCATGTAAATAATAATAATAATAGAATTTAATATAATTAAAATACCAAAAAATTTAATTTAAATTATTTAAAACTAATGTAGTTGGATTGGGATATAATAATCTCAAAACCATTACATAAATAATAAAATTTCACAACCATATAAAAAACATTTAATAAAATGTTCAATAGAATGTATATGTAACCCAATGAATTATAGAGTTATCTAGGTGCACCCATTTTATAAGTTATATGAGTCTCAACTGTTATATATAATATTACTAAACCTAATTTATAAGCCATATCATGAACCTTATTGATATATATCTATGCTCAAACATTCAAAATATTTTTCCTTAATTGACATCATCAATAAAAACCATATAAATAAATTTTAAATTCCTGTGTAAAAAAATTGAATATTAATTTTACCTTTTCATTTCAATAAATAATTACAAAAACAATATGGAAAAAAATGTAAAAACATTCAATTTTTGGAGACACATGATATATAATAACTTAAGATAATGATTTTGTAATGGTTATAGTGGTGGGAATACTATTTCGTACAAATATATTACAATAGACCATTTTTTGTATTCAATAATTATTTTAAAACATTATTTAAAATGATTTCCTTTTTCAAACCATTAAATATATGATGGATATAAATAAAATTTATTTTAATTTTGTTTAAATACAAATACAATAATAAAATAATTCCGAAAAATGGACATAAAATAGAAATATATTGAATGTACATCATTATAATATTTAAATTGATGAGTAATGTTTCATGGATTATTACATCAAGTCTAACCCATCCTGTATGTTCTTTATCTTCCAAATAAATAAACTCGTTAATTTTTGGTTTCCATGGGAACAATTTTCAAGATTATTTTTTACATTAATATATATTATAATTAATCTATATACAATTATATAGTCATTTATGTGTATAATGGACACATTGATGATATTTGGTTTATAAGCCATTATGGATTCTGTTGAATGAATATGGAACATGAATTCCCAATTATATAAAATATATAATGATAATTGTGAAATAATTATAATTTTCATACATAAATTATAATTTTAAAAACAAGAATCCAGTATTGTTATACAATAGAAAGTGTAATATATTCATATAAATAGTAGTTCATACATATGCATCTTCAAATATTTCACATTCCAATGGTCATTAATGAATGAAGTTAAGAATTATATTACCATTACATAATTATAATTACAATATAAATACCATATTAACTATATAATCAAATTTATATATATATTGAATGTTATTTGGTGTTGAAAATAGAATCAAATGTCTTTTTGGTTATCGTTGAACGCATGTACAAAAAAATAACGTTTTCAAAATCTGTGAATAAAAAGATAGAAATTAAATGGCATAATAAATTCTCATAATTCAAAAATTTTCATCAATGAAATATATAATATAACTTCATAATAAGAAATATTTTTCATATTTAGTAATGGAAATTAAATTTCATTGGTTCTTGAGGTTGTATTTTTTTTGTGAACATTAAATGTGTTTTTGTTAACCATTTTATTTAAGAGAATATGGATATAATTAATATGATTAATAAAAATATAGTAACTATATGTAATATACAATTCATATTATTTAATTATTTATATTGATTATTTGAATAAGTGGGAATATGAAATAAAATATATAGACTTGGTTATGAACAACATCTTTTTATCAGATGACCTCATATTTATAACACTATAAAACAATTTTGGTCATATTTTTACCATAAATAAGGAATATATAAAATCATTACGTATTTTTTGTAGGTATTTATTCTAAAAAACTTTTTAATATATTATGTAATGTGATGAATAGAATTCTTTTTATAAGACAGGTTAGGGGAACATATATAATATATAAAAATATAAAATTATTATAATGTAATTTTCAATTAGAAATGGATCAAAACATATTTATTTTTAATAGGGGAAGTGGATAAATCTCAATCATCTCATATAATTAAAATTTAAAATATTCTTCAATATTTTTAGCCTACAATTTTAACATTGTGTATCAATTTAATATAATTATATAATAAAAGGGAAATTAAAAACAAATTATCATGATAGATATAAACCATTTACACATTAATGAAATTCTTATAACATATCAAATAATATGGTTTCCCAACAGTTAAAAATATATTAGTTATTAGAAATAGTAGTGTTGAATTTTATATTTTTTAGAAAATATTTATAATAGTTATAATAACATCAAAACGAAAAAACAAAACATATAACAAAATATTGAATGATGATGTAAAAAATTGAAATATAGAATAAATATAAATAATTTTTTATGGTTATTATATAATCTTTATAAATTTATTTATAACGATTAATTACATCGTTTAACCACTATTGTTGTAAAAAAAATTTATATATTTACTATTAATAGTGACTTGAAATACAAACATTAAATAAATCCAAAACCATTTACTAATTATTTTAAATCTATATTTTAATATTAATAAAATATTATATGAAATTATATTTTTTCAATATAGTAAAATAAGGTGATTTTTTTTAAAAAACCAAATTTGTATGTATAAATTATTTTTATAATAAAATTATTTAAAGATTATGTTTTAAATAATTTATTTGATTATTTTTAAAAAAATGATGAAATTATATGATAAAAAATTTCTAAAAAAATCAACCGGAAAAAAGTTTTATTTAAAATAGAATTTTCTATATATTATTTTATTATTTTCACCATTGAAAAATCATTATTTTTTAGAAATCATAAAAATTTAATACTATGATATATTTGATATTTTGAACAATTTAATGAAATTATTACGAAATTATATTTCTCTAATTTTGAAGACATATAAAATAAAATAATACATGATTAACCAATTATAAATAAATATTTTTTCATTTTGATTGAAAATTTTGTGAATATTTTCTATAAAATATAACATAATAATATCTAATTAATAAACATTAATATGTTGCTAAAATAATTTATCTTCATGATATCTAGATTGATTAATTTAATCATATTTAGAAAATGGATAATTAGGAATATTAATAGGTTTTCCCTTTCAGTCTACTGATTCACATGATTTCCTATAACGATAATCATTATAAAGTCTACCAAATTAAATATGAAAAAATTCATATAAATTACATCATTTTTCACAAAAATCATGCAACCAATGTTTGAGAAATAATAATAAATATGAGGATGTATATATTCAAGAAAAAATGTTTTAAATATATTTTGAAATCATGAAATATTTTTCTAATCATTAAAAAATTCATTCATTCCTGGTAAAATCGCCAACCCAAGATGCTTGGAGTTAGTTTCAATATTAATATAATTATAAAATATACAAGGATTTGTATCCTAAAGGATTAAATTCATTCATATAAATCGTCAAATATATTGGTATAAAAATCAATATTTTACATTAATAAAATAGAAAATGAATTTTCATTTAGAATATCATTATTTCCATTAGTGTAACCATATATATCAATCATAAATCTCTTCCCTGTATCAAAAGGAAAACATATCGTAACAAATGTGGAGGTAAAATTCTCATCAAGTCAAAGAGTAATGAGGAATACATGAATACATATGGAATAATATAAATTTAAAGATTAATAAATGAAATATATTCAATATAATCAACATGTTCTTCATAATATTATAAAAAAAATTTAAGCTCAAATAATTCCATCTATATAATAAAATAAATTTGAAACATATCGATGGATATTCTAATTAACAGAATAAAAACATTGAATATCAATATATGAATTCCTAATGATAAAATCAATAATTCAATAAGGATAAAACATATTGTTTAGGCCTTCCAACAAACCATATTCTTCCATATATCCCTTGTTTGAAGACATCTATTTAAATGGATAAGATGTTATCCAAAACCCAATCTAGTTTATCTCAAGATAACTAAAGATGAATTTTGGGGAAATATAATTCCCCTTCAATTACTTACAAATTCAATTTTTTACTCATATGAATGGGGTGAAAAAGTCAACATAATAATCCATTTTTAAAACATAGAACAATAAATGTTAATACATAATGAAACTTATAAACATAATAATGAAAAATCTAGTGTAAATTGGTGAATTATAAAAAAAAATTACATTCATATTTTTTATGACTATTATCTTATTGAATAAATATTAATAATGATATTAATATGAATTATCCTGAGTCGATCATAATTAAAATATTTTATTGGTGTCATTAATCATTAGAAATAACCTAAAAATATATTTCTGTATTATATAAAATGCACCTTGAAAATAATCATTTATAAAATCATTAAAAATCATTATAAATATAATACTAATTTTAAATAACAAATTTTTAACTGTAAAATATTATTTCAAACATTTATTGTTCATGATGGTTTGTAATTAACTTCATATAGTTGGAATGAAAATAATGAGTCCTTTCTCATTTTTCAAAAAATCAATGTATATTTTATATAATAAAAATGAGAATATTCCCTAAAAATGTTGTTAAAAATATATAAAACAGATAATATTTCATTGATATTTTGTTTTTAGACAAAAAAAATATCTTGTATTTATTTTTAGAAAACACGGGTTTTAATGGAAAATGATTTTCGACAGAATGGATTAATAAAAGAGGATTTTGTTTACAATATTTTATTAATCCCTTATAATTTTTTCTTGATTAAATGGTAAAAACACATGAAATAGTTCATCAATTACCATAATATATGGATATATATTTATTTTAATATAGAAATATAAAATATTGTCTCCATGGGAGACGTAAACATAAACAACATTGAATTGTTATGCTATAATGAAATAAAACCTTACCACATTGGTAGAATATGAAACATAATTCTAATCAATGAAATGACATAAAATGTATCTATAAATTTCATGAATATAAATATAGTCATGATATATCAAATCAAATGGGTCTTATATTCTATACTAAATTAAATATATTTTCAATACATCATAGGTCACAATTAAATGATAAATTGGTAAACCACACCCTGATACCAACTCATCACATACATTATTTAAATTCAATAATAATAAAGTTATATTATTTATTTAGTTTTTTAATAAATGCATTCATGTTTATAATTCCTTGAATTTATCATATTACAATGTAATATATGAATAAATATTCATATAACATTATGTTATATGTTTTGATGATATTTTTCATATGTGTCAAAAATGCATTGGTTGGGATAATAGTGTTGAACGATTTAATTATGGAAAAAATTATTAATAATTAAAAATAAATATTATCATATTTACTAAAAGTTATATTATTAAAACTAGTCAAGATATATGGTTATAAAAAATGATGTATGCTGTGATCCTTGAGATGGTAGTCCATAAGTATGCATAGGAAACATTACAATTTTACAAAGATGATAACGAATTGTTAAATGTAATATAATACACTTAAATATTGATAATAATATAATATATAATATATTATTTAAGGAAATATATTTATATATCTCATCCATCTCGTTATGAATTATGAGTAACATCTTTTCATGAATTTATTAGTCCACACATACCCAATCATCATTATCGTTTATAAGTTATTAAAAAGATAAATAATAAAAAGTAGTATTATATTTGAATTATGATGATTATTTAATAATTATAATAATAATTATTTTAATATCTCATATTTTGATTTAATATATAATTCTCACCATACATTAATTCAGCAAGGTAAAGACAAAACCCATGGCATCATGATGTGGTAGATCTCCATAAACACTAGTGACAATATAATATCAATCTTCGAATCTAAAGTAAAAAAACAAATATATGAAGAAATGAAATTTTTTGTATAATTATGTTATAAATATTATTTATTTATATGATATAGAAAATCATCCCATCCATGAGCGGTGGAATATAAAATCAAATGATATTGGTTCAAAAGTCAGTGGTCCTCCCAATACAAATATAATAATCCGTTTCTGATTTTATAGATGTTAGGATTTTATTTTGTCCTAAAGATGACATAAAAAATGTTAATATATATACGATAATTATGAAACAATATAATAATTTAAAAATAATATCATAAATTATTTTACAAAAAAATAATACAAAAATTCATAATAATTAATTTTACATATTCTCAAAAAACATATTTTGGATTATATATATAGTATTTATATAATTTAATTATGAAGAAAAAATCATAGTTATGTTTAATAGGATATTAAATTATTCGGGTAGGTGTTTTATTATAAAAAATGTTTTAATATTTGATTAATATATTAAAGGTGTTTGACATTTTATTAGGTAATTTGAGTGGCAAAGTTGTAATTTTCAATAATGAAAAACCGATATATAGTTTTTCACATTACAAAGGGGACCAAATTAAATTTTTATAGATAAATAGAAATTATAAAATCTATATTTTTCAATAAAATTGTATTATTCATGTATTTAATTCATTTTATCACTTATCTTTTTAGTTTAATTCCATGTTAAAACCATTTTTACAATATATTTTGAAATAATTTAAAAAATTTATTACATTAAATATTGTAATATATTATATTATATCATTTATATAATATATAATATCATTATTCCCAATATAGATCCATTTTTCCTAATTGAAAATTCATATTTGGAAAATTCCACTTTTATAATATTTTCAAAGACACGATGAGAACACATGTTTTCAAAGAGAAATTGTTCAAAAGATTACAATGGTTTTATATCAAAATTTATTATAAAATAATTAAAATTCTCTAATTGGATTACATGAAATTTAATTTAAATAAATTTATATTATAAATTTTATTAGTTATTATTAAACATTATACATATTTTAAACAAAATTACATTTTCATGTAAAATTCATTATTTCTTAAAAAATTTATAAGAGGATTCTTTTTTAGAAGAATAAAAAAATTCACATAAAATAATATTTTATGATCATTTAAAAAATGATTTTTATTCTTCAAATTAAATTACATAATATTGTAGAGTTATTCAATTACTTTTAGTGGAATAATAAATAAACTTCCTATAAAAAAAATGTTTTTTCTAAAATGTGTATTTTTCTTCCAAATGATGATTATTTTTATTTATAATCAATATATAAATTGTTTACATATGTTGACTATATATGATCATTGTGTTTTTAATACATATTCTTATATCCAATTTTATTTTGGTATATCATATTATACAATATATGGTTCATTTCTAATGGGAGTTGCTAATTCCACAAGATATAAACGTGGTTACATTTGAAGGAATGAAAGTTAATTGGGTTTTTTGGAATGTTGTTTTATGTAGCATTAAAAATAAAGTATAATTTTCTTATTTTAAAATTTCTTGGGGTTAAATTATACCTTCCACACCACCCCCAAAAAAATTGCATCCTAAAAATGTAAACATGATCATATTTATCAGGGTATTATCAATTGAAAATACCATTACTGGAATCCCACATTCCGAGTATGGCTTATAAACGTTCTTATTCATAAGAGATAAAATAAAAAAATATGGTAATCTAAAACAACACATTTTTTGTTTCAAAATCGGATAAAATAATTGGTATGTAAATTTTTGAAAAAGATGAAAAGCATAAATAACTATAGGTAATGAAACTGGTTATTGATCAAATGAATGTGAAGAATCAATGGAATGTCAAAGAACCCAAAACCATGAATCTCCGTTTATTTAAACGACTATTGGTTTCATATGAATGAATGAATTGTGATATAATTTTTTTCTATTTCTGTTATCTTTGATATGAGTAATTTATTTTCCATCTGAACATGAAATTTATAAAAATATAATTTCATGTTATTTCATTATTTGTAGATACAATTTAATAATTTAGTTAAACTATAATCATTTTCCACTTTACTTATTACTATATGAAAATTATAGCCAAGATTGATATTTTATTCATGAATCACTTAAATTACCTTTTTAATGGATCATATAATACATAAAATAATGATATTTTATCCTTTTGATCTCTAGTTATTATTTTAACAAAATAGGTATATTTGGTTATCCAATCTGAAAAATTATTCACATGATTATGTAATACATTAATCCCAAAATCCTCACCCAATGTTTCTCATAAAACCTTCCAACAGTATTTAACATTATAAATATTTCAAATCATAAATTTAAAAAACATTACTAAAATTTTCACTCAATTTTAAAAGTATATTTATCTATAATCCTTAAAATATTATGAAGTATCTATTTATCATCATATACAAACCATGTTAATAACATCATATTGTATTCCCATGAATCATATTAAAACCATAAAAAACCAAAAAAAATATTTAAAGCCTGAAATATCCTTTATTCATAAAGGAAAACACGAATTATTTAATATATATTACTTTATCTGGAATGGATTTTAACTCAACCAATGACAACATGAACCACATTTTAAATGGATGATTAGTCAATGTCATGTTATTAATTACATTCCAAATTAATTTATCAATTTCAATCATCTATCAATCAGAATATTTTTTTTCAAAATTCGGAAAAAAATATATATTTTATTTTTTTCATTCATATGTTCTCAATTAATTTCAACAATCCACTAATTTTTTTTTTCATTTGTAACTTTAAACATATTATTTCAAAACCAAAATGAAAAACTACTATAATACATTCCATATAAATTTCATGATTCATATAACAATGATATAATAGATTAAATGATTCAATTTCATAATTATTGAACTGAAAAAATAAAATTAAACATTCCACATCCTCTCTGTTGACATAGAAATATTTACCAGTATCAATTAGCTTCTTTTTTTGTATATTCAATTAAAACATTGTGAATTTGTTTTTTATGTTTCCAAAAATATTTATATTTGAATCATATATCATTTGTAACAATCTTATTAACTTTTATAGTCATAGCATTGTAGTAGTTATCTCTAAACATTTATCAAAATCCCATTTCCTTTAATAAAATATCAGTGTATTTAATTCCACAATTATCACATTTGGAATATCATAATTCCCTTATATTAACATTATGAACACCATTACATTTCATTTTATTAATCTATTTATTCCCATTAATCCATAATTAATATAGAGTTCCTTATATTTCATGTAAAAATTATTTTATGTTTTCATTTTATGAGAATATTTTAAAGGATTTTTCCATTGTAAATATTGTATTTATCCAATTACTTAAACTATTATTCTTAACCATGTTTTTCGGTTCATGGATTAAATTTCCATTCCATCCTATTAAGCCCATTTTTAAATGATTGTATATAATATAATGTATCATATCAATTGGAAACATAATGTATGATTTCCATATTAGTGAAATACATATAATTAAACAAAAATTTTAATGCATATATAAAATCATAATCATATTAGTGGTTTATTTTGTGATATCATAATATTAAACTCCTTTATTATTGTTTGAAATTAAAATTTAAATTATCATCAAAATGTACCAAATGAGTTTAAAACTATTTTATGTGTAGGGCATGTTATCGCATACTACGTGATGTTCGGTTCAAGCTCAATACACCCTATTCAAATTTATTATGACTATGTACATTGAATTCAAATCAACATCTACTAATACTCTTATGAGACGGATTTAATTTTTTGTAAATCCAAAAAATAAATTACATAAAAAAAATTGGATATTAATCTATATGTATCTTCAAATTTTATATTCGAGATAGTATTCATAATATATGTTTTCCAAAATATATTTACTAATGATTTTATTAATATTCCTCTAATAAAAACAGTAACACCACAACCCCTTAATACCTGAGGTATTCATTTTTTGATTACATTGGAATAAAATTATAGGAATCAGATTACAAATTCGACAATTAGTTTAGACTTCTTTGGAAACAAGATACATACATGAAAATGAAATTACATTTTACAAATTGAATACAAAAATAATTTACAATTAGAATGTCATTTACCCATTACAATGTCACATTATATCATCTCAAAACCATTCGTTGTATCCTTTGGAAAATAATTCTTATGAAAAGGGAATGTTAAGATGCTCAGAAAGGTAAGAAAAAAAAATTAATTAAATAAATTATAATAAATAAGGGATGTTATAAAACATAAAAAATAAATTTAATGGATAAAATTTGTATAAAATGTAATGAATAAATGGATATAATGTAATTTCATACAATTAAACGCATATGATTGAAACTTAATGACAATCATTATAGGTAATCTAATATTTATATGATATATCATCCAATGAATTCATAATGATGTATTGAATTATTTTGTATGTCTAAAAAATATCAAATGGAATTGTGCAATGAAATATAATACAACTATGCCCTTTTTTCAAATGAATCTATATTAATTGGAAATTCAATGGTAAAAACCTAATCTAGTTTGACTCATGAGACCTACCCATACATCTAATCAATATATAGGACCCATATCATCACATAATTTGTCCAATTATTTATTAATATGAATTTTTAGATTCATAATAAATATAAAAAATTTTATAGGAAACATATCCTATGAAATTTTAATTCCTAACCAAATCAACAATGATTTTGATAATCCAACCTGAGTAAACTGTTTAATTGCAATGAAATTGTACATATGTTTTTAAATTGATCATAGAACATCTAAATAAATAATATTTATTTCATCAAAAAAATATAACATCAGTGTATACTATGTACAATAATGTATTTATTTCATTGTTGAATTGAAACAAACTTAAAATATTATTTAAATTCATTTTTAGGAAATTATGATATTCAGTATGAAAATATCCCTTTTTAAAACAATTAATAATTTTCTTTGAAAACACATGTAATATTTTATATGATATTTAAATATAATTAATAATATATAATTTAGTTTTTGTCATTGATTTTGTAAAAATATATTCATTCTATACAGAATAAAAGAAATATTTAATTCATATTTAGTTAAATAGAAAATGCAGGTTGGATAGAAAATGATGTTATTACTTATATCAAATAATTATTTAAAAATTAAAATATATGAAACATCAAATTTATTAAATAATGGGGAATATTTAAAATAAAATTTTATTTTTTTAAATATAAATGTTTTTAATGAAAAGGATTTCTAAAAAAGTGATATAATGTTACATTTTTCAAAAATAATTTTCCCCATTATTATTAGTAGAAAATAATGGAGAGATTTCAAATTTTTTTGGAAATGAAAATTTCTAAATTTAGATGATGAACATTGACTTAAATTATTAAATAATTCTAATATGGTATTCATAAAAATTAAAAATCCCAAATTATGATGATATTGTGAAATAAACCATTACCACACTGGTAATATGTGAATAATAAGTACCATATAAGATCTGAAATCAAATTAATCCAAAAATAACATTAATATAAATTTACTCCATATATAAAAAATAAAATGGGAAGTGTATAAAACATAAAATTGAAAATAATTGATGAATACTGAAATTTTTTTACATATGTTAATCTTAGATTATAAACCATTAACTTTTTAAAAATTATAAATAATATAATTATTTTAATTATTTGGTTTCACAGTTACATATTTCATGCTTATTATTCTTTTTATTTCAGTTATTACAATGCTATATATGAATTTTAATTTAATATATATTACATCAAAAGCATCGATGTAATATTACTTATGTGTATATAGTGAAATTGTTATTTTACATCGGGAAATACATGTCACTATCTAATCATATATCAAAAAATAATAATATAAATAATTATCATAATCAAATATAAATTATACTTTTATAACCAATCATGAATGATGGATATGAGAAATGATATATGTTACCATCGTGGAGATGGTAAGAAATTTGTACATATGAGTAACATTTTCATTTATCAAGGATTATTATGAAAATGAAGTATGTAATATTTTATCCTTCTAGAATAATCACTATATCATAAATAAAAAATTAATTCTATAAATATATTTTAATATTTCATCCAAGTGGTGATAAAAAGTGATGTCGATCTCTTTGTGAAGGTGGTTTTTCAAACATATATTAATGATTTTTAGCCTTTATGTTATTAAAAAGTTAAAAAATGAAATGGTGTATTATCTCTTAATAATGTTAAATTATTCATTAATATAATCATTATGTACTTTATATCTCAAATTTTTTTACTTCTGATTTAATTGAAATATGAATATCCTTACTTCATGAGGAGGATGTGCACTTTACAAATGAGTGATGTTATCTTAACCACTACATAATTGAATATAAAACTTATATATGAACAAATAAATCCAAATGTATAATTATGTCATTAATATCAATCATTTAATTAATTTATTCCCATCATCACACAAGATAATGATATATGATATTGTAAAAATGAATGACATTGTTTTCAGAGGTGTTAGTCTAATGTAAAGATGAATTATGATTTTATGAAACATTATCATTATGTAGGGATGGTTTTAGCTAATATCAATATAATAAAAATATCTCTGTATAAATATGATAATGATTTTAATAACTAATTATAGTTTAATAATAAATTAATGAGATGGAGGATGAAAAAAACAAAAACCCATGTAAATATTTTTATCTCCTCTCAGACAATATATTTTTTCTTACGACCAATTTATTTCTAAAATGGAATTTCAAACAAAAAACATAATTCAAATATTGCATAATGATATTTGGGAAGTGATTTGAGTATGTATTATCTAAACTAAAATGGAACAAATTTGGGAAGAGGATACAAGAGTGGGATTCCATTTATAAGTTAGGGGACTAAGAAACTTGAAATTATTTAATATAAAAAGATATACTCATATTGAACCTTACAATAGTAGCCCAAATATGGTGCCTTTCATTATTAAATTAGAATATATACAATTTAAAATCCCAATTAACTGGATATTTTATTAGTCTTTATGAAATATATATACACATGATTCCCTTATTACATTGGTAATTAAAAATAATACAAAACAACGACATGTAATTCTCGTCCTTGAACTTATTAAAATAGTTTATCCACAACACATGGGGAAAAGTGCACAAATAAAAAAGTTGATATCAGATTCTCGTTAAGAGTTACATGAAATGAATTTTATTTTGAATTAAACTTAATAATCAACATGGTAGGATAGATAACTTAACAATCATTCCATTAAATAAATAATACGAGAGTCAAATTAAATTAATAAAATGATTTTTTTATAGTGAACATGATATAGAAAATAATAATTTAATTTTTAAAGATAGTTTTAATTATTGGAAATAATGTATTTGGCACATGATCCACTTGAATAACGTCCCTTTTAAAGATATTTTTATCTTTTTTGTTAGATCACATTAAATATTGATATATTATTTATCTCATGAAACAATCGATACATCAATGAAATATTATTTATGGTACACAACCATTATAACATACAAAAAAATCATTATATACCCAAATAATTTATTTCATATTTTAATTAGAAATAATTATCAACAAGTATACATTTTCAGTAAATGATATGAATTTACCATTATTTCCCCCTCAATTCAAATATCCTTCAATGTATAGGACATATGTAATTTACTATTTTGTAAAAATTAATTTATATTTCCTATTGAATATAAATCCACCTAAATTAAGTGGAAATACAATATTATACAATCAAAATTTTATTTTGACCTAATATTACCATTACATAATCAATGAAATATATGTTATACCCAAGGAAAAAATATTTACTCTTGAAATCCATTAAAAACTATAATCTACAAAATCATATGTCTCATAAATTTTATTATTATAAAATTAATCATTTATTACAATAAATTTTATTATATTCATGATCTTATTAATCAATGTTAATTACTGATACACCACAAAACATAAATAATTTATTAATATGTCATATATCACAAATAAGAAAAAGTGATATAATAAAACCCTTACCATAAATATCCTTTGGGACTTATGTGATATAAAACTTTTAATAATGGGGATATTCATGATATTAAAATATATTACATCCATATTAATAATTATGGTATATTATATCACATTTCTAAATGATTTTATCACACTTTTGTTGATACGATTTTATTTTTACTCGCATTTTTACTGTTAACTACATCATTTTCCTTTGCATGTTTTGTTTTGTCTATCTCAGATATATTTGGTATGATATAGTTACATCATATCTATAAAGTTATTACTTTAATATATATCATTTTTTTATATTATACTATTTCATAGTCATTCATAATTAGAAAACATGTAAAATGTGTCACATCACATCATGGAGATGGTTGGACATAAGAATGAATCAGCGATGATATCATTCCATTAATTATAAAAGGATAAGGAAGATAAAGGTATATAAATATTTGAAGAATAAATATAATGTATTTACTACTATATGTATCCATTATTATGATCATTATATCGATCCATGTAATGTTTTGATGAAAAATATATTACACCATAGCGTGGATATGGTAATTCGTCCGTATGCACGCATTCTGTTCTAATTATTCATAGGAAGGATAAATGGTGTAATAATGTTGTAAAATATTCATAATAACATTTTAAAAAAACTATACAATATTTATTACTATATCTTTTTAGAATAATGATGAAGTGGATGAAGAAACAAACATAGATGAGTCAATATGAATTTTTTTCTTTCAAAAACATCCTTTATTATCTTATTAATTGTTCTAGGGTAGGTATTTTGGATGTTAATGAACCTATGTGACATAAATACAGATTTTAATAGGATAAATGTATTTGTATTGGTCAATTTATAAGGATCAATGTGGTCTAAAAAAAGGAATAAGCTCTCTCGAGGTCTCTTCTACGATGGAGGTCACTTCCCAGTGACGATGATGGTGGATGAACCTGTCCCTTCCCATTATTTTGGGAGGGACAACTACCATCCAAATCCCTCTCAACCCAATGGTCCCTCGATATGTTCATGGGTTTTCCACTTTGTTCGATTTTGACTTCGAAGTTCAACATGACATCCTATTTTATAAATCTCTCATTGATTGTGCGATTTATACAGTGATTCCCCTCATTTGGCTCCTTTGATAGATTTTTGTTTGGGGGTTGTGGATTTCATGATCGATCAACAATATGTTTTCTCAGTAAGAGAAACATTATGATCCAACATGGTTCTGATGATGATCTATTCCGGGTCTGGTACAGTGCACATCACAGATGCAATGGATTTCATTTTTACCTCTTATGATTGACCTATGAGTTTCATTTGATGTGGGACATCACCTCGATGTCTATGTGGTTTAGTTACCCCTATATACCTTTAACATTTCAAAACCCATTGATTTTACGCATGCTTGGGACCCTTGTTGGTCGATACTTATGCTATGATAGTAGTACGAGGTCAGTTTCACATCCTATTTCTACCTGCATCTATGTCAAAGTTGATGTATCAAAGCTACCTATGACGTTAATTTGGGTTATATAATAAAATAAATATCAGAACAAGTAGACATTGTTTTTCGAATCGTGGGTCGACTTTTTCTCTTTATATAGGAAATCAGGTCAATCTTCTACTATATGTTGACAACAACAATTGAATGATATTTCAATGGATAAAGAAAAAGGATAGGGGTTGTGTAGTTATGAAGGGTTGATGGGGAATCAATTTTTTAATTCTATCCCAAACAATGATAAGTGTTTTCATCATGAGCCTCAAGGGGAAAACCCTTGGGTTTCATATATTTTCATGTAGTGGGAGAGGGACCTAGGAGACCCTCATCCATCGATTTGTGTTCCTTTGGGTCTTGCAAATTTGGAGGTGGTATGTGCAGATCTTGTCTAAGACATTCTTTCAGTATCTCAAAAGTGGCCACTCACGAAGGGGTTTTGAGATCTGACAATATTAACGATGGAGTGGATAATGATGGAAACACTATGAATCTAAAGGCTACATCATATGTTGATGCAGTTCGCCTAGCTCAAGTCTCTTTAGAATGTTTCAGCTCCCAATAAACTGATAGACTTTAAAATGATGAAAATGCAGTCTAGGGGTCATGTTTGAGTAGGGACCCTCTTATCCTAACACTTGTCAATCACTTTGAGTGTCTGGATATTGATATTCCTGAATAGGTGGTGTAATCACGAGGTCAAGATGATCTGAATGAGGCGTAAGGTGAAATCCATGATGCATTTAATGATGACCAATCTTTACAACTCTCATGAGATAGTAATGATGATATTCATGGTGTTGATATTTTTAATTAAAGGATGGGGATGGTTTGGAATTGATACAGGATGGGTCAGAAGGATTATTCCTATTTTCCCCATGCAATAGAGACTAGATATGCAAAATGGTTGTATTAAAAGGAACGTGAAAATGATCCCATGGACTCAGATTCTTCTACCATGTGATGGATATAGTCATTGAGGAAGTTCCATTCAAAGAAATCATTAATGTTCCTCATCATGGGGATGTCGTGGGTAAATCGAATAATTTAGAGCTTCTTATGCACTCTGGAGATGAAATATTGGAAAACATTCTGATTATTATGGCCACACATGAGTATGTGGATAAAATGATGGTAAGAACACTCAAAGTAGACATTAATAGTGAGAAATGTGCTTCTATTGACAAGAAAGGCCGCATTCTAATAACATGCTTCAATGAGTGGATGATAAACAAAGAGGAATACAAGAAATCATGGGATTAATTGATGGATAATTTTGAAGTACTCCTAAAGGATGATCCAGGTGCTTAGGTAGCTTCTACCCCATGGATTTTATTTGGGAATAATTATTTGAGGCATCTTAAACATTCATTAGATAATTATGCAGTATTTTTTTGTACCTGACCTTGGAATGTTGTGTGGGTTTTAAAATTTTCCCCTAAATGTGTTTTATTAATAAAAATGATACTTTTCAGTCAATGTGGTTTAAATAAGTGAGGGAGGAGGTTCCCATTTATAATTGACATGATGGGTTCATTTGGAATCACAAAATATTAAAATATTATCTGAATATTTTAAAAATATATAAAGAAAAATATCCTATAAATGAATCTTTTAATATATTTTTTCTCAATATCTTATCCCATATTTAAATATTTGATATTTCTAATATTTTAATGAAATTTAAAAATATAATAATTCAATAAAATAACATTATTATCAAATTTGATACTATAAATTTTATTTGACATTATATACAACCAAATAGTATCAATTCAAATATAATTTTATAAAACGTCTCTATACAAACCAATAGATATAAAAAATTATTAAACCCATAAAATAATACCAAAACATATCAAAATTAATAATTATAAAATCAATTATTATGTTTTTTATAGATGAAATAATTAATTATTTATCATTTATGAATAATTTAATATAGTTGCATACTTTATAAAATTTTAAAAAATCTATACTGAATATAATTATATTTTTATAGGATAATATAAATTTATTTTACTTGATTTCATAATTTTTCCCCATGTGGGCACATAAATGATTTTAAATACAAAGAGAGTGACATTTTTTAGTTAAATTTATTTAAAAAAATTAAATTATGTTAATAAAATAATTTTCATTAAACAACATATTAATGTTATTAGTGTATAATAAATATTATACAATAATTTTTATACATGTTTATGTCACCTTATTAACCACATCATTTTTATTCTACCAATGTTTAATCACTTTGAATTTTACTATTACAACATGTGCTTTTACACTTAATGGTTCAATATAGATACTCTAAAATTAATTTCCAGCATAAATGATACATGTATGATATATTAATCTTTATCATTATAATTTTTTGAATTATTTTATTTTTATTAATTAAATATCATTTAATGAAATATTATTTATCTTAAAATATCATTTATGTCAATTTTTACTCTTTTCATTTGATAATTTTTTTCAAATAATATCAACATGGAAAGTAACATCATAACAAAACCATTATTACAACACTAATGTATCAATATCATATTGATAATTTATGTATGAAATTATTTATCTTCAATTATTATAATTTTAATATTTTCAATATCTTTTAGTTCATACTTCCATAATTAAAAAATTATTTCATTGTAATTTTCTAAGCCATGAAGGTAATTATTTGTATAGTAAAAATTAAAAAATTTACTATAATTAAGATTTCAATTTTTGAATTAAAATTAAAATTAATTGTTTAAGAAATATTCTAAATAATAAAATAATATGTTAATATCATATTATTTTTATATTTTTTACATTAAATTAATATTATTAGTAATAAAACCTAATACTCGATTTACTCTTAACCATTGTAATATTATAATTTTTAATGTTACTATTAATAACATCAAAAATAAAATTAAACCAATTTATATAATTTTGACATAGTGATTATAAATTTTCAATCCCTTTCAATAAATAAAAACTAAATAATTTAGAAACATTAATTTTAATTTAATCCCATTGGTGGAATGAAAAATAAGTTTTTAATGTGAAAATGTTCAAATGATTGACATGTTGTTATTTTCGAAATAACATATTAAATTGATAATAATGACCAAAACAATAATAAACAAGAAAAAATAATTTTATTATACATTAAATCCAATTTATAATATAATTTCACACAATAAATTATTAATATGAAAAAAAAAAATTGAAAAACAATATTTTAGTACTATTTTCAGGGTATAAAACATATTAGAGAAATATGAAAAAATCAAGAAAATTAATTTTATTTATTAATTTTAAATAGGATAAGTTTATAATTTTAAATAAAAATTTTAAGGTTTGAATTTTTTTTTGATATATGTTCATCATTAAATGAGGAAAACATGTCCGTTTAGAAAAATTCAATTTATAAGCATAACATTACATTGATTCATATCTTATACCTTTAAAATAAGCCGATTCAATGACAAATATTTTTTGATTGAATGCATAATATATTAATATAATTTATTTAATTAATTACTAGTTATTAATTATATTTATTAAGAAAAAACACCATTTTTTGCATCACAAAAGTTTCTTATAAAAACATTCAACTATATATTATGTTTGTCTTTATTTTCATTTATAAATTAATTTGTAAAAATTAATTCTACCATATATATTCATACATTGTTTAATATTGTTCATATCTTCCTACATACTGAAAATTTTATAATTACATTTTAAACTATAATATTTATATTATATCATTGTTCACCTAAGATTGTAGTTACAATAAAAATAAATTATTGAAGTGATGAAACATAAAAAATTATAAATATCATAAAATCATAGAGTGGCCCATTATACCTTACATCAATAATTATGATCCTTTCAATTTGAAATTTCACTTAAAAAATAAATTTTTATTACTTTAAAATTGCTTTTAGGGAATCCCACATGATAAATAGGGTCAATATAACATCCACATAGAAATTGAGAAATGAAAATGAAAATGTCACCATAAAATTCAGATTCTGAAAAGGATAAAATTAGATGTAAGTGAAAAAATGGACATAGATGAGAAATCTATCCATTATGTCTTGATGAAGAATAATATAGGACATAATCATTATAATGTTAATAATCCAAAAATAGAAATTTGTTTTGTCTGTTAAGATACCATTAATTTTATAGTATGAAATTTAAATATATTAAATTTTTGATCCAACAAGAATTTGATTCAGTTGAGGAATTATATTGGAACCTTGAAATATAAATTATGAAAAAATACTTAATTTTAATGTAGAGTTTAATCGTTTAATCAATTTACACACCAATTTCATATTTTTCTCCAGATGATGATAATTGGTGATTAATTTATTTGAATAATTAAATTTAATGAAGTTTTAATGATAAAAAATTACATGAATTTATAAATAAGTATTTCCATTTTCTTTATAAATTAATTAAATAAAAATTACTTTATAGAATATATGACAATCCCCAAAAAATAATAATCCTTTGTATGGTGAAAAAAAATATTACTACGCAAAATGAAATAGTAATACTAATAAATTATTCATTCATCATTTAGAACATAACTATCCATCCACAAAAATATTCTATACTGTGATCCACAAATTATTATGATTTTGTCCTATATTCTTTGAAAAAATATCATCACCCTTAATATCTTATACCAATAATTTAATTCACCAAACCACATAATCTCGCAGATATGTTATCCATTTCTATAAATATCATGAATCCCCATAACTCTACACTAAATTGATTTTTGTATTCAAAATAAAATTCACCCGTTATTCTGAAAAATTTTCAATTTATGTTATTCTTATGGGGATCCAAAAATAGAGATAGTCTTCCTAAATAACACAATCACTTAATCACAAATTAATTATTCAATACCATTGTAATATATTTGTAAAATATTTCCCTAAAATGGACATATCATTTATATATTACATATTTTAACTAAAAAGTATAATTCTAAAAATGAATTCAATAGTAATATTGGTAGACATTTAACCCATCTCTCACTTTAGTTGTTGGTTCATTCTTCAT
Source organism: Viscum album (assembly GCA_963277665.1). Lineage (NCBI taxonomy): Eukaryota > Viridiplantae > Streptophyta > Magnoliopsida > Santalales > Viscaceae > Viscum > Viscum album. Next base: position 1,751,446,381 of record OY728164.1, read on the forward strand.
TTTTCTTCCAAACATGAGGGGTTATCTTTATTCTTGTAGGTTTTGAATTTTATTAAAATATATTAGTAGAAAATTCATTATAAATATAATTATAAACCATAATATAAGTTTAATCACTAAATATTCAGTTTAATGTAGCTTTTAATACATCCACAATCCATAAATTAATAATCCATTTATTTACATATAGGTGCTTCGTTTTTTTTTAAATTTATTCTAAAGATAAAGTCATTGACTTAGGTAATGTAGAGGTTCAAAACATTTAATTCAATAAACTAAAAATGGATTCATAGTATGATTTTCTTATCATTCACTATACTCTTCAAATTTCTCATATATTATTTTTTATTTCCTTCATTCCCAACCATAGAGCATTTATCTATTCGATTGTGGGAGTTTCATGGCTGTCTAATTTTATATTAATTTCATGATAAAAATAAAATCATCATTTCTCCATGGTCTTAAACATTAGGTCTCTTAGATAACATAATACTCACATTTATTGTTGAGTTTGGGTTGTTGTTATGTTATATGTTGTTGATATGTTATCTGAAACATTAATTAGGGTAAAACACATTAGCATTCACTCATTTCAACATCCAATTTAGTTTCTCATATCCACATCCATTTAAATCATTTTAAATTTTAATATGAATCCATCATGATATGGAAATTGACTAACAGTAGATCATACTATCTAAGTAACAATAATAAATGTCAGAAAAATATAAAATCATATATAAAATATAATGAAACATTATTTTGAATCTAAAAGGAATTATGTTTAATATAGGATATTAATTTTCATCCTATTTTAAAATCCATCCTCAAGGTATTAAAAAATATTTTTATAATCCTAATCATATTCTCTAGGAATGTATAACCATGCTGTGTAGTAAAATCAGTTATTTTATACCAGGTTATGTCGAGTTAGGCCCAACATAAATTTTTAGTGTTACTAACCCTTTGTATATCTATGAAAGAACCTCATCAACATTAATTATCCCAATATGTATTCATATTTAGTAAGAACCACATAATATATACATTTCCAAAATTCTATGATGGTCTTCAATACTTATCATCAATGTTTTTCATAGTGTTATTTTTTGTGATCCTTGATTACCAAAATCTTATTCCAAATCATTCTACTAGAAAATATCTAATATGAAATATATTGACTACGAAACCTGTATTACATAGGATGTTACATAAATTGTTATATTCAATATCAAATAATATTTATATCTAGATTGGTCAAATATTTTAGTAGATTATAAGAGCTATATACATACATTTTAATGCTATTTACATGGTAATTGACAATATAACATTACAAATGAATGTTATTTAAATCCTTGAAATAATTAAGAAATTTATTATTAATTACAAGTTGAGAAGAGAAAAAATAAATTTCTGAGCTCATGTAGTCAATATTGCTATCATAAATAAGAATCTATCTTGAAATAATGATAAAAATCAACATGGCGTGGAAGATAACTGGACAAACATTAAATATAATCAATTAAATGAGTAATAAATTAAATGGATCCATATTTTTTCAAATATAAAATACTATGGATGATTATAAATAAATTCGTAATAAAATAAAAAATTATTGGAAATTAGATATTTTTCACATGAATGACTACTATGATGTCCTCTTGCAAGTCATTGTAATCATTATGGGAAAAACACATTTAATTTTTTGAATTTCGTTGCAATATGAGACTATCAAGGCATAAAATCGCTTTTCAATTTAGTCCCCACCCATTATTTTGTACATATATTTTTTTGAATCAAAATGATAAATTTAATTCAACAAATATTATGATTTATCAATATTTTTTCTTATTTAGTAATAGATAATTGTTTAGCATTACATCCCCACCAATGACAATCAAAATCAATGTTTAATCAATATTTAATATATGGTATATGAAATATGAATCAATTATTTGTATTATATATAAATCCACAAAAATCCATTGAATATACAATAGTATATATTCAACTATAAATTTTATCACAACCATAATATGAAATAACCAGTGAATATATGTTTAACACAATTAATGAATATTATGTTAATAAATCCATTACAATATTTAATCAGTCAAATTGTATTAACCAAAATGTAATAATTTTAAAATATAAAATTGAATAATATATATATTATTATTAATGATATGTTATATAAATTTAAATTATAAGTAAACTACAAACAACAATTAATTTTTGAATAAGACATATATGTTAAAGAATAAAAAGTTATACAAGAAAACAATTACCTTACATATAAATTTGATTATATATAATTTTGGCTATTATATAATGTATTTACGAATGATTTTACATAATATGATTACTTTATTCATATTTATGATAACATATAATATATTATTAGGTTATTTTACCACCCATTTAATGATAATATTTCATTATTACAACTATTTTCGGTGTAAACTACTTCATTTTACCCTACAGTTTTTTTTTCGTATGACCCAGATCTTTCTTCTAGGATATAGTTCCATAACATCGAAAAATATAATATAGTCATATATATCATATTTATTCAGTATATATATTTTTTGTAACAAAAATTAATGATGAACATTGGAAATGAATTGCATCATATTGTGGAGAAGGCTGGCAATACGTATGCATTAGCGATTATATCATTCCTTTAATTGTGAAAGGGTAATGTAGAGAAATTTACATTAATATTTAAATAATCATTATAATTTATAAATTACTATATATATATAAAATATCCTTCATTATAACAGTAAATGTATTGTGGTTCTTGAAAACATAGTACACCATGACGTGGAGTCAATAAGCCATACGTACACACAGATTTTTATATGATGGATAAGGGGAGGAAACTATTGGTAACATAATTATAATAAAGTCAGAATATATGTGAGATACAATATTTAATTATTTATAATGTAAAAATCACAGGAAAAATAATTGCAAGATGATATAATCCTGAAATAGTCGATATAGATGATTACTTCCTCTTTGGCATACTTCATTTAATCTCATCTAATTTTTTCTAGGGGAGGCCTTTTTTAAGGTACAGATCCCCTAAAGCCTAACTACGGATATTAAGAATAGAAATGGACTGTTTTAATAAGAGATATAATACTCAATGATTAGTTAATAAGTGATGTTTTAGGTTCACTTTTGTAATTGAGGTGAGGGGTAATTTTGGAAAACCAAGAAATATTAAAATATAGAAATTCTAATATGTAGTAAAAGATATACACATTGAATTTAAAATATTTGGAGTATAAATATTCGAACATTGATAAATACCATATGTATAGATTTAATTTTTTTAGGAATTTTATTGAATTTAATAATTTAATAATTTAATAAAATATCCCTATTATATAATGAGACGCTATTCATTTAATAAGACATTAAATACACCACAAAAGAATTTCATTTCCAATATAATTCCTCAAAAAATATTCAATATATCCTATTTATATATAATTTATTTTAAAAATTAAATTATCCCAAATATATCAGAATTCATAATTTTAATATTAATTAATTTGGGTTATTCATTAATTAATTATATAATGCTTTACCATTGAAGAACCATTATATGTAGTTATGAAGTTTATGAAAATTAAAAATAACTTTTGATAAGTAAATTAATTATATTAATATCTATATAGAAATTTTTTTTATTCATATACAGACTTTTTTTCAATATATGGATATATAATTGATTTTAAATATAAATTGAGAATATTTTTTTAAATATCATTTGTTTAAATAAAATATAAGTGATCTTAATAAAAATGGGTTAGTTAAATATAAAATTTATATGTTAAGGTGAAAAGGGTAATATTATATTTATATAATAATTTTTATACAACATTAGGACATATTTTTTTCCATATATTTTCTATTTAACCACTACTTAACCAATTTACCTCTTAACATGACAACATGTGTTTTTACACTTTATGGTTTAATATAGTAACTCTAAAATTCAAAACCTACGAAATAGATTCCAAAATGATATTTTGAAATTTATTTGATTCTTTTTCATGTTTTTTTTATTTTTATACCATTTAATTATTTATTATTTATCATTAAATATCATTAAAATCCTTTTTTGACATTATTCATTAGATTCATTTTTCAAAAAAATTCATTAAACAATAATAATTTGAATGAATACCATTAATACATACCTAATATGTCTATGGAATCTAGAAAACCCATGGATGAAATTGATTATATCAAATTATATTTATTTTAATATTTTTAATATCATCTTTGTAATATATCCATTAATTAATCAATTAATGAATAAATAACCAGATAATGATAATAATTTAAAATTTAAAATTACTATTTATATTCTAAGATATCCTTAAATATCTCTAAATAATTGTATCTCTTATAAATAAAATTGCTCTAAAATATCATACTTCCCTTATTATAAAATACCAATAAAAGGAAAACATTTATCCAAGTGTAACGAATCAGCCAAAAAAATTTACAAAGTATTATTTTCAAATATTTTTACACATAAAAGAAAGCTGGGGAAAATTAAATTGAAATATTATAAAGTTATATTTACCCTTAAAAACATTATTTACCCCTAACAGGGTAATTAAACAATTACTCAAGTTAATATATATAATGATCAAACATAGAAGGATCACATTTACCTTATTTGGAACTAATCATTCAAAAAAATGAATCAATTTCTTATAAATAAATATGAAAAAAATAAATGTATGAAATTAATTTAATATTAATCATGTTGATGGAGTGATAAAACAAGTTCATATAGTTAGACCAATAAAAATTTTATAAATTGTTTTATTTTCTAATTCAATTTGATATTGATTATATGCACTAAATTAGATTAAATGATACCAAGATTATCTATTTATTCTTAAAAACTATTAAAAATATATTTCCAAAATTTAAATACTTTTTAAAAAATAACTGTTTTCATTAAAATAAAATATTTTATTATTATCCATCAATAAATGAAACAAAGTAGAAAAATAATAGGAATTTAACAAATATAATTTTTTGGACTCCACATTAAATACAATTTATTATTCATCATTAAATATATAAATGTGTAAAAAATATAATTCGTAATATTTTCTCAATTAAATGGAGGGATAATTTATTATTTAGAAAAAATACATTATTTCAGCATAAAACATGATTTAATTTTAACCTATACCTGCCAACTCTATTAGATGACTATTATAAATATTTCTTTGAAAATATAATATATACATTCAACAAATAAAATTTAATAATATTAAATATATTAATTTTTTATAGAATACTTATTTGGAAGCATATAATTAACTAATTGTAAAAACATTTCCCATACATTTAGTTGATCCAATTTTCATTTTTACTTAATTTATTACAAATGAATATAACGATATATTACAAGATATTAGTTCATAAATTTAATAACCATTAACTGAAGAACTATGTTATTATTTAATTTAATATAATAATATTAATATTATATCATGGTTCGTTTTTTCTTGGTGTTTTATGCAATATAAACTGGAGAAGAAATTAAATTTAAAAGGACACATACCACAAATCCAAGGGGGTGTTATATTATAAACGTTTATCAGTTTCTGTAAGGGTATTAAATGTAATATAATCATTAAATAGACATTAAAAATAAATAATAGTTCCATAATAAAGGTTTCTGAATATGAAATTGGAAATTTTAACCATTATATACTTAGTGCAACCCGTAGGTAAACCTTTATTTATCAAAACTGTAGTAAATAATTTTTACTGGTTTTAATAATAATTATTGTCAATTATTATGTTTACCTTAATAAATAATATAAATTATTTTGATTCAAAATGTTGAATATATGTTTCAAATTTACATTTAAATAAGTAGGAGAATAGAATATTAATGTTTTCTATTAATCACGATTAGAATGGTGCTATTTAGAAAGGAAACATTAAATTTTTTAAAAATATTATCTATTAAAACTAAATATTTAATTGAATTCAAGTATAAAAATTGGAATAATTGATATATATTTGAACTAATTTTTCATTGACATAAATTCAAAATTAAATTCATCATTATTAATAATATTAATGAGGAATAAATTTCCAATTAAAATTCAATAACATTCATGATTCATCAAAAAATAAAACATTTTTAAAAAATTCCAAATATTCACAATAAGAAAATTTTCATAAGCTGATTTAAAAAGTGGTTAATATATTTTTTTTAAAAATAATAATATATATATATAATTCAATGTTAATGATATATTAAACCTTAAAGAATCCACCTTTTAGAAATATATATTTTTCATGAAAAAATATTCTTTTCTACTAAATAACTTATATTTTCTATTTATAATCAATTGTTAAAAATAATAATTGTGAAAAATATATATTTTTCATATTTTAGTAAGACATATACATAAAATACAATTTAATTTCTATTTTATAATGTTTTAATATATAGTGGTTCATTTTGACTTAGAGTAACCTATTAAATAATCTATCAATGAAATTGAATTTAAAGGAATATTATTCATGTGTTTTTTGTTTTGGGTGTGGGATGCAACATACCTAATAGAATGTTATGTTTATATATTTAAATCTATTAATGTAACATTCATGGTAATAATCAATTTAATTCCATAATAATTATTTGTAAATAAAATGGAATGAATACAAACATATCACCTTGGAGTGTTAAAATGATTTCCGAATAGGGGAACACTCACCATGAACAATAATGGGGGATGTGATATTTTCCACCACAAAAATATTATTGATATTTCCCCAATAAGAATTATTATTAAAAACATTTTATTATACATAGATCAATTTATTATTAAGCAATAAAAATAATACATTCAATTACAAAACATTATGAATTTATACATTACATAATTTTATCTAGATCATATTCACGAATGTTAACTTATCCTAATATCCAATGATTAAATAAACCCCATTATCATACTAACTTTATAACCCATACTTTTTATACATAAATATCTCACAATATTAGATTACTATTAATTTAATTACATTATGATTCACACATAAATCATAAAGAATAATTACCTCTACCGGTCGTATACATAATCCTATTATATCATTAATGACCATAAACTTTTTACATGTAAAATTTTTATTATTATACCCTACATATTTTATACTCTGATGACCTGGGTAAAACAAAACCTAAGATATTATGATCTCCAATTCTTAGTAAAGATAAAATTAGAGACATCCAAGATCACTAAATAATAACAAGATAATTAGTGTATCATTATATTATTATAATATTTCTAAATCCATCTCCAACCACAAATTTGATCAAAATAAATAGTCAAGTTATACTTTTTGGTAGTTTAAAATTCATCAAAAAAATAATTAATAGGGTCAATGATATAATAACATTAAAATTTTAATGTGTAATATACATAAGTACATACCATTGTGGACATGAATAACATGAAATGTGATCATTAATTAAGATAATAACATGAAATCGGCCCTCTAAAAAACATATGTACATGGAACACTATACACGGTACACACATAGAGAATTGACATGAAACTAATTCTAGGCATATTATTTATTTAGTGAAATATAGTTCAAATTAATAACATATAGACATGAATGTATGGTCCATTAATAAAATTTTGAACCTGAAAATATGATCACCCATAACATATTTACCTAATGATTCATCCATAATTTCCCATTTAATTTCATGGTTATCTAATTCAGTTTCTAACCATATCATTATGAGAAACAAAGATATTTGTTCTATAAGATCATATAACATTCATTATATATCATATCCCATGGAAACGAAAAATGATTCATATGAACTAAAACATTTTATCATATCAAATCCTTTGGAAAAAAATATCATTATAAAATGTATCAATTTATAATCAGAATCAATTTACAAAATGATTATGGATGGTATGATTAAAACAAAACCTTTATAATGAAAATGAAATTTCAATGGATTTTTTATTAGAATAATATCACATCAAAAGATTATAAAGAATATTATTTCCTTAAAATAAAATTATCACTATTGATACATTTCATGAAAATATAATAATTTCCAAGAAATTTGAAATCAATTTCAGTATGTTTAATAGTGGATTCAATGTACTGATTATTATAGATATCGTAATATTCCCTTCATGATGTGTCTTTTAAAATAGTGATTTTTTATATTTTATTATATAATTTCAAATATATATAATAAAAATATGATAATAATAATCATTATAAAACATTTAAAAAACAAAAAGTTGGGTTATAACAAATTTAAAATTATATATATAAATAGAAAAAAAAATTCTAGAAATCATTATCAAATTACCATGGTATGGATTTAAAATGAATTTTGTCTGAGGTGTAAAATTAGTTAATTTTACATTCTTATATGTTTCTAAAAATAATAAATTCTAGTGACAATACATTCTGAATAGTTATCTAGACGATAAAATAAATCATAAAATTCATTAATTAATCATAAATTTTGATCATAAAAAACATGATCACAAATAAGCTAGATAAAAAATAATATTATTACAAAAATATCATCCTATATATTAAAAAAACAAAAAATACTGAATCATGAAGGTATACATAAATATAATAAATTTATGGATGATCATCATAAAAGTATTCCGTTGGATGTATACATACAATATTAAAAAGATAATTGTGTGACATTGAATGTGTATTGTAGAAATCAATGTTAGATGAAAATAAATTATATAATTTTCAACATGTTTAGAAATTAATATGGCCTCCATCAAAAACATTATTTCCATTATAAATATATAATAGAATCACGAATATACATATTGTATCTTATGTGATTTCCTTATAAAATTTCAACACAATATTAATAATAATTACTTATTAAAACCATCATTTATGTGTTTCATCTATTATATGTTCTATTAGAATTTCAGTTCAGTAGTTATATTCCTAACATAGTGATAATGGTCTAATCATATATAGAAGTTTAATAATGATATCAATATCATTTGAATTTTTTAAATGAATTTAAGTTCATCCATAAATTGTATAAAGAGGAAAAATAATTATATTATTCATGGAGATGGTATGTTGTATATAAGAAGAAATAATCTTTTAAATTTTTTGCATAAAATAAAAAACAACGGAAAATAATTATTCACAAATTCAGGATAAAAATAATATGTAACATATATCATATATTCATTGAATTATACAATTTAAAAATAAATGTAATGTGGAAATTAAAACTAAATCATATAGTTTCGGGGAAGTGGTACTTCACATATACAAATAAGTGATGTTATCGTTATCCATTATATATGAAGGTAATAATATTAACATGTTATTATAACTCCTGCAAAATAATTGTATAACAAATATCTGTTATTAAATATATAACCTTAATAATATAAAATACGAATGTTGTTGATGGAAATCGGTTATATCTCTACGTTAATACCACGAGTTATATACATGCATGAGCAATATATTATTCCTCAAATAGATGGAATGAAATGTAAATAAAAGTAATTTAATAATAAAAATAATATTTCATAATAATTAGGTTTATAAATAATTTTTTTAATAATTAATGTAATATATAAATACAACTTTTATTAGTAGAAAAAAATTGAATGATATCAGGTAATATGAGTCCATATTCTTCAATAGGAATCCATTGGATCCCATATGAATTACTTGTGTAATAATATTTTAAGAAAGTATGAAACTCAATATAGTGGATAGGGTTGTTTATAGGTGATATGTATTGTTGTTTTTTGTTCATTAAGGCTCAATTTTGTGCAATTAAGTGAATTTTGATGATCCCTTTTATAAGATATAGGAGGGGAATTATTGGAATTTAAAATAGATTAAAATATAATTGATTTACTCTTTAGTCAAATAACATTAAATGGGTAGTTATTGAAATAAAAAGTGGTTGAGTTCATAATGTAATAACCTAATAAAATATATATTCTTTTTGGTTTCATGTAAAGAAATATAATTATGAATAACCATTCAGTTAACCAAATTTTTTCTTAATAGTTGTAATGGATATTTATATATAATTGATTATAAATATACTATTATGATATTTATTAGAACATATGTGTCAAAAAAATACATACTAGACAATATGTAATCAACAATTTCAAAATCCTTGTTTTTAATTTTTTTTAATTTTTTTAATTAATTAATATTTTAATAAAATATCATTAATATAATTTAGAAATTAATTAATTTAATTTTCATTAATTACACAAAAAAAATATGTGGAATTAAAATATACATAATCTCACTGTTTGAAAACAATTTTATGTTATTTTCACATATATAAAAAAATATTATTGGCATTTATTTGATTCAATCTCTTCATAGGAGGGTATCACTTAAAAAGTGTATTTTATTAGGTAGAACATGTCATATTTTTATGGAACATAATTTTTGAAATGTATTCCAACCATTTAGATAAATCTGTATGTTGGGAGATCCAGAAACATGGTAAAAACATGAATCACCAATCCTTTTTGAATTCACATCTGAGGCTATCATTGATATCAAGTACATGTGCACGGTTTGTATAGGGTATAGAAGACGATGAATCCAAACCATTGGACATGTCTAGAACAAAATAATTGTATATAAAAAAATATAATAATAATAGAAATAATAATATTAATAGAAATATAATTATTAACATTATAAAAAAAATAAAAAAATACATAAATATTAATAACTACAACTTTCTTCAAATATCTCTATGACACCTTATCATGTCACTCAATATCAACACTATGAGTTATATCACAAGACACACAGAAGGGGCACCCTTACAAATGAACTCCTCTTCCACATCTCCAACTGGATCTTCAATTCCATCCTCAAAACGTGGTGGGATCATATTATGTACATATATTCCCTCTCTATCAATTATTCCTCGACTTGTTTCACACCACTCACTATGGAATGTGATTTGATAAACCCAATAGTATTTTTATGGCCTAATTATTGTGCTATATAATTTTTACATAGGGTTTTTCCATCATGTGGGGTTATTGGAACTTCATTTAGTAGTTATTGGATCATAATCATTGAATTTAGTTTGTTTTTATTCAATTTGAGGTAGTTTGATCAAATTATAAGCATTTAATAATAAATTAAAATTAATCAATTATAGGTCTAATGTGTTGTTTTGTTATTATATAATTTATTCATTCTATATAATGTGGCAGTGTTTCTTATAAATTATTTATAATTAGTTTTCTTAGTTTCACTAAAACTTCTATAATTTCTTAACATTGATAAATCATGTTTCAATGTTGTTTTGATCATTACAGAATATTATCAATTTAATTGGTTTTCAAAAATATTTATAAAATGTGAATTAAAAATAAAACATTTATTTGTCATTTGAATTATTTTTTATAAATTCATAATAACATATTTCGTTTTCTGATAGTTCCTCTATGTAATTTATAATATTAGAAAGTATCAATTGTGGCTTATATATATATATATATTTGAATAATTACCTTTATTTCATATATTATCTCTTTCTACGGGTAATATATGGATTGTGACATGTAGTATCTATTAAAAAATTGGTTTATATGTTCTCATGTGTGAGTAACTGTTTTGAACATTTAGTGTTATGGTTTAAATTTTCTTTTCTATATTAATGTTTCCTATATTAATTTTTTTGTTCTATTCAGAACCATGTTAATTTAGATCAGTTTTATCCATTGTTTATAAATATGATCTAGAAAATATTGGTGTCCTATTAGACTTGATTTTAGAGTAATAGAATGATAAAGACCGGTTATCACATTCTCATTATTTTCAAAAAAACACTAAACAAATGAAAGACTATATTTATATGAATTTATAGAACATGGATTATATATGGGTGAAATATTCATATAGATTGGGAAGACGAGCTTAAAATTGGTATTATATGGTGGTGTAGTGTTGTTGTATGATTTATTTATATTGTTGTGGGATTGAAACATAGTTTACATACATAACCATAATTATGTTACCCAGTTAATGGAATGGAACATTGGAATCATATAGACCTATAAGGATGGAATGACAACATATATGGGTTCATATGATGGTAGTGATACACACTAGTCTCCATAAAAAGGTTCTACTATAAAAATGACTAAACTATGTGATGATTTTGTTGATACTATTAAAGAATTTATGTTGTCTCTGTAACTAATCATGCATGAGGGGGTATCTTTTACAATTCATCACAAAGGTTATGAGGTTCCTAGGAGCATGAATAACCCACCTATATAGGGATTTCAATGGGGGAATATTATTAGTAATTAATGTTATCAACAATAATTGTTTAAAATGAATTCACATCATTTCCTTTAAATTGATAAGTTTTTAAAATAATTTATTATGTCCCTCAATTAATTATCAGTTATTGATATGGTTTATAATGAATTAATTTTTACTAGGTCTCTTGAAATATCATCCCATTCCATATTATGAGCAACTGACAATAAATTGTGTCAGTATTTTGGAACAATTTCTAAATCTAAGAAGAAATTTTTATTCTTAAGAAACAATATATGACATAATTTTTATGAAACAACATGTTACATAATTTTTAAGATACTAAAATACTATATATATATATATATTTAAAAATTTTCATCAAATGGATTTATTTTTTAATGTAAGTGACTTGTGTATGGTTTCAATTTTTATATCAGTAGTCATAAGTTTTCTAATCACTCCTCTTTATATATCAATTTACAACAAACTTTTTCATCATGAAATTTATTTAGGACCATTGTTCAATGTGGTTATTTGTTTTGATAAATGATTCATATTTTCATATAAAGGATGCTAGGTATGTGGTTTATATTTAATTTCAATCACTTTTACCTCATTATTATCATATGGTATTATTTTATTATATGAATGGTGGGAAGATAAATTGTACGATGAGTGAATAAAAATCATTATAAAAGTATATTATTTCTCATATATTAGTGTGTTTATAGTGTGGGGTGTTTTTTAGGAACAATATCATTTTATTATTTTCATAATTTTTATATGAGGTTGTTTCTTGTTTATTTTACATTAGTGTTGTTTTCTGATAAATGGATGGTCCGTCTGAGACTTTAATTTATTTTCCTTTATTCCATTTCAATGTTAAAAAATGTGGTAAAAAATCCCATTTAGTTACTCATTAATTTAATAGAACTTTTTTTGTCAATTTGGATCGAGAACACTCTTCAGGCCATATCATAGGCTGGTTTGGGGGTCTAACGAAGGGATATCTCTATGTTCTTCTTGAAAAAACTTGTATCATAGATTCATTATTTTTCTATTATCAATATTATTCATAGATAAAATATATATATAATAAGTTATAATATATGTATGGTAGTTTTGAAATTTGAATGATGTTATTCATGTGTAAAAGTTTCTAGAGAATCCTTAATAAATTTCCATTTAAATCCTCGAGTTACTGAGGATGTTGGGATTTTTATTATGAACAAATGTTTTTTGGATGAATCATAAATCCATATAGTAGTTCAGGGTGATCAAAATTTTTTTTTACTATTGTGTATCCCACATGCATGGATTTTCTAGCAACTGATATTGTTTTGTTATTCAAATAGTTTGCAGTATGACATTTTATGAATTCATGCAATATCACTATAACACCCAAAGATTTTATGAGAATTATTATTTTTAATTTCATTGATGACTTTTATTGTATGCTTCACAAATATTTTCTTGTGCTATACACAACACCGTATTAGCTTGTAGTATACACAACACTATTCTTGTCTTCTGATGCACACAATGTAAAATTTTTTCAAATAAAATTAATTTTACACAACACAATGTATAGATTTTGATTAATGTATAACTAAACTATTTTTTTATTATGTTATATGCAACACCAAATGAATATTTTCCAACATGAAACTCTAACTTTCCTTGCATTACACGCAAAATCAACCCTCCTCAATAGCTTGCGTTGTACACAATAACCAGTTTCACTAAACAACAATATGTTATTGAAATATTATACAAACCTGTCGTTACGAATAATAATACCCACATTTTAAAATTTTATAAATTTCATCATTCAAAATGGACTTCATTTTTGTATTCGGAATATTGAAATTATCATAGGGTGAATTTTTGGTATTTTTCTAAAAAGATTCAATTTTTTATGAATAGTGAAAAAACTGAGTTATTAGTTAAAACTGACTTTTTTTTAAATAATCATTTAATTTTTTTAAATTTATTTTAGGTCAAAATAGATACATATTACCTATATATTATCAATTTAATTCATTGGATTCATTTTATAATAATTTTAGATAAATAAAAATTTTATTGAACTTTTTACCGTCTTTTACCCACCTCCTAGGAGCATTTGAAGATATACATAAAACATAATTTTTCAACATTTGTGAGTTGAATTTTGAAACTCCGAGTGACATGGTTAATATCATGGTGTAAAATGTGGTTCAATAAGTTAAAAATAATTTTTGGTGAATAAAAACTTTTTACTTTTATTTACCACGGTTAAAATTAAATAGGCTAATTAAGGGTAAAAATGATATTATTATTAACATAACAGAGGTCGTAATTCTATTGGATAAGTATAATTATACCCAAAAAACCTTAGTAATAAAATATGAACCTCTTTGGTCCACTTTTATTAGATTAGGACACTTATTATCATTTTTTTTAAAGAAGAGTTCAATGAGTTAAAATTAATGTTTAATAACTAAATATATTTAATATAGGGATATAAATACGATAATTCGATTAAAAATATTAATTATAAAGCTAAAAGTATTTCTTACATAATTGTATTTTATTTATATTTTTTAGATATTAAATAATTAAATTTATTTTTGACACAATGATAATGTCGTAATTACCTTATTAATGAAATATTAACATAATTGATATTATAAATACCCAAATAAATTTAATTTGAGAATTTTTAATAATCTCAGTAATTTTATATGTTAATATAATATATTATACTTGGTTAGATGATTTTTTTTCGATGTTATAATGTTTTTATAAATTTAGAGAAAACAAAATACCAAATAATGTCAAAATAAAAATAAAAGAGTTTCTGAAAACATATTATATTATTAATTGTTATAATGGTACTAAAAATCTAAGGCTCAGAGAAAATACTTATATAATAATATATATGACATTAATGAACTAATTTATGTTCTATTGGTATTTTATAGTATGTTTATTAACCATATAGTTTATGAATATGAGAAGACAAGGTAAAAGTTTGATTATTTAACTTAGAGTTATATATAAATGATAAGGTTAAAATGTTCACCTAAACTTTTCTAAAACCTATTTTTTGAGAGGAATTAGACACATCCCCACCCTAGACTCGATATAAGTCAATTCTGAGCCATTATAAACAGAATATGAATTTATTATAAAATAATATTTTATGTTTTTTCTAAGGTACCCCTCACCCCTCTTATAAAAGAGCACTCCCCCATCTCTCTAATTCACACATCCAAATCCATTAATCTCGGCCAAACCATACCCAAATACCCTCTCCAATATCCTTCCTTCATCCTAGAGGTATTCCTTTATTCAATAAGCTATCCTAAGGAGCCCTTTTTTCATATCAAAAAGAAGAACCCGAAAAAGAGGTATATATATCCCCAACTATTTCATGTTCCTTTGTTCTTAAACTTCTTACTTCGTTGTTATGTCCATTCTAAAATAATAAATGCAATATATTTAATATATTTTTATGTTATTATAAAAATTGTACAACCATATTAGTTATTTTTTCCATCCTATGAATGAGAAAGTCGCCATATGTGTGTACGTACGGCTTACCGTCTCAATGTCGTGGTGTAGTTTGTTATTCAAACATTTCATCATTTGGATGGGTATAATAATGAGTATAAATTATATAAAAAATAAATATAACATTATTATTATTCATTATATATGATATACCATCCAACTATATATGATTTTAATATCAAAGGAAAGATATCATCGCTAATGCATAGTACGGACTATCGTCTCCACGAACACGTTGAGATTCATTTTCTATGATTAACCATTAATGTATGATTATAATGTATATATAACATATAATAATGAATTATATTACATTATAATGATACTGTATATATGGACATATATGTTGCATTTATTTAATTCCATTCAATTCAATAAGGAAATGAAAACAATGTTCATGGGTATGTACGACCTACTGTCTCAATGAATAGTGTATTTCATTCCATTTATTGATCTATCATATATAATTATATTCTGAATATATATTATATATAAATATTTTTTTACATTCTTGAATTATGTAATTCCGAATATAAGTAATAATATCAAGAAAAACAAGTCCAAACATGTACAATAAATGAAACGATTTTATCCAAAAAGCTGCTTTAACATGGAATTTACAAAAGAACGGGTAATATAAAGTCATAAGTGAACCATATATTATATCATAACTATGAATATGATTCTGTAATAAGTCAATTTCATTATATAAATCATTATACAATAGGTTCAGATACATCCGAAGCATATTTGACCTAAGGTAAACGATAAATTTTCAATCTCATTTTTATCTGAGATTTCTTATACGTAAGTATTTACTATGGTTATATTTTTCATCCATGTCCATAAAAATGATTTTTATAATGTTTTTAATATTATTTCAGGTATTTTTAATGTCATTTTTACTCCTCTTTTTCTTTTTCATTATGTTATGGAAGGAATCTGTCTTTTGTTTACTATATGTGGTACATTTTGACATTTCCGTTAAATGTTCTAGGAGAATGTTTTTTAAACTAATACGGCATTAATGGATTTTTGCGGTTTCATAAAGCCTAATTTTCATGAATCTGCCTATAAAATATTTCATGATTAATTTAACAAAATCCTTTTCTTTTAAAATAACATTTCATTTGTGAAAAGAAAACGATTTTAAAGAAGAATTGATATTTTTCTCAAGAATTCATTTCAAGTGTTTTGAGAAAAATAATTTCCATCTAAGATAACATTATTTAGTATGATTATATATCAAGAATAATTTCTATATTATTTACATATTTTGATTCTTCTTATAATGAAAATATATCCATTTGTTTTATATGGATTATGTTATGATGAGACGATGTTTGTGAAACACATGATATTCTTTGGGTTATTATTAATGATTTATGTTTATTTTGTGGCACAAGTAAGAATAATTTCATTATGAGATGGGTGGGGCGTTTATCTCCCTCCAATGAGTTGGGTAATGATTTATATCTCATGAGATAGACATTTATGTGATGGAAAGTAAATCTGGTACAGTAATACAGGGCTGGAACGGCAGGTGAACCCGATTTAGTAATGGACTTTGTCCATTATGATGGTCTTGTCAGAAAATGCCTTGGATACTATGGAAATCATATCATGTTTTAAATGGGTTTCCACAATTACATGTTTTATTCCTATGATATTTTATCATTATTGATGTTCCATTATAATCTATGCCTTACGTACTACCATGTTTAATGTCATTGCACAAGATTTTAATGTTTAAACATTATGTTCATGTTTTTTTGTTCAAATGTATATGGGTCGTTTTATTTTCTCCATGATAACCCTTACTAAGCATTTCACCTCACCCTTTTTATGTTTTCTCTTCCCCCAGGATATAAAGAAGGTTTAAGGTTGAAAAAAATGATCATCATTATGATAGATGTTGAAGATCTTTCACCATGATAAGGCGATTATGTTCTGAGATTCCAAAGAAACTAAAATAATACAGTCTTGGGGCGTCTATTTTGGTCTTTTATTCTGTATTCTGAAAAATTAATGTTATGTCAATGTAAGTAATGTGTGGGTCTCTACAGTTGGCATCAGAGAAAAGGTTTAGTTAAACTTTGGAAACTAGGACGCGAAAACTTTAGAGAGATCCCTAGAGATATTTTATAGTTATGTCTAGAGATGTCGCTAAGGTTAAGTATAAGTATAGGTTATATTCACAGAATTACGTTAGCGATCAAAAAATTAAACCTATGATTTTATAGATTTAATGTTCCCCCTTGATTATGTTGTCTTTCTTGTACGAGTTTTCCCTCTCATAATATTTATTTTTTGTTTTTTGAAATAGAATGAAATATGAGGATTCATGTTAATGGAGAATATGATAGACAATGGAATGATATTCTTCATGAGAAACCAAATTAAAATATATTTGGTTGCCCAAACATCGTTATTATTCCTAATCATCAATC
Organism: Viscum album; assembly: GCA_963277665.1. Lineage (NCBI taxonomy): Eukaryota > Viridiplantae > Streptophyta > Magnoliopsida > Santalales > Viscaceae > Viscum > Viscum album. The sequence goes on from OY728164.1 coordinate 1,751,464,765, forward strand.
TCAAAATATGATCAATAATATAAACTTTTGTATGATTCCAGACTCACCTAATAAGAGAAGGATGGAGTTTCATGATGATCATAATGGAAAGAATGTTCAATTTCCCTCATGTAAATAATGTGGGAAGAGAAATCAAGGAGAATGTTTCCTAGGATATGGAATATAATTTTGGTTTGGAAAATAATGACACAACTCTAGTAATTTCAAAGCAAAAGGTTCAGTTAACTCCATAGACAAGGATAATGGTATTTCTAGGAAATCAAAAATGGTTAAATGTTATAAATGTGGAATGTATGGGAATTACACAAACCAATGACCTAAGGGAAAGTCTCATGAAGAGAATCTGCATGGTCCTATGCATAGTATTTATGTTGATGATGATAATGAGACTGCAAATGATATATGAGATGAAAGAAGTTTTGAGTCTTGGTAAATGGTTTTTGAAGGTAGTGGAATGATTGCATGTTTATCTAGTATAATGTATGGTACTATTTAATTATGAAAGATCTAAGGATTGTTACAGTATTGTTTTTACTAAAGTATCTGAAATTATATGCTGAATGCTACTCGTAATTTTGAAAAGTGATTGAAATATTTTTGGCAAGTAGATTATATGTGCATAATAATGGGATAAAAGGATAATGAAATATTTTATAGTACTAATGATCTTATATAAGGACAATTTTATATCATGGTTTGAGTATATAGAAATTTTGGGATTTTGGTATGTAGAAAGAGAAAAATTTTGACAGCATTCATGTTTTTATTAATGTTCAACGGGTATTTATGTTTCAAGAGAATACATAATTAAGGTATTCAAAAGATTGGAATGTGACCAACAAGATAACTCTTATGAAATATGGGGGATAAATGATGGTATTCACATGCTTGGTTGATAACATTTCAAGTAATCGTTTCCCTTATACTATGACCTTGGATAGAATTATTGTGGATAAGACAAAAGATTTGAAATGGATTATGTTGGACATAATATAATTTTGTTTATGGATAGAACCTTTTTTCGATATTATTTCTGGAATGTATTAAAGGGGTAGTTATAGAAAAAGGATAACCTGCAGGACGGGCGACAACCCATCACGTCGGACATGGATGCGGGAATCAAACCCACAACTGAAGTGTGACTAGCCTTTACCTCCTTACTCTAGCCTACAGGAAGTCCCTTTTTAGTAGAAACTAGTTTTATTTTATTACGCGGTATGATAGATGAAGTATAAGTCCATTTTTGGAATCATATACGATTAACCTCACCATAGATGGACTTATGTATATTTTATAACTTTTTCTTACCTTTTTTTTTGCTAATGGAATGAACTATCATTTTATCACATGATCTCTTAACACTTCAAGAAGAAAAATTCAACATCATTTCATTAAGATATGAAGTGGAAATTGTTCATGGAATGAACAAAAGCGAAATTTTACCAATATCAAGAATGTATTTCTTCTAATTCAAAATTTTTAACATTTGGGATATGATATTGAAAACCAAAAAAGTTTTCCTAGTACCCTCATATCTGATGAATCAGATGGTACCATAGATCATAAAAAATTTACGGATTTGTGATTTTTGGATTTTTCATAGCCATGTTCTCTACCACTCTCCATCAGAACATGATGGTTATTTATCTCTTCTATATCAATATTTTCACCTATATTATCCTATGTGGAAACCCATTGATGAGCTACATTGGGTATCCATTATGTTTCTGACATTTATTTTTTTAAAATGATGTTTGTTTATTCTTTTATATGATGTGGGATTATATGAAAGATAATTTAAAAGTAGAAAACCATTTATAACCCTGACGAATTTCGAGGGAGAAATTCATTTTTAGGGAGTTAGAATGTAACACCCAGAGATTTTATGAGAATTATTCGTTTTAATTTCTTTGATGTCTTTTGTTGTATGCTTCAACACGATTTTCATGTTCTATACGCAACACCGTATTAGCTTGTAGTATACACAACACTATTCATTCCTTGTGATGCACTAAATTTCAAGTTCTTTCGAATAAAATTCATTTTACACATCACCAAGTATAGATTTTGATCAATGTATAACTGAACTATATTTTGAGTATGTTATAAGCCACACCTAAGGAAGGTTTCCCTAAATGAAACTCTGACTATCCTTTCATTACACACATGAGTGTCCTTCCTCGATAGCTTGCGTTGTATGAAAATACCATGTTTCACTAAACAATGATATGTTATTGAAATATTATATAAACTAACAATTATGAATAGTAATACCCACTTTTTGAAATTTTATAAATTTTATCATTCAAAATGGACTACGTTTTTGGATTCATAATATCGAAATTAGACTAGGGTGAATTTTTGGTTTTTTTCTTAAAACATTCAATTTTTTATGAATAGTGAAAACACCGAGTTATTGGTTAATACCACCATTTTATTTAAATAATCAGTTAATATATTTAAAATTTTTTAGGCCAAAATAGATACATATTAGCTATATAAGTTAACTGTAATTCACTGAGTAATTTTATAATAATTTTATTTATAAAAAAATTCATTGAACTTTTTGTCGTCTTTTACCCACCTACTAAGAGCATTTTAAAATTTACATTAAACCTAATTTTATCGCTTCTGTGAGTTTAATTTCGAAAATACAAGACAAACGGTTAATATCAAGGAGTAAAATGTGGTTCATTAAGAAAAAAAATAATTTTTTATGAATAGTGACTTTTTAATTTTATTTACCACGGTTAAAAGTAAATAGGGTCATTAAAGGTAAAAATGATATTATTATTACACTAAAAAATGTATTAATTCTCTTGGATAAGTATAATTCGACCAATAAAAACCTTAGGAATAAAATATGAACGTATTTGGTCCACCTGGATTAGATTATAACACTAATTATTATTTTATTTAAAAAAGATTTAAAAGAGTTGAAATAAATGTTTAAAAACTAAATCATTTTTAACATAGAGTTATACATAATATAAATTAGTCTATTAATATTCATTATAAAGCTAAAATTATTTCCAACATAATGGTATTTTATATATATTTGTGAGACATTAAATAATTTTATTTATTTATGACACAATGATAATATTTTAATTACCTTATTAAATATATATTAACATAATTGATATTATAAATACCCAAATAAATATAATTTGATAGTTTTTATGAATTAAATTAATTTTCAATTTTACTATAACATATTAGGTTTGGTTAGATGTATTTTTTTCGAAGTAATAATTCTGTTATGACTTTAGTGGAAACAAAATACCAAATAGTGTCAAAATTGACATAAAAGAGTTTTTCAAACAAATATTATATTATTAATTGATATAATGGTCATAAAAAACAATGTTTCAGATAAAAGTCTTATATAATAATATATATATAATTAATTAACCAATTGGGGTTTGATTGGAAGTTTATAGTAACTTTATTAACCATATATTTTATGAATACAAGAAGACAAGCTAAAAGTTAAATTATTTAACTTTGAGTTAAATCTATATGATAAGGATAAATGGTAACCAAAACATGTCTAAAATATATTGGTTGAGAGGATTTAGACCCATAACCACCATTTCCTAGAAATAAGTCACTTTTGAGCCATTATAAACCGAATATAAATTTATTATAAAATAATATTTTAAGTTTCCTTTATGGTGCCCCACACCCCTCTTTTAAAAGGGCACTCCCCCTTCACTCTAATTCACACATCCAAATCCATTTGGCTAGGCCAAACCCTTCCAAAATACCCTCTAAATTTTCTTACATTCATTATAGAGGCCTTCCTTTATTCATAAAGCTAAACTAATGATCCCTTTTTATCAAATCAAAAGGAAGAACCCGAAGAAGATGTAAATATCTGACCACCTATTTCAAGTTCATTTCTTCTTCCAATTCCTCATTCATTGTTATTTCCATTATAAAATAATAATTCCAATATATTATATATAATGTGATGTTATTATAAAAATTGTACAAACATATTAGTTATTTTATCAATCCTATTAATGAAAAATTCACCACACGTGCGTACGTACGGCTTACTGTCTCCACGTCGTGGTGTAGATTGTTATTCAAACATTTCCTCATTTGGATGGGTATAATAATAAGTATAACAGTTATAAGTAATAAATATATCATTTTTATGATTCTGTATTTATGATATACCATCCAATTATATACGATTTTAATATCAAATGAATGATATCATCACTCGTCTGTAATTACGAACTACCATCTCCACGAACATGATGAGATTCATTTTCCATGATTAACCAGTCAAGTATAATTATAATGTATATATAATAAATAATCATGAAATATATTACATAATAATGATACTTTATTTATGTACATATATGATTCATTTATTTAAATCCATTCAATTCAATAAGGAAACAAAAATAGTGTACGTGCGTACGTACGGCATACCGTCTCCATTAACAGTGTATTTTATTCCATTTATTTATCTATAATATATATTTATATGCTGAATATATGTTATATATAAATAATGTTTTACATTCTGGAATTATGTAGTTCTGGATATATGTAAAATATCAATAACAACAAGTCGAAGCACGTATGATAAATGAAAATATTTTACCAAAAACGCTGCTTTAACATGGAATTAACAAAAGAACGGGTAATATAAAGTCATAAGTAAACCATATATGATATCATAACAACTAATAAAATTCCTTAATAAGCCAATGGAATTATTTAAATCATTAAAAAGGAGGTTTGGATACGTATGAACCATATCAGACATATGTTATGGGATAATTTTTCGATCTCATTTTAACCGAGATTGCTTATATGTAAGTATTTATTGGGGTTATGTATTTCATCCATGTCCATAAAATTGGTTTTCATAAAGTGTTTAATATTCTCCAATTTATGTTTAATGTCATTAGTACACATCTTTGACTTTTAAAATTTTTTTATAGAAGGAATATTTTTTTGTTTACCATACGTGGTATATTTTGACTTTTCCATTAAAAGTATGTGGAGAATGTTTGTTATAACTTATATGGAATGAATGGATTTTTATGGTTTCAAAACCCCTAATTTTCTTGAATATTACTCTATAAGAATTCGTGATTATTTTCAACAAAATTATTTTTCTTTTAAAATTTTAGGGAATTTTGTGAAAAGAAAATGATTTTGAAGAAAAAAGGATATTTTCCACAAAAATTCATTCCAAGGGTTTTGTCAAAACTATATTCCATATAATATTACATTATTTGGTATAATTATGTTTCAAGTGTATTGTCTATATTATTCACCTGTTTTTATTCTTCTTATGATGAAAATATATCATTTTTTTATATGGATTATGTTATGATGGGATGATGCTTACGAAACCCATTTTATTATTTAGGTTATGATGGATGATTTATTTTTATTTTGTGGAACAAGTAAGAATGATTTAATTATGATATTATTTGGATCTATATATACCTCTAATGCATTGTTTAAATATTTATATCTCAAGAGATAGACATGGCTGTAACGAAAAATAAATCTGGTACAATAATACAAGGCTGGAACGGTAGGTAAAGCCGATTCATTAATGGAATTTTTACACTATGATGGTCTTGGCCGTAATGTCTTGGCTTCTATGGAAATCATAACTTCTGAATAATGGTTTGAAAAAATTACATTATTTATTCCCATTAAATTTTATCATTATTTATGATCCATTATGATATATGCCTTAAGTACTACAATGTTTAATGTCATTGATCAATATTTTGATGTTTATACTTTATGTTCGTGTTTTTATGTTTAAATGTATATGTGTGGCTTTTTTATACATTCTTACCCTTACTGAGAATTTGATCTCACTCCTTTTATGTTTTCATTTCCCTCGAGATATAATTTCTGGTTTTAGGAAGGAAAAAAAATATATCTTTATGGGAGATGTTGAAGATATTTCACCATGATTAGAAGTTTATGTTTTGAGTTTCCAAAGAAACTAAACTAATATGGTCTTTGGGCGTCTATTTTGGTCATTTATTAAGTATTCAGAAAAAGTAATTTTATTTCTATATATGTCTTGTGTGGGTCTCTATAGTTGGAATCAGAGCGAAGGTTTAGTTACCCTTTGTATACTAGGACGCGAAAAATTTATAGAGATACATAGATATATTACAAAGGTATGTCTAGGGATGTACCTAAGGTTATGTATAAGTATAGTTTATATTCCTAGAATTACGTTATCAAACATAGAATTAAACCTATGATGTTATAGATAGAAAGTAATCCCCCTGGATTATGTTGTTTTTCTAGTATGAGTTTTGCCTATCATACTATTCTTTTTGGGTTTTATGTAATGGCTGGAAACAAGAGGATTCATGTTAATAGAGAATATGATGGACAATGGAATGATACTCTTCTTGTGAAACCAAATGAAATGTGATTTGGATGTTCAGACATCGCTATTATTCCTAATAATCAATCTCATAATATGATCAATAATATCATCTTTGGTAAGTTTCCTGAATCTGCTAATAAGAGAAAGATGGGGTTTCATAATGATAATAGAGGAAAGAAATTTCAATTTCCCTCATGTAAATCATGTTGGAAGAGGCATCATGAAGAATGTTTCAATGGAACTGGAAGAAGATTTGGGTGTGGAAAACAAGGACATAAATCTAGAAATTGAAAAGGAAAATTATAGATAACTCCTTGGACAAGGATAATGGTATTTCTAAGATATCAACAAAGGAAAAATGTTTTAAATGTGGAATGTATGGGAATTACACAAACCAATGTCCTAAGGGAAAGTATCATGAAGAGAATCAGCATGGTCTTATGCATAGTATTTATGTTGATGATGATGAAGAGACTACAAATGATATATGAGATGAAAGAAGTTTTGAAGATCGGTCAATGGATTATAAAGGTAGTTGAATGATTGCATGTTTATCAAGAATAATGTATGGTACTATGTAATAATGAAACATCTAAGGATTGTTACACTATTGTTTTACTTAAAGAATCTGAAAGTATATATTGAATGGTACCGGTAACCTTGAAAAGTGATGGAAATATTTTTGGAAAGCAGATGATATGCCCATAATAACGTGATAAATATATAATGAACAATTTGATAGTATTAATGATCTCTCTTAAGGACAAATTTATATCATGGTTTGAGTATATAGAAATTTTTAGATTTTGGTATGTGGAAAGTGTTAACTTTTGGCAAAATTCATGTTTTCACTAATGTTCAATGGGTATTCAATTTTAAAGAGAATAGATGATTAAGGTATTCATATGTTTGGAATGTGACCAACAAGATACATCTTATGATATAAAGGGGGTAAATGATGGTATTCACAGGCTTGGATGATGAAATTTCTAGAAATCATTGTCTTTATACTTTGAGCTTGGATATAAGTATTTTTGAAAAGACTAAAGATTTGAAATGGATTATGTTGGACATAATATAATTTTGTTTAAGGATATATCCTTTTTTGATATTATTTCTTGAATTTTATAATAATGTAGTTTTATACAAAGGAGAACTGGTAGGATGGGTGACAACCTGTCGCGTCAGAGAATGTTGGGGGAATCGAACCCACAACTGAAGTACGACAGGACATTATCACCTACCTCTAGCCTACATGATGTCCCTGGTTTGTTGAAACTAGTTTTATTTTATTAAGATTTATTATAGGTGAAGAATAAGTCTATTTTTTCAGTCATATATGATTAACCTCACCATAGATGGACTTATGTATATTTGATAACTTTTGGTAACCTTTTTTCAGATAGATGGAGTGACCCATCATTCTATCACTTGATCTTCTAACACTTCCTGAATGACAAAATTCAACTTCATTTCATTAAGATATGAAGTGGAAATTGTTCATGGAATGACAAATGACGAGATTGTGCCAAAATCAAGTAAGTATTTCTTCTAATTCAAAAATTTCAACTTTAGGGCGATGATATTGAAAAGCAAAACTGTTGTCCTAGTACCCTCATATCAGATGAATCAAATGGTACCTTAGATCATCACAAATTTATAGCTTTGTGATTGTTGGATTTTTCATAGCCATGATCTCAACCACTCTCCATCAGAACATGATGGTTAGATTTCTCTTCTATATCCATATTTTCAACTATATTCTCATATCTGGAAACCCAGTGATGAGTTTCTTTGGGTATCCATTACTTTTCTAACATCACAATTTTTAAATGATGTTTTAGTATGCCTTTTTTACTATGCGGGTTTCTATGAAATAAACATTCAAGTAGAAAACCATTTATAACCCCGAAGAAATTTGAGGGAAAATTTAATTTTAAGGGGGGTAGAATGTAACACCACAAGATTTTTTTAGAATTATTCTATTTAATTTCTTTGATGTCTTTTGTTGTACCATTCACCAATATTATCTTGTGGCATACACAACATCGTATTAGCTTGTAGTATACGCAACACAATTCTTGGCTTCTGATGCACACAATTTCAAGTTCATTCAAATAAAATTCATTTTACCTAACACAATGTGTACATTTTGATCAATGTATATGTGAACATTATTTTGAGTATGTTATACACAACACCAAGGGAATATTTCCTTACATGAAACCCCGACATGCCTTACCTTACACGCAAGAGTGACCTTCCTCGATTGCTTGCGTTGTACGCAATACCGAGTTTCACTAAAAAATGATATGTCTTTGAAATATTATATAATATATCCATTATGAATATTAATACCCAATTTTTAAATTTTATAAATTTTAGCTTTCAAAATGGACATCATATTTGGATTCAGAAAATCAAAATTACCCTTGGGTGATTTTTTTTGGTATTTTACTAAAAACATTCAATTTTTGAAGAAGAGTGAAAACACTGGGTTATTGGTTTAAACCGGATTTTTTTTTTAAATTTATTTTAGGTCAAAATAGATACATAATACCTATATAGGTTCAATTTAATTCAATAGAGTCATTTTATAATAATTTTAAAAACAAAACAAAAATTATTGAACTTTTTCCCGTCTTTTACCCACCTACCAGGAACATTTCCAAATTTACATAAAACATATTTTTACCACTTCTGTGAGTTGAATTTCGAAAATCCGAGAGAAAAATTTAATATCAAGGGGTAAAATGTGGTTCAATAAGATAAAAATAATTTTTGGTGAATAGTAACTTTTTACTTTTATTTACCAAGGTTAAAAGTAAATAGGGTAATTGAGGTTAAAAATGATATTATTATTACCATAACACAGGTCCTAATTCTATTAGATAACTAGAATTCGACCAAAAACAACCATAGAAATAAAATATGAACCTATTTGGTCCAGTTGGATTAGATTTGGACACTTATTATTATTTTATTTAAAGAAGTTTTAAAAGAGTTAAAATCAATATTAAATAACTAAAACATATTTAATATTGGGTTATAAATAAGAAATATTCCACTATAAATATTTATTATAAATCTAAAATGATTTTATACATTATTTAATTTTATTTATATTTTTAAGACATTAAATAATTAAATTTATTTATGACATAATGATAATGCAATAATTCCTTATCAATGAAATATTAACATAATTGATATTATAAATGTCCACATAAATGTAATTTGAGTATTTTTATGAATATAAGTAAATTTATAGGTTAATATATCATATTAGGGTTTTTTAAATAAATTTTGTTTCTAATTAATAATGTTTTTATTCATTTATAAAAAAATAACAAATAGTTTCAAAATTGACATAAAAGAGTTATTCAAAAAAATATTATATTATTAATTGATATAATGGTCCGAAAAATATAAGGATCATCCAAATGACATATATAAGAATATACGTGACATTAGAGAACCAATTGGGGTTCTATTGGAATTTTATAGAATGTTTATTAACCAAATAGTTTAAGAATACAAGAAGACACGGTAAAAGATAAATTATTTTACTTAGAGTTAAATATAAATGATAAGGTTACAATAGTAACCTAAACATGTCTAAAACCTATTGGTTGAGAGTATTTAGACCCATAACACCCATATCCTTTTAATAAGTCATTTTTGATCCATTAAAAACCGAATATAAAGTTATTATAAAATAATATTTTATGTTTTTTCTAAGGTTCCCCTCACCCCTCTTATAAAAGAGAACCACCCTTCTCACTAATTCACACCTCCAAAGAAATTTTTCTTGGCCTACCCCAGACCAAATACCCTATAAACTGTCCTACCTTCATCTTAGAGCCCTTCCTTTAGTCAGAAATCAAACCAAAGGATCCCTTTTGATCAAATCAAAATAATGTACCTGAAAAAGAGGTAAATATCTCACAACCTATTTCAAGTTCCATTCTTAATCCACTTCTTCCTTCTCTGTTATTTCCATTATAAAATAACTAATCTAGTATATTCTATATATTTTTATGTTATTATAAAACTTTTATAACCATATTAGTTATTTTATCCTTCATATGAATGAAAAAGTCTCCACACATGTGTACGTACGACCTATTGTCTCCACGTCGTGGTGTAGTTTGTTATTCAAACATTTCATCATTTTAATGGGTTTAATAATGAGTATAAATTATATAAATAATAAATAGAACTTTATAATGATTCTATATATATGATATAATGTCCAATTATATTCTATTTTAATATCAAATGAATGATATCATCGCTCGTGCATACGTACAGACTACTGTCCCCACGAACGCGATGAGATTCATACTCCATGATTAACCATTCGAGTATGATTATAATGTTTATATAAAAAAATAGTCATGAAATATATTAAATAATAATGATACTTTATATATGTACATATATGTTTCATTCACATAATTCCATTCAATTCCATAAGCAAACGAAAACTGTGTTCATCCGTACATATGGCCTACCGTCTCCATGAACGGCATATTTCATTCCATTTATCAATCTATCATATATATTTATATGCTGAAAATATATTATATATAAATAATGTTTTACATTCTGTAATTATTTAATTCATTAAATATGTTTTAATATCAAGAACAACAAGTCGAAATACATAAGATAAATGATACTATTTTACAAAAAACACACCTTTAGCATGGAATTTAATAAAGAATGGGTAACATAATGACATAAGTGAAACATATATGATAACATAAAAATGAATATGATTATGTAATAAATTAGTGGAATTATTTAAATCTTTATTCAGGAGGTTTGGTTACGTACGAAGCATATTGGACCTAAGGTATGGGATAATTTTTCAATCCCATTTTTATCTAAGATTGCTTATACAAAAGTATTTACTAGGGTTATATTTTTCATCCATGTCCAAAAAATTGTATTTCATAAAGTTTTTAATATTCATCCATGTATTTTTAAAGCCATTTTTCCATATTTTACTTTTACTTTATGTTATGGAAGGAATCTTTCTTTTGTTTACCATACGTGGTACTTTTTTACTTTTCTGTTAAAACAACGAGGAGAATGTTTTTTTAACTTATACGACATGAATGGATTTTTATGGATTCATAATGCCTAATTTTCATGAAGCTTACTCTACAATATTTTGAGATTATTTTTAAAAGAATCATTTTATTTTAAAATTTCATTGCATTTTGTGAAAATAAAATGATTTTGAAGAAGTAAGGATATTTTCCTCCAGAATTCATTTCAAGTGTTTTGTCACAACAATTTTCCATCTAAGATGAAATTATTTAGTGTGATTATGTTTCAAGTATTATGTATCTATTATTTGCATGGTTTGATTATTATTATGATGAAAAGATATCAATTTGTTTTATATGCATTATGTTATAATGGGATGATGTTTATGAAACCCATTTTATTCATTGGGTTATGGTGAATGATTTATGTTTATTTGGTGACACAAGTATGAATGATTTCATTATGAAATGGGTGATACCTATATCTCCATCCAATGAATTGGCTAAGGATTTATATCTCATGATATATACATGGATGTAATGATAAATAAATCGGGTACTGTAATGCAGGGCTGGAACGGCAGGTGAACCCGATTCAGTAATGGACTTTGTCCACTATGATGGTCTTGGTAGCAATTCCTTGGCGATTATGGAAATCATATCATGTGCTTAATGGTCTGAAACAATTTCATGTTTTATTCCCATGATATTTTATCATGATTGATGTTCTATTATGATCTATGCCTTACGTACTACCATGTTTAATTTCACTGCTCAAGATTTTGATGTTTAAACTTTATGTTCATGTTTTTATGTTCAAATGTATATGGGTTGTTTTTATTCTCCATTCTAACCCTTACTGAGCATTTGAGCACACCATTTTTATGTTTTAATTTCCCCTTGGATATAAAGGAAGGTTTTAGATTGGAATAAAATAATATATTTATGGGAGATGTTGAAGATCATTCACAATGATTAGAAGATTATGTTATGAGTTTCCAAAGAAACTAAACTAATACGGTCTTTGGACAACTGTTTTAGTCATATATTATGTATTCCTCAGAAGTAATGTTATGTCTATGTACGTAATGTGTGGGTCTTTACAGTTGGTATCAGATATAATGTTTAGTTAACCTTTGGAAACTAGGATGTGAAAACATTAGAGAGATCCCTAGAGATATTTCTAAGGTATGTAGGGATGTCCCTAAGGTTTAGTATGATTATAGATTATATTCATAGAATTATGGTAGAGACCATAGAATTGAAAATTATATGTTATAGAATGAATGTAATCCCCCTTGATTATGTTGTTTTTCTAGTATGAGTTTTACCTCTCATACTATTCCTTTTGGGTTTTAAGAAATGGCTAGAAATATGAGGATTAATATTAATGGAGAATATGATGGTCAATGGAATTTTATTCTTCTTGAGAAACCAAATAAAACGGGATTTGGATGTCCAAACATTGTTATTATGCCTAATCAGCAATATCATAGTATGATCAATGATATCAACATATGTAAGATTCCTCACTCGGCTAATAAGAGAAAGATGGAATTTCATGATGATAATAGAGGAAAGAAAGTTCAATTTACTGCACATAAATCATGTGGTAAGAGACATCAAGGACAATGTTTCAAAAGAACTAGAATATTCTTTGGGTGAGGAAAAGTAGGACAAAATTCTAGTAATTGCAAAGGAAAAGGTCAGTTAACTCCATGGACAAGGATAATGGTATTTCTAAGACATCAACAATGAGTAATTAATTTAAATGTAGAATGTATGGGCATTATGCAAACCAATGACATAATGGAAAGTCTCATGAAGATAATCTTCATGGTCGTATGTGTAGTACTTATTTTGATAATGATGAAATGACTACAAATGATATATGAGATGAAAGAATTTTTGATGCTCTGTCAATTGTTTATGATGGTAGTGGAATGATTGCATGTTTATCAAGAATTATGTATGGAACTATGGAATAATGAAACATCTAAGGATTGTACACTAATGTTTTTCCTGTAGTATCTGATAGTATATGTTGAATGGTAATGGTAACCAATAAAAGCGATTGAAATATTTTGGGAAAGAAGATGATATGCCCATAATGATGGGATATAGAGATAATGAAAAGTTTGATAATATAAATGACCTCATATAAGGACAAAGTTATATCATTGTTTGAGTATATAGAAATTTGGGATTTTGGTATGTGGAAAGAGATAAATTTTTACATAATTCATATTTTCACTAATGTTCAATGGGTATTCATTATTCCATAGAATACATGATTATGGTATTCACATGTTTGGAATGTGACCAACAAGATATATCTTATGATATATGGGGGATAAATGATGTTATTCACATGCTTGGTTGATGTAATTTCTAGTATTTGTTGTCTTTATACTAAGAGCATAGATAGAAGTATTTTGGATAAGACTAATGATTTGAAATGGATTATGTTGGACATAAGATAATGATGTTTAAGGATAGAACATTTTTTTGATATTATTTCTGGAATGTTATAATACTGTAGTTTTAGAAAAAGGGCAACCTGTAGGATGAGCGACATCCAATCGCGTCGGACAAGGTTGCGGGAATCGAACCCACAACTGAAGTGCGAAAGGCCTTTATCACCTACCTCTGGCCTATAGAATGTCCTTGTTTAGTAGAAACTAGTTTTATTTTATTAAGTGGTATGATAGATGATGTATAAGTCAATTTTTGGAATCATATACGATTAACCTCACCAAAGATGGACTTATGTATATTTGATAACTTTTGCTTACCATTTATTTGAGACAGATGAAATAAACTATCATTCTATCACATTATCTTATAACACTTCACGAATAACAAATTCAACTTCATTTCTTTAAGATGTGAAGTGGAAATTTTTCATGGATCGACCAAGAGTGAGATTGTACCAAAATCATGTAAGTATTTGTTATAATTAAAATTTATCATCATCAGGGAAATGATATTGAAAACAAAAAACAATGTCCTAGGACCCTCATATCCAATTAATCAGATGGTACTGTAGATAATCTCAAATTTATGGCTTTTTGATTGTTGGCTTGGTCATAGCCATGTTCTCTACCACTCTTCATCAGAACTTGATTGTTAGATTTCTCTTCCATATCCGAATTTTCACCTATATTCTAATATTTGGAAACCCTGGGATGAGTTACATTGGGTAGCCTATATGTTTCTAAAGTTCCTTTTTTATGATGATGGTTTCTATGAAAGAACCATTCAAATAAAAAACCATTTATAACCCGGACAAATTTTGAGTGCGAAATTCATTTTCAGTGGGGTAGAATGTATCACCCCAAGATTTTATGAGAATTATTATTTTTAATTTCATTGATGTCTTTTGTTGTACGCTTCACCAGGATTAGCATGCTCTATACACAACATTGTATTAGCTTGCAGTATATGCAACACTAGTCTTGGCTTGTGATGCACACAATATCATGTTTTTCTGAATAAAATTCATTTTACACCACACCATGTATAAATTTTGATCAATGTATAACTGAACTATATTTTGAGTATGATATAAGAAACACCAAAGGATACTTCCCCTACATGTATCCCTGAATTTCCTTGCATTAAATGCAAGAGAGACCTTCCTCTATAGCTTGCATTGTACGCAAAATCAAGTTTCACTAAACAATGATATGTTATAGAAATATTATATAAACTAGACGTTAGGAATAGTTATACCCACTTTTTTAAATTTTATAAATTTTATCTTTCAAAATGGTCTTCATTTTTGGATTCGGAATATTGAAATTATTCTTCTGTGAATTTATGTTATTTTTCTGAAAACATTCAATTTTTGATGAATAGTGAAAGTACTGAGTTATTGGATAAAACTAAATTTTTATTTAAAAAATAATTTACTTTATTTAAATTTATTTTAGGTCAAAATAGATATTTAATACCTATATAAGTTCAAAGTAATTCATTGGAGTCAATTTATAATAATTTTAGATATATAAAAATTTTATTGAACTTTTTACCATCTTTTAACCACCTCATAGGAGCATATGAAAATTTACATAAAACATAATTTTTCCACTTCTATGAGTTGAATTTTTAAAATCTGAGTGACACGGTTAATATCAAGGAGTAAAATATGTTTCATTAAGATAAAAATAATTTTTGGTGAATAGTAACTTTTTACTTTTATTTACCACGGTTAAAAGTAAATGGGGTAATTAAGGGTAAAGATGATATTATTATTACCCTAACACATGCACAAATTCTATTGGATAAGTATAATTCGACCTAAAAACCATAGAAATAAAATATGATACTCTTTGACCCACATGGATTAGATTAGGACACTTATTATTATTTTATTTAAAGAATAGTTAAAAGTGATAAAATCAATGTTTAATAACTAATTTTTTTAATATATAGTTATACATAAGATAAATTCCACTATAAATACGTATTAGAACTCTAAAACAACTACCTACATAATGTTATTTTGTTTATATTTTTTAGACATTAAATAAATTAATTTACTTATGTCACAATGATAATGCATCAATTACCTTATTAATAAAATATTAACATAATTGATATTATAAATAACTAAATAAATGAAATTTTTGACTTTTTATTAATATAACTAATTTTATAGGTTAATATAACTTTTTAGGGTTGGTTACATGATTTTTTTTCGAAGTAATAATGTTGTTATGAATATAGAGAAAACAAAATACTGAACAGTGTAAAATTGACATAAAAGTGTTTTTTCAAAACAATATTATATTATTAATTGATATAATGGTCGTAAAAATCAATGGTTCAGAAAAAAAGACATATATAATAACATATATGAAATTAATTAACCAATTGGGGTTCGATTGGCATTTTATTTTATGTTTATTAACCATATAATTTTACAATACAAGAAGACACTCTAAAAGTGAAATTTTTGTACTTAGAGTTAATTCTAAATGATAATGTTAAAATGGTAACCTAAACGTGTCTAAAACCTACTGGTTGAGAGTATTTCGACCCATCCCCTCCCTAGAATCGAAATAAGTCATTGTGGATTCATTATAAACTAAATATGAATTTATTATAATATAATATTTTATGTTTTTTCTAAGGTGCCCCTCACCCCTCTTATAAATGGACACTCCCCGTTCTCTATAATTAACACCTCCAAAGCCATTTTTCTTAGCCAAACCCTACCCAAATACCCTCTCAACTGTTCTTCCTTCATCATAGAGGCATTAATTTAGTCAGAAAGCTAACCAAAGGAGCCCTTTTGTTAAATTCAAAAGGAAGAACCCGAAGGAGAGGTAAATATCTCACCACCTATTTCAAGTTACTTTCATCTTCCACTTTCTTCTTCATCATTATTTACATTATAAAATGAAATTTCCAGTATATTATATATACTACGATGTTATTATAAAGATTTTACATCAATATTTGTTATCTTATCTATCCTTTGAATGGAAAAGTCACCACACATGCGTACGTACGGCTTACCATCTCCACTTCATGGTGTAGTTTGTTATCCTGACATTTCATCATTTGGATGGGTATAATAATGAGTATAAATGGAATAAATAATAAATATAACATTAATATGATTCTTTATATATGATATAACATCCTGTTATATACTATTTTAATATCAAATGAAAGATATCATGGCTCGTACATACGTACGGACTACCGTCTCCACGAACGCGATGAGATTCATTTTCCATGATTAACCATTAAAGTATGATTATAATATATATATATAATAAATAATCATGAAAGATATTACATAATAATGATACTATATTTATGTACATATATGTTTCATTTAATTAATTTTATTCAATTCTATAAGGAAATGAAAACAGTGTTCATGCGTACGTATGGCCTACCGTCTCCATGAATGGTATATTTCATTCCATTAATCAATCTATCATATATATATATATGATGAATATATATTATATATAAATAATTTCAAACATTCTTCAATTAATTAATTTAGGATATAAGTAATAATATCAATAACAACAAGTCAAAACACGTACGATAAATGAAACTATTTTACCCAAAACGATGCTTTAACATGGAATTTACAAAAGAACGGAAACTATAATGTCATACGTGAACCATATATGATATCATAACAATGAATATGATTCTTTAATAAGTCAATGAAATTATTTAATTCATTATACAGGAGTATCGTATATTTATGATGCAAATTGGACCAATGGTAAGGGATAATTTTTCAATCTCATTTTTATCCGAGATTTCTTATACGTAAGTATTTACTAGGGTTATATATTTGATCCATGTCAATATTTTTTTTTCATAATGTAAATACTCTTCATCCAATAAGTTTAAAGTCATTTTTACCCCTCTTTTACTTTAACTTTCTATTATGGAAGGAATCATTCTTATGTTTACCATACATAGTACTTTTTGAATTTTCCGTTAAAAGTACGAGGATAGTGTTTTTTAAACTTATTCGGCAAGAACATATTTTTAGGTTTTAATAATGCCTAATTTTCATGACTCTTCCTATACATGATTTCAGGATTATTATCAACAAAACCGTTTTCATTTAAAATTGTATGGAATTTAGTGAAAATAAAATGATTTTGAAGAAGAAAGGATATTTTCCTCAAGAATTCATTTCAAGTGTTTTGTCAAAACAATTTTCCATATAAGATGAAATTATATAGTATGATTATGTTTCAAGTATAATGTATATATTATTTACATGTTTTTATTATTCTTATTATGAAAAGATATACATTTTTTTCATATGGATTATGTTATTATGGGATGAAGTTTATGAAACCCATTTTATTCTTTGTGTTATAATTAATGATTTATGTTCATTTTGTGTCAGAAATAAGAATGATTGCATTATGAGATGGTTGGGACCTATATATACCTCCAATGAATTTGGTAATGATTTATATCTCATGAGATAGACATGGATGTAATGAAAAGTAAATCTGGAATAGTAATACTGGGATGAAACAACTGGTAAACCCGATTCAGTAATTGACTTTGTCCACTAGGATGGTCTTGGCAGCACTGCCTTTGCTACTATAGAAATCATATCACGTGCTTAATGTGTTTCCATAGTTACATGTTTTATTCCCATGCTATTTTATCATGATTTATGTTCCATTATGATCTTTCACTTACATACTACTATGTTTAATGTCATTGCTCAAGATTTTGATGTTAAAAATTATTTTCATGTTTTTAAGTTCAAATTTATATGGGTTGTTTTATTTTCTCCATGCTTACCCTTACTGAGCATTTGAGCTCGCCCTTTTTATGTTTTCTTTTCCCCTAGGATATAAAAGAAGGATTTAGGTTCGAAAAAAAGAATATATTTATGGGAGATGATGAAGATCTTTCACTATGGTTAGAATATTATGTTCCAAGTTTTCAAAGACACTAAACTAATATGGTCTTTGGGTGTCTTTTTTGGTCATGTATTAAGTATTCCACAAAAGTAATGTTATGTCTGTGTACGTCAAGTGTGGGTATCTACAATCACTAGTCACATCATAATTTTCCTTATATTGGCAATTATTTTCAATATGTGTTGTATATAAATATTGATAATTGAATTATGATTTTAATATAGTTTTCATAATTTATTTTTACGATTTTAAAAATATTATATTTTGTGTTATATGGTTTAATGAAACTATATTTTTTCCAAATATTAAAATCAGTATTATATGATCCTTAAATGTTGGGAAAATTAATTTTTAAAATCGGTGATTTAATTTATGTTCACTATATAAATTCATAGGTTTTGAATTTTTTTTAAAAAGAATCATTTTATAAAATTTATGAAAAGTTATTTTCTTCCATGTTGTTCATCGATTCTACTTGTTTTCATTCTATAAAATTGATGATTTGGTAAGTGATTTGAAGTGATCAGCGGAAAATATTTCAATTTTGTATGTATATTTTTCAATGTAATCTTTAAGAATTGCGTATTATGCTATTTAAATTAATCAGTAATAATTTTAAATGGAATAAATTTGTTTTTATTGATGTTTCCATCATAGTGAGTTGTATTTTAATTTTAGTTTGTGGTTTATGTTCATAACAATTTGTTTAGATTTCAGAAGCATGTTTCTATCGAATCATGTTTTGTTTTTAAATGTTTATTCCCAAAAATGGTCTCTATATTGTTGTGAAGGCCATTATCTTTGATTTATTCATACCTTTATTGCTGAATTTCTATTTTTTGGAATAGGTGATTTCTACCATTTTGTGGGTTGAGATTGTTGAGTTTCAGGTGGTTCAAATCATGGGGAAATGCTTAAAAAATCTACTCTCTAGATATTACACTATTTCAACACCTTAGGTAGAATCAATTTATTTAGTGATCATTAATTTTGATGTGGTTCTTATATCGGTGTTGGTATCACTTCATTAAATAGTAATTTAGTAGTTTATTTGATTTTATTACTATGAAGAATTCATTACATTCACTAAACAGTTGAAGATAAATATGTTCATAATTCTACGTTTTTTCCCTAAATATCCTCCAATTACTCGACAATGGATATCTTGTTTATATATTTGTGTCATGGTTGTTGGAGATTTCATATATGCATCATATATTCAAACTCAGATTACATATTCTTATTTTTCATTATTAGTTTTGTTTAGTCATTGGGTTATTGGTTGTAAAAGGTTATGATAGATTTTATGTGGTGAAAATATTCTATATTCCTTTAGTCTTGTACTAATTTTTTAGGATGTTTGGGTGTTGGTGGAATCTCCTAGAATCCATATATTTTTTCCTTCTCTTGAAAATTATGGGTCCAACAGATGTGTCTTTTTGGGAAATAAAAAATCTTGTTATTATGGAGTGGTTGTGTTTTTCATCCCAAGAATCATTTCTTGTAACATTTTCATCACTATAAGGGTCTTAATATACTATAACATGGGTGATTAGTGTTCATCTTGAATATTAATATTGTGGACAAGCCATTATAAAAGGAGGTAATGGTGAGCCCAATATCCAATCATTTGTGAGGGGTTAATTATTTATTATTTCATCAACCAACCATGAACATAGTAGTTATATTGGCCATTAAAATCCTTCAATCCACAAAATAATTATTTTTTCTAAATTTTAGATGTATTTTTATTGAAATTATGAAATACTCCTATAGATTTTTTAGGCACATTCTATTTTGAAACATTGAAACATGAACAACATATCATTTAGGGAGCTACATCATATCTAACTATTATCTTCATATCCAAAAAAAATATTAAACAAATCATATATTATAATTCAATTCATATCTTTTTTAAATGAATCATTAGTAACTATGAGTTCATGTACATTATAATGGTAAATAAACAGACATATCAATACAACAAGACATTGTGTTTAGAATAAAATCATGCAAAAAATATCAGAACCATACTGTACATATCATATATCATAATCCTAAGCCATGGTAAAAATCATGGATGTTTATAAGATATGAAATCAAATGGAATCAAATATATCAAGTCATTTGAGAATAACTTCGGAAAATTAAATCTATTTTTGGTAAATACATAATCATAAATTATCATATGCTAGGGATACCTTCCAAAATTTCCCTAACATGTTACAATTAAGAAAACTAATATTTATCATTCATTTTGAATTAGATAAAATCCAATGTAAACTCATTTCGGCTTCGTATAAACTCCTAGGTATTATCCTGTGGTCATTAGAAAGCCTTCTCTATACCAGTATTCAGGCTTTGGGAAACCCCCGATATACCATTTGATCTCATATAACATTAATAATTATATAATGAATTGGAGGGATACATATGTCCAAAAAATAGAATAATCAATAAATTAATGTGTCAAAAGATAAAATAACATTCCTAATGCCATATACAATGATATGAAATTGTTTTTATAAGGTATTTTATTATAACAAATTAAATTTAATAGATATTTATTTCATAAACATCATGTAAATATTAAAATACATCATTTAGATAAATATTAATTATTTTTTTCAAATATGTTATCATTATTAAATCATATTTATCAGCAATTGATTTAATATTAGATGGAAAATAATTTTAATGAAATAAAATTTTGTACGATTCTTGATGAAGATATAAATTCTGTGTTGGAGAAATATTTCTCAATCATAAAACATTTTAAAAATACATTTCATTGATTATAACAATTGATACCTATAAAAGAACCATTTAATCATAGCTTGTTGGGGATAGATGAAAATACTATTCATTAATAATGAGTTTCCAGAAAGAATCCAATCACATTTTCATTAAATCAAAACAATTATAGATTTTGAATTTGAACAAAATAGTTTGTTTAATTTTTTTAAAATTATAATATTTGTCTAAAATGGTTTTAACAGAACAATTGATAAATTTTATAAATTTTTTATTTTTTCATAAAAAAATATATATCAGTGAAAATGTATTTTATATAAAAGGGGGAAGTATTGTATATTTACATTAACAATATATATAAATATTGAGTACATAATGAGTGGAGAATTATGGAAACATATTTATTCATATGAAATAATTATAGCAGAAAAATCATCAATTTTATGATATATGGATTATAAAATTTCATCTGCTAAAGTATAAACATAAATAATCATAATTAGCGATTATATTTTACTATAAAACAATTACAACATTTATATCATCAAATCAAAATCCCCATAAAATAATACATTTAATTAATCTTTAAATATCATGTTAATAAATTAATTCATGATATTACATGTCAGTTGGTATATATATAAACCACATAGAAGATGATATTTTATTAATATAACATATGTCTTAGTGAAGGAAAATTGTGAAAAGTTACTATAAAATATGTTTTGGCATACATTTTAAATTTTAAAAACTCATATATAATACTTTTATTATTATAGATCTATTAAAAACAAAATAAATATATATTTCATAGCATAAATTACATTATTATAACCTTTTATTACCTATTTGAATACAATTCAATGTTAATGTCACATATCACGAATTAAATAAATTGTTATTTCATATATATTTTTATTTATTTTTATTTTGGAAATCATATTTTTTTAATAGTTTCATGATGTCATGACATCGTAAAAATTTATAAATATCACGTATGTTATATATATATATATATGTATTTTGAGTGAACCTCAAAAGATATATTTAGAAAATTAAATACATAATCACTATTGATGGTTGGTTGTACATACACAAGAATTTTATTTATATTATATTTAATAAATTTCATAAACTAAGGTAAATAATATATTAACATTATATAACAATATCATAATCTTATATATCATCTATTTTTGTTAAACCCATATTTATTAACATCCATGAAAATCATTATTAAATCAAATCACTTCAAGACATGGTAGTATTTCATATAGATGAGTGAAGTTATCTTATTACCAAAAAATTTAATGTAAGCAATATAATGAGTTATAATAATTTTAAAATTATAATAATTTCATATATGTAGATTATATAAATTAAATACATCAATATATTCAGCTATAAGGGGAGGTGTAAGAAAAAAATAGCATTTATTCGTGAATAATTAGCCTTTGTATCCATTAATGATGAACTTATATAAAATTTGATGTAAATGGAGATGGTTTAGGTCATAAAAGAATCATAAAAACTATTATTTATGTATGATAACATCGGTTTTAGATCATTAGTTTTTAAAACGGATTTAATTTTGTGAAGGAAGAATGAAAACGGTTATCTCTTATTGGATAACCCACTAAGTCTTAACACAACCTATTTCTAAGAATATATTTAGAGACATATTAAGTGATTATGAATGATATAAGGGATGTAATAATGATATTTTATTATTGGATTGGGTGATCCCATGTACCTTGTAGTGTAATATTGAGGGGAGAGGGGTGTCCTTATATAAGTAAGGATAATGGAACAATTGTATTCTTTATCAAATAAACTCATGTATCTTCATTATTCACATTACAAAAGGCTTCAAACTATATAGTTATTTATCATAGAGAATGTATAATTGATATATGTAAAATCAATGGGTTTTAAAACATTTTTAGTTGACTTTAAAAACTTATCATTTTTTATTATATTATTGGAAAATCTATTTTCAACTAATCCATAGTAAATAATATTTACTAGTTTAACTATTAATTTTGGGAACAAATAACAATAAATTGATAGATTATATAAATTATTATTATTCCATATATAGAATACATTTCCCCAAAATTTTATTCATATACATGGATGAATTTAATTTGAAATTAACCATAGATACATCAAGAGAAAATTGGTTTTCAAAGTGAATATGTTCCCATGTTTCCACAATTCTGAAATCTAAATTCAATATTTCAATGATTACAAAGTCATATAAATTAATAATTTATATATAATTGATGTAATTATAATATAAGAAAAATTATAAATAAACAAATTATCAAATCATTAAATTCAATGGCTTATTTTAATATATACATGTATTATTAATATTCAGTAAAAAAATCTTTTAGAGAAATTTTTTTTAAATTTAACCCAAGAAAATTTTGATATATTGATTTTAAAAATGCATTTAATTTTATAAAAATAATATAATATTTTTTAAAAAATAATCTCTATTTTTCTAAAAAAAAATTAAATATTTTGTTGAGAAAATATTATTTTTCCCACATATAAATACATCAATAAATATTAATTAAATTTTTTATCAATATGTTTTCATTACATATTATTACTCAACATAATATTTAATAATTTTCTTTTTTCTATTACAATATAAACATTTTATGGTTATTCTATAATGTTCTTAATTCAATATTAATATCACTTGATTTTTATGGAATATTAATCTCTAGGATGCATGTGAGACATGACCACCTCATTGTTTTGTGTAACACAACCACTAAAAATATATATATTTTTAATAAGTAATTAAATCATAAATTCATTGGGTGTCTTATTAACCAGGTGATTGGTTTTTTGTAGAACCTTATGAATATGATATAAAATCACTATATTTTGTTACATATATGAAATACCATGCTCTATTTGTAAGAACATTGGATTTTTTACATTTAAAGGATAATGTGTATACATTATTAGGATATATATTAATGTAAAAATACATTAACATGATAGAGATATGATGCAATATTAATCTTATATACTACCTTCACTATACGATAATAAATTTCAAATGAATTGATATACATAGATAATATTTAAAATTTCCTCCAAAATATCATAACTATATTCCATGGAGAATTTATAAGAAACATGTTTTTACAAACATCATATTCTCTATCATAAAAACAATTTTTATCGTAATAATTAGCATAATTGATTTTACTTTGTGTGTTTGTAAATGTATATACCATTCATTCACATTTCTTTATATATATTTTTTTTAATTTTTTCATTCCCCAACATAATTCTAGCACAATTCATCTCTTAAATCATTTAAAAAACTTATTCCAAATGATCCATTAGTGAAAATTAGTGAAATCTATATTTCATATAAAAATAAAATTGATGAATTTGTTGATCGAATCAACCTTTAAAATCATTATACAGAATCATAGAAAATGCACAAGGGTTCAAAGTGATATATTGAACTAATCACATGTATGAGGATGATATTAAGTGATGTAACATAACATTATATCTACAGTATATTGAAGAATTACCCAGAACATAAAGCATAACATTGTATCCCTATATGAAATAATTGAATACCGTACTCCATGAAACCATACCACAACCATAACATATATTATGTAATGATAATCATGTGATAAATATTCAATTATTAAAATTAATTGTCACTATTTTTAATGGAAATCAACTATACCCAATATAACATTATTTAATTTTGGAATTTAGGGGTTTCTAATAAAAAACCCATGTTATTATTTTTAATTTTCATTGTAGTATTGGAAATGGATGTAACAACCCCATATAATTTTTTATCATTCCATTATTTTCTTACATGCAAAAAATGGAGATAAAAAAAAATTTATATCACAAATTATTTTATCCCAACAGAAATTTGAATTATTATATCGATAAATCTACACTATTCATGAATGAAATGAGAATAAAGAACTATGATCTTCTTCAAAAAAACACATTTTTAAAATATTTTATAGATTGAAAA
The DNA here is from genome assembly GCA_963277665.1 of Viscum album. Classification (NCBI taxonomy): domain Eukaryota; kingdom Viridiplantae; phylum Streptophyta; class Magnoliopsida; order Santalales; family Viscaceae; genus Viscum; species Viscum album. The sequence continues at coordinate 1,751,490,457 of OY728164.1, forward strand.
CACACAAAATTCATGAAACATATCATTCTATATTGACAAAGGATAAATCAATAGAAACATCATTTCTTGTTATTTAATCTCAACATCTTCCACTCGATCCAATTTCTCCATCATTTTGATTCACATTTTTATATTAAATTGTGAAATAAAATATTTTCAACATTCTTTTGGGTTTTCTAGATCCATCCATTCCAAATCCATAATTATTTGATTTTTTAATTCCTCATCATGTATAATCTATAATGATCCATTCAACTCAAACTATTATCCACATTGATTTCATTCAAGGGGTGGTAATATTATTATAAATCACATTCTAAAATATTTTATAACTAGATTTATTTGTGCATATTCAACTACATACATGTAAATATATTCATAAAACATTTTGTATGAGAATAAAAATAAAATGGTCCTATTAAATTATATTTCTTGTGTATCATTAATGATGAAACAATAGTAGTTTACTCTAAATCATAAGTTGGGAGATCATTCTCATGATCATTCAATTATTTTCAAATATAATTTATAACCTTGTAATTATATCTAATAAAACATCTCAATATCAATTTATATACATCATTATATATTAAAAACCATTTCCTATTAAAGTGTATTGTTTTAATATGTGGACTAAAATATATTTTATACACTTCTATTAATGTTCCTCAAAATCATCAAACATAGGGAACATGGTACATTAATGAGAGACGATATTGAGTTGATAAGATGTTCATTAGAAATTTTCAATTACCCAACAATAATTATTATCTAAAGAATGAAAATAGTGGATCCTAGACTCCAAGTGTGGTTTAGACCAACACTCAATAGTCTTGGGGATTAAATGATATATAAATATACCATCTTTTGATAATATGTGTCCCAAAAATTGAATCCTTTTACATAACAAATATATCATTTTTTAATTATTCATATAAATTATGGATTCAAAGGGTCTTTAGTTTAATTCTAAATTGATCAATTTTCACATCAATTCTATTTTAATAAAAAAAAATTCAATAAATAACACCCCAAATATGATCATTGAAGTATATAAGAGAACTATTCATTTAATCCATTAAGATAACAATAGTATAATAAATAGTGAATAAAATAAATAAATATTCATAGTGTCCATAAATTTTATTGGATATCTACTTTAGTATATCTTCCATCTTTTCCTCTAGTAGATGATATCAAAAGTAGTGGTTAATCATTGAAATTTATTAATATCGACATAGTTGATCAAATAGGTCATACTTTTGGGGTAATGGATACTTGATTATGGTTTTTATCTTTATCATATCCAATGAATCAATCCACATTCACATCGACTCAAATTAAATTTTATCAACAATTATAGTTGAACCACACTATGAGAGACTTGTCTAATTGAATCACTTGTAAATGTTCTCATTTAGATTCTTCTTCAATTAATAAATCTAAATTATGGACATTATATAGATAGTCTTTGAAATTATTGTGTCATAAGATGTTAATAACATTGAGAAATCAATATTACATATTTATGGATGTATTGGAAACTATTAGTGGAAGATATAAAATAATCGAAAAAATAAGAGTTTCATTAATTTTGTGTTTCTCCAAAAACCATATATGAAAAAAACCCACATAAATAACAAGTTAAAGCCTATAAAATAGTTTCTATTTTGATATGAATTATGCATTTATCACATCATTATTAGAGGATCATACGATGTATTGGAATGTAAAATAGGGCTTATATTCCATTACATTGAAGTGGGATTTATGTAGTGAATTATAATCCATTCCTATGATTTCATAAAACTCCAATAGTTTGATAATTAATTCAAAATTCATATTATTAAGTTATAAAATAGTATTTTGTTGATTAAACATTTAATAAAATATTATTTGAAGAGTTAATGGTATGTGTTCCATTTGAAAGGATTTTTATTTAACCACTCATAAAAATTTTCTATCACATGAGATTTCCCCTTAATCCTCGTCATAAATTGGTTTTAATAATGAATATTATGATCAACCATTATATATTGTATTATGGTATAATAATTCCCTTAATCCTTGAAATTTTGATACTATGTTGTGGGTGGTGTATTCTATTGAGAAAATCATTATTCATAACATTCGATAACTTAATCCATTCACTTATTTATTCATCTTCCTAATAAAATTCATTTACATAATAAATAATTTTATAGTGTTGTTAAATTAATCATCACAATGTTTCCTTCCACACATCATGCATAAGGGAAATATCATCTTCTTGAATTCATTTTTAGTAGGTTTTATCAATAATTCCATCATTATGTTATTATCATTTTCATGATATTTTAGATTCACTCTAATATAATTTTCCACATTGATAAAAAAATTCATCATATTAATTGATGTTGATTTGGAGAACACCTTCTGGAGGCTTGATTTTAAGACAACTAAGAATCATTCAACCATACATTCATGATGGATGAAAATTTTAGACGTATATATCCCATGTATTGTACAATTTTCTATATCGGTAACAATATATTAATAATCCATCTATATTATATCAATAAATACATTTTAAATATTTTATTGAATTATACAAGTTAATTACTAATTGAAAAAAATATCATAAACTCACACCACTCCATGAATTCAATTTCATCGTGATCTACATTATTCCTGATGAGAGGCCGCAAGAGGAAATCATATTCTTTAAAACATTAATAGAAATATAAAATTTTAATGTTCTAGACACTAGATAATTAGAAATATATTTTTAGTGGTATTGTTAATTTTCATAGACATTATTAAATTTGGGGATTCAATGAATGAAGTTGGTTATTTCTCAATGAAGAAGTCAATAAAGGAACGTTCCTCCATTGATCCTTTAAATATTCAAAATCATTGTTGTCTTGATATATTATCATGGTAATATCAATAATATTTTTAATTACATCACCCGAAAAATTTAGATTATTAATATGAAAATTATTGAATTTTATAAAACAGAGATCATTATCACTATTCCATGAAGTTACATCAATTTGAATAATCCAAAAATCTTTGTATTGTAAACAATAATCATATTTGGGAACCATTTATTATTGAAAAATAACATATATGATATCTATATAATGAAAACATAATTTTAATATATGAAACCATAGGTTTACATATGGTTCTTCATCATCCTCATATATCTAAACCCTTCATGATATCTCATATATTTTATAGCTATTTACAAAGCATATCCATAGGTAGTGTAAAATATGGTGTGAATTATTGCTTATTTTAATGCACTAGGATGAAAATCATGTTCAACTCAATATTAAAATTTAATAAATATTACCACTATGTATCATTCATTATTGACACATAAACTTTTAGAAGTTAGATAGAGATGTAGTTTTATGGAATTCACTCTTTCTAACCATTAAAAACACTCTATAATAAATACCTATATATTATCCCATCCTTATATTTATAATAATAGTCAAACATAGGGATCTGAATAACATTTTCCTATGATATTTTAAAATTGTTATTTAAACCACTCTATGACAATAATTTTTCTTTATGTTACTCTACATACATTTTTTTTATATAAATTTAGATGAATATTCACTACATTATTGAAACAAATGTATTATTCCATAATGATATAAAATTAATGGAAAGATGGACACATAAAAAATTGGTCTATAGGTGAGCTATATTATAGAATACACTATTCATAATTTCTATGTCCTATATTATATATATCTTAAATATTAACCTTATTCATTTCCTAATGAATGGAAACATATGATAGGGTAAGAGTATGTAATTAGTAATTGTTATCAAAGGGAGATAAAAATATATGATAATTATAAGGGTATGAGATCATTATAATATAAAACAAAAACCATATATTTCATATCTTATATCTTAAATATGTGTCATGAATTAAAACCTAGAATTAAATATGACATTAATAATAATAGAATCAATGAATTTGATCTAATAGGATAAAAAAAATTTATACAGCATAGTTCTGGAAAATATATATAATCATCAACAATTCTTGTATCAAGGATACCAAACATGGAAATCATAACATGTTTGTTTGGTATCACCACCCATATAGAAACAATGGACATGGGATAACCTCAAATGTACCCACAATTGTAAATGGGATATCCTCCCTTGTACCCTCTATCTTGATTGGTATAACTTCCCATGTACCTTTTGAGCTTATATAACATTAATAAATACCCAATGCATTCAAGGGAGATATTGTTTCTAAGCATCACTTAATAGATAAAAATGTGAGACACAATATCATTGATAAATAATTAATTCATATCCCAAGAAATGAAACAAGTTTCATAAATCTCATAATAATAGCACAACACCTAAAAAAGAAACAACATTTATAATAGTTATATAATTTCATCATAACATAACCAATATAAATGATATTAGTTTAATAAAAATATTGTCTTCATAATAATAAAATATTCATGTAATATATACTAATTTTTTCAATCAATTTTATCCCTATAAATCTATAATTAAAATTAATTTATTTTATATTAGATTGAAATTATTTTTGTGATAAGATAATCTGTAACAAATATTGTGGATTATAACGATTACATTTTGGAAAAAAATTAAAATCTAAATAAATTTAAATTTTATTTAATTGAAAATAACATATTAAAAATATAATGGATTACACAAAGCATTTATTTTTTAGGATAAAAAAATATATATTTCATGACATAGGAGTCAAAAAATGGATTCCTTTTATATATTTTAGTAAAATACAAACTATAATAATTTTTATATATAACATGATTATTCATTTTAAAACTCATTATTAATGTTTTTAAATGTTAAAAAATCTCCTATTTAAATTATGTTTTATCTTTTAAAAACTATTGGGAAGAAAATTTAAAAAAAATATATATATATTGATGATATACTATTCTCAAACCAAGTTAAAATAAATTTGGTTAACTTTAGAAACAAATATTCAAACATAATGAGCTCAAAGTGTGAGTAAAATTAATGGAAAAAATATATTATCATTAAATAATTATTAGTGAAAAAAATTGTTGAGTTTAATGTTATATAGATCATAATATTTCATCATCAAAAGCATAAACATAAAAAATAATGTTAAATGATGAGATTATACCAAAAAAATTTCCTCATTGGTAACATCAAATCATAATCCCCATGATTGTATAAAATAAGTCAAAACATAAAAATTTATGTGTATAAATAGTTTCATGAAATTATATATATTATTTAATGTATATATACCTCATAAAAGAAGATATATTCAAAACATATCATATTTTTGAATGATAGAAAATTGTGGGAAAATTGACTGTAATAAGTCTTGACATCCATTTATCACATTAAATACTACAACATAATAAATATATGTCCATTATAAAACATTTATACAATATAATTATCTTTATCATTCCATAAATTATTTACTTCAATTCTATTATAAGCAATTTTTGGGAAATTTAAATTGTAAATTAACATGTTGGGTAAAAATTAAATTTTTTCTCTATTATTTTTTTATTTTTTATTATAGTTCCTATAATATTTATTATTTATACATAATATAATTAATTATATGCATGATATAAATATCTTATATATTAATTATACATGTATTTATATAGATCTGTAAAATGTAGAAATATAAAATTAGTTATATCTTTGAGGGAATGGATGGGTCATAAATACATATGATTTTTGTTTAAAATTTTGAGATGGATTGAGTGAATGATAAGTAAAAAATATATCAAAATTTAATATTCATTTAAATTTCATAGATAAAACACATATTAATTATTCCATCCATACTACCTTCCATGTAATGTATGAAAAAATTACATTCCTTCATGTGGTGGTGGTCCTCTAAAAAAATGAGTAACATTATAGAACTCTCAAATGATGTAAATTAAGAACATATGTGTGATATAATTAAAAATATATAAAATTATCTTATATATAATATATTAATTTTTTATCCCTCATTATATCATGTATTGATAGGTTGTGATGAAAAACGAATAACATTGGTTCATGAGGTGTTTTTCTATTGTACATATTAATTATGATTTTTATACCTTTTAATATAATTGGAAATAGTTGTATGTAATTAACATATTATAAAAACATATAATTTTATTCAATTAAATTATATTTCTATATGAATCATGGTTCAAAAATTATTTATTTATACAAATACTGAGATGATATAAAAAACATATTAAATAATGTTTCTTCTTATTTGGTGAACCACCTTACTTTTGAAAAAAACATTCTATGTTGTATTTTTGAATAATAATAATGCCTAAAGGATTATAGTTTCGATATAGGAATGATTATTCAATTGGAATTTAATTAACCAATGGGTATTGAATGTGTGATGTGGAGAGGAGATGGGTGGCTTACTATATGTTAGGTGAGTGGTACACATGTTATTTTTTTTAAAAGAAAAGGTGTACCCATATATTGAAAATGGAAAAAGTCTTAAAAATGGGAAATTATATAACATTATATGTATAATATAGAAATATGTCAATCCTATGTTTTTTTATATGTATTGGGTAATTTTACCCATATTGTTTTCTTTTCGTGCCCATAAACCTCATATTTACCTTTATTGTAATATTTACGTTATATTTTCTAATAATTAATTAAGGTAGAACATTAATTTGAACATATTATATAATATATATTTTTCAATGATAAATTACGGAATATATTTATGAAAATACCAGTCACAAATGTGTAGAAATATAATTCGTTACGTAGTCACAACATGAATTTGGATTTTCAAAGAGAATGTTTTAATATGTTTACAATGCTTTTATACTAATATTCTATATGAAAAAGAATATAATGACATAAATGGATTTAATTGATTTATAATTCTGTAATTGTTACTTGTTATCTGATTTTAAAATTTACATAGAAATTATAACTTCATTAAAAAATGTTGTTTTGAATGAAAAAATGTTATTTCTAACTTTTCACTCAAGAATTAAACATTTAATAGAAGTCTAAAAAAATTCAACCAAACAAACATTTAACATGATGACTTTAAAAAATATGTTATTTTATCAAAATAAATTTCTATATGTTTATAAATATATTTTTTTTCCAGAAAATGAAATATATATATTTTTAATTTATTTTTTAAATATTAAAATACAATTCTAGATATTTTGTACCAATTTTGTTAATATCATTTATTTATATAAAAAAATTATAGATTATATTTTAAAATTATGTGTTCATATTCATATCAGAAAGTGTAATGGCTAGTTAATGATGAAATTATTAAGATATATATATTTATATTTTTCTCATCTATCGATTAAAATGATGTTTTATATAATGAAAGATAAAAGAGGTGTTTCATGTAATTTTTTTTGTCTAATAAATTTACATCATTCAAACAAGAAAATAGGTCAATAAAATAAGGGCAATATATTCGAGGACATTAGGTGTTGTGAAATATGGTGGTGGAGATCGCGAACATAGTGTAATGATTCTCAATGGTGAATTCGATGTTAGGGTTCAGGGTGTTCCATTGATTGAGGATGTTTATCATAAATAGATACCTTTTATTTTTATTTTAAAATTTTTTTGGTTCAGTTAATCAACCACATTAGGAATTATTACAATGTTTGGATTGTTCTTTAACCATTTATTACATGTTTTTTTGTGTATTTCAATGTTTTATGTCATTTTGAAGGGGAAGTGAATGTTTGTTCTCTGATTATCAGGATTGAGAGATCTCATCAATTTTAGAAGATATATATGATTAATTTTTTGATCAACCATAATTAATTAGACATTATGATGTAAAATGTTTTCACACTCAGTAGATTTTTCAGAATCCGACCTGATATTTTTTAATATAATTTTGTTCAATATATTTTTGTGGTTTTTGATTTTTTTAGAATGTAGAGAATATTACATAAAAAAAATTATATTCCAAACCATGTATTAATAAAGTGGTAACATATGTTTGTTTTCAAATATAACCTCATAGATAGTTAATCATTTGAAAAAACATCCCCCCTAGTGTTATGTGGTCCATGTCTTTTTATGGGTTGTGTATTATTTGTAATGTTTTCTGTCCAAACCGTATGAGTTGACCTGACAAAAATTTTCAATTAAAAAACTAAATTAAATCCATGACAATAATAATAAAAATATAATAGTAACCCTCTTCCACTTACTAGATCACTGACCCTCACCCCTCCCTACATTCTTTTTCAACTCTCAGTAGGGGCTCCCTTATGTTTTCCATCCACCTCCTCCACATCTGATTGGCCAACTTCTTCCAAAAAATTTTGTGAGTACATCTCATGTTGGTATTTCTCCTCCACCATCAACATGATCATCTTCTAATTTCACTCACTTGGTGGGGTATATTTTCATCCAAACCCAAGGGTAATTTCATGGGAATATTTTTTATTTATTTTGTGCCCATGGTTTTTTCAAATTATTGGATTCCTCAAACCTAAATACAGATAGATTGGGAATTAGATATTAACGGAAATGTGTTTCTATATGCATTATGTCAGTTTACCCATTATCCATTATTATAATATGAAAATAATTATTGATTTATTGTTATTGAGTTTTTGTTATTTTATAATGTGTTTATTCTTTGTAATAATATTAGGGTGAATGAAAATGGGTTCTCAACAATTTTCTATATATTTATTAAACATATTACATGAGTTTTTCTCATTAATGTATGATTTATTATGGGTTTTGAGATGTATTTAACCTAAACTATATAATTAGGTTTTTAAATTAATTATACCATATCGAAATGGTAATGGAAAATGTTTATTTAATCTTTTTACATTTTTTATAATGTCTTAATCACATGTTTTTGTTTCCTCAAGATCATATAAGTGATTTATATTCCATTTTTTATCAAATTTGAATTATAAACATATTAATATATAGATATATTTAGTATTTCTCTTATCAAATGGAATTTGTAAAATGTGTATTTGGAAAATTATTATATACATATATATATATGAATATTTGTAATAATATGTGAATAATTATTTTAAAATTTTAGAGTAATCATTTAAATGTTTTTTCATGAAATTTTTTTTTTTTTTCAAATGGAGTGTCATGGATGACAGCTTGATAATGTGGCTCGATATTTTCTATGGTTTTGATGTTGTAAAATGAAATAAGATGTGTCTTTTGACAGGATTCTTGATGAAATGGATTTCTAATAATTTTTTTGAACTATTTAAATATTTTTGATAAATTAAAAGAAACTACAATATTATTTAATATTTTCTATGTGGTTTCGGGACTCGAATTTAAAATGGGTTCATTTTTATGTGTTTTTTGAAAATGTTTCATGATATTGGTATTGTTGGGATATGAGGTGATATTTTTTTTGATCTCTTTGTTTTATGGTTGAATATAAGTTTGCTACCTTCACAACCCATGTGTATTGTGGTTACGGTAAAATAACATGGGAATCATTGGTATTTATTCTAGTCAAATATTTTCTAGTATAATGGTAATACATGATAGGGCCATGACCCGATCTCCTTATAAGGATTAAACCCCATCACTACCTAAATGTTTTGGCATTGTTATGGGAACCATCATTATATTGGATTAGGAATTCCTAATGGATAATGTATTAGAGGAGTTTTATTATTGTAGCTCCCAAAGGGATGGATGATACGATTACCCAGTCAAACATAGATACAAATGTAATTATAATGGGTTATGAAATTAATTACTGATATATTCCAAGTTTCCTTAAAATTCTTTTGTACAATATCCTTGAATTGTTTAATGTTTTAAAAATAATGTTGAATCTCAATGTATTCATGGTACCTTAGTTATATGGTTTTTTTGTACAATTTTATCATTGAGGCCCTATAAATATATGGTTTTTAATTTATATTCAAAAAATATTGGAATTTATCTAATTCTTGGTTAAATCTTTTGAAAATGAATGGTGAATTATTTTTTGTAATCAATAGGATATTATTTTCATCATAATAGAAATTTTAAAACCTAAATTTAAATATTTGTTTTTTTAAAATATAATAAAATAGTTATTATTTTTATTAGAATGGAATTGAATGTAATTCTTTCTTTTTGAATCATTAGATTGAATTTTTTTCTCATTAATGTGTCTATATAATTTACTTTCTACATGATTGAACATACAATTTATTCATTCCCATGAGAAAGTGTAGTTATTTATTCATTGGTGGTGAATCCCATAGACACTAGGAGGAATGTAGATACCCCAACTCTGTTGGCTCAAAATTGGTGTCTACATTATTACATTATCATAAGATACAATGAATCACGTAACATAAGAGAAATTTTATCAATATTCCTAGTAAACAAGATACATTAAACAGTATTTCATTTAACATTAAAAAGTAAATTACAAATGTTTATCAGAATAACCATATTCCCTAAAGAATATTCATTCATATACATCCTACTAAAATTAATATATTCTTATAAAAAACATGAATAATGATGATCTAAAATACACATTAAGAGTTTATGTAAAATGGATGATTCCATGAATAAATAAAAATAATGAATATAGAAAATGTAAACAAATAAAGACAAATTTCATTTAAATATTAAAAAGGGAAGGATTCACATTCTAGAAAATATCAATATAATTATATAATGGGTAATAATAAATTTTGAATGGAAAATATATGAAAACCCAATAAATTTAACCAATAATATGAATTAAAAAACTACATGAGAAATTATAAATATATAAAGGTTTATAATTTAAATCATATTCCATTTATTAAATAAAATAGTGCAAAATTATTATATGATAATATCATTAAAAAATATCATGTATTATAATAACTAGATTATTAAGGATGTATATGATTAATTATTTTACATCATGGCTCTAGCACATGATTCATCTACCATAATGACCTATCAATTGTTTTTAAATAATCTAAAATACAATCGGGTTTTTCTAACTATTTTTTTCAATCAATATGAATCACCTCAATAGAAAAACGAGGAAGAAATCTATTAATTTTTATAACAGAGAAAACTTTTCAAGAAAACACTGGTTTGTAAGAAATGGATTTCTACCTAGTGAGTGAAATAATGTTTTATTTTCACAAAAGAAATCACAAAAAAATTTAAATTACAAAGACTATAAAAATAGAACTCTAATTTTATCATATCACATTTAACAATAGATGATGAAAATAATATTGTTTCATCATATAATCAAAATATAATTATGAAACAAAATTAGAATTATACATTGAAATAAACACTTATATTGATCATAATGATTAAGTAATTTTTTTTCAAATAATTGATATTATTAATCAAAATTATATCAACATAACATAAGTAGAAATAAATAATGTAATTTGATAATAAAATAAACACATTTAATTATATAATTTCAATGACAGTGAATAAGTAATATAGTCCAATGATAAGAATTTGAGTTGTGAAATTATAAACCACATGGAAACATTTAAATCAAAGACCACTGGGATTAAGAAATTTAAATTAAAAAATAATATGACATTAATAATTAATTCTTATGGATATTAAAAGTCAATGTGGGGGTATATATATTATATAAAAGACATTAGTTTCATATCATTATTAAATTCCATAATGAAGGAAAATTGAGATGATGTAACACGCCACAAGGTAATTTTTAGGAAAAATCAAATATATGAGTACTTAAAAATGAAATATAAAAGTGCATGTGGTTTTTATTATTAATGTTATTATATATGGAATTATATATTTACGATCTATATAAAATAAATTGTTGCATGTAAAAACGTTGATACTTTATTAAAGGAAATTTAGATAGAGTCTCTTATAGAACACTTCAATGCAGTTAGAATTATTTAACATCCATTAATGTGAATTTAGAAATTATATTAATTTATACCATAAAATTATTAATATTATATTTTATAATATATGATTATTTTAAAACATATTATCATCCAATCATAGTTAATAATTAATTTTTTTTCTTATTTTGGGTGTCAATTCAATTATTTTAGCTTGAATTTTTCAGGATTGATGTTCTGGTTCATTTACATATTATATAGATCTATTACATACATAAGAATAATAATGAAATAATTATAATATTTTTAAAAAAATTTCTCTTAAAACAAATCATGAATGATGATTACAAAAAATAGACTAGGTTACAATAATGGAGATGGTAGGTCATATTTAGCATCAGTATCCATTAGATTTTTTATTTATAATTAAGGAAAAGAGGAATGTAATATTTAATAATTATAGAATGATAATAATTTAATATATAAGTTATTATTTCTGTAAATATAATTATATATAATCCATGTGGTGTAGTTATTAAAAGTGAGTCACGTAACTTCATGTAGGCTGTAGTAAACACATATATTAATAATATTTTTATTTTACAATTTAAAAGGAGAATAAAAATTATCCTTTTAGATTTAATAATATGAAATGAATATTTTAATAATTTCCTATATATCAAAAATAACAATTAATAGTATAATTATTATATTCCTTGTAACTCATTAGTGGAAGACACATCAGATTTCATTGCAAGGTGGTAATCTGTCGTACGCTCGAGCGACATTATCATATCTCTTATGAAATGGCATGAAAGAGAATTAATATATAATAATATTGTTATAAATGAATAATTATGATATAAATTATTAATATATACTTTAAATCCATCATCATTATATCCATTATAGTCTATAATGGAAAAAAAGCAATAACATCAGTTCATGATACGGTAGCTCCTCATACACATGAATTGTTATTTCATAACTGATTCTGATAAATGTGGATATGTTTGTAGGTTTTTATCATAAATAAATGAATAATAAATATATTGATGTTATTATATCTTCAGTGTACAATTATAATTAAAGTACGTGGATGATGAAAGAAATATAAAATACTAGTAGAAGAACGTTACGTATTCAATTGGAATCCTCCTTAATAATTAATTAAAATACTACATTAGTATAGATTAATTATAAAAATGTATTATAAATTGAGATAATGGAGAGTTATATGCATATCTGGGAATTCCATTACAAATAAAACATTCTTTGAACATGTGTAGAAGAGAGGGGGGGTTTACCTTTTATAAGTTATGTGAGTGTCACGCTTGTACTTTTTTAACTGAAAAAGTTGGGCATATATTTTTTAACATTCCAAAAAGAAAAAATTGGGAGATTATATATTATTTAGACATCTTATTGTTTAATTATAATAATAATATATAATTTAGTCTTTTTTTGTTCATTTAATTACTAATATTTTAATTTTCCTCCACATTAAGTTCATTTTTATCTTAATTGTCGTAATTAACTATTACTCTTTTTGTTATTAATTTTTTTAAAGGATTAAATTGATCATATATGAAAATATATTCTATTTATATTATAAACATATTATTTTTTTATTAAAATTCCAATCACTGATATGGTAAAAGTTTACTTAAAATTAATCTAACAATATCTATGGGAATTAGGGATTTCAAATAAAAAATCATAAAATGTTTGAATTTATTTTCATTTAAAAATAAATTTAGAAATGATAATAATGTACTAAATAGGATAAAAATACATAAAATTTAACTAATTTTTATTTAAATTTAATTAAAATAGGTTTTTATCATTATAAATAATGTAAACCTTTAGGAGGAATTCAATTAAAATTTATTATATTTTTGAATTCATCAAAAAAATATCATAGAAAAACACAAAAAAATAACCCTATGATATTTTTTATATTGTGAGATTAAATATAATGATAATTTTATCAAAATAAAAATTATACTAGTAAAAATAAATTGTATTCTATTTGTTGAAAGTGAAAATATAACATATATAATAAAAATATATTTTTTCGGAAATGTTTTTTTATATTATTAATTTTTCTTTATAATTATTATTTTAACATATTTTTCATATTTCATTTTTTAATAATAATAGTCAACAATTTAGTAACATGATATACTATATAATAAGTTACTTTGACGAAGGGTGTTGTCTTCTAAAAGTTATTATAGCGACCACATTTAAGGAAATTTATTTTGACTGTTTGTTAAGATAGATGTTCCATCTAACATATTGTATCGATTACAATGATACTATTTTTGAATATTGGGGTATTAAATTTACCCCACAATAAAAAATACTCTATTTTATATGTATACAATATCTCTGTAATCAATTGATTCACATTCAGAAAAAACATTGACGAACACCCCAAATTGTAAATTTTATTACCAAACTATCCCCTTCAAAAGAGAAAATTGAAAATTAAAACAATCATATGGAATGAAAATATAAAGTTATAAATAATCAAACATTTGTGAAATTTTATGATATGGATATGGATCAACTGTATAAATATTTATAAATATTTATTTTTTTATTAATAAAATGTAATTAAATGATCGATAGAATATTAAGGGCCTTAAGAGCATACTTTATTAATTTGTATTATAATCAATTTCATTAGATACAAATATAGTACGATTACATTTTTATTTCAATATTACATTTGTAAATATTTGAAAATATTATACTATAAAATAATATATGGATTTATACTATATTAATTTTTTTTTGATGAGAATAGTTTCACTATATGGTTGTGCATCGTCAAATTTTTAATTCATATAGTACTTCAGGAAATGATTATACAAAAACCTATTTTTTATTCACAATGAACTGAAAATAAAATTTAGTATATAATATATTCTATAAAATTGTCAAGACCCAGAATTTCGGTAGAATTTTTTTCAATACATAGGAATTTTATGAGTCTGCGAAAATTGGCGGCCCGTGATTTTGATGCCCAGTGTGCCTAGAATAAATTTTTGATTTTTTGTTCGGGTACGTTCAGTAAATGTATGAGCGAGTTTTTATAACTTATGAACTGGTGCTCGGAATTTAAATATGAGGACACTTTTGAACATGTTGTGACGATATTCCCTTGAGGATACTTTCACTTAGATGATAGTGGGTCGAGAATAAAACTTAGTTTTTGGGTTTTCTAGGAAAATAATAAACAAAGTGAGATTCACATTATTTTTAGCAGAGCAGCCAAGTGGGTGATTATTGGTTAGAAATTCCTCGTGGAAGTTGGAGGTGGGACCACCACACATTATCCTCTCATGAGAGGTTATGGTGGTGGGACCCACCCGAACATAACCATCCACAAGAGGTTATGACATTGAGACTACACAGGACTAAACCCCTATTAATGGGAGGAGAGGAAAACCTCTCTACTCTCTCTCATTAATGACGGAGAGCCTCTTGACTCGTCTAACATTAATGTTTCCAATGATATATCCTTATTAAGTCAACCTAATTAATTAATTTCCCTAATTTGAATTTGTGCCAACAATTAAATTAGGGATATCATATCACTTTTGGCTTGGAATTTGCAATTTGGTGGAAGCTTTGGGAAGTGGAGAGATTGGGAGAAAGCTTCCATCAATGAATGAAGATCGTCGATAATGATATTCTTCAAACATATTCCCTTGAAAACTACTAACATGGGACATCTTAAACCTACCTACCCTCCGCATCGTCGACAACAAGTCGATAGAGCTCGGAATTGGAAATGTGTGGCAGACAGAACGAACGATGATCACCTTAGTCTTCTTCACGCGACTTCTTCAGCGATCAATGAACAAAGGTAGGGGTTTAATTTTTGTTTAATTATTATTGTTTCACATGTTCTTTTGTTCTCTCAAAATGATGAACATGGGATATTGTGATTCAAACATGTGAGCCACTTGTTATCACCCTATCTGCAGAGGGTTCGGGCCAAACTAACAAGGCCCAACCCACTCCGTTGATCTTGTTTAATATAATCTACGACATGGTGATAAAGTAATGGGACAAAAGAACAAAGAAGGAAACAACGGCACTACCCACAGCCTCCGTGAACCATGCCTTCCTTGCCGCCTTGCGCCCGGGTCGGCACCGCCCGTCGACCCGAGCCGCAATGCCTCCAGGCTTCCATCGGCTTTCAATTCACCCCTGTCAAAACCCCACCAGCCCGCGATAGCCCAAACCATGTCGAACCATCCTACTCGGCCGCCGCTCGGCCATGCCACCTGGCTAGCCCAGCTGCCTGTTGACTCACCTGGCGCCCAACCCTACCACCTGCCGACCAGGACGCGCTCTGTCCGGTCGCCCGCCGGCCCACCTAGCGCCCTTCCCGGTCGCCTTCCAGCCCGCCTTCCACCCTG
Source organism: Viscum album (assembly GCA_963277665.1). Taxonomy (NCBI): domain Eukaryota; kingdom Viridiplantae; phylum Streptophyta; class Magnoliopsida; order Santalales; family Viscaceae; genus Viscum; species Viscum album. The sequence goes on from OY728164.1 coordinate 1,751,506,793, forward strand.
TCCAGCTGCCCTCTGGCACACCAGCCGCCCAGCATGGTCGCCTGTCAACCCGGCCGCACCCCACCGCCCTCCCTAGCCGCCTCCCATGCGTCCGGACACACAGTGCACCCAACACGCCCTGTTCTTTCGGAGCCAAGCACCTCGTAGTGCTGGTCGAACAAGTCTCAGCCATTCAGAACGAAATTCCAGGCCACACCCTCACGGAGCTCCGACCGAACCAGCCACGCAGCCTGCTGGGTTGGGCCCAAAGTGTCGGGCTAAACCAAAAAGTATGGACCAACCAATGGGTCGGGCTGAACCTAACATGCTATCCCACCAAATGATCCAGGCCAGACCCAATAGATCTGACTGGGTCGACCCTGATCGACTTAGCCCAGACGGGGTCGGACTGGACCCTGGCCCTCTACCGACCAATTTACATTCTTTTGGCTATATCTTTGGCACCAGATGACAGTTTGACAAACCGTTACTGGTGCTGGTATTCTACGAGCGCGACAGTCCCTTTGATTATACCCCACTAGAGTTCATGGTAAATTTGAGATATGGTCTGGTTGGATAATGTAAAAATCAAATCGATACCCCAGGACTAAAAGGCTAATAACTTAGAGACTGGGCATCTAATTGACACTTCATCTATTTCATTAAGACCCCTATGATGAGACGGACCTTTGAGGTACTTCTACATGGGACATCGTGACAGTTGTAGTATCGACCTACATTTCGTGGAGCGGATCCTTTCGGATACGAACGAGCATAGTGCAGAGACCTAGTATCTAGCTGAGACCTAACACCAGCTAACCGGTACAACACGGAGTGATTTGACTATCCCAATGGGGAGCGCCTGGGTGTTGTAGGAGACCAACAGTGGGGTGCACCTTGGTGTCATGGTAGAACTATGGTATTCGACATGAGGAGTACCTCAGCAGGCTACAAGGGGGAGTGCCTCTGTGTGACGTGGCAGACCCTCGATGGGTAGCAACTCTGTGTGATGCGTCAGACCAATGATACTCGATAGGAGGAGTACCTTAGCAGTCCAAGGTTACTGGGAAGAACCTCTGTGTTATACGGAAAGCCCGCTATACTCGATAGAGGATGAGTTATCCAGTAGCTACGGTGTTCGAGGTTGTGCTTGGAAATGTTACTTGATACTACCCCTAAAATAAAAATATGTGTTGAGCTGAGTCAGTAAATCGTTTGATTTCATCATGATTGATATGAATTACTTGATAACTTTTGTATATGTATGGAAATTTACCTATGTGGGGTAATATATTGATTTAATACTTTGTGGGTTATCCTAGTGGGATTTTGAGAGACCTTGAGGGTCGTGGTGTCCCTACTGAGTATCGTTATACTCACCCCTGCACGAGTTATGCATGCACCTCATTGTGTTGGTTGTAGACGACAAACAATGCTTATCGGGGCTGAGTGTACCAAGACTGGATGGTACCCGGAGGTGGACCACACAGCATGAACATACACGGAGGAGGCAGAAAAGCATGCAGTGCTATGGAGCCTATCTATACCTACCATTCAAGTAGGACTCTAGAAGGTCGACCCAACATCTCTTTTACCCTTCTTTAATTGTATATGTTTTTCAGTGTTACTTGTAGATTTTTGTTGGGATTGTATTCCGGCACCTATACTTTCAAAACACTTTTGTATACTAATTTAGATAGTGTTTTCTTTCCAGCTCGTTCTCTGTTGTGTGTGTTTCATGTGTTAAATGAAATGCCTTCCCAGTTTAGAGATATACACCTTTGGTTCTAGTCGTCTGCCCCTGTCCTATGGAAAGCTGTCTTGGGATAGTCACGGCACGGGCCCCAGGGCATATGACATGAAAAATTGGTATCAAGGTAGTCGTTCCTACTGCAGAACATAAGACTCTGATATTTTCTATGAAGCAATAGTTTTAAGGGTTCTTAGTGTGGTTTTCAGTTCAGGGAGTCTAGTGTTGGTGTGGCGGATGATGTATTCATACATAAGGACCCTGAATACTAATTTCTGACTCAGTGCATGAAAAACCTTATTGAATTTGTGTTTTCAAAAGTTTTCTTTATGTCATATCAACCAGGTCAGCTCACTAGGTTTAATCATTTACAGTGTCACATTTGTTTCTTTTAGGAATCCTCCTAGTAGATGACCAGCTATAGCCCTGAGAGTTGTATGCGCAGATATCCCATCGAGTGACGTTGCCTTGGTAGAGGGCCCTATAACAGAGGAGGCACCAGCGCTAAAACTCCTCATTGGGCCACCAATGTCACCAGCCCCAGTATCAGATGATACACACCGCTTGAGTGTGTTTCATGAGTTTTGTCACTAGAGGCCCCACTGGTTCATGGGAGAGATGAATCCACATGAGGTTGAGGATTAGATAGAGGCTGTGGTGAGAATTTTCCTACTAGTAGGGTCACCAGTAGAGCCCATGGTGATACTTGATGACATCGTTCTAAATGAAGTACATGGAATATGGGGGAGCATGATGATCTAGGTTCACAATGTGATGACGCTTCTCTGGGCAGACTTTGAGAGCCTGTTTTGGGAAGAGTTTGTCCAAGCGATGCTCCACACAATTTACATACAGGAGCTACTTCATCTACATTAAAACTGTAGATCAGTACTCCACAAGGTTCGATGTCTTATCCTGCTACTCCACCGATATTGTATGAGACCCTTTATTCTGGGACTGGACCTTTGAGATAGGACTCAGGCGAGATATTAGAGATTATGTGATCTCACTCAGCATGCCGACATAGGTAGGGGTGTTAGAGAGAGGCATCTTAGTGATGAGTTTCCACGATGATCATTCTCCAACAGTAAGACCCACCACTAGTTGACATGCAGTAGAGTCTTCTGAACCTGGTAGTAGATAGATTTCGTAGAGCTCTAAGAGGACCAGACCTCTGGGCAGACGATCACATAACTAGGGATCGTTTGAGCAGGGAACCCCGAGCAGAGACATACATACGAGGAGCGGGTCGTGTTTCTCATGTAGTGGGAAGGGTCACATGGCTCGTGACTGTCTGAACTGCTATTCGGATGATCTACAGATGGTTGAAGGACTACAAATGCAGATTCAGAGATTTGATCGATGCAGTCTTAAGAAGAAGTCGGACGTGGTAGAGGAGCTGGCCATGAAGCTGGTAGTGGACGATGTTTTGAGGTGTTGCCACCACCACCACCAGGAGGTCCACCACGACCATAGGGAATTGGTGGACATGGGAGAGCTCAGCTACAGGCAGGTGAGGGCTATGATCATGGAATTTTGTAGATGATTTGAGGTACGATCTATGTCTACTCCACCATAGTTGTAGTTCTTATAGACAAAGGTTCCAGTCACTCATTCATTTCCAATGCCCTCATTCATAGCTCGAAGATTCCGACAGAGCCATTGGTTCGATACTTATGGCTATGACTTGTATGGGAGAAGACTCGATGATTGTGTGTAACACCCCAGGTAAATAAAGAATATGACATTTTCATATTTATCCATATTTGTGAATAAAGTATTAATATTACTTTAAAGGGGACGCTATGCTCGATGGCGTACCCAACACGCAACAACGAGTTTCTTGGGGAATCTTATGTTGCACTCTAATAATAAAATAATATTATTTCAAATGGTAGTTAACATGTTGCCATTGTATTGGAGGGAATGGATAGAAATAACTAAAATATGATTATATATGGTTTTTAATGTTTTTACATTTATCCAATAAAAGCTAAAGGCTTAAAATACGGAAATAATTAAATTTTAGGTGTATATGCCCTAGTTTTCACTAAAGGTTCACTTATCGCCTTTTAATGGAGAACTGTCATAAAATATAGTTTTGATCACTCTTATACATTCTTTTTGACCAAATAAAACTCTTATTAAGAATCGGGACATCAAATTTTACTTTGTGTAATTTTTTGGTATTTTTCTGATAAAGTTCATTTTTTAATGAATAGTGTAGAATGTTGTGTTTTAATTCAAAACCTCTTTTTAATCTAATTTATTTATATGAATAGATAATATTTTGAATTGGTTTTAAAGTGAAATTAGAAAATATTTTTACCATTAAATCCAATAGTGGTCGTTGGAATTAATTTCACTTTGAAATCAGACTTAAACTAGTGTCAATCTTTTGATACTTATTGTTTTATAAAAACATGTTATTTGCTCTGACAGCGGGAATTAATTATTAAATTAATTAATGTGACTAATATGTTTTGAATTTTTTAAAACAGACTTCATTTTTGAATTTGGAATATCAAATATAGCTTAGGGTGAATTTTTGGGATTTTTCTGAAAAACTTCAATTTTTGATGAATAGTGAAACCACTAAGTGGTACTTATAAAAGCTGATTTTTTGTTTAAATGAAATTTTACCACTTATGTGTTTTTAATTTCAAAAATCCGACATACATGGTTGTCGTTAAGAAGTAAAATGTGGTTCAATGGGATAAAAATAATTTTTTGGTGAATAGTAACTTATTAAGTTTTTAATCGCGATTAGTGGTAATTAGTGTAGTTTAAGGTAAAAATAATGCTTTAGTAAAATTAAATGAACTTGACACATATCCTAACCTAATTTTAGGTGTAATGGCCGACCAAGAAAAGCCATGGGTCAACTTGGGGACCCCATGGATCCACTTTGGTTGGGAAATGACATAAATAACTTTTTATTTAATGTAAAAGTAAAAATGACACAAACATGATATGTTTTCCTAAACCAATTTTTAAGTGGGGTTATACAAGTCATATTTTTTATTATAAATAGTCATTGGAAATATAAAAGGATTTCCTACATCATAGTATTTTTTTTATAATTTTTAGACATTAAATAAATTAAATTATTTATGACATAATAATGATGCAGTGATGACATCATTATTTGACGATTTAAATAAAATGGAAAGATAATGTAAAATCTATAAACTAAAAATGTAAAAAACTTATTGTATCGGTGTATTTCGAACCCTTAACACCTTATCCACGAATAATATCAATGTGGGACCTTTTAAAACTGAAACACATTTTTAAATAAAGAAATATTTCTTACTTTCCAAAAGTACCCCTCCTCTCCTCTTATAAAAGGCCCCCACCTATACCTCATTTCACACACTCCTCAAGCCTTTGGCTCGGCCAACCCCTGCCCATTTACTCTCTACACATACCTATCCTCATCCTAGAGGATTACCTTTGGGCATTATCCTTTCAAAGGAAGCCTTTATGCTCAAATCAAAAGGAGTTACACTTTTAAAGGTAATTCATTCTCTCATTTTCATTTGTTTTATTTTGCTTCTCCAACCCCCTAAACTCTTTTTATTTACTTCTTTTGTAACAACACCAGTATCTTCAATATACTAGTATGTTGTTATAAGATTTATTCGAGCTACACTCTCACAAAACTACATCAAATGGTTAATGAACATACGGTTTCCGTGGATGGCGAAATTCTGCCTCCCGAAACGATGATTGTTCAATACTCATTTAACACCATCAAAGTTGGCCATTATGATGTAAATATTTTTATATATGATATATAATATGTTTATTTTATACTTATACTTCTGTATTTTTCATTTTTCACTTACCTTTATTCCTTCCATTATGGGTATACGTGATATCTTCATTTTAGGAAGTGCGGACTACCGCCCCCTCAAAGTGATGTGATACGTTAATGCCATACGTGGGACGTATAAGGGATGGATTTAATGTTATAATATATTATGTTATACTGGAATTATTATATACCTCTATATCATTATTATTTCATTCCATTAAAGTATGAGAAAGAAATGAATGTAGCGTTCATGCGTACGTACGGCTTACTGTCTCCATGAACGGTGCATTTCATTTCTTATCCCCAAATGTAATGTACTATTATAAGTACATGTATATAATGGATATATATGATGAATGATACATCTAAATGATGAATATAATTCTGTAATTAAAATATACATACCTCTCATTTAGTTTTAATTCCAATAATATGACAATGAAATGAAAGTAGTGTTCATGCGTACGTACGGCTTACCGTCTCCATGAACGGTGCATTTCATTTCTTACCTCTAAATGATTATGTAATATAATAAATAAATTTATATGCTGGATATATATGATATATATTATATCAAAATCAGGAATGTAATTCTAGATATAAGGAACCTTTGACCACACGAACAACATGTAATTGTAAGAAGTCCACTTTCGACTTAAGAACCAAATATCGACAAAACTAACGTTATTAACTTAAATGGTTACATAATGTTTATAACATGGAAATAAGTGATATAAAAGTAAGAATTAACTTGAAAAAGGTTCTTAAGCAAATAGAAATTAACTCATGTTTATTATTCAGGAGATTAAAGAACGATCGTGTCAAGTCGGACCCGAGGTAAGGGATCCTACTCCTCTCTTTCTTTTTAAGTACACTCTTTTATGTCATTCCTTCTAAGTTCATATTTCTTGTTATTGGGATGTTTTTTTATATCACTCTTACTGTAATTTTTATGTCCATATGATGATAGAACCTACTCTCTCTCATCAATCCATTTTGAAAGTTTTGGGTGGCGTCGTGAGGCTGCCGAACGTTCGTAAGAGATCTAACATCTCTCTTTCTTTTTAAGTACTCTCTTTCATGTCACTTCTTTTAAGCTCCTCTTTGTAATGTTGGGGGATGTTCTTTTATATTCCTCTTTCTGTACATTTTATTGTAATGTGATGAGATACCCTATTTGATCTCATCAATCCATGTTCGGAAGTTTTATGTGGCGCCGTTAGGCTGCCGAGTTTTTGTAAGGGATTTTTCATCTCACTTTTGTTCCCGTGAGATTTATGCTACATTTGCCACAAATTCCATTGATTGGTGTATTTACTGACCATTATTCTACTCTTTGTGTAATATACTTTCATTTATGAGTATTTACATCAATGTTCTATTGTCCTTTCATGGGGTGTATGTTTTGAAAGATACCCAAGTCGGTAAGGGAACCTTTCACCATCCTCTTTTTTTATAAGACTTCTTTTGTTGGGTATTTTAATTTACATATTTTTATGTTGGGATATGTTCTCATATATACTTATTTATGTAAATTTTATGTCTAAGTGATGAGATACACTTTTTATCTCTCATCAACTCATTTTGATGTGATGTCGTTAGGCTGTCAAGGGAACTTTTTAACCCAATTTCGATTTCTTTGGGTTCAACATTTAGTCATTGAATATGTCATCCATTGAATATGTGTGAATGAACTATTATTGTTTTACACTTAATATCCACTTATATTGGGTGTAATTATATTTGTCACAAATATTTTTGAGATTGATTTTTCCTTAATTTAAGGATACCTTCTTTATAAGGGATTTCATCACATTTGACATTTCTATTGAGACTTCATTGTTATTATGCACCAATCCACTCTTATATGGTGTATATACTGTCCTTTGGAATATTATATCATGAATCCATTTATTCTCATGATATTATAAAGTTCTGATTAAATGTTATTCCTCAATTATTGTATTCAAGAGTCTCTAAATTTGGTAAAAACCCCTTAACCAAAATATCGCTTTAAATGTTTTAATGATTTGTTCTTATTAATATCCATGTTTTCAAAATGGTTTTAAGGATTTATTTATATGGATATTAATGGTTTAAAATTTTAAGCTTCAAGGTGGTATGGGACTTCGTCTCAATCTCCTTTCATTGAGGCAAATTTTATTTTATACACATCTTTCTTTTATACGGTGTATAAACCGCTTTGACTTTTACATTTATTCAAAAGGAATCTTTTTTATACGAAGCGTTTAATAAACGAAAAAAGGGAATGTTTTTGTCGTACGTATGCGGCGACAACGACTTCTCCTCCGTCGTGACCGTTATTTGAGTTTCGGCTTCCTCTACAATCCATACCTTCTTTTTAAAAGAAAAATAAATACCATGTTTTACTTTTCTTTTATTTTGGTATTGAAAATGGTTTTCACAATGTTTTTTGTGTTGTATTGATATCTTCTGATTGAAATGTGGAATTTTTAGGTTTCTTTTATGCATGTTTTATGTGATACGATTATGTTATGGTTCTTGGGCATTATTATGAAGACGGGTGGTTCCGTGATAAACTAAGGGCGGGTGAGCCCGATATAGCTCTCCAATGCATTGGGTAACGCGAAGGAGTGAAACGTTAAGGTTTCTCCGAAGAGATTTAGGGAATATACTGTGATGGGTATTCCAAATGTAACCAAGAGGGTTACTCCCTACGTAAGAATGTTATTAATTCCTCAAGTTACCTTTATGTCATATGATTTCTATGATTTTATGAGGTATGTTAAAGTACCTATGTTTTATGGGTAAAGTATGATTTCATTCTTATGTATACATGTACTCATGATTCCTTTCCATATTTTTATATCCCTTACTGAGCTTTTTATGCTCATCCCAGGTTTTTGAAATGTTTTTCACAGGTCAAGGGAAGGGTACATGATGTGATGACAGTGTCAAGGATGTGTCCAGAAAGAATCCATGTTTTATTTTAAATATGTTTCCATTGATGGGAAGAATGAATATTGTCTTTCTTGTAACCACTTTGTCTAAATATGGAATGTAATGAAAGTTTCATGATCTAATTCTCTAAAACTCTAAACCTGAAAAGATCCTCAATGTGTAATCTTTTAATAACTCAAGATTAAGTAAGGTTTAAGGCTGGGGCCTTATAGTTGGTATCAAAGGCCGGTATAGATAACTTTAGAGGTTAGGGTATTTTTTAAGCATAAGTGACATTACCATAATGGTTAGGATTTCAGAAAGAGTCCTAGTTTTAGATAACGTGAATAAGTAAGTATATCTTAGTGTTTACCTTCCTCGTTAGTACATGATGGTTTTGTTGATATACTCACACTGACCTTTTTGGTTTTAGTAAATGGCTGGATCTAGCAGGCACCAAAGTGACAATGGGTTTGAAGGAAACTGTGGTGGTTCTCTGATTAAGATACTGGATGAGATGGGGGATTCAATGAGGAATCTCATGGTTTTTCTAAACCAACTATCAAGGAGTCATGATCAACCACTTGAACCTTGGTGAGTTCTCTAATGCATCATGTACGAGATGGAAAACTCGATGTGGAAATTTAGGTAATAATTATTAAGGTAACCATTAGGGTTTATATAATCCTTACTTTTGAGGTAATTATGGGTTATTATATGATATGATGGAAAATGAAGGGCATGAGATAAACTTGAGGTTAAAATATGTTATGATTATTCTTGAAGATTTTATCTCATTTTGGGGAATGTTTTAAGAATTATATAGTTTTGAAAAAAGGACAACACGCAGACCGTGTGACATCCCGTCGCGTCGGACAAAGCTGCGGGAATCGAACCCACAACCAAAGTGCGACTGGTATTTATCGCCTACCACCGGACTACGTGAAGTCCCTGGTTAGTTTGACTTATTCTTTCTAGTTATATGATTTTATGAATTAAGAGTAAGTTGATTTTGGGTTATTTATGAAAATTATTAACCTATCATGGAGGATATGTGATTAGGTTGATTACTTTTCAATACGAGACTTTAGGGGCAACTGATGTTGTTTGGAGATAAATGTTACGATTTAACTTGGATGAATATGTGACTGAATCCTTCAAATATTTGGGTTTAAATCTTATATTGGTTTAATTTGAAGAATTTTATGGACAAATTGTTTATCGGATGATCCTTGTTGAACTTTGGGGTTTTTTTGACAAATTTTGGAGATTAAGCATGGATTTTCTTCTAATGGGTTATCCTTTTTCTAGATTATCTGACCTTGTACTAACCTTTTTGGTTTTTGTTTTGGTTAAAGCCTAAATACATGGGATGTATATAGTTCTCTTTTCTGGATTAGGTGATTCTCTAGAAGTTGATTATAGTACTTTTAATGTGAACAAGTCTTCATAAATACTCACCTTTTCGAGAAAATATGAGTTTGTGTAAGGAATCTAATAAAAGTTGAGAGTCCACATGATAAGTGATTATGTTTCCTTATGAATAAATTCCTCAATAAATAGTAACTTAAAACAAAAATGTTGTATATTAACTTTTCCTACTGGGGAATCGAATACCGTTTAACCCATCACAAGTTTGTGATTTTCTTATTGTTAACTTTCTCCTAAACATGTTTTCTATCACTCTCCATCAGAACATGACCCTATGTTTTCTCCTCCATGTCCATGTTTTCATACTTGGAATCCTAGTATGGGTTAACTCGAGTGACCTTTGTACTTATCTTTCTTTATTTTAAGGTGATTGTTTTACCGACTCTTCTCCGATGTGGGCCTTTCAAGGATGTTTCCAGGATCAATTTTAAAAATTGCGAGGACGCAATTCCCAAAAGGGGGGAAGGATGTAACACCACAGGTAAATAAAGAATATGACATTTTCATATTTATCCATATTTGTGAATAAAATATTAATATGACTTTAAAGGGGACGCTATGCTCGATGGCGTACCCAACACGCAACAACGAGTTTCTTGGGGAATCTTATGTTGCACTCTAATAATAAAATAATATTATTTCAAATGGTAGTTAACATGTTGCCATTTTATTGGCGGGAATGGATAGAAATAACTAAAATATGATTATATATGTTTTTTAATGTTTTTACATTTATCCAATAAAAGCTAAAGGCTTAAAATACGGAAAGAATTAAATTTTAGGTGTATATGCCCTAGTTTTCACTAAAGGTTCACTTATCGCCTTTTAATGGAGAACTGTCATTAAATATAGTTTTGATCACTCTTATACATTCTTTTGGACCAAATAAAAATCTTATTATGAATCGGGACATCAAATTTTACTTTGTGTAATTTTTTGGTATTTTTCCGATAAAGTTCATGTTTTAATGAATAGTGTAGAATGTTGTGTTTTAATTTAAAACCTCTTTTTAATCTAATTTATTTATATGATTAGATAATATTTTGAATTGGTTTTAAAGTGAAATTAGAAAATATTTTTACCATTAAATCCAATAGTGGTCATTGGAATTAATTTCACTTTGAAATCAGACTTAAACTAGTGTCAATCTTTTGATACTTATTGTTTTATAAAAACACGATATTTGCTCTGACAGCGGGAATTAATTATTAAATTAATTAATGTGACTAATATGTTTTGAATTTTTTAAAACGGACTTCATTTTTGAATTCGGAATATCAAATATAGCTTAGAGTGAATTTTTGAGATTTTTCTGAAAAACTTCAATTTTTGATGAATAGTGAAACCACTAAGTGGTACTTATAAAAGCTGATTTTTTGTTTAAATGAAATTTTACCACTTATGTGTTTTTAATTTCAAAAATACGACATACATGGTTTTCATTAAGAAGTAAAATGTGGTTCAATGGGATAAAAATAATTTTTTGGTGAATAGTAACTTATTAAGTTTTTAATCGCGATTAGTGGTAATTAGTGTAGTTTAAGGTAAAAATAATGCTTTAGTAAACAGAAATGAACTTGAAACATGTCCTAAACTCATTGGAGGTGTAATGGCCGACCAAGACAAGCCATGGGTCAACTTGGGGACCCCATGGATCCACTTTGGTTGGGAAATGACATAAATAACTTTTTATTTAATGTAAAAGTAAAAATGACACAAACATGATATGTTTTACTAAAACAATTTTTAAGTGGGGATATACAAGTCATCGTTTTGATTATAAATATTAATTGGAAAGCTAACAAGATTTCCTACATCATAGTATTTTTTTTATAATTTTTAGACAATAAATAAATTAAATTATTTATGACATAATAATGATGCAGCGATGACTTCATTATTTGACGATTTAAATAAAATGGAAAGATAATGTAAAATCTATGAACTACACATGTACAAAACTTATTAGATGGGTGTATTTAGAACCCTTAACACCTTATCCACAAATAATATCAATGTGGGACCTTTTAAAACCGAAACACATTTTCATATAAAGTAATATTTCTTACTTTCCAAAAGTACCCCTCCTCTCCTCTTATAAAAGGCCCCCACCTCTACCTCATTTCACACACTCCTCAAGCCTTTGGCTCGGCCAACCCCTGCCCATTTACTCTCTCCACATCCCTCTCCTCATCCTGGAGGATTCCCTTTGGGCATAATCCTTTCAAAGGAAGCCTTTATGCTCAAATCAAAATGAGTTACACTTTTAAAGGTAATTCATTCTCTCATGTTCATTTGTTTTATTTTGCTTCTCCAAACCCCTAAAATCTTTTTATTTACTTCTTTTGTAAAAACACCAGTATCTTCAATATACTAGTATGTTGTTATAAGATTTATTCTAGCTACACTCTCACACAACTACATCAAATGGTTAAAGAACATACGGTTTCCGTGGATGGCGAAATTCTACCTCCCGAAACGATGATTGTTCAATACTCATTTAACACCTTAAAAGGTGGCCATTATGATGTCACTATTTTTATATATGATATATAATATGTTTATGTTTTACTTATACTTCTGTATTTTTCATTTGTTCCTTACCTTTATGGCTTCCATTATGGGTATACACGATATCTTCATTTTAGGAAGTGCGGACTACCGCCCCCTCAAAGTGATGTGATACGTTAATGCCATACGTGGGACGTATAAGGGATGGATTTAATGTTATTATATATGATGTTATACTGGAATTATTATATACCTCTATATCATTATTATTTCTTTCCATTAAAGTATGAGATAGAAATGAAAGTAGCGTTCATGCGTACGTACGGCTTACCGTCTCCATGAACGGTTCATTTCATTTCTTATCCCCAAATGTAATGTACTATTATAAGTACATGTATATAATGGATATATATGATGAATGATACATATAAATGATGAATATAATTCTGTAATTAAAATATAAATACCTCTCATTTAGTTTTAATTCCAATAATATGACAAAGAAATGAAAGTAGCGTTCATGCGTACGTACGGCTTACCGTCTCCATGAACGGTGCATTTCATTTCTTACCTCTAAATGATTATGTAATATTATAAATACATGTATATTCTGGATATATATGATATATATTATATCAAAATCAGGAATTTCATTCTAGATATAAAGAACCTTTGACCACACGAACAACATGTAATTGTAAGAAGTCCACTTTCGACTTAAAAACCAAATATCGACAAAACAAACGTTATTAACTTAAATGGTTACATAATGTTTATAACATGGAAATAAGTGAAATAAAAGGAATAATTAACTTGAAAAAGGTTATTAAGAAAATATAAATTAACCCATGTTTATTATTCAGGAGATTAAAGAACGATCGAGTCAAGTCGGACCCGAGGTAAGGGATCCTACTCCTCTCTTTCTTTTTAAGTACACTCTTTTATGTCATTCCTTCTAAGTTCATATTTCTTGTTATTGGGATGTTTTTTTATATCACTATTACTGTAATTTTTATGTTAATATGATGAGAGAACCTATTCTCTCTCATCAATCCATTTTGAAAGTTTTGAGTGGCACCGTGAGGCTGCCGAACTTTCGTAAGAGATCTAACATCTCTCTTTCTTTTTATGTACTCTCTTTCATGTCACTTCTTTTAAGCTCTTCTTTGTAATGATGGGGGATGTTCTTTTATATTCCTCTTTATGTACATTTTATTTTAATGTGATGAGATACCCTATTTGATATTATCAATCCATGTTCGGAAGTTTTATGTGGCACCGTTAGGCTGTCGAGTTTTTGTAAGGGATTTTTCATCTCACTTTTGTTCCCGTGAGATTTATGCTACATTTGCCAAAAATTCCATTGATTGGTGTATTTACTGCCCATTATTCTACTCTTTGTGTAATATACTTTCGTTTATGAGTATTTACATCAATGTTCTATTGTCCTTCTTTCATGGGGTGTATGTTTTGAAAGATACCCAAGTCGGTAAGGGAACCTTTCACCATCCTCTTTTTTTAAAAGACTTATTTTGTTGGGTATTTTAATTTACATATTGTTATGTTGGGATATGTTCTCATGAATCCTTATTTATGTAAATTTTATGTCTAAGTGATGAGATACACTTTTTATCTCTCATCAACTCATTTTGATGTGATGCCATTAGGCTGTCAAGGGAACTTTTTAACCCAATTTCGATTTCTTTGGGTTCAACATTTAGTCATTGAATATGTCATCCATTGAATATGTGTGAATGACCTATTATTGTTTTACACTTAATATCTACTTATATTGGGTGTAATTATATTTGTCACACATATTTTTGAGATTGATTTGTCCTTAATTTAAGGATACCTTCTTTATAAGGGATTTCATCACATTTGACATTTCTATTGAGACTTCATTGTTGTTATGCACCAATCCACTCTTATATGGTGTATATACTATCCTTTGGAATATTATATCATGAATCCATTTATTTTCGTGATATTATAAAGTTCTGATTAAATGTTATTCCTCAATTATTGTATTCAAGAGTCTCTAAATTTGGTAAAAACCCTTTAACCAAAATATCTCTTTAAATGTTTTAATGATTTGTTCTTATTAATATCCATTTTTTCAAAATGGTTTTAAGGATTTATTTATATGGATATTAATGGTTTAAAATTTTAAGCTTCAAGGTGGTATGGGACTTCCTCTCAATCTCCTTTCATTGAGGCATATTTTATTTTATACACAACTTTCTTTTATACGGTGTATAAACTGCTTTGACTTTTACATTTATTCAAAAGGAATCTTTTTTATACGAAGCATTTACTAAACGACAAAAGGGAATGTTTTTGTCGTACGTATGTGGCGACAACGACTTCTCCGCCATCGTGACCGTTATTTGAGTTTCGGCTTCCTCTACAATCCATACCTTCTTTTTCAAAGAAAAATAAATACCATGTTTTACTTTTCTTTTATTTTGGTATTGAAAATGGTTTTCACAATGTTTTTTGTGTTGTATTGATATCTTGGGATTGAAATGTGGAAATGTTATGTTTCCTTTATGCATGTTTTATGTGATACAATTATGTTATGGTTCATGGGCATTTTTATGAAGATGGGTGGTTCCGTGATAAACTAAGGGCGGGTGAGCCCGATATAGCTCTCCAATGCATTGGGTAACGCGAAGGAGTGAAACGTTAAGGTTTCTCCGAAGAGATTTAGGGAATATACTGTGATGGGTATTCCAAATGTAACCAAGAGGGTTACTCCCTACGTAAGAATGTTATGAATGCCTCAAGTTACCATTATGTCATATGATTTCTATGATTTTATGAGGTATGTTAATGTGCCTATGTTTTATGGGTAAAGTATGATTTCATTCTTATGTATACATGTACTCATGATTCCTTTCCATATTTTTATATCCCTTACTGAGCTTTTTATGCTCATCCCAAGTTTTTGAAATGTTTTTCACAGGTCAAGGGACGGGTACATGATGTGATGACAGTGTCAAGGATGTGTCAAGAAAGAATCCATGTTTTATTTTAAATATGTTTCCATTGATGGGAAGAATGAATACTGTCTTTCATGTAACCACTTTGTCTAAATATGGAATGTAATGCATGTTTCATGATCTAATTCTCTAAAACTCTAAACCTGAAAAGATCCTCAATGTTTAATCTTGTAATAACTCAAGATTAAGTAAGGTTTAAGGCTGGGGCCTTATATTGTGCACCGGTGTCGAAAATGTGAGCTTACACTATGAGGTGAGAGTTTCAGCGGGGATCTCCTAGTAGTGGCGGCGAGGCCATATGACATCATCTCGGGTATGGACTAGTTATCTACAGTCCATTCCTAGATCTACTTTATTAGGCGCAATGTGTGGTGTGTCCACACATATAGGACGAGGTTTAGCTTCAACGGCGAGAAGGAAGCCTTTGCAGCACATGAAAGACTTATTCAGAGGAGGGTGTAGCCGATCACTCATCAGTTGGCCTGCCATACCCTTAGAGTAGATGATGTGGTGAGTCTGAGCTATCTTGTAGTGGTGGACCAGTACACATATGTTTTCCTTGATGATGTTCTAGGACTAACTCCTAGAAGATAAGTGGACATCTATATGGTGTTGTACCCTAGGATGATGTTGATATCTACACAAGAATATCGAATGGCTCCCATAGAGCTTCGCGAGCTGCAGGTACAGCTAGTGGACTTGCAAGAGAAAGAATTCTTCCAACCTAGTGTTTCTCACTAGGAAACCCTGATTTTGTTCTCCAAGAAGGAAGATGTGATCTTGAGGCTCTGTTTAGACTATCGTCGCCTAAACCAGGTGACTGTGAATAACAATTACCCACTCTTGAGGATTTCTGATCTCTTTGATCAGTTTAGTGGAGCACATTTGGTCTCAATGATAGATCTCAAATCAGGCTATCTCCGGCTCAGAGTTCGAGATGTGGATGTGCAGAAGGCAGCCTTCAAAAATTGGTATGGCCACTACGAGTTATTGGTTATTCATTTTGGTGTATACAATTCCCTAGAATTGTTTAAGAGACTCATAAAGAGGATCATACAAGTATTCCTCAATCTCTTTGTCATAGTCTTCATCGATGACATTTTGATCTACTCGACTATTAAGGAGGATCATGCCCACCTTTTACAAGTAGATCTAGACACACTCCGAGAGAACCATCTTTTTGGTAATCACTCGAAGGGCCGGTTTTGGATTCGAGTGGATCACTTTTTAGAAAATGTCATTTCATATGCTGGAGTTGCTGTTGATCCAGTGAAGATTGAGGCGATACTTATTTGGGAGCCACCTAGGAGTCTGACAGAGGTATGAAGTTTCCTGGTTTTGGCAGGTTACTACTGGAGGTTCGTTCAAGACTTCTCTAGAGTTGCAGCACCACGATCAGCCTTGAAAAAAATGGGAAACCCTTATTGTGGTCGGAGATATGCCATCAAAGCTTTCACGAGCTGAGGCAGAGGCTAACTAGTGCCCCCATATTGAGGCTTCTAGAGGAAGGAGTAGGGTAGGTTGTCTAATACGAGGCACTAAGGACTGGACTCGAGTGTGTCCTGATGTAGGAGTGAGCAGTGATCATGTATGGTTCTAAGAAGCTGAGAAATCACGAGCATAACTATGCTACCCATGACCTGGAGTTAGCAGCAGTGGTCTTCGCTTTAGTGATGTGGCACACTATCTGATGGGAGAACATTATACCATGTACTCTGATCACAAGAGTCTCAGGTATATAATCTATTAGAAGGACCTGATCCTGAGACATCATTGATGGATTGAGTTCCTCCAGGACTATGAATTTGAAATTTTATATACTCCCCTAAAGGATAACATTGTAGAAGATTCACACAGCAAGAGATTTGGTATATGACTCCTAGGTGAGGCGACAGAGAAGCTGTCCCATTTTCATATATCCTTTGTGGATAGAGATCGAGCATACTTTCTACAGTCTCATACAGTCACTCCCTCACATTTTTAGCTAATCATGGAGGCACAATGTGAGGTTGTTGACTGCGAGACAAGAGGTGCTCAAATATCCACAGGGCTGGCACCTGATAGAATTTCTTGAATGTTGAGAGAACGTCATCCTCTTTACATGATGTACTATGGTACCAGTGTCACTTTAGGATGATGTGTTGAGGGAATTACAAACCTCCCCTTTAGCGGTACACCCAAGAGTGGAGATGATGTACTCGGACCTTTGATGACAGCACTAGTTTCCAAGTATAAAGAAGATAGTAGCAGAGTTTGCCTCTCGATGCGTCACATGTTAGCATGTAAAGGTAGAGCACCCGGTGCCAGTAGGCTTGGTTCAACCATTAGAGGTCCCATATTGGATGTGGGATGATATATCCAAGAAAATCGTGATAAGACTTGTACATACGTCCAGGGGTCATGACTCGATTTGAGTGATCGTTGACCGACTCACCATGTCAGACCACTTTTTACCTATCAGAGAGAAGGGTTCAGTAGAGTGTATGGGATGCCTCTATGTGCAGGAGATTGTGCGGCTACATGGAGTACCTTCTTCTATTGTCTCTGATAGTGATTCATGGTTTACATCCTGACTATGGAAGGGGTTGCAGTAGGATTTCGGAATGTAGCATCGTCTGAACATCGCCTTCCATCATCAGACGGATGGCCAGAATGAGAGGACCATTCACCCTTTCAAGGAAATGCTCCGTGAACGCGGTCTCAACATTGATTGAATCTAGGAGGACCACTTACCATTGGTGGAGTTTGTATACAGTAACAACTATCACTACACTATTGGTATGGAACCATTCGAAGTGTTGTATGAGAGACCATTAAGATCACATTTGTGCTGGAATGACCTAGGGTAATCAGCACTCATGGGACCAGATATGGTATGGGCTACCACAATGAAGTTGCAGATCATCTAGGAGCGGATGAACACTCCACAGTGTAGGAATAGGTCATATGCCGACAATAGACGGAGACTTCGGGAGATTGAGGAATGCGACCACATCTTTCTACGGGTCCCACATCGACGGGGTCAACGTAGATTTGGATTAGGTGGAAAGTTATCTTTGAGATTCATCGGACCTTTCCAGGTCCTCTGTAGAGTAGGCAAGGTGGTTTACTGCTTTGCTCTTCCACCTCAGTTGCACCGGGTTCATAACGCCTTCCATGTATCTCAGCTGAGGAGATACGTGCACGACCCTTCTCAGATCATTAACCATGTAGAGCTGGAAATTGATGATGGGGTGACATTCACATTGGTTCCATTGGAGATTGCGAATTGACAAGAGTTGGTCCTACGTGGATGGTCGATACCTCTGGTGCACGATCACTGGCTGCACGGGAACCTCTAGGAGAGCACATGGGAGCGGGAGGCTCAGATTCATACTCAGTACTCCCACTTGTTCCCTTAGTTCGAGTTGTAGCTTATCGAGACGTAATGCATTGGTGTCGGGAGAATGTAAAGTCCCATGAATTCAATGGAATTTTATTTAAAAAACATCGGAAATTTACTAGACCGCAAAAACTGACGGTGCGTTATTCCGATCCCCTGTGTGCTCGGAATCAATTTCTAATGTTTTGTTTGGGTACGATCAGTAAACATACAAGAGGGTTTTTATAACTATTGAACTGGTGCTCAAAATTGAAATCTAAGGTCATCTTTAAACTTGCAGCACTGGTATTCACTTATGGATACTTTCACATTGATGATAGTGGGTTGATAATAAAAGTTAGATGTTGGGTTTTTGTGGAAAATAATAAATAAAGTGAGCTTCACTTTATTTTTATTTGATCCATCATGTGGGTGTTTATTGGTTAAAACCTACTCATAAATGATGGAGGTGGTACCACCACACCATGACCTCCAATTAGAGGTTATGGTGGAGGGTCCGACCTAAACATAACCTTTGGTGAGAAGTTACGACATGGGGACTACATGGGACTAAACCCCCTATTAATGAGGGGAGAGGAAAAACACTCAACTCTCCCTCATTATTGAGGGAGTGCCTCATGACTCCTCTAATATTAATTTTGCCAATGCTCCACCCTTATTATGCCAACCTAAAAAATTAATTTCCCTTATTTGAATATTGTGTTAAAAATTTAATTGGTGAAATCATTTAACTTTTGTCTTGGCATTTTCAATTTGGTGGAAGATTTGGGAAGAGGAGTGCTTGGGATAAAGGTTCCAACGAAGAAGGAAGAACACAGACAATGATCTTATTTGAACTGCTTCCCCGGAAACCTATCAATGTGGGACGTCACAAACTGACCTACCCTATGCCACATAATGAATGAGCCAACACAGTTCAGTATTGCAAGTGTACTGCAGATGCAACGAATGAGGATCACATTCATCTTCATCCCGCAAATTCTTCAGTGATCAACAGAAAAAGGTAGGGGTTTATTTTTTATTTAATTATGACAAGTTCCCATGTTCTTCCTTTCTCTAAAAATGTATAATGAGGTTTTTTGTTCATTATACTTATGAGCCACTTGTTATAACCGTAACTGCATAGGGTGAGGGTCAAACTAAAATGGTCTGACCCCCTTCATCGATCTTTTTGAGGATAATATATGTCATGACAACGAATCAAAGAGGCGATTTGACATTGAAGGCAACGACCGAGCTACTCGATGCCTCCATGAACTACACCGCCCTCGCGGCACTCCGACCGCATCAGCTCCGTCACCCGGGCCGAACAGCGCCGCCCACCGGACCAAGCCGCATAGGCTCCCGTCTGCCGCCGACCTTCTCTACTCCCCGACCGAAACCCTGCTAGCCCACACCGGCTCAAACCACACTGAGTCGGCCTGCCCAACTGTCGCCCCAGTCATGCCCCCGGCTTTCCCTGCCACCCGCTGGACCGCTTGGCGCCATGCCCTGCCGCCAACCAGCCTGGTCGTGCCCTTCCACGCCTACCTCCGGCCTTCCGGGTCACCTGGGGCCCTGCCTGGCCACCCAACGGCCCACCTGGCGCCCTGCCTAGCTGCCCACCGGCCCGCCTGGTGCCCTGTTCGGCTGCCTGCCGGCCGGTCCGTGCCCCGCAGGCCTGCCCTGTAGGCTCCCATGCGTCCGGCCGAACCTCGCGCCCCACGCACACCATGCCGCCTGAGCCATGCCTCTCGCGGCACTGGATGAACCTTAATTGGACATCCGGAATGAGACGCTGATCCGCACCCTCATAGCACTCCGGTCGAACCGGCCCTGAGCCCAGGCCGAACCACCCCCACGGCCTGCTAGGTCGGGCCCAATGGGTTAGGCCGAACCTAATAGACCGGCCCACCCAATGGGCCTGGCTGATCCTAATAGGTTGTCCCGCCCAATGGGCCAGGCCAGATCCAACATGTTAGCTGGGTCGACCTAGATCGGGTCCGCCCAGATTGGGCCGGACATGACCCAGGCCCACTCCCGACCCCTTTACATTCTTTTGGCCACATCGTTGGCACTAGATCATTGTTTGACGAACCGATAGTGGAACTAGTATTCTATGAGTGTGAAGAACCATTTGAGTATACCCCACTCGAGTTCGAGGAAATCATGAGATATAGTCAGGTTGGATCGTGCACGAATCCAACCAGGCTCCTGTGACAAAAAGGATAATAACTCACAGATTGGTCATCTAAATGACGAACTGTCTGTTGCGTTGAGACCCCTATGATGAGGAATACCTTTGAGATACTTCTATGTAAGAATTTGTGAATGATGGCGTATCGACCTGCTATTCGCGGAGTGAATCGTCCTGGAGACGAGTGAGCATAGTAGGGAGACCTAGTAGCTGGCTGAGACCTGACCACTGCTGACCGATTGGACTCGGAGTGATTCGACTAGCCCAGTGGGGAGTGCCTTGGTGTAGTGACAGAACTAGAGTGGAGAGCTCCTTGGTGTCGTGACAAACCCACATTACTCGACTGGATGAGTACCTCAGCTGGCTATGAGGGGGAGCGCCACTGTGTGGTGCGGCAGACCCACGGTGGGGATCGCCTCTTTGTGATGCGGAAAACCGATGGTACTCGATAGGAGGAGTACCTCAGTTGTCCAATGTTATTGGGAAGAGCCTCTGTGTGATTCATTAGGCCACTATACTCAATATTGGAGGAGTTCTCTAGTAGCCGAGGTGTTCGACGTTGTGCATGGAAATGTTACTTGATACTACCCCTAGAATAAAAATCATGGTTAAGATGAGTATGTAACATTTGTGTTTTCCTCATGATTGAGATAGATTACTTGATATATTAGTTATATGTATGGGAATATACCTAAGTGGGGTTATCAGTTGATTTCATACTTTGTGGTTTATTATTGTTAGATTTTGAGAGATCTTCAGCGTCTCAGGGTCCCTACTGAGTATCATTATACTCACCTCTACACGGGCTATGCCTGGACTTCATTGTGTTGGTTGCAGACGACGGACAACACTGACTAAGTCTGAGTGTACCAGGATTGGATGGTACCCGGAGGTGGACAACCCTGTATGACAGTATACAGAGAAGAAAGATAGGTTTGGATTGCGTTAGAGGCTATCTATACCTTTCCATCAGGTAAGAATCTCGAAGGACGACCAAACATCTGTTTTACACTTCTTCTGTTTTACTTTGTTTTCAGTTTTACTTGTACTATCCGGTTGGGACTGTATTCTATCCCCTCAATATTAAACTCTCTTTTGAATACAGTTTTACTTTTTGTTTTCTTCCAGCTCTTGTTTTGTTGTGTGTATTTCATGTTTTTAAGGAAAAGCCTTCCTAGATTATGGATTTATGCCTTTGGTGCTAGTCGCCAGCCCCTGGCCTATTGAAGGTGGGTGTGTGGTAGTCATGGCCCTGACCCCGAGGTACGGGTCATGGAAAAAATAGTGTCATGTCTATCAATATGTTTTTAAATATGTTCAAATCCTATATAGATTGAACTTGTTTTAAAATATATTAAATTAATCTCTACAAATAAAATGTAAAACCAATATTTCACCATAAATATTTATTTTTTAAATAGTATCACTATATGAAATTATATATTAACTTCAAAATCACATAGTCCAGTGGTTGGCACTAAACCCTTATTATCATGCAATAATTTTCCAAGCCCTACGACCATTCATGATGAGGCATGTTTTCACTTAGTATGGGTGTTTTCCAATTTCGATATTATATTTATATATGTAATATATTTTTACCAAAAAACATAACGGATATCATTGAAATAACATAAATTATTAAAGACAAATTTTATTATATTTTTCAATACAACTAATTTTTTCTTCCAAAATGTTTAATAATATTACTTCAAAGTAATTACAATGTCTTTTATAATCATATTATCCATAAATATCATCAATAACATTAATCATATAACATTAAAATGTTATGGAAATATTCCTAAAATAACTAATTTACTATAAATTATACCTTCTTAAATTTCTATTGAAACTTTCATAATCATCATTTATTTATACAACAAGAATTTTCAATATATATTCATTATGAATATGATCTTATGATAAACCATATGATGATTCTGACATGATTTTATCCATAAATATTTGGTTAACAAATGATTAATTGTTATATTATTTAAAGGAATCATTAATTATTTAATGATTTTTATTAAAATTATTATTGGTGAAATAACATATGTAACAAAATTATTTATTCCCCAAAAATCAATAATTCACTTATATTAAATTAAAATCTTTCCATACATGTTCTAGTGTTTATCCTTTAAAATTTTGAATTTACATGGATAATGCCCAGGTTCACTACATCTAAGACTACAAACTACAATTAGATCTGATGAATGTTATATATTTTCATAAATTATAATTTTCATTTCTACATATATATTCTTTTCATTATACCACAACCAAAAACACATAAATATTTTACATTCAACTAAGGAAAAATAATTTAAATCAAGCATCCCTTAGGTTTTACCTATTATATTAATTTTCTTCCAAATATTCTAAACTTTTATAATGGGTTGTAACAAAAGTATGAATTATCCATAGAATATACCCAATTATTGTAAATAAATGTGTGTATTATGGAAAATTTCATTTATCATGTAATGATTTGGTCAATACCAATGATCCATATTTGGTGTTATTATAATTGGGTATATATTTTCAAGAACGACAAAACATGTAATATCTATAATTGATAATATTTTTTAGAGTAGCCGCATAATCTATACCATAAAAAATTATTCAAATGTTCTTCGATAATGATATTATAAATTTATTATATTTCAATGAAAATTAATCAATTTATTCCTATATCTAGTTCAAAACGAGCATATTAGAAATCCGCTAATATAAAATATTGAAACCCCAAACCAAATTCTTCGAGATACAGAATCTAATTTATTGATTCAGCATAATATTCAAGGAATCATATACCGATTAGTGAAATATATTATTAATCATTTTATATAGGATGCATACATGATTCGTTCATTATAATGTTGGAAGAAATAACTGTTCAGAAGAACAAATCTCCATCTAGAATATCCTGTAATATCATTCATAGTAAACATCATGGGTTCCTTGGAAATTAAACAACATAATGGTCAGTTGAAATGGTCAGTAATGATTTTGGTAAAACGTAATCTATTTTGGATAAAAAATAATATAAAAAATTAATGATAAATAGTTGATAAAAAACTCTATTATTCAATGAACTATGAAATAATGGAATCCATATGTAATTTAAATATATTAATGTTATGGATAATACTAAACATGGAATCAAAAATATTAAAAACTCGTTCCATTAAATTTATAACATGACTATTATAACCATATATGGAATATTAAATATGGTAATGAATGTAACTGAAAATACATGTAATTTAATAAAAATTATAGAATAAAATGAATCTACAAAATGATTCCTATAGAAAATATCATATATAAAATTAAAAAAATTATTTTAGATGGAAATACATATTTATAAGACATCATGACACCAGAAAAGGAATGACTTATCATCATGATATTTTAAATAAATGTTTAGAACTACTATGTTCTATAAAATATAATTCATCCAACTAATTTTACTCTATAATAGTTATTATCGTCATGATAATACTGATGAATCCACATGATATCTATAATATGGACCCATCCATGTCTCCATGTTTAAACCATTATAAATATATTAAAATAATAAATTTAATTCAAAATTAATATTCCTTATATCCATATATTATTATTGAATAATGAATAATGAATTAAAAATATCTCCCCAGATACATATAAAACATTTATTTGTAAAGACTATATATTGAAATAATATATTTTTAATCAATTAATACTATCCAATAAAAATAATACTGACATTGAAGGTAATCATGATATCCAAAAGAAAGTTAATAATTTAAGATAAAGTATATGAATACAAGAATGAATGATTGATGTGAATTTCTATAGGTTCTTTGTTCAAAATGATCATGAAGCATCCATAAAAGTAATAATGTTT
This sequence comes from Viscum album, assembly GCA_963277665.1. Classification (NCBI taxonomy): domain Eukaryota; kingdom Viridiplantae; phylum Streptophyta; class Magnoliopsida; order Santalales; family Viscaceae; genus Viscum; species Viscum album. The sequence goes on from OY728164.1 coordinate 1,751,531,673, forward strand.
ATATCAATAAAAAAATATACCCATTTGAATAATAATAATGTTTTTTTGATTGATGAATATGAGAACAATTAAATTATCTTCAAAAAGACATGTGAAGAAAATATCAATTTAGTTTGGGAAATCTATTTTCAATGTTAATAATTGTTTAGTTAAAATAATTTCATTTAAAAAATGATCTAAATTGTAAAATTTAATATCCAAAACGTTTGAGTGATCTTGTATGTTGTAAATTATAGACATTCCATACGCAATAAATAAATTAATCCACTTTCTCTTTTAGTAAATTCACGTTGGGAATTGTTTTTAAAATGCTATAAATATTCCAATTTAAAATTTTTCAAAAATAAAAAATGCGTAAAATGTTATTAAATAAATATATTGAAATAAAATAAATTAAATAATTGGAGTAATTTCTAGAAAACAAGGATTTGTAATAAAACATATTTCGGACCGTATTGAGAAATAAAGTAAAATTTTCATAAAAATATTTTATAAAAAATGTAATGTAAATAATTATAGAAATTTTTTTAATAAGTTGAATAGAATAATTAAATTTAAGTGGAAAATTAAATTATATTTTTAGACAATTATAAAATAATAAAAATTAACTATTAAAATGTTTTTGTGGAATAAAACATTACAATTATCATAATTTAGATGTGAGGATTAAAATATTATTAAATTATGTTTGTTAAAGTATAATCCTTCAAAATTAGTATCAATAATACATAAATTATTAAAAAATATTAACAGACCTAATAACATAATTAAAATGATAATTAATAAGTATTAGGTGTCAACAAAAATAGATTGAGTTATGAAATAAGTTTCAAGATTGTAATTGCTATGTCTAAACACATTGGTTGATTTAATTCAAATATTAATGGAATATACATTGAATTATTATTTTTAAAATGAAAATTATTTTCATGGAGGTATTATATAACACATATAAAATAAATTATCCACATAACATTACAAAATTTACCATTGATGGAATATTGGGAAGAATTCCTTTAGAACATAGAAATATTCCTGACAAATCCACATGGATGAAATAATTAAAATAGAATTATAAAATTATAATAATTATGAGTTATTGATGATATTAAATATAAAATGTATACTCAATACATAAAATATATGAGATAGTCACATGACATAAAAATTCTCCTCGATGAAGAGAAATTGACAATGAATTCCATAAATAATTCTTATATTTCCTTGAATTTGATTCAATCAAATTATAATCATTTAAGACCATTTATTAACTTATAAAAAATTAGTATTTTAATATATAACATCATATATGATTCTTTTATAACATTTTACCACCCTTAAATTAATTATCATTCGTTATTTTCATTGTTTTGAGTGTTAATTCCCCTTTTTCATAAAAAGTGTTCTATCATGAATGATTGGGTTATTTCTAATATCATATAGTTATATGAACTACAAAATAATATTTATTAAATAATTATATTATTTTTATATATGTTATACTATTAAAACAAATCATGAACTAAAGTTAGGAAAAAATTTCTATGTTACAATGTTGGATTATTTGGGTAGTACATACATATTAGTAACATTTTATTTTCACGCTGGTAGTTTTTAAGAAGTGGTATTGAAGAGTTTATAATTATAGAATTATCAAAAAATAATATATATTTAACATTTAATTTTTACAAATATACTTACAAATATCCTCTATTTGGTGTAATGATAAAAATAGAGTCTCATCACTTCAGGAAGGTCAGAGTGCACAAAAAAATGAACAATGTTGTCATTTTATTTTATAAGAATAGAACAAGATATATTATATTTTAACAGTGATAAATATTTCATGAATCTCATAATTATTATCATTTATATCACAAATATTAATCTAAATTATACTTATTCCATTACCTCAAAATAATTATTGATAAACGGATCACATATATGAATGAGGTAGTAGTCCATCGTGCACTTGAGTGATGCGATCACACATCATATGTTTTGGAATGTAAAATGGTATATATATATATATTATATAATGAATAATGGGGTATAATTATCATATATATATATATATAATTGCTAAATTTAGTAAATACTTGATAATAACTAATCAGGATATGTTGTATTGAAAAATTTATGAAATCAGTTTGTGAGGTTGTAGTCTAATAGACATCGGAGGGATGATATTATAAAAATAATTATTAATGTGGATATTTTTAGGTTATTTACAATAAAAATAAAAAATTATATGGGTTATAAATAATTTATTATTTTATCATTAGTAAAAATAATTTAGTGAGATGTAGAAAGAAATGAAAATAAAATTCGTGTTGAATAACATTAACTCTAACATAGGTAACCTCCTTTGGATTAATAGAAAATAATTATTAGGATTGAATTTTTACAAAATTAATGATTCTACGATGTGATTAAACATGTTGGGATATATTTTTGGGACTTTTTTGCTACCCCCAAATGGATTGAAGGATTGTTGAAGATATGACAGAGGTGTACTATTAGAAGTTACGTGAGTTGAACATAGATGTAAATTTGGAAATTAAAACTAGATTCCCACATTTTTCATTTAAAAAAGGACCAAAGATATTTTTTTATTTAATTGGTTATTATATTGTCAAAATTTTTAAATAAAATTGATATTATAAAATACTTTAGTTTTTAATACATTTTTTTTCATTTATCCTCATGTAAAATAATTTTTAACATAAACACTATAATTTATTGTTTCTTTTTTCCATTTTTACTTGTCAAATAGAATGTGGATCTAAATACAAAAATTAATTATTGTGATTAAAAATATGAATTTCATTTTTCAATGTCCCATTCCCAAAATTAAAAATTGTTTACTATAAATTTTTCCAACGAACATGACTAGAATGTCAGTACTTAAAGAGAAAATGATAAAAAGATTACAATTTATATTTATCATATTTTATATAAAAAGAATTAAAAACAAAAACTGGATTAATATATATATAAATATAAATAATTTGGCTTTCTATACATGTAGTTAATATCAAAAACATATTACAAATTTGATTACTTTAATTAAAAATTAATTATTTCAATTTTAATTAATTATTTTTGAGTATTCAATAAAAATTGTATCATTTCATAAAAATACAACAAATTCAACCAATGATAATTGTGATATTATGATTTCCCAAATGAATTTTATTTTTTAAAATAAATATTTAAAAATATTATAAATTCATTTAATATTATCTATGTAAGATTAAAGTAAACCATCATTTGGATGAATAAATTTCTTTTGGAAAGATTAATTTTTCTAATAAATAATTATTATTATTTTTCTAATAAATAGTTAACAATACTTTTAATAATTTTATATTTAATATTAATTAAAAAAAATTTTGTTTCTAGTAATTTTATATGACGTTTCACCTTGACATCGGGTTGTGTGTTTCAGATACTATAAATGTTAAAAAAATTAAATAAATATATTTAGTGGGTAGTTTATACTGAGTATTGTGTGTAACATAACATATAGAAAATGAAATTGGATAATTTTATATAGATGTGGTGTTACATTGATGATATTTCATTTTTTTTGTAATTTTTACTTTAGTTTCCATATATGGATTTGCAACATGTGATTTTATAACATTCTATGGATGGAGGATAGAAATGACTTTTATTGGGAGATGAAAATACATAAAAAATGTAGTTTTTCTTTATAAAATAATTTTCCTAGTCCATGATTTTTTTTTGTGATAACACTGGTTTTATTGTTTTTCTCATTTTTATATTACATTTTTAATTATTTTTTTCATTTTCATGGTTGACTAATGGATATGTAGTTCCTGATATTTGTTTTTTTATGTTTTTTCATAATTTATTTCATTAAGTGAAAACCATCATGTAATTTTCTTCTTTTATTACCTTGAAACAATTATAGCCTTTGTAGAGCATGAATGTAATGCAGTACTTATCGGGGGATGGTTCAGGTTTTTGATGGGTGGATGGATCATGTTTATTCACAAAATAGAATATTTTATCTCTACAATATAATCAATTATTATGACTAACCAAATTAATTTATAATCTTAATAAAAACTTATGACCATGAATATCCTTTCTTTTATATTATCATAAAATATTCAAAATATTAGAATCAACAATGTCAAAACATTCACTATATCATTTACATTAAATAATATAATGGTAATTTTCAATGAATTATGGAACCATGTGGCCATATATTAAATACTTGGATAGGATAAGCAAAACACAATTAATTCAATATGCTAAAGGGAAGTGTTAAATAAATTTTTAGTCCATATCCAATTGTTTTTACAAATTTATATAAATTTTACCCATAGTGAGGGGAGATCATTTTTAATGATCACAAATCATATTTAAAAAATGAACCTATTTAAAAATGTTAAAAAACATAAATTTAAATATGGTATTATTTATTTATGATTAAATTTTAGAAAATAGAACAAATTAATTCAAAATAAAAATATACAGATAAATGAAAATAGATTTTTTGTAATAATTAAATTATTGTTTAAAATTATTTCCATAACAAATTTATTTAAAAAAATTTACATGAGAATAATTCAATTTCACATTACATAAAATAAATAAATTTACATTTATAAAATTTCAAAAAAATGGTTCTTTTTAAATTAATGAAATGAAAATTCATTTTTTTATAAAAAAATGTATTAACTATAATTGTTAAAAAATAAAATCTATTAAAAAAGTTCATAAAACTAATTATAATTTATTTTCAATGAATTGAGATTAAATAAAATATATTGTTTAACATAAATTTTATAAATGTCTCATCTATTAAATAATATTTTTTCTGATAAATATAAATAAAATCCTTATTATATAGAAGAATATTTGGCCCGTAAAATATTAGTGTACTAATAAATGAATTCTTATCTACAAAAAATTAATCAAAAGATCTGTATTTAATATTTTATTTCAATATATATCACAATGTTTTTATTCTACATAATAAAAACCATATTAATGTATATGTCATAACAATCACATTTAAATTAAAATACAATGATGTTCATTTATTATTAGTGTTTTATCTCATATATGTTATCAATCAAAATATTTTCTTGTAAAATAAAGGTTTATTACACCCATTGACTTCTATTATAGAGATTTATCAATCCAATATTTTATTTTTGAGAGAATTATATAACATATTAAATATATTTTTTTATCCAAATTCAATTATAAACATTTCTGTTAATACAGTATTACAAGAGAGATATATCCTCGAAAAATCAGAAATTTTACAATTTACATAAAAATTAATTATTCCAAAAGAAACCCAAAATTTTATCTAAATAAATTATTGAAATTATTAATCCAAAAAAATGATTCCATTTTAATTTCTTTTATTATTTTAATTTATTAAAAATATCATAAATTATAATGTGAATGTATTATATGAAAATAATTTTTTTTATATATATTTGTTCCAAAATTTATCTTTTACAAAAAAATAATAACTGTACCATTTCTCAATTATTAAAATATTTTTTATTAAATAATAACATAACTTTGATATACATATTTTCCATTAAAAAATAATATATTTCAATAAAAGATAAATTATATATAAATTAATGAAGTAAGAAAATTTATATTAAATACCATTGTTATCAAAAATCGTATATATTAATAAATTTTTATATAAGGTGAATCATATTAATACCTAATAATTTAGATTCTGTGTTTTAATGGATTAATCTTATCATTCATTCGTTTTAGTATTTTATATCATATAGATATTTATATCAAAATAAAATTTACATAATAAGAGGGAAATATATATCAAAATGTCATTTCATTTAAATTTTCCACAGTAATAAAATTATATCCTCATAATTTAAAAAAACATATGACGGTAGTATTGTCTATTCGGATATCTTATTCACTAGTATAGTTATAATTGATCATTGTTTAATTTATCATATAAAATGATATTTCCCTATATTGACATTTTTATGATCCCTTTCTGAAAATAGATAATCCATTACTACTAGTAATAAAATATGTGATGACGAGATAAATCAATTAGTTGAAATATTTTTCAAATCCTGATGTTTTTATATACCTTTGATATAAAAATTATAACACCATACATTTATCTCATATATCTAAATACAATATAAGTGAATCATAAATGGAAAATGGACAATGATAACTATATATTGAATACCCCCACCTACCACAACCACTCTCATTTAAAAGGCATTTCATTGTTCCAATTCACTAAAAATAGGTTGGTGTGCAATTTTTACATTAACCATTTGAATGGTCCATTGTTTATTATTTAACCCAAATTCCAAACATCTTAAAAATATGTTCATTTAATGATACATAAGAACAAAAATATATTATTATATTCTAATCATCTTTTTCCAAGATTTCATGTGGATTAATCCTATCCTTTTTCAAAACTAAAGGATTTTCCAAATCAATTCTTGAAATTACCATAGTAATTAATCCCACATTTTTTACATTTATGATTATTAATATTATACCCAACATCATCTTACGAACATGTGTTCCAGTGATACTCCATAATTATCTTTATAAATTGGGTTACAAATTCATCTATTCTAAAATGGCATAACCTATTATTCTATAGTTGGATTTTTTTATCAAATATATTTGATTATCCTAATCCCACATCATATGGTTAATCCTTTATACTATCACTTTATTTTTACTAAAAACTCTTTTTTACTTCATTTCTTCTAGTTCCATCTATAAACAGAATTAAATTACAATAAAATGTGTACTGAACATTTTACATCATTGGGGGATTCTGATAATCAATAACAATAAAGTGATTCAAATTTAAAAAATCACATCCATTTATATCATCCAATAATCCATTTATTAAATTAGAATAAATTAGAATAAATTATATAAATAATATTTTATTATATGATTGTTTATATTGGGATATCTTATGCTTTTTAACCTTGTATCTCAAAGTATCTAAAATATGAACCCTCATATATTTTTATAATGATAATATTATTAAAGAATGAATAGCCTTGAAAATATTTATAATGGTGTTTACATTTAATAAAAATTATCTTGAATCAGATTTAATATAAATTCTATTAAAAACCAAATAATTAAATTATTCTTAATCTACGGTTCATATATTCCATAACCACCACTAATTAATACTATCTAAACATGAATATATTTCTAAAAAACAGCATATTCATTATATTTTAAAAAATATAATGATATAAAAAAATAAATACATTTATATATTTGGTTATAACTAATGTTGTGTCAACCTAATTATATTGAATGTGCAATTTAGTTCTATATATTTTTAATATATCTAGATATATTTTTTAAGCTAGGTGTTTAGTCATCATAGAAATATTTTTCACACATATCCTTACAGTAGTCGTTTTAAAAATATTAAAAATATTTTTATCATACCAATTAGTTTCTCTTGAATAATAGAACAACACCTAAGTGGAGTAATGGATTTAATTTTAGATATCATGGTTGATTAGATATTTTTATATTTACTATAGTAATGATATAATGTTTTTCATACTAGTATTATTGTACAGATATGAGTTGGTGAGGAATTATGTGGAGAATTAATTAATTAAATGAATATTTAATAAAAAATATATCCCAACCATCCCCCCTAACCTTTTGTGCCCGAAACACTATTAGGGGAAACCTCTCCTCTCCTCTACTCCCCCACTATATATAACATAAATAATCCAATATTTAAGATATGAAGCACTTTTGATCTCTGTAATTTTCATGTTTGTCATTTTATCAAGGAGGGTAAAATCCATGAATCTTTCTTCACATGATGCTTCATATTTTCACCCTTGAGTTAGTTTGTTTGAGGGTTGGTCCCGATACTCCCTTCTATGCTTTGAATTATAGTTTTAAAACACTATTATTAATTCAAGACATTCCTCCAGGGATGAACTATAAGTATTGGGATAAATATTAGAGAATTAAGTAAATTAAAAGGTAGTTCACAAGTATAATTACTATATAAATGATGTTTAGTTGAGATTGAAACACAATATAGCACATCCTACTTAGGGTAGATGAATTTGGGGTCTACAGATAGTGTTTTAATGTTACACAACGGTACTACCACAAATTGGGTTCCCATAAGAGATGGATTAGGTTAGCCATGTAACCGTACATGTTTACGTAAAATTACATGTCCAAAGTACAGGAACAAAGGGTCCATTACATGTGAAGAAAAAAACCTCCAGGTCAGGAGGTCGTTTATCGTAAACATGGCATGTAGTATCTAATGCACGACATATAAGGGACACAACTGGTCTGGTTGTGGGGAAGAGAAACAAGACTTTTGGTTGGATGAAGGGAAAACATTGGTTTATATCATTAAAAATTTTGTACCACTACATTTGTTGGGAAACCCCATAGAAAGGATACATGGACAGATTTTTACGTGGGATCACACACTTTGTGGACCGTAGTGCATGTCAAGTACTTCAATTTAGATCTTATTGAAATTTGTTTCCCTTTGTAACATTATCAATAGAAGATATATTCAGGAATCTATGTATCATAACCTAATAATTATTCATTTTAGTGTAAGATGGAGGCCTTAGATTCATTCCATAAGTTAAATGGAGGTGTGTTCGAAGTATGACACCCATTTCAGCGGTGCTTCACCAATTTTGTTGACCAGTGTGGTTCATTAATAGAGAAAATTGTGCTTGTACTCCCATTTTTTATACGGGTTCATGTTTCCCATAAAACTCTTATTTCATAGATTTGGGAATTACCACATTTTGGGAATGAATTCTATAACATTGATTAATTTATGTTGGTGTCACCACCCAACTGGGGTCGACCCTGAACCGATCACCCGAGACGGTCCGAGACATGGCCCGATAGGAATTGAGGATCATCCAGGACGGGCGAAAAGCACCAGGGCATCAGTAAAGGTCAAATGGGAATGATTTATCGTTTTGAAAATAAATAAATATGTGGAAAAGGTAGAATAATGAAAATTAAATAAAATACATTGAAAAGAACGAACGATCAACGACAACAAAATCACCTATCCACGACCAAAAATCTTCGCGACTCTAAGAGTAACTCAATAGTCCACAACAAACACTCACCAATGATGAGTAAACCCAAGGCAAACCAACAATAGAAACTAAAAACATGAAAACACTATAAGTGTGAGTATTAAAACTCAGTAGGTGTTCCCAAGAAACTATACCCAATGCACTACAATTTAATAAAGAATTTATCAATTCCTATATTGAAATATATTTTATAAAATATTGGTTTCCACACACACACAATCATTTAAAAAAAATAACAGTCCATTTCCATTTTAAATTTAAAATCAAGATTAATGTTTAAAAGGATCTAGTGCATTACATTTAAACTTTTTTAATGCTAACAATTAAAAATAAGAATTTTAGTTGTTAGTAAAAAATAAAACCACAAAAACCACATCACACGCTAAAGGAAATGGAAAAGGTGGCACACAGGGGCAAGATACTAAACTAGACCTTTCTATCGTTAGTCACATACAAATAAACACTAAAGACAACATGGGTCGAATCTAGGAGCTCGGGGACAATCTAGTACATACTATGCGTGTGACTCATCCTGAACGGATGCCTACTCTCGATGACATCATAATGACCAAATGCTCGGTATTTCCCTACCTGGCCTACCCGTGGGGCCCAATCACCTAGCAGAGTGTAATTCGTACTAAGGGCGACAAGCTAGTGTATAATATAAACTACTGTAGTGAATGCTCTCAGAAAATTCACTCAATATGCCATGTTCAAATGTAAACTAGTAAAATAAACAGGTGTAAGTCAACAATGTAAATCAACCAGTCACTATGCACAAGCATCAACCAATACTCAGACAATCAACGTACACAAAAATATCACCCATGAGTCACATAAATATTGTTTTCCAAATTAATTTCTTTTATTATAGTGTCGAACGTGCCTTCACCAACTTTAATGAACAACTTCAATTTTCAAGAGAACCAAAACACTTGTTCACGCTTCAGAACAAATCATTTATCATTAAAAAAGATATAAACTTTCAACTCCAAAGAATTAGGTACAAAGAGAAAATAGTCATTCTTTCACTATTGTGCGTCTGTTAATTAGGAAAATACTTTAAGTGTCATGTATAAATTCCAAAAAAAAATTACATCGAATAATTATTCAAAAATTAATTATCTTGTCATGACCCGTCCCCCGGGACCCGTATCGTGACGACCCCCAGCCCGGCTTCCAGAGGCCAGGGGCTGGGGACAAGCACAGAAGGCGTATTTTCATAGAACTGGGAAGGCATTGACTTTATAAAACATAAACACATACAAAACCAGAGACCTAGTAGAAGAAAACACTAAGTAAAGAAGTATAACAGGTGTGAAGAAAAAAAGGGTCCGGAAATACAAGCCCAATAGAAAGGTACAACTACAACTAAAAGAAAGCACAACTGAAATGAAAAGCAGTTGGAAGATGGAAGTAGCTCCTGAATCAACCTCTGGGTTCCTACCTGAAGGGTAGGTATAGATGTCCTCATCAACACTCTGCGCCTATTGGTCCGCTCCATGTGTCGTCACGTTGAGTGTCAACCTCTGGGTACCGTCTAGTCTTTATACACTCTTCCTCAGTCAGCACTGTCCGTCGTCTACATCCAACATAACGATGTGCGGGCATAGCCCACGCAGGGATGAGTACAACGATACTCAGTAGGGTCCCCGAGACCCTCATTGTCTCACAAAATATAACAAGGATAAATCACAAAGAAAGATCTCAACAGATTACCTCTACATAGGTATATGCCCATACATATACCTATGTTATCAAGTAACCCGTCTAAATCATGAGGAAAACACAAAGGACGTTGACTCAGCTCATACCAGGATTTTCATTATTGAAACCAATACTACAGGAGAACTTCTCCTCTATCGAGTACAGTGGACTTGATGAGACTCTTAGGCGCTACTCACTAACCTTATATTGCTAATGTACTCCTACGGTTGAGTACCACGAGTCTGCTGCCAAACTGGTCGGTCCTCCACTATGGGTCGACCACCAAACCGGGCACTCCCCCAAATAGTTGTCATAGGTACTCCTCCTACTGAGTACCGTGGGTCTGCTTCCAAACCAGGCGCTCCATCCACCATGGGTCAGCTGCCAAACTAGGAGCTCTGTCCACTTGGCTAGTCGAATCACTCCGAGTGTGTGGTGGCACATTTATGGGTGGGAGGTGGAGAGTTTAAGAGTTAAGGGGGAGTTGTCAAATTAAATACAAGGGGAGAATAATTGCGGGGGGGGGGGGGGGGGGTTCAAAGGAGTTGAGTGGAGGTGATAATTTGGGGCTCATGTGGGCCCCACCACCCTTTGTTTTTTCTCCCATGGTAAGTTAGGTGGGGTGTGGGCCCACCTCCAACTTCCATTTGGAGTAAATAACTTCCACTTAAATATAATTGTTTCACAACAATTATATTTAATTTTTATTGAATCCCCAAATTTTAATTACCACATATGAAAAAAATCAACTGTAGTAAAGGTCCCTATAAGCGAATACCGATGGTGCGAGTTTATCGGTGCCCTCAGATTTTAATTCCGAGAACCTATTCAAAAGACAGAAAAACCCGCATATACGTTTACGAAACATACCCGATAAAAACTTCAGAAATTGATTATTGGAAAATTGGGCCTCAGAATCCGGTGCTATCCGAAACGGCGGACTCGTAAAATCCCGAAGAATATAAGGATAAAATTTTACCTAATATTTTAGGGACTTCACATATCTAATTCAATTTATAATTCATTAAGATTAATGAAATATCATGCAATTAATACATTATTAATTTAATGATGAGTGTAGTGGAGGACCTTCATTGACTCGCAGTCCAACCATAATGACACGACATTCCTCGAGTGGGCACATAAGAACGTGCAAGATGACGACTGTAGTATCATGGAATTACTGGCCAACATGCTGCAACAATTACAAAAACAATAAAAACCTAGAAGAACAGACATAAAATTATCCAAACGAATAAAAACTGCAAAACCCACATCAATAATAGAACATGTGAAATGGGGTGAACCCAAACTGCTCGCCTTCTGCGGCGGCGTTCATCACGCACCCAATTGTGAGCAAGGCGTGAGACTTGTCACAGGAACAGATTTTGAACAAGAGGCGACAGAACTTGTTATCCCACCCCTGGTGGTGGGAGAGGGGCTATGGGCCACTAGAAAATTCATCAACTGGGGGGTCCGCGGCTGAGAAGTTTTCGCGGCTGGTCGGAGGATGTGTGATAGGCGAAAAGAGGTCCCTCAAGGTTGGAGGTATGTGCACACTGGTGGTGTAGTGTCATCCCATGGCAGAGAAAGGTGTTGGCTTGATGGTAAGGGCACGAATAGTGGGTGAACAGTATGCTAGAGGGTGCCCGATAGTGGAGTCATAACCGCTTGTTAGAGGAGAATGCTGATGGTCAGAGTAAAGAGGTGGCATGGGTGTTGTGCAGGGGGTCTCCAAGCTGGTAGCGGAACAAATAGGGTGTGTTCAGGGAGGTTGGCCGAGCAGGGAGTTGCAGTACTGCTGGAAAATGGATATGGGTCAGTGATGGGGGTGCTCCGAGGAGGGCAGGGCATTGGAACATGCTTGATAAGAGGCGGAAGAGTCCCGGGGCTGGACGGGATGCTGGCGCATAGTTTTGATGGAGGTGTGGCTGTTGGTGGTCACTTAAATGAAAGGATAACCAGGGTTGTAGGGGGCTTCCCTACATGGGGAGCGACTGAAGACGGGCTGATGCATGGGGTTCACCCGACGGGGCGTGGCCAAGAGAAGTTCGCAATGCATGTAAGAGAAGATGGGGTCTTGTAGTGGGAGCTGGCGGGTGGTTGAGATGCAGTGCAGGAGGCAACCAGTGAGAGGTGGAGGTGGCTGGTTGGGTGAGTAGCATCGCAGTCAGGCGGGGCTGCGATGCAAGGGGAGTGCGCTGTGCGGGTGAAGGAGAAGGTAGAGGAGGAGATAGGCGTGCACTACAAGGAGCAAAGCGGTGGGGGGGGGGGGGGGGGCGCAAGTGCGTGAACCACAAAAAATAATGAAAATAATTATACAAGAACGAAGAAAGAGGAATGAAAACAATAAAATTAAACCACAATAGAAATAATTATATTATATAATAATCCTAATAATCATAATATTAATAATACTAATAAAATTTATATAGAAATATTATTATTATTAATATTATTATTACTCATAATAATAAAAATAATTATTATAAATTAAATAAAAATATAATATTGTTAAAACAATTCTTTTACTAATTTTATTTCTTTAATAATAATAATAATAACAATAGTAATTAATAAAACTAGTAATAATAATTATCATAATAATAAATTTAACAATTTTAGTTTATTTATATAAAAAGTGTCATTAATAATTTTAATAACAATACTAGAATTAACAATTACCAATACTTTCATTTTATTTTTAAATATAAATTTATTTTAATAACTCAATTGTGCGGTCCGTGCGTCCCTATAGAGACATTGCGTGAACCGAGCATGATATTTTTTCCAATCTAGAAGATGTCGCACCGGTGCCCGGGCTGCCCACAAGGTCTCTGATAACCATGCGGTCCTTAAACACTAGTCTAAAACCCAACATAAATAAAACCCATCAAAAAATTTAAAATAAAATTTAGACATGTCTGGGTGTTAAAATTCTCCCCACCATAATGCTTTTCGCCCCTAGAAATCCATAACAAGATATAGACCCAATGAAGAAATTCCTTATGTGTCATTCATCCCCAAAAATTAAAGCACCACCCAATGATCGATCCAACGGACATCGAAATCCAGAGACATGAAACTTATCCTAAAAACAGAGACAATTTAAACACAACCAAAATAAAACATGAAATGTAACTCTGATACTAACATGGGGAGGCCCGAATGTATTCCCCACCATAGGAAACATCCCAATGCAAATTCAACAAGAGCCCCAATGGGTCTCCCCACCATAATGACCGGTGAGATTTACCAAACATTGAAACATTCTGCACGGACAAAAAACCCTCAAACACAAGGGGGATAAAGGAAATGTCCCTACAGAACAAACATCAAAACTACTGTCAACACAACACTAACATCTTTACACCCTCTAAAGAACACAAACCACACCACACTAAGGATGATAATTAAAATAATGTATTTTTCAATGTTGGGGTTCAAAGGACTACACACCAGCTTCACTCTGGGACCTATGCCTAGAGCACTGATGATTGAAGCATCTACTGCCTTGTAGTCAGGCTTCAAAAATTCTCAAACACGACACATGAACAAGAATTGTACCTAACCCACATCCATTAGAAAAACAATTTTAACGAGGTTCTGACACATCCATTCTTACAACTGATATAAAATAAAAACCACCAAAAGATATAGGTGTAAACTACTACATCCCAGAAACACTAAAAGTAGAAAACCTTAAATAGATCGACACACATCTCCCTACTACTGCAAACGGGCTGAGGTGACCATTGACGAGCCTATTTGGCTCCAGCGCACTTCTTGAAAACACCGTGATAGAATCCCTACACGTGACACCAGCACCCATAGGTGTGGCGGGGTCTTAGAGAATTTGGCTATATTAGCCTCTTGTGCCCCCACTTACTACACTAGTGACAGTTCAAGACATTGTGCAGTGATGTATATGAATGAAGGTATGAAGTCATCTTGATTCCTCTACAAGTACCACCTATATCAGGCCGCTTCCCAATCTTCTTATCGCTTTCTACTGCACTTCTTCCCACGACTGGAGGAGGAATCTCAACATCATGTCCTTTTTCTAACTCACCTTCGGAGAGGAAAGCATGTCTCACCACAATAGGGAATGTGAATATATTGAACTATTTGAACATCGAATCCATGTCAGGATGAAATCCATGCACAAAATACCATTCTTTCACTCACTAGTGCAAAAACACTTTTTCGCGTCGGGTTTTTTTTAATTTTTAACGTCGGTTATAAACCGACGTCTTTATAGGCGACGTTAAAAATACAGTTTTCGCGTCGGTTCATAGAAACCGACGCGAAAAATAATTCGCTTATGAGCTTCGACGTCGGTTTTTTATAAAACCGACGCCGAAGCTACATTTAGACATTATTTTCCGCATCGGTTCATTAAAAAACCGACGCGGAAAATATAGTCGACTAGGTTTTCGGCGTCAGTTTTATATAAAACCGATGCCGAAATATCGGTTTTCCGCGTCGGTTTTTCTAAAAACCGACGCGGAAAACCCTTTCGGCGTCGGTTTTTAAAATAACCGACGCCGTAAATTTTTTTTTTAAATAAAATATATATATTTTCTCCTCCAAACAAATCGGAACCCTGAAAAAAAATAACGAAGTATACAAAAACAATTAAACAGCTTTAACAGAAGTACTTGAGAAAACTCAAAGTAAAGCAAAATTAAAATACACGTACCTACATGGTGCATTTTCTTAATCTAACCATACTCAGTATCAATCATTGTAAGTTTCCTCCCATAGATAGCACCAATCCTGTCAAAACAGTAATGAAACTAAGGAGATGTGCGTGAAAAAATCAATCCAAGATATTAGTGCAATGAATAAACATTAAATGAAAATGTGTAATTTATTTGAATCATTCATTTTTTCACAAAGTAAATTACCAAAATGAAATGTTACGACTCCTGATCAAAATTCCAGGAACACTCAGCCGATGAAACCTCTTCCTCACCTCCCCACTGAAGATGTTGGGGGTGTCTTTTCACCATAGGATCCCCACCACCCCCAACCTCAGGTTTTTATATTTGCTCTGTATAGACGTGCATTACCCATTCACTATTGTTATTTGTTTAAGTTATGGAATAACAGAGAAATAAGTTTGAGTGCAAAAAATAGGATAGAAAATTGAAATCAAATTCAGATTGAAGAGACATAAAGAAACATACCTTAAAAATTGACGCCTTCTATTTTATCATTGTGCAAACCCACTAAGCGCTGTTTCAGGTATTATGTGATATGCTTCTCGGAAATCATTTTTCGATATTTATTTGCATAAAAAATAAAAAGGCCTAGAAGATATTGCTGTGCATTCAAGGGAGACAATTTTTAGTGTTTGTGAACGTTATTTCGCTATACGAATCTCTATGTTCATGATCCAAGTACCACCCTACAGATCTGTCACTGTACAGACAAATGATTTTAAGAAATAACAATGAAAAGAAATATAATAACTAATTCTGAATTAAAATACACGTACCCGAAATATACGACATGCTTATTGTTGGTTATTGTTGAAGGATTCATTTGATTATTAGTAGATTCAATAAAACAGTTTTTGCAGAGGCACTTGAGAAAACTCAGTAAAGCAGAATTAAAATACACGTACCTGAAATATATGACATGCTCATTGTTTGTTATTGTTGAAGCATTCATTTGATTATTAGTAGGTTCAAACACCTAATATATCATAAGAGTTAGTTTTTTAAACACATATATATTATTATTTATAAATATTAGTATACATAGCTCAAATCTTAATCAAACTTAACAAATAGTCCGCAAAAGTAGATTGAATATGAATCATATCAGATTGAGAATATGACTGTGAATCATTGAATACCTACAATAATATTGAATGATATGAAATTAATAAATAGAAGAAAGTGGATGAAAATATATAAAAAAGTTAATACAACTAACATTATGAAAATCAGTAGTTTCCCCAGTTGTGATTATCTCGTACATAAATCGTAGAATATAATAACCACATTCAATGCTTCCATTTTGATGATGACACTGCAGTTATAAAACATTTAACTAATAATGAAACCCAATATATAACAAAAATATAAAAACTAATTACCTGTACTTCCAAATATTTGATTTTAGTTGGTTTCATTTCATTTGTAAAATGTTTCCATGAACTGCATTTTTTTATATAAGAACTAATAAAACTTGTGTAAACAATTAAAATTAAACATAACAAACTTCTAAAAATAAAAAAACAACTTACCTGTTTAATAAGTTGGAAAACGGTTTATGCACTTTTCCTAATAAAGAGCAAAACCAATATAAGGTGCATTCATTTGGGAAAAATACACCTAACATCCAATGCCCCCTATAATACAAAAAGTTCATAATTAATGACATTATAATGATCATGAGTTCAAAATTATGTTGATATTCTTACTTATCAAGAAATGGCAAAAACCATCATTGAATCTCTGTTTGTGATAATCTCTCGGATATATATTGAACTCTTTCATCATTTTTCACATGTTTGACTTCCAAGGAAATGTACTCTGGATCTATAAAGCTATAAATGCTTGTAGTTTCATTTTGTAAAAGAATCCTGTATAGATACCTAAATTAAAAAGAAAATATAGTTAGTCAATGACATAACAATATTTTATTAAAGAAATAGCAATTCAAACGTCAATTTACTTACATGGAAAACAACTACACCACATTCAGCCCGATCTCTTCAAAATTAACTAAATTCATGATATCTTCTTTCAATATTCTCAATTTATAATTTCTTCCACATATATCGGACGTCATCCGAAACTCATAGATAAAATTCAAGGAAGAAGAGCACTGAGATAATCTTTTCAACCCAGACGAAATATCAGAAGTATCTACAGTTGACTATTTCTGAACATTTTACTGCATTTGTACAGTTTCTTTTGCTTTCAGATATTCCTATATAAGTTAAAAGTCAGAAAACATTATAAGTAATTTGGAATCATTTCTAATTACTAGTTAAAAAAACTCATACCTCATGTGAAATATAACGAAGAAGTGCAGTTGGCCAAAGTAAAAAATAGCCCATGCATTCCCCAACACTGGTGATCTCCGCAGTAGGAAATGGTAGTAGAGCAGTAGGATCTATAATAACAAGTACTAATACTCTAACCTGACCCATCTGCATAGGCTGATGATTTACCGAGTCCCCAAAAAAATAAACTTGTTCTAACGCAACAATATGTACATGAGGATCTCCCGCAAACAACTCACAATATAAGGTTCGATCCGATGGAGGAGGTGGAGGCTCAAAGTTAGCAAGTGGGGCAGGGTAGTCAGGGTGAGCAGGCTGAGAAGTCAGAAAAATGAAAAGGGTATATTAGTGTTTAAAATTTATAACATACAAAAATTGATTAAAAATTAAATAAAATAATATACCTCAAATGGTTGCGCAGACGGGGCAGGGTAAGCAGATGAGGCAGGGTAGTCCGGGTGAGTTGGCTGAGAATGTTGAAAAATGAAAAAGTTATATCAGTGTTTATAATTTATAAAATAGACTAATTGATGACATTAAATAATATACCTCGGAAGGCTGCCCAGACGGTGTTGGGTAAGCATATGAGGCATGATAGTCTGAGTGAGTAGGCTGAGAATGTTGAAAAATGAAAAAGTTATATCAGTGTTTATAATTTATAGAAAAGAAAAATTGTTAACAGTAAATAATATACCTCGGAAGGATGAGCAGACTGTGACTGTCTTGCCAAGTGTTCTAATAAAGCCTTCTGTACTACTGCTTGAATTTGATCACCCATAGACCGTTTCATATCCTGCAGCTCTTCTTTTAAGGATTTGATTTCCGGGTCTCTTGGTTGCTTACTCTTACCAAAAACCTTCCGAATACTAACACCCGCCTGATATCCTCTAACACGGCCGGGGTGTTTAGTCTTTCCCAAAGCAGTGGCTAGTATATCCATCCTACCCTCGGGGATAAAAGATCCCTGTGTCTCTTTCTCCTGAAGTTCATCCTGAAATGAAAAATAAAAAATTTATATTAGTGTTTATAAATTATAAAAAAGGAAAATTGTTAACAAAGAATTAATATATACTTACAATTCTATCAGCCACTTGATGAGATTCGTCTGTAAGATATTGTTCATTTTTTCTTCTTCTTGCTCGTTTCCATTTCTCATGGCGAGTGGGAGGAGATGGAGGACCATACTGGACCTCTTCTGAACCAATACTTGATCGAGCTCTTAATGCTTCAAATTTTTCTTCAATAATTTTCTGCTCCAAATACGAGTATCCTCCACGTGATAAAGTATGAGGGTATACGTTTTTCAACTGGATCTCCTGATGAGATCTTCTGGAGGCCTGTTACATAAAAATAAACACATAAGTAATAAGGAAAATATAGCATAAATTTTAAAATATAAAACAATTACAATACCTGAAATTTCTCATCCTGACGACTGTCAACAAATCGCTTCCATGTTTCTTCATCTATATATGGATACTTAAGACATGGGCTTTAAAACCTTCTCTTTACAAAAACATAATCTTTCGTCAGTTTGTTTTTAAAATCTCTCCATCGAACCGCCGCTAAAGAGAGATGTCTTTTCCTAATTTCTTTGGTTTCCTCAAAATTGAATGTCATCTGTAATTGAAATAATTAAATATGTCATTTAAACTATATAATATTAAAAAATTGAGATAAAATAAATAAATAAAGATATTTTACCGTCACGGCCTCCCAAATCTGTTGCATCGCCGTCCTGTCCACTGACTTCCAATCAGGATATAAAATACTAATCCTGCAACGGCTCTGCATCGCTATATAACTGACAAACTGAACTGCATTTGGGCCAACTGCATTATTATTATCATCAAAACGGATGTGTAATTTGTTATCATCACGAGCGAGTGATAGTTTTGGTAAACGTGTAATACCACGTTTACCAACTAGAGAACTTGATTTTTCAGTAGTAACTGGAGAAGTCTCCTCCGCCGAGGACGCATCAGTAGTCCTGCAATTTTTTTTAATAAATTAACAGTTTTATTTCATTAAATATGTATATTACTGAATATTTAATAATATGTAAAAATAGATATACCTCGGTAACTGCTCATCTCTATTTGTATTTGACATTGCTACTAGAAAGTGTAATGAAATTTTGGGTACCTGCATATCATTAGAAAACTGAATAATTAGAAACAAGGAAATGAAAAATAAATATGTAAAAATAGAGGCATGCATTTGTAAGTTTTAAAAATAGACACAAAATATAAATATTTACCAGACAAATTAGGAGACTAATTTAGTGTTTTCCCACGTCCCTTCATCATGATCGGTACGTACTGCATGCACTATGTCTGTCTTATATTCATTGTAATCATCTGAAAATTGCATAATAGATGAATAACGCTCATGTAAATCACTAGCATCATCAGAATCATCATCATCAACCAAATGATATCTTTTCCCTTGCAAAACAACTGACCACTGATCATTCGACGGATCAATGACATAAAATACTTGTTTTGCATGTGTCGCCAAGATAAATGGTTCCTCATTGTGATTAAATCTTTTCAAATCAACCAGTTTAAACCCATATTCATCATGTTTCCCGCCACTATTACTATCAACCCAATTGCACTTAAAAATAGTGACCCGAAATTTAATATAATCAATTTCCCATATGTCTTCAATAACTCCAAAATATGATGTTGATGTAGAAATTGAGTTTTTATCTTTGGCACTCGAAAAATGCACTGCTTCAGCGAATACCATCACACCACTATTCTGAACGGTACTCTTGTCATCCAGGTTTTTTGTGTAAAATGTGTAGCCATTGATATCAAAACCAGACCAAGTGATCAAATTAAAAGATGGTCCCCCTGATAACCACTTCAATGATTCTGATACAGATATATCTGAGGTGACTTTCTCTTTAAACCATGAAACAAATGTCTTCTTATGCTCAATCATCAACCACTTTTCATTTCTTTTCTGATATTGTAACTTTAATTCAGCAATATGTGAGGATATATATGGTTGAACCTCATCTGTGTTGTTCAAAATGTATAAATGTGCTTGCATCACTTCATCACGTGGAATGAACTTTACCTTTAAGCCTCGAACCCCTCTACCTTCTCTGTCAACTGTCATATGTCGAGATAGAGGGAGACCAATATGCTCCACCTCATTCAAATAATCAGTACAGAACTCAATCACCTCTTCTGGTACATATTTTTGAACAATAGAGGCCTCTGGTCGATAAGGATTTTTAACATATCCTTTCAAAATTTTCATATATCTTTCAAAAGGATACATCCATCTTAAATAAACAGGCCCACACATTCTTATCTCACGCACCAAATGAACCAATAGATGAACCATTATATCAAAAAATGTGGGTGGGAAATACATTTCTAGTTGACAAAGAATAAGAGTTGCTTCATTCTCCAACAAATCTAACAAATTTGGATCAACGACTTTGCTACAAATGGATTTAAAGAAATTACATAACCTGATGATTGTCTTCCTGACAGCTTTCGGTAATATACCACGCACTGCTACTAGTAGAATTTGTTGCATTAACACATGACAATCATGTGATTTCATACCTATTAATTTACAACCCTTCAATGACACAAAATTATTCACATTTGAAGAAAAACCGCTGGGTACTTTAATACCATGAAGACACTGACAAAAATTCATCTTTTCAATCTTGCTTAATGTGTGACAAGCCGGAGGTAAATATGTTCTTTTTTCCTTTCACAGCGGGAGCTAACTCCAAACGTATTCGCATTAATATCAAGTCCAATCTAGCATGTAATCCATCTTTTGTCTTTCCTTTTATGTCTAACAAAGTTCCAATCAAACTATCACATATGTTTTTCTCAACATGCATAACATCAATGTTATGTTTTATCTCTAAAAATCTCCAATAAGGTAGTTCGAAAAAAATAGACTGCTTCTTCCAGATATGTTTTTGTAAACCAAAACTTTTTCGCTTTCCAAATGTTGAATCAATATCTTTCACTCTGTCATAATATTCTTCAGCTGACAATGGTTGAGGGGGGAGGTTGTATTCTTGTAAACCGTTAAATGCTTTTCTCAATCTACGATAAGGATGATCAATTCGCAAAAATCATCGATGTCCCATGTACACTGTCTTTCTTCCATTCTGCAATTGATAATATGAAGTTTGTTCTTCACAAATTGGACATGCTTTATGTCCCTTAACACTATATCCAGATAAGTTTCCATACGCAGGAAAGTCGTTTATAGTGAACATTATCATAGCACGCAAAAGAAAATACTCTTTCTTGTATGCATCAAAAACTGTAACACCTTTCTCCCATAGCAGTTTTAAATCCTCAATCAATGGTGTAAGATACACATCAATATCATTTCCCAGTTGTTTTGGTCCAGAAATCATCAAGCTCATCATAACATATTTTTTCTTCATACATAGATGTGGAGACAAGTTGTAAAGTACCAGAAAAACAGGCCATTAACTATGTTGGCTACTGAGGCTCCTATATGGATTCATTCCATCAGTACACAATCCCATTCTGAGATTTCTAACTTCACTTCCAAAATCATGAAATTTTTTATCAAAACTCTTCCACTGTGGTGAATCAGAAGGGTGACGTAAGTTACCATCAGAAATGCGCTCATCTAAATGCCATCTTAACCTTTTTGCATCATTTGAATTTGCAAATAGACGCTTCAAACGAGGAATAATTGGAAGGTACCAAAATGCTTTAGATGGAGTTTTGATTTTGGTACCTAAAAATAAATCAGAATTGAATTATCTGAATTGTTTGAAAAAAATATTGGATGATATCATTGGAAAGTAAAAAAACTGATTTTTCATAACGTTACATGACATCACCTGAAAATGAATCTGAGTAGACTTTCTCATCCATCTTATAGCGCGATGTTCCACATGTAGGACAACTTGATAAATGTTCATTTTCTTTCCTATACAGTACACAATCATTGGGGCAAGCATGTATCTTTTTATACCCCAATCCCATTGGGCATAATATTTTCTTCGCCTCATAATTGGAATCTGGAAGCCCATTGCCTTCTGGAAGAAGCTCGTTTAAAAGCTCAAGTAAACTGGAGAAACTTTTATCACTCCACCCATTTTTTGCTTTTAAGTTAACTAATCTCAAAACTGCTGATAACACTGTATATTTACTGCAACCTGGGAATAATGGTTTCTCAGAATCTCCAAACAATCGTTCAACAGTTGGTGTTTTTTCGATGGTTTCAACACCTAAATCATGAATTAATTCTTCAATATGATCCTATGCCTCATTATGAATATCGTCATCAACATTGGATGTTGAATTTTCAGTTCTTTCACCATGCAAGATCCAACGTGTATAATTAAGGCTAAAACCATAACAAATGAGATGATCTTTGATTTCTCTGAAGTTTAACTTTCTCATATTTACACACTTCACACATGGACAGAAAATCAAATCAATATTTTGATTATGCCGTTTAGCAAATTCCAAAAAATTGTCAACTCCTCTTTCATATTCACTAGTAGTTCTTCGTAGATAAATCCAATTATGATCCATTAATACCTGATATCACAATATAATTGATGAATATATTAAAACATAAAAACATTTAAATATCTATCAGATAAATTGTAAACAAAAACATATTCCATAAAAACTATTGATAATCAGATAAAAGACATCAGATATGAAACACGTTTACAAATACAGTAAAAAGTTAATTTTAATATTATATACATGTGTGTTATATTGAAATACAAGGACAAAATGGTTAAATCAAAGGTTTCATTTTTTGAAAATAAAGTTTCATGATATAAATATTATATGAATGACATAGAAGATAATATGATTTCTCACTATGACTACTATTGATCACACTATATTTATTTTTTTATTCATTTGATGTAACATGAATGAATCATGGAAAAATTAATGTGAAAAATAGTGCAATAACTATCCTTATTTAAGACAATGTGTATTAAGAGACATGATAAAATTTTTGGTGACTATGATAACTCAACTCCCTCAATCCATGAGTTTTATAATAGGGAACTATGAACATATAAATTCATTATGGAGGGATAAAAATTCCATTGCATATTGTAGGTGACAACTTACACCCCCATCCATGGGTCTATTGCAGCAAAACATGTCAAGGAATGGATCAACATGAAGAGAAATATATTATCCATCCATGAAAGATTAGATCATGAGAATGTTTTATTTGCAGCCTATGAATTATAGGGGGAAGTAAATGATTTCATGACTATTATTTAGAGGGAGAGAAAGATGAATAAATATAATCAATGGAATGAGATTAGTTTAAGAGGACATTTATTAAAAATGCATGAATCTAACCCCACATATGAAAGTGGAAAGGTATTTTTGAACATTAATAGACGGATAATGATTATATTATTATCTACAAAGAAGTAATTACAATACAATATGATTCTAGTCGTATTATGGACATTGCAAGAAAAATTATTTATTATATAATGGCATGAAAATAATTATTCAAATTTTTTTAACATAATAGATAGTGGTAATTATTCATGTCTTAGTTAAATGATGAGAACCAAAAAGAATTGAGGAATTTGGCATGGTAAATCTCAAGAAGGAATGAAATAACAACAAACTACATGCAAAAATGTGAGTGAATTCATTTAACACAATAAAATTATTTTTTTGAACAAGAATTTATTAAAATGGAAATGGAATTAAAAATATAGTACTTCATAATGTAATGAAAGATCATTTTAAACAGGAATAATGATAATACAAACAAAAAATTTGAAGTTCAACCCGAATGGAGATGTTAAATCCAAACTGTGACCGGTATAATTACTTCCAAAAACAAAAAATATCAAATCTACACCAACAATGATAATACAAACAAAAAATAATGATAAATTACAACTAAAATCTAACCAATAATCAAAATCACGCAAAATAGGGTTATTGATAAAGAAATAAACAATGGGATATGAATCAAGAGAATGGGATATGAAACAAGAGATAAATAGGAAGAACACATACCCAAAATCGTGCAGACGACAAAAAACCTTCAACAATGGCCATCCAAGATCGCAAATCAAGTTCGAAGGTCGTCGGGAGTCTGAAGCGCCACAGCGGAACTCGATTTCGACGGACGAACAAAATGAGGGTTTCTGGCCATGAATATTTTTAAAAGACTTTTCGTGTCGGTTTTAAGAAAAACCGACGCCGAAAAAATTTAAAAATTTATTTTCCGCGTTGTTTTTAAGAAAAACCGACGCGAAATATATTTTTTTTATGAGTTTCGGCGTCGGTTTTCATGAAAACCGACGCCGAAACATTTTAAAAATTTATTTTCCGTGTCGGTTCTCAGGAAAACCGACGCGGAAAATATATATACTAATATTTTCCGCGTCGGTTTTCTTAAAAACCGACGCGAAAAATCAACGCATAATAATATTCGCGTCAGTTCTTAGGAAAACCGACACGGATAATATGTATACTAATATTTTCCGCGTCGGTTTTCTTCAAAACCGACGCGAAATATCAACGCATAATTATTTTTGGCGTCAGTTTTTTGTAAAACCGACGCCAAAAATTCCCCGCACATACTATTCGCGTCGGTTTTTAAAAAACCGGCGTTATTTCGACCACTTTAAAGCCCGTACTTCCACTAGTGACTGGATCATTCCCAACATACCATGGTTCATATAGAGCTTGGTCCAGGAAATGACGAAGAAATTCCAACATCGATCCAACACCATGCAAAAGACCGCAGAACTCCATCCTCTTCCTCACCTTTTTTACATATTTGAAGTATTCTTGGATGAATGAAGACATAAAGAACTCCCAATTTAGATCATCATGAGGTTTTCTTCGAGACACAGACTTCCACCACATCCCTGTTGGACCTTCAAGCATAAAGGTATCCAACTTCACCTTTAATGACTCTGGCAGCATGGGAGAACATTAGTTCTTCTCAATCTTTCACAACCACTCCTATGTCTCAAGAGGATCTTCTTTCACATAAAAGAGGAGATGGTTCAACAACTGAAACTCAAGGATGTAGTACATGGACTGATCAACTGGAGGATTTTCTAAGGATGCACCAACAAAAGCATCACCTTGGTCATCCATTGATCTTTCGTTGGGGAGAACACTAATGAACAATAAAACATGGAGGGAGATCAAAACATGTTCATTATCATTTCAAATAACAAAATATAACTTGTCAAAAATGATTTTTTGAATGAAGTAAAACCCAAAAGATTCACTGGGGGAAAACATGTGATGATTGGTGAAATGGCCATATGGTTGGCGACCATACACAAGTCACACCCCCATCACTGAGTGCATTGTAGGTTATTGTCTCCTGCTCCATGTGGCTTTCCTGACCATGAAAGCTCACAGAGGTCACATGATCTACTCTAATTTAATTTTCACATAACAAACAAACCATAAGAATCAAAATAAATTTACAACCCAAACATCTCATAGTAACCCAATGTTGTGAATGATAAAGGGTTCATGATGACTTTCTCATCAGTACGCCCTGAGCCCTGACAATTGTAATTATTTTACCATGAAAACCCCAAATAATATTTAGAGCTCATAAAAACAAGGTTTTCTCATGATCCTACCTACTATGATACCATTTTTTCATGAACCAACCCAGTTTAACGCTTAACCGATAACTAGAGACGGTTCACGACATTGCCCGGAAGGCATTCCCGATCATCCCGGGCTGGCAACAAGAGCCAGTGCATCAATAGGGGAAAAATGGGAATGATTTTGGCTAGTGAACATATATAATGTGGTGGAAATTTTAGAATAATGAAAATTCAATAAATTAAACTGAAAAGAAATAATAATCAGCGACAACCAACTAACCAGACCATGACCAAAACTCCTCGTGACTCTGAGAGTCGCTTAAACAGTTTATAACCAACTATCACCTATGAAGATCAATCTTGAGTCAAACCTACAATAGATACTAAATATAGAAAAATAGTATAGTCGTGAGTGTCAAATCCTAGTAGGTGTTCCCAATAATCAATTTCCTATGCTTTACCATTAAATAATTATTTTATCAATTCCAGGATTGAACTATGTTATATAAAATATGGGTTTCCACACATAAAATTTAATTTTTAAAATAAATAACTATTTAAAATAATTTTTAATTTAAAATAATGTTTAATTTTTGAAAGGAATGGGTGAATAGCATTTAAAATATTTTTTCAAACTATTTAAAAATTCAAATTTTAGTTTATAGTACAAAAGGAAAACCACACAACATTCATCACACACAAAGGGAAATGAAAAATGTGTCACACAGGGGTCAGCTACCGAACTAGACCTTTAAATCGTCCACCACATAGAAATAAACACTAAAGAAAACATCGGTCGAACATAGGATCTCTTTAACAATCCAGAACATACTAAACATTTGACTCATCTTGAAGGCATGACTACTCTCGATGATATCATAAAACTGAAACCCTCGGTATCACCCTACTTGGACTAACTGAGGGCCCAATCCTCTAGCAATGTGTAATCCATACTAATGGCCACTAACTAGTGCGTAATCTAAACTAGTGAACAAATCATTCTCGGAAAATTGACTCACTATACCAGGTTCCCATTTCAACACATATAATAAACAGGGGTGAGTCAACAATGTAAATCAACCATTTACTATGCACAAGGATCACAAAAAACTCACACAAACAACGTGCAAAAAAAGATCACCCCCCGAGTCACCTCAATGAAAGATTTCTAAATTAATATATTTTATTAAATTTACAAATAGGTCTTCACTAACTTTAAAGAAAAATATCTTTTTTCTAGAGAACCAAAACACTTTTTCACGCTTCAGAAGAATCTATTTATCATTAAACGAGAAATTCACATGAAGATTTGTGATTTATTTTAAAAGGATAAACATGCATTATTTTACTATTGTGTGTCCGTTCATCAAGAATATACTTCATGATTCATGTATAAAATAAATGGTTCATTTTAAATCAAATAATTATTTCAAAATTAATTATGTAATAATCTATATCATTTATTAAAAATAATGAAATATCATGAAATTAATAAATTTTAAATTTAATGGTGACTGTACTGGAGGACCTACCTCGGACCCGAAGTCTGAGCATGATGATGCGAGACACCTCGAGCAGGCGTGAAGGAACGTGCAAGTTGTCAACTTCAATTTCACGGAATTATCGGCCAACATGCCACAACAATCACAAAAATAATAAAAAACCAGAAGATGGGACATCAAATGATCTAAATGAATAAATACCACAAAACTCCCCTCAACAATGGAACAGGTGGAATGGTGGGAACCCAAACCAATCACCTTCGGCGGTGATGATCGTCGTGCGCCGAATAGAAAACATGGCACATGGGTGGTCACACATACATAGATGGAAGATGAGCTAGAAAAACTATTCATCCCACCTCATAAGGTCTGTGAGGGGATATGGGGAACTAGAAAAGTCATCGGCATGGGGGGAATGGAAAATAAGGGTTCGTGGTTTGTCAGAGGACATGCGGCGGGTGGAAAGGGATCCCGAGAATTCGTAGGTACGTGCGCATGGGTGGTGTGTTGTCATCATATGGTAGAAAAAGGTGTTGGATTGATGGGAAGTGCATGAACAATGGTGAAGAGTCTGCTAGATTATGTCAGATAGAGGATTCACACCCACTATTCATCGGAGAAATCTGCTAGCCGGAGCAAGGAGATGGATGAGGTGTTGTGCAGGGGGTTTCCAGGCCGTTAGAGGCACGAATAGGGAGATGTTCAGGGAGGATGGCCATGTGTGGAGTTGTAGTGCTGATGTAAAAGGAAGATGGGGTGGTGTTGGGGGTTCCCGTAGTAGGGGAGGGTTTTGGAAAGCAAATGGAAGGAGGCAGAGGGGTGTAGGAGACGGACGGGAGGGTGGCACACAGTTCCGAATAAGGCATGATGGCTTTTGGGCAATGAAATGAGAGGGGAACCGGGGCTGTAGGGGGTCACACTATAGGGGGAGTTACTTGAGACGAGATGATGGAAGGGGGTCACCAAACATGGTGTGGTTGGGATCAGTTCTCACCACATGTAAGAGTTGAGTGGGGTCCTGATGGAGGAGTTGGCATGTTGTAGGGATGCTTTGCAGGAGGCAGCTGATGAATGGGGGAGCCGACTGGTTGGGCGAGTGGCATCACAGTTGGTGTTGGAGGCGAAGAAAGCTGTAGGGAAGCTGGATAAGGGAAGGTGAAGTAGGGGGTGCTATGGGGCTGGAACAGGGAGAAGAGGGGGCCAGGTGCTGCGGGTAAGAGGCGGAGGGGCCGCTGGAGGTGAGGTGGGGATGCGATGCAAGGAGGGTGCACCATGCGGGGGAAGGAGAAGAGAGATTATGGGATGGGCGTGTGCTATAAGGAGCAAAGCGGGGGGGGTGATAGCTGCTTGGAAGATAGACATAAAATATAAAAGAATGAAGAAAGAGGAATGAAAATATAGTAAAAGTAAACAAAAATATAAATAATATTATTATATAATAATATTACTAATCATAGTCTTAATAATAATCATAATAATAATAAAAATAATAATAAATAAATAAAAATAGTAATAGTAATATTATTATTTATACTCATAATAATAAATATAATAATAATAACTTTAATAAAAATATATAGTTTATAAAACAATTATTTTACTAATAAAATTTATTTAATAAAAATAATAATATTTTTATTAATAATAACTAATAATTCATGTAATCGTAATGATCATAATAATAAATCTAACAAGTGTCATTTTTTTATATAAAAAGTGTCATTAATAATTTTAATAACAATAGTTGAAATAACTAATTAAAATAATTTCATTTCTTTTTTAATTTTAATTGTATTTTAATAACGCAATTTTGTGTTCCGCGCACGCCTCTTGTGACATTGTGCGAACCGTGCATGAGATTTTTGATGATCCAGATGTTGTCGCACCGGTGCCTAGGCTCCCCGCATGGTGTCTTCTCACCATGCGGTTCCTACGCAGATGTCTAAAACACTTCAAAAAAACCCACCAAAAGAAAAATTATGCAGGTTGGGTTGTGACATTAGATATGGTACTCCCCTGATGGATTATGGCATCAATGGATTTAATCATTTGAGTTGTTAGAGATTTCACTCCATAGTCATACCATGGTGTGTGGCCTCCGTAGTAAATTACCATACAGAGTATGTCATCCCCTGTTTGACTTGGGTGTGGGTCCTCAATTTGGGGAGTTGGTACTCCCCTACAGTGTCAGGGATGTGGTCCTCTAGATGTGACGAATGGACAGAGTGGGTACTCCTCTATCGATATTTAGGTGTGGGTCCTCGATCTATGTAGTCAGTACTTCCCTATCATATATGGATTTAATACTCCATATGTGTTATTCTAATATAGATGGTACTTCACTATCATACTATGAAGTGGGTCATCTATTCTATGGTCGGCACTCACCTATAAGACTATGGTGTAGGACCCCCATAGTAAACAATAATGTTGATTTTTATTCCAATGTCATACCAGGGTGTAGGTCCTATAGTCATTGGGTGGTACTCCCATGTCGAATATAGTGTGGCTCCTAAAATACAAAGTTGGAACATCCCATCTTTTAGTAATATTTGGGAGAAGTTCCACTATTGGTGTTGTTGTCCTTCATATATTGTTTAATGTATTAGTAGAAGGACCCACAATGAGTTACATTTGATAAATAGTTATATCTTACTTAATCCTTGACTGAAAGAGGTGCGGACCACTCCATATAAGATCATCATAGGATTAGAGGGTTATTTATGAACTAATACTCAATTGACTCTAGGGTAGTGGCATGTTTCAGGTTCGTCTATTCCATCTCTTATGAAAGGATGCTCCCAATGCATTGTTTGAAAAATTTTCCCATTATCTATATGTAGTATGGATGGTAGGAACTCTACACATTGGGGTATTTATCTTGGGATAGGCATAAGGTACCGATGACATGATCAATAGTTTTGGGAACTACTTCTTGGCATTGTTGGATGTTTCTGATGGATAGAATTCTCTCAGATGTTCCATCTATAATGGTAGAGTTGATCATAATGGTCTAGATCTCTCAAATAATTTCTATAAATGATTGATGGGATGGTTTTGCATTCTCAACAAGTTTTCTGTTATTACATGTGCCTTGAGTGTAGTCATATTTCTCACTATAAGGTCATAACACCAGCATATTTTGTTTCAATGAAAAGTATATCATGGTGATTTTATTTATTCCATGTAGTGATTTCATGTTCATTTTTTTACACCCATTGAGGACTGATAATAGTTTAAATTTATACATTACAATGTATCAAAATGGTGTTTCAAATTAATTTTGGTTTCCAACCGCTAGTTCGAGAAACTTGTTCCCTTATAGTTGAACTATTTTTTTTTTATTTTTTTGGGTTCCTAATATATAATTATATACTCGTCCCTTTATGTTATTTTCCCGAATGTTTTTTCCTTATCCATACGAAATGGATTTCGACAGATTCCATAGTGGAACTGAGGAAGGAAGGGATTAGTGAGAAACATTAATAGTGGGGTCTAACATATGTGTATTTGGGATAATTCTTGTGGTTTTATTTGACAATAGTAACTAACTTTGGGGAATGTTGAATAATTTTATAGTTTTCATTGTTGATATTTTTATTTCAATTTTCTGTTTTAGTATGTATGTTAAACTCTATTATGGGATAGTTTATCCAGACAATTTTATATTTTTGATTTTCATATATCTACACTACTATATCACGATGATTGTGGGAGTGTTCATATTGGCACTATAAGGAAAGGTGTCCCATAAGTGTGATATACCTTCTCAAATCGACTCACTAGCCCAAGGCCTATTGGACATGGAAATGGGAGTTCAAGACTAGAACCCTTTTAATTGGGACGTGACATAGAGATATAAAAGTGGTTGTCACATTGGGATATCAGTTTCATGAGTTTTATCATAAGATTAATAGTGATTGGGTTTCGGTATTTTGAGTACAGATCACGTGTTATAGGTTCTAGTGTTGGTGATGCAGATACCATGTCCTTTTAACATAACTCTTATAACATTATTTTGGACATGATATATTAGGAAAATGTTCATAGATAAATTATTGTACATGAATCATATATAAATGGCTATTGGATTTTCCTTTTAGTTATCACTTCATCTTTCCAGATATACTTTTTGTCCATTGTGTGACATGAATTATATTTCAGGATTCTATTAGGATGAAAACAAGTCATGGTTCCAATGTGGGATTGTGGTGATTATTATCCCCATGGAGTGGAGATATTGAATGGAAATAACTCTGATACCATACATTCATGTGGTGTTTATGTTGAGAAACCACCTATTGAACATCAGGTTTTTCCGTAATTTCAGTCCAATGATGCATGTAGGGTGAGTGTTATGCACAAGACAAAATGACACAAAACTCTTTGGATATAGAGTCATATTGACCATGAATTTTTTTTTGGCTAGATTAAGGTAGCCATGTCTATTTTCAACATAAAAAGGAAAAGTACAGATCAAATATTTGTAATGTCAGTGATCATTCTGCATGGTTTGTTATGGAAGTGGTGTATTTTAGTGAAAATTTACTAGGAAGTGGTGACACTAACATTGGTATAATTCATTAGTGAATTTAGTAATGTTTTCTATATTAAAACATTCAGGTCACTGCATACCCATGATCTTCTCCAACATTAGTATGATAACATGATTGTGGAATAATTAGTTGAGTTGTACTAATTCCTATTTCTTTTGGCCCTATATATATTGCATGAAAAATTATTTAGTGGGGAGAACATCAATTTTAACCTCTATAGTTAATTCAAAGTAAGTGATTCCACCTTGTTCCTTCCCACTTTTATAAGGGTATGGTAGAAATATCATGCATTCATGATCTTCTAGATAATTTCGCAAAAATGATATATAATATAGTGGTGGTTTCGAGGCTGAGGCATCTAAAAAAGATTCCAGACGGATGATGAAATGACCATGGTGTTTGAGGAATTACTATGACCATGATCAAGTTCATTTTCCTATAGTGTAAGAGAAAGCTAGGGATATGGTAAGAATCATTAGAAGCAGTGTTACCCATGTGATGGTCAAGGTCATCATGGTGGAGATTGTATGACCCACTACAGTATTAATATCAATCCAGTAGGCATGCTTCCATGGAAGAGACAATAATTGAAGTAGGGAGTTACACAAGATGGAGTACGCAAATGATGAGGTGGGAGAGTGGTATTTCGTGGATGGAGGATTGAAATGTTTCCAACACCATACTATAGTGGTCTACAGTAGGCTCGGGGGGCTGAAAGACAGAAATGTGGATATCCTCAAACCATATATTCCTTTGACCCAGCTGATCGAGGATAAATAGTGGTTAAATATATCTCTTTTTATACTTTCTATAATAGAAACTATTAGACACTATTAAGAGGTACCATTTTTCCTATTCATTATCAAGGTTTTTAATTGGGTGACACAATTAATCGATAAAACATTTTGTCATTTCTGTTCGATTTATTTTTTAATACATGGAATAATGGGTTCCATCACAGAACGAGATGTATTTTTGTGATGTGAGAAACATCTTCCATTAGAGTTAGACCCGCCCAATTTTAATATTATCGAGGTGTGGTGGATGATTCCCTCTTACATGTGTGATAGTGGAATTGATGGTGTTTCAGTGTTTTTCAAGATGGTGTCCCAGTATGACCCATAAGAAGAATTGGGCATTCCCTTTGTTGTTTTTTAGTACCCTTGTTTTCATAGAATTACCATTTAACACAAGAAGATAAAAGAAGGATGTGGCATGGTATGAAATTTCATTGGACTTGTTAGTATGGTGAAAAATTCCCCACATATAGAATTTATTGTGACATGTAAAAACATGGTGATATATTTAGCACCTCTAAAATAAAATAGTTTTGAGGGGTGGTGGGTTATTATATAGACTTTTATTCTTAGAGGGATCTTGCGTGTTGGAGTTTTAGAGTAGGACCTATCCTGTCCAGAGGATATATTCTTATTTAATCATTTTTATAGCACTATGATTGGCATATCCTTTCATAGAAAGATTTATTTACTATGGAGTTACCCCATATGATGTTTCAGTTGTTATTATTTGTTTCCTTCCATACATTCTATGCTAGGATTCTACAAGTGGGAATATTTGTGTCTTTGTTTCTGAGTTATGTATTACTTGCGGAGGATAAAAGATGAAGGTAATGTAATGACATAGTTATTACACATAATAATATAATTCATTTTCATTGGTAACCCCACATGCTCAG
The DNA here is from genome assembly GCA_963277665.1 of Viscum album. Taxonomy (NCBI): domain Eukaryota; kingdom Viridiplantae; phylum Streptophyta; class Magnoliopsida; order Santalales; family Viscaceae; genus Viscum; species Viscum album. Next base: position 1,751,565,936 of record OY728164.1, read on the forward strand.
CGAAACCTTGGATAAATGAGGAATGAGGAGGTTGAGGTGATGTTCATCATGGGGTGAATGTGAATTATAAGATTATGTCAATATTTGTGTCATGATAGCCATGGGGTGTATCAATAGAACCAATTACTATAGAGGTGCCATGTTGCATTTTTTTTAAAAACTATCTTAACCAAGAGGGAATATTCTCTATTATTTCACATTGTTAGTTTCCCCATCGTTTTATCATGGAGATAGCATAAGAACAACAGGTGATAATGTTTTTATATGATTTTTAGTGGAGATATCATTTTAAACCCTCATGAAAATAAATTCTATTTTTATGGGTGAAAAAAATTAAGGTGTGGAGAATGTATTGAAATTTATTTTACTTGTTTCACATTTGAATATTTATATGAATATTTATAAAGAAAGGCACTGAATTTAATAGGAAAACATGGGCTGTATAGCCCTAGACTAGTGATTTAAAAAATAATAAATATTTTTTTTGATAAGGAATAAGTATATATTGAAACATATAATAACACTATATAGAGGTTTCATATCATATTTGTTATAATGTGGTTGGGATAAAACCATCGTCTTAAGCCTAGGTGTGGGACATGTTGTCCACGATAGAAGATTGAGTCGATGTCAATATGGCGGGGAGTTATATGTTGGATTAATTAATTAAATGAATATTTAATTATAAATATAATAAAATAATCACATCCCGTCAAAGAGTTCACATGAACCAGCTTGGGGAGAAACCCACTATCTCTTCTCCTCTCACTATTGACGACAATAGAATAAATCCACAATTCAAGAGAAAATACACTATCAATCTCATGTCTCAGCACCAATCATACATAGATTTAGGATAAGAACAATTTATGAATATTTATACACTATAATATTTTGTGTTTCACACAATATATTGAATAATTTTATTTTCATTCCTAAGCCCCATCATTATGAAATGTTGTATGGTTTAAGATCTATATTATAATTTCTAGAGAACCCACCTAGGTTGATCTGTATGTTTTAGGGTAACCTGAAAGATTTGGTATAATTCTAATGTAATTACCAACTGAAATTACAATCTACATGGAATTTTTTCAACAAATACACTCCATGTATCCCTTTTTGTCTAGGGACGATGGATTTTTGTGTGTCTACAAAATGTATACTTGGGATACATGATTTTTTGTTTTCCAAACAACAAATCAATGGGTCATGAATTATGTTAGTTGAGGATAGGTACATTTCAATTTAATTTAATAGGGACAAGGTACATGGAAATGGGGTCTTGTACATGATAACATGTTAACCGCACCTCTAGGTGGTTGTTCAGCCTGAACAGTTCTGTATTATCAGATGCATCTCTTACAAGGGATATAGTTGGATGAGGAAATGTGTAAGAGGAACAAAGCCTGCAGCTGGGAATAGTGGGACACAATGTGTAACACCTCAAAACCCAGTGTGCCACTAGATGAGTTATAAACATGGGCCGATGAGTTATATTACAAAATGATTGAGATTATTTACATGTAATATGGACCAATGTTCACTTCATACTAATCATTTAATATATTATTCTGATCTTCAACCATCTATATATCTTTCAATTAAACTAAGATTCAGGATCCTAAAAATCCTATCAAGGATATTTGTTAACGTAGAATGTGACGACAGACTCTATTTCTGGCCACAAGATATGAGGTGTTGTGTATAAATCAATTTATTCCTTTAGGTAGTGGTTGAATGATGTTATAGATCATTTTGGTATTTTAAGTGATAATTTGGGAATAGTATTCCCCTCTGGTATCAGGGAATTAGTTTCCATTAAAACTCTGCAATGGTTGATAAGTGACTCAAGAAATTACAGGAATGGGTTCTATAATATTAGGTTTCTTTTTTAGGTTTGGTACTCCACTAATGTATTAGGGCCCCCGTTTATGGTATCATTTGAGTAGTGGGAGAAATCTATCCCATGTCATACTATAGTGAGGGCCCACCGTACTTGTTGACTTGAGTGAGTTGATACTTCCCTAATAGTCCAGTGCGTGGATAAATTATCTATGGTGTGGGTACTTCGTTACCGAGTCAATGAGAATGTCCTCAAGATGTGACTTATACATGTAGATGGTACTCAAAAATCAGGTGAGGATGTGGGTCCTCAAGGGTTGGATTCTGCAATACCCTATTGTATCGTGGTGTGGGTACTCTATACAGGTTTTTTGGATAGTTTCGGTATTCCTTTGTATTACAATGGACTGGGTACTCTTTCATTGGGTATGTACTCCCCTATAGGACTAGGGTGCGGGCCCCCATAGTAAATGAGCTAGTAGATTATTACTCCCATATCACACATGGGTGCAGTTACTATACCCAGAGAGTGGTACCCCCATATACTTTTAGTGTGAGACTACTATATCTATATTGGTTTACACTTATTTCATATTATCTTATAGATAATCAATAATTTTATTAGTACTCGCCTAATGTACCATAATGAATGTCTTCAGATACACAGTAGATTTTCCCCATATTCCATTTGCATCTAGGTGTAGGTAAAACATTGGATTTTTCTCCTCTATTTATTATGCTACATTTAATAATTTCCATACACTAGTTACATGTGATACCATATTAAGAGTTAGTTCTCCCTCAAAAGTCTGTTGTGTGGGCCACACCAAATTGGAATGACCAATGTTTTAATGGATAGTTTGGAGTTAATTCTCCAATTAATTCAATGTTATGGTGAGGTGTATGTCCATCAAATATCTACTATTTTAGAGGATTCAATCAGTTCATTCGTTGGATGATTGATCCCTCAGCTGTGTGAAATGTTGAGGGTGGTCCAATCCACATGGGATTATTTATCTTATTCTAGGAGAATTCCAATGATGACATGAACTGTAGTGCTAGGCGGTAGAGTTTGATCATACAGGTTATTATTGATGGATAAAATTCTATCTGATGTAACATTATGAGTTGAATAGTTTTCCATAATTTTTTTGTATCCCCTGTAGGGGTACCTTACTTAATAGTTGGTCCTATGGAGTGGGGTATCTAGTTTTTTGTTAGCACAAGAGGATTAATAAAAATATTATAGTTGGATGTGAGGTTGAATCCTTACTCTTCTTTTAGTAATAGATGAGTATATCATTGAGATTTATGGAATCCCATGAAGTGTTAACATGGGTCATGGTGGATACCTCTTTTCAAATGTCATCACTTGTATTGTAATTCCATGGAAGGTATGAGATGGAGTTTCTGTCTCATTTTGATTCCCTCAAGCATGGTCAAGTTGACTATTTCCATTCTATTGATCCTTCTTTTGACATTTTTAAGGGTTAATATTGAGTAAATTTACAATAATAGTTGAATGGTATTTCCACACATGAGTTTTAACTTGTGAATACAAAATATTTTTCAATGGTGTCCATAGAGGATGTGAGGTAGCAAGAAGATAATGAGATATACTTACCTAGATATTTACTGGAGCTTGGAAGATGAGCTTTATGGTAGTTCCATTTGATAGAGATCCACTACTATTGAGTTGGATTGACACTTATGAAGTATTTTTTTTGTTGTTTTTTGGTTTCCCTTTAATGATTTCAGTACTCCAATTGTATAATAGTTTAGCATAGTGTATGCATGAATTTTATGTTTCGAGAATTTTACATTTCTTCATGATTGCATCGAGGTGTATGGGGTTGTGTTCATACATTCTATATAAGAAAATGAATCCAATTTATGAAATATGAATTCTTTTCACTAGTCTCACCCCTACCCAATTGGAGGTGGGCTTGGGGAGTTTCAGCCCCAGCCACGTTGGGTCGCGTCGTCTATCTAATCTACAAAACTGACTATTCAATGATTTGTTACAAACTATATGATTCAAATCTATGGAATCAATTCATAAAATAGTCATTTATATATATTTACATAATTTAAAATTCAAGGATCTCAATGAATAGTTACATTGAATGATTAGGCCTAAAAATACATTTTCATTGAAAAAAATTATCATCATTATTTTAAACTATACCTAAGGATAATATCTCCCTTTAATGTCCATAAAATGAATACGATATCCAGGGGAATGTAAATAATGTAAAGGATTATCTAGAAATTCCATTTGGGAATAAAAAAAATCAAGACAATAGAGATGAGATTCATCACATGAGATCATAATAATGATGACCAAATGCAAAGAAATATGATATAATATCTATTTTAATAACATCAAGGAATCATAAAATATCTACCAACATCATAAGAGAATATATAATTAAAAAACCTATATTAACTCCCACGATCATCAATATAATTTGGATAAAGTCTCATTGTGTAAATTTTTCACTGACCTTTCCCATAATCATAGTTGATTATATCCCATGATATATTAGTATCACTCTCTATTATCATAAAAATTATATTCAATGTCCAAATGAGTATTATGTTTCCTCTTAAAACATATAGATAACATCTCATGAGATAATAATATTTATTAATATTCTTGGTGGTATATATAATTATGATCACACTTTTTATATAACATTGTCTTACCTGGGTAACACCCATGCATCATACATATAATGAAATGAGATAGAATAATTAAAAAAATTAATTAGACAGATATATAATTATATGAAGAACCATCATTTAAATGGTAATCATATATATTTCTTCCACACGATGAAAATAAATTATTTATAATGGCTAACCATGATCATGCCAATGGGATGAAATTTTGGTTCATAATTCAAATTCAAGGTATATATGAAATCTATTTTATATGGTTTTCCAAGATAACAATGAATGAAATAATTTATAATGTTAATATTTTAATAGAAAACACAGATAATAAAACTATAGTTATAGTGTAGATATATAATGAGATGGATTTAGGATAAGGGTTAATAAAAATGTACAATATGGATGAATCATTATTAAATAATTATGTGATACTTCAAAGAAGTAATGATAATGTTGATTTTTATATAGCCTGAATTGAAACAACAGATTCATTAATTATTTTTTTTGTTTTTGTATATTTTTAAATTTGTTAAAAAAATTAGGATTATGATATTTGCTTGATAAAATAATCTATAATGTTCCTAAAATTGGGTTTTCAATATAGTATGAATTGAAAATGGAAATCAAAATTCATAAACCTGCCAATTAAACTGATATGAAATTATGTATATATATGGTAAATTTATAAAAAATATAATAAGTTCAATGGATGAATTTATAATAGATGAGTGAAATATAATGATAATGCTTAACAGAGAATTCATGATTGTGGTACCATGTTTCAACACCAACTCCAAAATCCCAGATCTGATGTTTTCATTATTAACATGACATAAGAAAGTTGGAATAAATTTATAAAAGGTTTCATATTATAATATTATTATAAAACTAGACACATTCATAATTATTACATTAAATTTGAATAGAAAAATTATTTATACCTTTATAGAATAACATTATTCCAAATAGAATAACTTTTCATATCAATCATATTAAACATAAGGTATTTTTCATAAAATAAATAAATGACGTGTGATATTAAATCCCCAATAATGGATAATTACAAATAATTTTTCCATAAAACCATTATGAAAATAAAAAATGGAATTGATAATATGTTAACACACATTCATTTTATATATGAAAACAATCATGTTATGATAATTTAGAATAAATATTTGATGGTAAACAATATAAAATAGATTTAATTTATTCTAAAAAAATATAATAAGATAAAACTAAAGAAAATATCATATAAAAAATATCATGTATTAAAATAATAACAAAATTTTCAATAATGTAAACTCTTACTTATTGGAAATCATGTTTCCCTAACACGAGATTCTTCTACCTTAAAGATCTATTCTAAAAAATGATTGTAATTTATTGGAAAAAACCAATTTATCTAAGTATATCTAAATGAATCATCACATGGGAATGCTGATTCATCGAGAGGCTATCTATATCCCTTCCCCACTATGGTCTTACATTTCCCAAATCAGTACTCATATATTGAAAAATTGATTTAATTCATAAATAATGTACCATAAAATTGTATATATGGTTTTAGTATAGAATATGGGATTATCAATATTTATCAATATAATCAAATGAAATATAATTAATTAATTTATTTCAATATGGAATTTTGTTTAGTATATAATCATTTACAAACAATGAAATATGAATATTTTGGATAAATATAATGTACAATGGAAAAAGTAATATTGATATTTCAACAGAATGTTGTTGCCTATAAGAAATAATTGAGACTGGTAATTTCAATAAATTAGTTTGATAAAATATCAATTACCGTCCATTTAAGGAAAAATTATGGTATCAGTACAATATATCACTATTAGTGAATAATTATAATAATATTTGTTTTCATTGATTTATAAAATTATTATACAAACTCATTCAAAAAATTTATAAGGAAAATAATATTCTAATATGAAAAAATACTTTTTAACACTTCAGAAAACATTTTAATTAATATTTTCATTCATATTCAATTTTTGAAACATATATTAGTAGAAAAAATCATTTAATTTCACATGTTGAATGAAATTTCTATTCATGTTGAACAGGTTAATGAATGATTCATTGATTTTTTACTTTCGCATTAATATCTAAACTATTTTAAAAATTATAGGAATATTACATTGAAAACATACTTAAAAAATGAAATTTTATTTCGATATATTATTTTATAAATAGTAATTAAAAGGGTTTTAATCATTTTTGAATTTTGTTTCTGAAAATTGGATTTTTTTATAAAATAGTGTTCTAGAAGAATAATGTTATGAAGATAAATTTTCTTAAAAAATTTAAAATTTTATTTGTAATATAATAAAAAAGTATTACTATTACGTGAAAATATATTGAATAAATATATTAGGAAAATCCATTATGGGATTTTTATACAATGATAAAATAATTTCCCTCAACTAAAATTTGTTAATAAACAATCTTGATGATAATAATATTATGAAATAAACCCCTACCACAGTCACAAAAATGAAATGATAGTTAGTCAATGAATAGATTATGTATATTAAATAAAAATAGTCATAATACAAGTGGAAATTAAACACAAAATAATAACTGGTGTTTACAAAACTATTCCTAGTATGATAAATTCATGTAAGTAATGTTTATCCGAGTGAATGAAAATTGAGTTATGAAATATCCTAACTCAGGAAAGGCATTAACCTCTAGGATAGAGATTATAAAAATTTTATTATCTTATATTAGAACCATATAAATATATAAAATATCATATATGATCATTTTATAACTTTTTATCAATATTTTTTGAATAATAATTTTATATTTTTTTGTTTCGGTAATTTATTTTCTAGTTTTACCAAGTATGTTTGTCATGAATGATCTAGTTTATACAAATATTCTATAATAAAATCATATCATATATTATAATGATAACAAAATAATCAAGTTTTTACTTCAATTATACTTTTAAAACCAATCATGAGTTATTTTTTTAGAAATGAACTATGTCACGATCAAGGAAAAGGTTTTTAATATGTATTCATGGGTACCATTTTTATTTTTCAATGATAATTATTTAATAAACGTAACTAATTTTTTAACATAATAAAATTTCATAATATCATACTATTTAGTTAATTTTAATTATATTTATCATCATTATGGTGTGGTGACAAAAATAAAGTCACATCATTTCAAGATGGTGGAAGTCCACAGAATCACCAATGATATTATCATTAATTCGTGAGTGAAAAGAGAAAAATAAAATAATTTATTACACTTATATAAATGAAAAATTTATATCAGTATCATATTTATTTATTTCAAATAATTGATACTAATAATATTATGTGTAAATAAATATATATAAATCATTATTTAACAAGGAATCACATCACTTCACGAGGGATTAGTTCACTATAGTAAAGAGCGACATTATTGTCGACATAAAAAGTGGATAAAATAGTATATATGATATAAAATATCATTAGGTAAATTTATTTTGTAAAAATAATATATATTAATTATATACATCATTAATGGAAATGTTGATAAGTGGTAATGAAAAAATGGTTGACATCACTTTGAGAGGCAATAAACTGACATAGACATAATTGGTATGATTTCATATAAAGCTCTATACAATTAGATACGTTTATTAATAATTCTATTATCAAAAAAACATATAAATAAATGTATTATAATAATTATATTTTATCATACAGTTTTAATGATAATTTATGATGGTGGAGAATGAAATAAAATAAAAACAAAAATCTATTATCCTTACATCTTCATCAAGTGTCCACATGTTTGAAAAAAACATTCATAAGATTGATTTATGGAATAAAATAGTGATCCACGTTGATTTTATAGTATTTGGGATGTGATTTGGGATGGTAATGGATAATGAAAATTATATTAATGGTACGATGATGATATTTGAGGGGTTGGTCTTTTTGAAGTGAGGTGAGTGGAATACATGTAATATTTCTAAAATATTCAATCATACCCATTTGTTTATCATCAAACAACCCTCTTATATAGTCCATAACTTTTCATATAAGAGATATTATTTATGAAATTACATCTAATTGTTGTTAGAATAGTTGGTATGTTATTTTTTACCATTACATTCTAAGAATACCCCATGGGTAAATGCAATATTTCAATAATTATGTTAAATATTTTAATATTTTTACTATGCATGTGTCTATGATATTAAATCGAAAAAATTTAAAAATATATGTAATGCAGATTCCAAATATGGAATCCTTTTTAAATAACATAAATTCATAGATGTATGGAAAATAAATTTCCTAAACCTTTAAACATGATAAAAATTGAGCTGTTAAAATAGAAAATATTCATAAGTGTAAAAAAGAATTTTTATTAAAATTAAATATGAAAATATAACTAATTGAAATAGATTGGGTCATTTGATAAAAATTGAACTTTAAAAAAAAATTAAAACTTCATCAAATTAAAAATTATTTTTCTTAATTATTTTAATGATTATATAGCTTTTTATTAAATGTCATTATATTTCTCAATTCATTGAACATTAATTATTATTAACAAAACATTTCACACTATGATAATATTCATCATTTGATTTAGAAAAGTTTAATTATTCAAAATAAATATTAATAATTTGGTAAAATTTTATATTTATTTATGTGTTGAATGGATGATTAAAAATTATTTTAAATAAAGTTTATTTTTTTATAAATAATTAATTTTCATTAAAATGAATCATACTATATTTATATTCAATAGTTAAACATAATTTTCATATTATAGTCAATATTTTCATTACATCTAATATAACATCCATTTATAATGATTTTTTATATCATGGTTCGTTTAAACTTAGGGTTTCATGTTATTCAATTTATTCATGTTATCAATGTGATAAAAAATTCCAAAATATATTATGTAGTTTGATTAATTTTTTTTTAATTTTATATATTCTATATTTTTTTCTTATTTTATAATTTTATGGTCTTATATTCTCCCCACAGATTGCAAATTTCATCCCCACAATTTATCCTCTCTCTTTATAATAAAGGGTTTTACAGTAGTACATACTATTTTTTAACCCCACATTATAATAGGGTTAATAAAATATAAAACTAATAAAAGATACATAGAATTGAAAAGGCTATTGGGATATTAGATGACTATGATTAAAAGTTTTATAATATTGGATTCTTCTTAATATATAGTCATGGAAGAATGAAATCAAATTTATATTGAGTGATCTATATCATTTATCACAAAAAATTTACTCACAAATAGACGTTAAAAACATAAACATGATAATTAATTTTTTATTTAAGTGAAAAAATTATTCATCAAATAATAATTCATGATGATATGATTTTTTTCATTATTATCTTCATAATGTCATGGTAATTTTTTACTATGTATAAATATAATGAAATATACATACATGACATGTTTTAATTTATTATGTTTAATTTAATTACTTGGTTATGATTTGATCAAATTTCTAATTCATTACATACATTAAAATTGAATATTAAGGAATTATTATTTTTTGGATACCCTAAAATTCACTTTCAATAGATTATATGGTTTATATAATCACGAATCTTATTTCAATCAATCATTATTTATTTTCATAAACCAATATATCTATAATAAGTTATCTTATATAATTAATAAATCTCTTAAACTAAAATTACATTATCATCATTAATTTTTATTCAAATTATTTAAATAAATAATTTATATATTAACTAAAATGATTCATAGGCTTGTTGTCATTTTTTATCATTTATCATTGTTTGATTATGTGTTCAATCCCAAAGTCCTTCCCATAAACATAAGGTTGTTAACAGAAAAAATATTCCTCCATTACCTTATATATATAATAAAAATTCCTATAATGTTTCTGAAAAATAATCAATATACTAGAAAAGAATTTATTATATAAATATCATTATAATTACTTTTTCAGTATATTTTCCCATAAATTTTTTTGAAATTTATTTTTATATTTTTATTATTTCATTATATATCATATTAACCATAAAATATTTTAACTCCGTTATTATTATTTCTATAAAATTTAATGGAATTATATATAAAATATTTAATTTTTTAAAAAATACAAATCTATTGTGTAGTATTGCTATGGATTTCTCCCAAAAATAACCTTAATAATGGTATAATAGAATATAATACATCTTAAAAAAGGTTTGTTTTTGTATTTTATCTTATTAAAAATCATAAAATTATTGTCCCATGATCATATCAATGAAAATTATGATAATAAATATTCACATGTTACTAAAATCTTTAACAATCCTATGATTATTCATGATTATTATAAAAATATACCATTATGAAAAAATTATTCTTCAATGTGCATCATGAACCTAAATACCTATATATATTCTATATTCTATTTCGATATTAGTCCCTCATTGCACTATTATTTAAAATATAGAAGATATCATTGTCTTAGATAATTTACAAGTTATCTTAATTTATGAAAATTATTACATATAGATCCCTAAGATGAAATTTATTTCTTTCCATAAACCCCTCACATCTCTTCAACGTAAATTTTTATTTTGAAAAACTATAAAGAGGAATGTGAGAACCATAACAAATTACTAGTTTCTACAAAAAATGGAACTACAGATTTGTTAATGAATAGTTTGAGTTGATTTGAACCAATATCCCTTAACAACATCCAAGAAATTGAATTTACCTGAGTGTTAGGGAAGTCTTTTAAGAATCCTTCATTCTAATTCTTCACGTTGTCCCAAGATTTCATGTATTAATTCTACATAATCTTCAACTTATTGATCCCAAAAGATGTAAATTTCTTTTCTTATCAATCAACTCTCCATGATCCTTTGTAGTTATCACATAAATCGATTTCACAATACAAATATTTTCTAGAAAACATCCATTTTCTTGTTCTTTTGGGAGAACATAATTTCAGTATAAGAGACAAAACATTTTATCTTAGGCCATTAATTTTTATCTTCAATTTATGTATTACTAAAGAATTTATAAAACTTTATATTATTATATTTATATATCTTAGGAGTATCGTACAATGTGAAATGTTGGGAATGTTTTCATTCACCATGTTATGATCACGCCAATCCCAATGCACCTGTTTTGATGTTATTACCCCAAGGTACCTTTGATTCAATACCAACCACATTTGAATTATCCTAAATGGAATATATTTCAACGGAAAACATATAATATATACCTTAAAAAAATAATATGTTCATTTAAACTTATTCTAAATGTAAATAATAGGTTTACTTCCTTGATAAAGTTTTTACATAATCTAGTTCCAATGTTTTCAACAAAACATCTAATGACACAAAATATAGAGACTCTAACCCCACTACTATGGTGTAATTGTCTACATTTGTATATTTTCATAATATATAAGAATGTATATCACCAAGGAAGAAATTTTTTAGTGGTCATGGTATACAAGAGACATATTTGATTCTATCATTACATTTGAATGAAAAAATAAATCACAATTTTTATAAGGAATAACATTATTCCCCATATAATATTTATAAATTTGTATCATAGTACAAAATAAGCTTTCCTGATAATGGAATAAAAATAAAGGAAGGGAAATTTTTTCATATAGGGTTAATTATAGTGAAAAATATCATAGTAATTCTGTGAATCTATAATCCTAAAGTCATTTCCTTTCATTGATACATTATTATGGTAAAAATGAATAAAAACATGAAATAACAATTATATTATCCAGTTATAAAATATAATATTACTTACAAGAAACCAATATCGCATTGGTAAATATAAAATTAAATATGATACTTAATAAAATTATTCGAAATATATCCTTTAATGCTTTGACAATGATTTCATCTTCTTTTCATAGTGAAAACAAATTAATAAGGGGAAGATCGAAATCTCTATATAGAATTTTAAAATGGAATAAATTATGAATCAATGAGAATAAATATTATGATATGTTAAATAACTATTCCCACATTCCTTATAAATAACTAAATAGGTCATAATAAATATTTCATATTAAAGAACTAAAACATATGTCATTTAATAAATAAACAAATAATGAATGACATCTATAGATAATTTTCATCTAAAAAATCCTATTTATACTAATAATAATTTAATAATCATAAAAATAAAAGTCATAATTATTTGATTTATTTTTATTTTAATAATATGTTACCTCTACCTTTAGTTTCTATCCTCAATATAGTTTCGATCATAATTAAAAAAACTATCTGATTTGGCAAATAATTTCATCTCATGACACTACTATTGCATCAATGGTATTGAATAAACTAGTTCCCAACCCATGTAGTAAATTTCCAAATCACTCCTCATATATAAAATAATTTATTTTTAAATATATTCACTACTTATCATTAACTATTCATAATGTGTGAATGATATTGGTTAATCAATATTTACATATTTAATCAAATGATTATAATAATTAACACCTTCTGCAAAAATCATATATATTATAAGAAATAATAATACAAATTATCTTTAGAATATTAATATTTATTATAAATGTAATGTACATTAAAATTAATAATAATGGACTGATTATTTCAGTATAATATTAACAATATCTAATGACTGTAATATTGCAATGATATCTTTTACTATATGTTAATTTTCATGTCAAAATAAATTAGATGAAAATATTATAAGTGCAACATAAAATACATTGAAATATGATTGATTAATGTTGTTAAAACAAAATGATGTAGTAGATACATAACATTAAAATGATTTAGTATGTAATAAAAAAATATGTCCCAATTGATTTAAAATTTAGATACAATACCATACCATACACTTCCTTTTGGTATAATTGTCATTAAAATAATATATAATTGTTTCAATAATATTATAAATCTATAATATCACAATATTATATTCTATGATATAATATATTGTTTTATATTGACATATAATAACTCAATAATTAATATAATTTCCGCATCTTAATCATTCTGGTTGTTAATTGTCTTGTTCTTTAGAATATATTTACTTGTTATTTATCATTCCAATTAAATAGATCATGATTTAATCATATAAATGATGTAAAACACGATTTTAATATCATATATACTATATACATATTTATTTAAAATAATCCATTAATTTTGGAAATAAGAAATTAAATGAAACCTTCATTGAGATTGTATGTCAAATGTATGCATGATAGCTACTTCAATTTCATTTACATATTTAATAACATTGTGATTTATTCTATATATTTATTTATTTTTATTAGTTTTAATATTATAATTATTTAATATATTTTTTAAATTTTATTCAATGAAAAAAATTAATTCATTCCATGTATAGAATTATTTTATCCAATCACATTGAGAAGGTTGTAGTCCACATATCAACAAACAATGTTATTGTACGCTGATAAAATTGAAATCATAATGTTATATGTTACATATAATTTTTACATTCATAAATAAATAATAAATATAATTTTATTAATATATAATTAATTTGTATATATTTATTACAATAAATGTAATGTGTTAATGTATTAAAAAAGATATTAATTCGGAAGGTGGAAGTCCTCTATACACATGAATGAGTACTTCGTATGCCTTTTTTGGTGGTGTGTGTTTGTGTAGGTCCATACCATGACATTAAAATATTTCAGTATAATTAGGATTATGGATTTTTATATATTTATTAAATAATACAAATTTAATTGGTGGATATATATAAATGAATCAAATGAAATCATTGAAATATGTTACCTCTTTTTCCAGTAACTCCTTAAGTTTATTCCAAAAGATACACTAGGTTTGATGTTTGATCAATGTGAGGATCCGAGGTTTTATAGAGGTATTTTTAATGTGTATTTGTCTAGTGATAGATATAAAATTTATTTATAAGTTTGAATAATTGGTATATGTCAGTTCATTTCTATAGTGGAGCCGAAGTGACATTCATGGAAATATAAGAAAGATAACATTATTTAGTGGTGTCCTTTATATCATGTTTCCCAAATAATTTTATAAATTAGATATATGAGATTATATGGTCAAAATATGGACATAAAATAGTTTTGTTCATGTATTGAGATAATGTTTCCCTAAATATTAATTATAAACCATTATGCAACTCATTTTTAGATAAATTTCCATATAAGTGATGAGAAGACAATACTTTAGTATGAAAATGTCAAAAAGTATGAAATATTTTTGTATCAATTTTTAATTTTAATGTTGTCCCAATAAAATGTATTAGATTAATATATAAATAATTTAACTAAATTTACATTAAAATTAAATTAAATATAATTTAACAAATTAAATAAATTGGATGAAAAATTTTTTTAAATAATTTTCAGTAATTTTTTGAAATCATAAAAAAAATTATTTTTCACTGAAACATAAAAAATTAACGATAATAAAATATTAAACATCCTCATGCTAAAAATAATTATATTTTTTACATATAATTGTTTATTGAAATATATATTTTTAAAATGGCACACCATTTAAATGATGCAAAATAACATTTAGAAAAATACTAATTTTTATGCCTAAAATTGGATTTGTTCTTATCCTATAACTATCATATACTTTTGGATGAATTTAAAAAATAAGTTATTTATTTTATAATGGAAATATATCCATTTTTAAATTCAAAAACAATAATTAGTTTCATTATGTATGACAATCACCATTCAATGAAAAAATAATTTTATTTATACAAACATTTCCTTTATATTTAGTTTTTTCCATTTAATGTTTCATTCTAACCAAAAATTGAACATTATATTCTTATAATATATGTTATTTTATTAATTAGATCAAATTTAATGTCAATTATATATATTTTTATTTTAAATAGTATAATTTTAAAAATATATTTTTTACTCAGATATTTGTTTTAATGCATTATACAAATGTCATCGAAGATATTCATCATTTCATGTAAGATATATTAACATCATTCTCTAGTGTAGATCAATGTAATAGTCATCATTCATGTAAAATTTTAATAACTATTTGTTTAATAAAAAATATTTAATAATAATATAAAATTTATTATAACATTAAAATAATTTAAATTATTAGTGTTTTATATTCTCTTCACCTTAAATAAGTTGGGACCTTGCGGTAAAAAAATTATCTTAGTAATAAATAGATGTATATTTGAAGATAATATGTTTTTGAAAAAACACTCATAAATAAATTTTATTAAACATCAAAATGATAATAAGTATGTGAAAATTTGAAGGACATAACAAAAATAGGATATCAAATAGGAGAAAATTATTACAAAGATGTACATAGAAGAGAAATATTACCATCATGTTCTGTTAGAGATAGATAGAGAAATGATTAGATGAATGCTAATGAAAATAGATCTCCAATCCCTAATTTTGAATATGTTCATTGATATCATTAAATAATGGTGATAATAGAACAAAGTTTTTTATTCAATGTCGTTTTCATATAGTTGATGAATAATTTAACTCTATAATAATATTATTAAATATAAGTTTATATTTTATAAATAAAATATTATATTTTTTAATTTTATGGAACTATTTCAAATTCATTTATAGTTATAGATTCATCATATAATTATGTAGTATTTAAGCCTCTAAATCATTGTCCCATGATCCACATTATCCATTTTATAAAAGATTTACCATTCAATATATTTTAATCAATCACTTTAGAATAGAGGCCACTGAATTTTCTAAATTAACTTATCATTAGTAACAAATATAAATATTGTTCCTCTTTAGTCAGATCATACTTAACATTATAACATGGTATTATATTGAACTAACATAAAAACATTTTGAAAAACTACATTCTTCCATATTCAATAAATAGTTCATATATTATTTTAAATAATAATTAAATACAATAATATTGTAAAATCAATCAATGATATAAAAAATAATTTTTTTGAGGAATAATTAATTAGTTAAATTATATTCATAATATCCAGTATTAACTATCTATATAATTCATATATTTATCCAAACATAATATTCATAACCACTGGAACATGTTAGGGGTATTCATTCACTCGTGTTTATTTTTAACAAGAATATCAACATTTCACTGAATCATTTTTCTTATTCATTGGCACCATTATACAAATTATTTCAAATCATTAATTAAAATTTACTACATTTTAATCACTTCTTATATATATTATAGGGTTCTCATAACTAGTAAAATAATAGATAAAATAATCAAGTAACAAAATTCATCAATTCAGATAATTAAATAATAATCATTTACCATATACTTTTTCTATAACATATACATGATAATGATCCCCTTATCATTTATTGAGGTATATTTAACTGAATCTTACAAATTTCATTTTCATTATTACTGAAATAATTATTTAGTTTACAAATAATTCATTTTTTAATTATTATTTTTTCATTCATTTTCCATGTTACAATTCTAATTATAATTTGATTATATTCACAATCCTTCAAATAATTTATCATGGTGATTTTTTCAATAGTTGTTAAATATCGGAGGATCCTTCCATCTATTCATGAATTTATCTGTTATTTTAAAAATAATTTTCATCTCCTCTTACATCATATTAGAAACCAAAATAAATAGGGAAATATTTCACTTTCTTGATAACACATAAACGAGTTTCATGATTTAAGGAAAATTATTAGGACACTATCTCAATTGAAAGGAATATATTTATCCTATCAATGAAATAGAAAATAATCAATTACATGTTCTATATGAAATATATATAATCTGTTTCTGACATTTTAAATATAGATTCATATTCCACAAAAAATTCTTCCTTGTTTTTTAATAATATAAGGAACATCCCCTTCTTGTTCATTTTATGATAACAACGCCAATGTTTACTTATGAATATATATTAAAAATTTATACATTCTTTTAATTATATTTATTTATCTTTATTAGTGTTATAGATTAATTAAAACCATTGATAAAATTCTTTATTGAGAAAATACACTATATGTGTAATTTTTTCCATTGTGCCACATCCCAAATAAAGGAATCTCTTATCCAATGTCACTATCCATTTCACTACCACCATTTGGTATGTAGTCACACTAAATTCTATGGGATCTTATTGAATAATGTGATATAACTTTGGTGAATAATTTTGAGGAACGTTTTTCTCCATCCAAGAAAGGTTAGGATTGATAACCTCATTATGTATCCCAAATATATCCGTAATTTTCATTGATTCAATTCTAGATACATTGAAATTCTTAGCAGTGAATCATATTCATTGTCTAATAGATTATATAAAATTACTCCTTAAATTTTATATTTATATTGAATTATATATAATACATTAGATCATATAAACTTTATATTTCTATAAAAATAAATATGTAAAAACATATATCACAGTTTGAAAAATTATAAGTGTTTGAAATGACATGGAGAATTACCCTAAGAATATTACCTATGATTTTCAATCCTAGTGAATAATAAGGCCCATTTTCTTATACCGGGTTATTCTCGAGTCAGGACAAACCCTCTATTTCAACATTTTTCCCCTAGGTACATCTATGATAGAACCACATCAACTTGTATTATCTAGAAAATGATGTATTTATAGGATGACCACATAATCTCATCATTATCAAAATTCTAGGATGTTATTTGAAACATATCCTCAATGTATATCTTATGATTATGTTTCCTAATCTATGAATAGTAAAATCTTGTATCCAAATTTTCTATTATACATCATTTGATACATATTGTAAAACCTTAGACCCTGAACTAATAAGACGATGCATAATTTATTAAATTGGCATCATTAAATATAATACAACCCTAATGGACTAATCAATTTATCCTTTTTAGTAATTAATATTACATAAATGATACCCATATTAAAATTTCAAATTGAAAAAAATAGTATTATACATAATAAAATTATTAAAACATCATCTGTTTAATATCATTCAAATTTTTCATCATTAGATCCTGGGGAAAAAAATAATTAAGGATTACCTAAAATTCTTTGTAAACGTAATTATAATAGATGAAAAAAATGAATAAAGGATAATAATAATCATTACATGGAAAATAACTAAGCACACATACCCTTTATATATATATAACTCATAATCTATATGGTACAATACATAACTAAATAATAATTCATTTGTTCAAAAAAATGAGAATAAAAATAAACCATTATTAATATAAATGAATAAATCACAATTATTATCATAATAATAGAAATCAGAATGAATAAAATTATTATATATTGGAGATAAAATGTACCATGAATATGATACCATTATTTTCATGATCTATCATCAAGAAAGATTTTAATGTAATCATTAAAAACCCATCTGATTTGGCCAATTGGTTTCATCTCATTATATTATTGAATCGGGGAGTAACCTTAATTAATTGATTGTCATTCAATGGTGTTCATGTCCATGTAATTTTTAATATATCAAGAAATACATTAAATTAATTAACAAAAAATCTTATCATCAAATATTCACATTGAGTATGTGATAATGATTATATTAATTAATGAAATAATTGTCAAAGTGAATACCATATGTTAGAAATACTGTATTATTTTGGAAACAATAATATAAATTGTTTGAGAATAATTATATTTACAAATAAATTATTATAGAACAAAAAATATCCTAGGTGATTTATTTTTCAATAGAAATATAATAGTCAGAAAAGAATGATAACTACAAATATATATTTTACCACTTAGAAAATTAAAATTCAAAATACCTTGGATGAGATATTTAAATGTGAAATGTAAAATACAATAATATATGTGTGAATAGTTATATTTAATTACATGTAATCTACACAAAATAAAGGTTAAATTGTTCCTAAAAATAAATTATTCTCTATGTAATGTATATTGTGATGAAATACAATATGATACCACAAATTATGTTTGAAATCTCATTTTACTACTATATAATGGGTTTTATGATGTTATTAACTTACACTAGAATGATATTAATGTCTATGATAATATAAATAGTCTTGTTATAACGTATTATAAAGAGATAATTAATAATATTTCATAGTTTTCATCTTTTAGGTTGTCAATTTACTTTTTTTAGTATCTATTGACTTGTTATTTTTTTCCTATCAGTTATATAATTATTAAATAATACCCAGTTTTGAAACCAACATTTAAATATCACATATATATAGTACACGAGTATTTATAATAACCCATACAATTTTGATATATTAGATAAAATGATTCATTATGTATCCCATTGGTTGGATGTATGTGTGGATTGTAAGTTGTACCTATTAAATAATAAAATTATAGTATATTTAGTATTTAGATGTTGTTTTAAAGGTAATATAATAGCATAAATCAATTCTTTTATAATTAAATGAAACAAAAATTATCATTTAAGAATGTAACCTCTTTTTTCAGGTAACTCATTCTGGGTTATATCAAAAGACTTCGTATACGGGATTTAAACTCAATGTGCTAAATATTGGATGAGTAGATGGAATCATTTAAGTTGTTGGGGAAGGGCATAGACAAGTCAAAGGGACTAACAAGTGTTAATATCTGGGATTGATGAGGGAAATTTTATATTGGATGTAGTGTAGTATTATTATAACTAAAAAAATTAAATCATTATTATGAGGTCTAGTATATCTAATATTTAATTAAAAATTAGAAAAATTATATCCCATAGATGACATGGTCTATAAATTTAAATCTAATATGTTTTAGACATGATTCCATGTCATATTTACAATTATGATTTATGTTTAACCACTAAGTGATTTATTTTTTACATTAATCAAAATAATAAATTTTTATTACATTCATTAATAATTTGGATGAAAAACTATGTTTACCATAATTAACATTATATATTTTTTATGGTCCCAAATAAAAAATCCAATCTTCAATATTACAGTCCAAATAATTACAATACGTAATTCAAAAATAATATGGTATATGGGTTGAGGAAGCAGGTACATAATGTGAAAACTTATAAAAGTTATTTATGTGTTTATATCCAATTTAAATGAGAAATTTTATCCATATACCTATATTGTAAAATTTTATGTATAATTGAATTTATTATACAATAAAAATTTAAATATAATTTAACAATATATTTAAATTATTATGAAAAATAATTTTCAATTTAAATTAAATAATTTTCAATTTTTATCTAAAAATATCTACTTATAAATATCAAAAAATTTCACCCTATTATAATTTTAAAATACCACATTCAAAATAAAATCTTAATATTACATATAAAATTAATAAAAAAATAAAAATTTTCTTCCAAATAGGTGCGCCATTAAAAGGAGGATACAAATCCTTTTGAAAAATATATTATTATATTCCTAATATCAGTTATATTTTTATACTATTAATTTAAAAAATAATATAAGGAATTAAAAAAATAATTTATTTAATATAATATTTATATTTCATTAATAAACATGAATAATAAAAAATTGAACAAAATTTTAAGACTAACCTCTTTTGGGTGAAATAATATAGTTAATGATAAAATCATTTACTTTATTTACAATATCATTTATTTTCATTTGTAATTACTTAGTAACCAAGGAATTGAATCATATGTTATTTTAATTTATTAATGTTATTCAGAACCACATCATATATATCTAGATTATATCTTATTGTATTAAATAATTATTTTTTAATAAGAATTTTATTTGGATAACACTACCTTGAATGTTAGACAAGAGGTCAAGGAGAATCATTTTTTTGTTTAACTAGTGTTAACCTTGATGTCCCTTGATGAGAAAGCTAAACCTTTTTTTGGGTGTAACACATGATTAACAGTGATTTACAAATAAATAAATCTCTTGAAATTATAAAATGTATTGTAAAAGGTAGAGATTTTAAAATTTTAGTGTTCTTCAATATATGATCCACAATAATAAAATAAATGTAATGGTAAATATTTTAATGTATATGATCATTAAATATCTTGACTATGTTGGTGTTATATAGAAGAACCCTGATACAATGGTAAATTACAAAAAAATCATTCCATTTAATAAATAATTTGAGGATGATATACATCCATAGAAAAAATAATAGAAACAATATCATGGAAATTAACAATACACATATTCCCAATGTTGAAAATGGTTAATTAATGGATTTCATTTATCATGCTAACATGATATGTCTTCCATCTAGATCAATCATAAATAATGATTAAAAATGATGGAAAAGAACCCATTTATCTAAAAATATAAAACAAATTCACCCCATCAAACTACCGATTCATTGATGGTCGATATATAGATGGGCACAATAATTGTCTTCCATGTACATAGTATTCCACATATATCAAATAATTGATTTAATTCATAAATAATGTTTCTACCCATATGAAATCCATATTGAGTAAAAAATATAGCAATATCCATATTTACCAGTATTAAAAAATTTCATTCAATATAAGAAACATAGGTAATTATAGTACATGAATTATAAAATAATCACATCCATTATAAATAATTTTTGAATTGATTGAAATTTAATTTTCAAATGATCAATGTAAATTTCATATTTCAATGGAATGTAGATGACTGAAGAAATGAATCATGAAAGAGAATTTAGAAACATTTCACGGTAAATATGATAATAAATATGCATATATTTAATAAATATGTATTGATAAAACATATCTATAGTATATTATAAATAGAATAATCGCGGTTGTAGGTAAATAATAGAAAGACAATAAAAAGATAATAATGAAGTATATTAATGAAAATATCTCATAAATTTTTCAATTTTTTATTGGAAATTAAAAAATACATATTGAAATAAATTATAATTCAATATATAATTTGAGCACTATAACCTTTTATTTACTACATTAGATGGTTAACCATGATTAAAAATTATATTGATGTCATACATCAAGAAAAAAATATTCATTTAACATTTAAATAAAATAAAAATTGGAATTTTTCACTATATTACAAGAATAGTCTTATTTAAATTTGTAAAAAATTATTACCTATTTGTTTAATTTAATATTATAAATCATTTGGAATAGTTTTTAAATTGTTTTTTAAAATTTTTCTATAAAATGGGGCATTGTTAGGAAAAGGATTTTTGAACGAAGAGATAAAAGATGTCAAAATATATTTAAACATTATATAATTTATTTAACCACATAAAGAGTAAATAAATTATATTATTACATTGAAATATCAAAAATAAATAGATAAAGAAAAAAATTATATCAGATAGTTAGAACATGATAAAATAATATCCATCACACTAAAATCTATATTAATATTTCTTAATGAGAATGCGATCGTGATATAAAAACGTTGACGATCAACAAATTAATGTGAGAATTAGTAACTATTTCAATTATGTATATCAACTATAAATAAATAAAAATATGAAATAAAAATTATATTTTTAAATTTCATTAGAGATAATATTTTATTGATATATAAAAAATTATGTTGAGGTTTTACTTATTGAATGGAAGTTGAGCTAAGTTGTACATTAACTCACACATCAGTTGGATGAACAGAAATTTACCACATGTATAGTGGTTATAATTATATAATTATATTCTAAAAGGAACATAGGATTATTTTATTTTGTTTTATGATACTTTTATAATATATTATATCCCTTCTATTAATAATCTATCATTACATCCATTTTAAAAGGTATTAATTTCCTATTTTTATTATGTGTCTTTTTTCATGAATGAACTAGGTCTCGCACATGTTATATAGTTATATCACAATTTAAATAGACATCCTCCAATAATTATGTTATTTTTAAATACATTATTCTTCTAAAATCATGCATGAAATATGTTTTTTATAAATTATGTACATTACGTTCATAATGATGGAAGGGAATGTTTATTCATGAGTAAAATTTCCATTTTCAATGCTAATAATAGATTTTATGTAAGTAATATTTTTTCATTAATTTATGAACATAATATAATAATATTTCATTGAATATACATTAATTTATCTTTCATTTTCTATGGAGATGAAAATAGATTCACATTACTTCATTAATGTGTTAGTCCATAGGCTCATGAAATATGTTATCATCTCTTAATGTCTAAAAATGCTAAAAAATTATCAATTAAATTTATATAATGATAAATATTTCATTAATATTATATATATTTCATTTATAATATATAATATATTTACATTTATCTTTATAAACTTATATATAAATCATTTTGTTAAAATAAAACACATCCCTTATTGAGGAGGTAGTCTGTCGTATAAATGATCGACATTATCGTAACCTTTGAAGAATTGAATAGATATTAGTTATACATAATATAATGAATAAATATGAATAAATATTTTATTAATATCATATATATAATTTATATCCATCATGATACATAACCATCCAAATTTTCATTAAAAACAATCGATATCGGTTCTCATGGCGGTAGTCCACATTACACAAAACTGATGATTTCCTGGAAGTAGAGATGTTTATTGGTAATGACCATAACAGAAGTGAATATCAATATATGAAATATAATAATTTTAAAATATTATAAATTTTCAATAAATAATTAAGTTTGTGTTTAAAAATAATATAAGAACAATCATTTTAGAATGATAACTCTCAGTAGGGTGTCATCGTTAGGCTTCCAACAAAATCATTGTAAGATATATTGTTCCAAAAACATTGAAAGTAACATATTAGGATATATGCTTGGTATATATTTGGATATTGTTTGGAGGAATCAAATTTTAATTATGGTTTGAATATGAAATGATATAGGGTGTTCTTTTATATATGAGATGTGTTCCACTCTCATTTTTTAAAATGATTCATTCATAACAAGGTCACTATCCGTAAAAAATCATCATAATTTTCCCATTATAGAACCTAGAATATATATGTTTTCTATATTTATAGAAATTGGGTATTGGACATTTTTTTATGAAATAATATACCTTATCTTATTTATTTAACCATGGTAATTATATTTTTTAACACAAAAAATAAATAATTTTTATGGGTTTGATTAATAGATTTGGTAAAAATTATCCTTACATTATTTGAAAATTTAATTATTTTGATTCTAAATATTGAATATATTTTTACAAATTTAAATCTATTGTGTCCCAGGATTGTTCAATAATGGATGTTGCAACAGTTTTTTGGTTATGGAACCTCATTTGTGCATCCCCATTGGTCATAGGCATCATTCTTGAAATTGTGGTGTGATGAATATAGTGGGAAAACTATACCACTAGTAAAATGTAACAAAACATGTCACTTTTCAATAATAATAAATTATGGAGTATCTTAATTGTTAAAATAGTATAACATCACACTGTGATGTAAAAGACAATAAAAAATATTATAAAATGTACTATTAAATAAAAAACATAAATCTATCAAAATGAAAAAATATAAAAAATAATAATAAAATTAAAAGTCACATATAATTAATATTTTCACTGGTCTCAAACCCCATACCAGTATCGTCTCAAAACTACAGGCTATCCACCACGTTAAAATCAACAATAGTGTCCCAATAACATGTCCAAATCTATATCCATATAAACTATTTTGGTACAAAATTTCAGCACAGATTGAAAATGTGTAAAACATAGTTGGAAAATAGCACCATGTCTAATAAAAAATAGTCAAATAATATGTTTTTCCGCAGTGATATAATAGGGTGTAATATTTATTCAATTAATACAATAAAGAAATCCACATTCTTCAGTGCCAGGATATAATGTATCTTTTCATAATGAAAACGTATTCCAGAAATAACCATGAAACATTAAATTATCACATTAATAGGAGAAGGCGTAGGTTTAATAATTTAAAAGTATAATAAAATCCATATATACATGAATTTCTACATCAACAAGGAAAATCCAACTATATGATAATTTCATCATCAAATATAATATTAATATATTTAAGCATAAATGCACCTATATAGGACATACCCACTATATAATTATTAAATCCAAAACTAGACTATTCCCTCTATATATGCACTAGTAATTAAAAAATTCAGTAATGAAAGAATTTATATAAAAATGTTAGATAATATGTCCCAATTTATAATTTTAAAAATATCCATTTATCTATTAATTACAATTTCATTAATATATAAAATTTTCAAAAATCATATTAATAACCCATTAACTATTACCAAGGTGATTATATATCATGTAATAACATAAAATCCATTTTCATGATAAACAAACATTAAATTACGATCAAATTCATTATAAACCTTCATTTTTCTCCCATATAAGGATTTAACAATCCGGGTTGAAATATCAATTGAATCCAAAGTGATACAACGGATATTTCTATCCATGTTTAATCATTACTTAATAATTAAATAAATTAATTCTCATGTTTTTTCATCACAATTACTATATATCACATACCTACAAAATAACACACTACATGGTTAGGTTTTTTTCATCCAATTATTACCTTTTGATTTGGAAACATAGATATAGTGATTTTATAAGGAGGAATGAATCAAAGGATATAAATGACGAAAAATTAGGTCAATAAAACAACAAGATAAAGACTCATTTTCATAGTTTATATCAAGTTAGTACAATTATATATTGGATGAATGAAAACAGATGAAAACCCAATCAAAGGTTCTTGTAATAACATGTCTCATTGTATAGAATTTGTATTGGGTTGTCTAAATAACATTGAAAGGATTGGCTTATTCTATTTAGACATTGTAAATGTTATCTGTTGAGATACCCCTTTTACTCATTCAATTGAAGTGATCAATGAATAATTAATAAGTGGATCAAGAACCAATTCATGATAAAGGTGTTTAATGTAAAAATTATTAATTAATTAATTTATATGTACTACTAATTCACTACCATAGGCACCTAAGCATTCATTAGTTTCTACAAAATCAAAATGAATAGGTGAATTTTATGAAATATTAGTATAACATCATTAAATTTATAAATGTTATAATTGAATAATTTTTATTATAAATTAATTATATTTAGTGTTAAAACATTATATCTGAACAAAAAATAACAATCTCTTAATAAATACATTATCCTTTGATTTGGATGTAGTAGAGTAACAATATATTCATTTGTATCCTATAATATTATTTAAAAATTCTAGTAGTCAATGTATACCTTCCAATATAATGATGTTTTTGCTATTAAATTTTTTTATTAAACAATATTTTTGATGGTTTTATTATGATAAATTTTGATGAGTTACCCATATTGTAATGTTTACTAATTCCACATTATTGTTCCTTATAAAAAAAATATTTATGAATGGACTCCTTTTTTTCCCATATTAATTTTTATATTTTATGGATTTAAAAACTAAGATATGGAAGGTATATTTTTTATTATAAGAATATTTAATTATTTTTGTATCCGGATAGAAAATTATAGAATTCATATGGTTGATAATGATATATCATATCCCAAAAACAAGAACATTCATAAAAAACTCATTTTAATGTAATAATTGGAACAAACAATCTCATGCCAATAATTGTTTAGACCCATTGTCTTAATGAGATGATTTTTTATTTTCATAATAGTATTGATAGGCAATAGTTTATTTATTCACATATTGTATCATAATTGAATATTTTTAATATAAGAAATTTTTTCCACAGATAATTGAAAAGAGTACTTATTAAATCCTCTATCTATCTAAAGCATAGAAATTTTTGAATTGAGAATAATATATCTATCATATTTATAAATATAATTTTAAATTATTGATTGAAAATTTCAATGACAATATTATAGTTTGGAAACAAAATTGTAAGGAAATGATATTAATTTGTTAGTAGTAAATACAGAAAAAATTTTATAAGAATGTTATTATGATGATATTTTTTCGCAAAATATATATAAGGGAGTGAAAAAATAATTTTTTATTATTTTTATTTTATAGTATATCATTATATTACGTTTTGTTAAATTTTGATTATTTATTTTTCTCAGAATTATCATCAAATAATATTGTTAATTCGGGTAATAGAGGACAATGAAACTATGGTTCACCTAATTGGGAATAATTATGAATTTTACCTTTTATTTTTCTAGTAATACTTATTGATCATAATATGGTTTAACTAAAAAGAACAAGGTTCTTTATTTTATTATGTTTTATGGATTCATTATGGCTCAATTATTTTCACGCTTTAACATTTATTCTTGTAATGAATGATATAAAAAATGTTATGTATTTCTAAATAATTGTTGAAATTTAAGTCAAATGGATCGTCAAATAGGGTTTTCAGGATCATGAAAATATGTATTAATAATCACAATTTTAAAATAATTTAATAATTGATACATACCACGAAAAAGATAGGTTTATGGTTTATAGGAACTTGTCGATTTTCAATTAACTTGGTCACATTTCACTAATTCTACGAGTTCCAAAGTGAAAAATATGAATTTTTTCTCTAAAAGATCATTTTCATATATACATAAATATGGAAATTAGTGAGTGGTGATTCAATCCATGATAATTTTTTTCTGAATTTCTTAAGAAATTTAATATAAAATTTACATAGAGAACTGTGTGAGAATTAATATTTAGAATATAATTATGATTAACAATAATATTATCCTTAAAATTACAATATATGCTTCATATTTTTGTTTTATTAAAATAATCTACAATTTCATATTATCGTTTTATGAGAAATAGATAATATATAGAAAATAATAAGGTTTCATACTTGTAATCCTCTTTGAGTGCAAAAATTGGTTAATTTTTTTTACATTCCTTGTTTTATTAAAATTATTTCTTATGAAAACATATATATCAATAGTAAAATAGAATTTATGTCCTCATCATTTTCTCATTAATAAACAACATTATAATATGTAATATATATATATATATTATTGATTTTTATTCATTATATCATATTTATTAATCAATGATTATATTAATATTTTTATTAAGAAAATACCATCTAGATATATAGTATATTATAGGACTATAAATGAGGGTCAATTTCTTTTTTTTATAATTTAATTTAAAATTAATTTTCATTAAAATCATTATAAATTTAAATGAAAATATATATCTATATTTTAGTTAAATTATTGAATCAATTATTTTTTTTGTTCCTATATAGTAGAATATGATATTTATATATATTTCATTATTTTTCAATAAAAAATTTTTGTATCTTACATTATCACTATATAAAAAATATATTGTCAGTTCATTTCACATATAATGTCAATAATTTGAGTGGATAATTCATCATCATAAAAACAATGATTTCTCACAACTTCTAATATAAACTTTCAAACTAATACCATTTATAGTGTATTTTTATATTTTTATGTCACCTCCACAACAAATAAATTTAAAGAAAATACACATTTTGTAGAAATTTTCTAGTATTTTTTCACTATTTGTAATCTTCTATGTGAGAAACATCCTTTAATTGAAAATAATTAGTAAATTTTGATTTGTTTTTTCATAATAAAATATTATAAAATTTATATCTCATTATTTAAATTCCATAAAATGATAACAATTAAATTTTCATTACTTCTATTATGATAACCTGTTTTTATCATTTTATTTTATATCCATACAAACATTGTCGATATATTCTATTTACAATGACAATTGAGAATAAAATTGACACGGTGTTCATCAATAAATGTCTATATGAATAATAACAACTCATATAATGACAAATTTTCACTATTCTAATTATGTGGTACCAAGAGACTCCTTCTGTGTTAATTTTCTATGGGTTTTCCTTAATGTATAATGTAAAGGGTGTGCTAAGGAATTTACATCTATTATTTTCCATTTTTCATATTTAAATATTAGTAATAGCTTATTTAGTGGATCATAAGTGGATCATATGTTTAATGGAAAAATTTGGTTTATTGAAGGTCTCAAATATTTTTGTATGAAATTGATCACAATGTAGACATAAGAATATTTTGAATAATTACTTATACTAAACTAATAGTTTCTTCATCAATATATTTATAATAATTAAAAATTAATCTTATTGTTTCATTGAGATTGAATTTTATTATGAAATCTAATAATTTTTTTATAAAATTCTTATAATTTTATGGGTATTATTCTAAAGATGTCACAATATATAATTTTTTATTGTGAGTCAAATAAAATTATTATTTTGATCATATATAAGATCATATTGGATGGTAAAAAGTTTAATCACAATACAAATTTTATGATCATGTTTCTATTTAAATTATGTCATGAGTAAAGGGATTAGAATATTATTATAATATGTTTTCATAAAATGATTTGATTGGTGTCTATAAAATATTAGAACTAGAGTTTCTATTTATTGTGTGTGAGATTTTTATATAATATGATAAAATTCCAAATAGAACCAAGACATATTATTTGATAAAAATTAAACAACTAGTATTAGAAATAATAAAAGATAATATGTTTCTATGGAGTTATTTGAATTTATTAGATGATAATATCCAATTTATACATATATATATAGATATTTTATAGTCTATTGAGCTCTATAATATAACGATTTATGATATTTTAATGGATAAGTGTTACATGGAGTTATAATAATATATTTTAAAAATAATATTGTAAAATACATATGGAATTATCTGTTAAAACATATCTTCTTGGGTGTTATATTTACCTATAATGTTCTATTATCTACATAAAGAATTTTTATTCAAACTTTTAATTTTCAATACTATAACTTCTAATGTAATTTTTATACTGAATGAATAACTAGTAACCAATAAAATATTATCATGTAGACAAATTTCACCATTCTATTCTCCCAAATTTGTCAATTAAAATGTATAATTTATATATTGGATTAATATATTGACTCACATTTCATTTATGTAGGATAATTTGATGATTTTCAAAAATTTTGGATACCTCTCAGCCGGAAAAATATAATTTATACATTAGGGGATCCATTATAGGCAAACAAATATGATTAAATAGAATTATTTACTTTAGTAAGAGAATATTCCATCTCAACATAAACTTCTACAAATTAAATAATTTTTAGGGAATTTGTTTTAGAGAAAAATAATTCAATATGATGAAGATATTTTTGATGACACGATAAATAGTTTAATATATGAATAATAATATATAGGCTGTAAAAGTAAGTGGAATGATGAAATCAATTTTTTGTAATTCATATACCTCTTTGATCATTACTGAAAGAATACTATTCTATGATATTGATAATCTCATTATTTAATATATGTTTTTATAAACTATTAGATATTATATAAAATGATTATCATTTTATATAACAACTTCAATACATAAATTCATGTTTAAAATGTAAAATAATCAATTAATGGCTTAATATAACAACCATAATATTTATAATTAACTATTAATGAATACAAATTATTTTATTATGTTTCTTCCATGATAATTAAGTTATAATAATGTTATTTCACTTATTAATTTTATGAATATAGTTCAATTAAATGATTCACTATAATGAAAGGATATATCATTATACAAGCTACATTAAGGAATATAATGATGTATTGTATTCATTATTTTAGTATAAATATGTTTAAAGAGACTTTTAAATTATTTATATTTGGAATAGATTGATAAAATTAATTATATATTATTTGATGTACGTCTCCCAACATTAAGAGATTCCAGTGTTTTGAAATAATATTTTCATAAAAAATGATACACCTCAATCCAAAATAATAGTATTTAATAAATAAAATAGTGGTGATACATTTAATATCCTCTTGTTTTTATGGATCTTTTCAATGTGTTGTCATTTGTGATAGAGTAATCCAACAATAAAACATGTGATTAAAAGAACATTATCTTAAATATGAATATAAATTTTGATGGACTAATTTCTAATTATAAACAACTAAAATTATATATTTACTATTTATTTCCCACTATCTTAGTGGTTGGTTTAACTACCAAGGGACCTAACATTTTTTATCAAATCTAATGTCATTATTTAAATATCACAAATTTTGATTAACATAATTAATCTCAATTAATTATATACAAATATTTTGTCACAATTTTTTTAGAGTGATAAATCATATTTTCATAACTAAGATGAATTGAATTTATATAGTTTTTACCTGATACAAAATTATGATATTATCAAATATTTTTTATCATTGATAAATTAAATATTTCTTTAATCCAGAAATATTTCTATCATGTGAACATTATATGTTTTTATATGATCCTATATTATTTCCTGAAATCATTAAAATAATGTTATTTATTATTTTAATTAATTTTTTTATATATCTTTAATTCCTTAAATTACATTCAATGACGATTAGGTATTTATTCATTGAATCAACCATGTACTATTCAAATTTATATCCAATTTAATAATTATTGGTTATATAGGGAAATAAAATAAAATTTAAAAATAATAAGGAAACTACTAAAATAATTTATTTTTAAAACTAGAGATAATATAATATTAAATGAGAAAACATGAAAAATAATGGAATTTTTTTTTAATTTATGCCGATAAAATAAATTTGGTGAATAAAAAATCAACAAAAAATGGTTTGATGAGAAGGTGTTTAGTTTTATTTTAATATAAATTAATATTTATGAGACAATTGAAACCTTATTTAATGAATTACCACATGACTATATTAAAAAATTTGTGGTAATGTTCTTTAATTTACTCTTGAAATGATTCATACCATGGAAATAAACAATTCATTTATGAGATTATAAATGATGTTAGAATTTATATTTGTTAAAAATCCATTGATAATTTAAGAAATATTATATTACATAATTTTTATCTCAAATTAGAATTTTTTTATTAAAAGGTAATATATGTTAGGAGATGATGATTTATAAAAACAATGATAATAATTTATATCAATATATAATAATATCACTTTATTCATAGATAATAAGGACACGAAAATATTTCTGTTAGAAATATTAATGTCAGAAAACAAATTATATGTGTATATAAAATAATATTTATATTGATTTTAAGAATAATTAATGGTTATTTTCCTCTATGAATCATGGGACAATGAAGTGGGAATTATGGAAAATAAATACAATAATTAAAAATTTAAAGATGAATATTAATATATAATCATGTTGTAAAATTACATGTATGAAATTAATTTTGACTTATTAAAATACAACAATAGTAAAATGAGGTATCAAAATTGTTTAATCACATGAATATATAAATTTGATAATGATAATATAATTAAATTGTATTAATATATTTATGTTGTTTTCCCCTAATCGATGTAAATGAAAATTAAATGGCGGTTTTTTTTAATGAATTACTTTTATATATGTTGATATATATAATAAAATAGTATATTTATGAGAGAAAATTAAATATACATTAGATTTGTATATTAAAGTTGAATAATAATAGTATTGATAAGAATGATGACATGATATTGGTTAAATGATGATTAAAAAACATTTAAAATAAAAATACACCAATGATAATACATATTTTGGTGATAGGTGACCATTTGAAGATAAATATAATGATATTCAAATTCACAAAGAAGACAAACTAATTAAATTTTATGAATAATAGTATATAATTGATTATTGAAAACAAAATATATTAAAATTAAAACAAAATATGTTTTTACCTATGATGCTTTTTTGAGGATAACTAATTCCCCATTTGGAAGGATAATGTGTTCGCACATTTTTGAAATTTTAGAGGACAATAATATAATTGTCATATAATTTTACAATTCATTTTTCATTGTGAAAATTATTCCAAATTAATTTAGAAAATAATTTAAAATGGATGTGGAAAATTTAAATTTGAGTATAAGATAAAGCTAAATTTACATTGAAATAAATAAAAATTCCATGGTCACTCAATAGTTGTTTTTTCCATTATGTAACATTTAAATATTAATATAATTAAATATCATGTGGTGATTCCTAATATCTTATTTAATGATGATTAAAAAATTATATCTTACATATTATAATAAAAAATTTATATCATTAAATATAAATTGATTTTAATATAATCAGTAAAATTAATCATTAAAATTCCCAGCATCCCCATTTTTAAATTTAATTAAATATTTATATATATTATAAGTCTCAAATTATACTATTCTGTTGTATTTAGCTAAAAATAAAACTATTGTTTACATATCTACACACCTAAATTTAAATATAATATATTGTTATACAAGAGGATAATGTCCTAGTATATTTATGTATTCAATGATCGAATCCACTATGAAATTTTGATATGACCCATTACTACTCAATAAAAAGTCAAACAAATTATTATTATAATATGTGTTAAAAATTATTTATACAATACAAATAAAAATTTTAATTTTCTTAAAGATAATAATAACGATATATCTCATGGATTATTTTTGTTACATCGGTTAAGTAAATTTTAATATAAAAATTACATAATGTTGTTTAATTTATATTATATTTCAGATTATACATGATTGTGATATTATTTTTATAAATAGTATAAATTAAATTTTAATGGATTATAAAATACATCATTAGTTTTTATAAATGATGGAATAAAAATTTATAGAATATGAATGTTAATGATGTATATGATAATCCACACTAGGATATTTATTTGATGAATTCCTTGAATTCTATTCAATTAAATTTTGGATGACCTATTTATGGTGATGATACTGATGATAATAAGAATATTGAATTAAAAAATTTTATATGATGAAAAATAAAACCATGATATAATGAAGATACAATATTTTTTTAGGGTAGAATAGAATATTTAATCATCATGAGAAGAAGACATTAATGGTTACATGTGTTAAAAAACTACATCGAGAAAATGAAATGGATATTTAATTAAAATTTAAACCAATATACTTATATAGTTATGATAATATACCTTTATTAGTAGGCCATGGGGTTTATCTATTTATAAATAATGTATAAGACATACCATGAAATTAATATCATGGGTTTGATATTTAATTATATAAAAATATTTATCTGTATCATAAAATGTAATGAATTTTTTTTTAAAAAATATTTATTGTATGAATGAATACATGATGTTTTGTGGTTCCCAATCACATGTTTGGATGATTATTAGATTATATATAAAAACTATAACAATATTATAATAGAAATATGACACGTTATTATTAATTCCCAAACAAAGTTCTACACAATACTGCTCTATGTCGTTCAACCACATTACCTCAAATATATCTCCTCACATCCTAGATGAGTCCAACTAGCTATAGAGGTATAATATATATATCATGTAGATAATAAACCCTCTTTTTCTAAGAACATCAATAGAAGATATTAAATAACACTAACCTCATGATAATCTCCATAACCGTAATAATACATATATCACATTATGACCAAAATCAAGATACATTTTCAAAACTAATAAGTAAAAATATTTTACCTCAAACGTTTTATGAGTCAAATGAAATCCATGAAAAAATATAAATACACTAACAACACCATGAAGTTATTAACACCATTAATCATTACATAAATTTAAATATATGAAATCTAATCCATCTATCATTGGTGTCAATCCATTTTCCAATCCTACATTGATTAATCATATTATTGTACTAATCAAGAAACCGTAGTATAGTGTTATTACAACTCATTAGGCCACCAACAATGACATATAATACATTATATAGTTAATAGAAGTGTATAAAATTGAATAATGAAAAATTTATAATAAATTATATACTAAATATAAATTATTATTTTTTAACTAACCAAATTAATTTACTATGCTCACAATGATATACATACCATGATTAACTACGTTTTACCATTCTAGAGTTGAACCATCCCTATTGGAATCACAATTCACATAAATCATGAGTTTTCTTAATTTTTTTTATTTCATCTTGATTTTATGGATACGTGGGAAAATTTTCAATTACATTCATTTTTCCTAGAATTTCATCTATATTATTGAGTGGGATTTGTAAGAATTAATCCCGGAACCCATTTATCATTTAATCATACATTTGATATATATGAAATTTAACAAGGTAATTTGTCATAAACCCTAAAATCAACCATGCACATTGTTGTATAATAGTTCAATTTTCAAAAAAATCATGGCCCAACAATGTAATCACATGTAATTATATATGAAACATTAATCACTAGTTCATTTATCAACAATTAAATATATAATCGGTTGACCAGAAAATGTTAATCCACCCTACAATTTATTCAAAATTATAATCAATTCCATAAGAAATGAATTATAAAATTACCTAATATAATTAAAAGTACTATATGAAATTACATATATAGCATAAAAATTATTTTAACATCATTCCATTTGATAATTAGCCAATTATTTTACACGATTCATGATGCGATTTCCAAGCATTTAAATCTATATATCATTACTCCATACACAAAACATAAATAAATTCTACGGTATTATAAATTTAGAAAACCAATCTCATGGATTTTAATTAGAATTATCCTACCTGAAATACCCAATTTGATGTGGAATATTCAATTACACAACAAAGAGTAAAAATTATTAAAAAAATATTAAAACAAAAATGAAAAAAAAACAATAAAAAAATATCTAATCTAATTTCATCATATAGGTAAACATTATTTTTTATTCATAGAGATAGAATATAGGGATAATATACCACACATGATGATATTTTATTAGGACGTTTCATCGATATGTCAATTAGTTATTAGATTCATCTTGAATGGAGTTCAGATTCATTTCAGATTACTCCAGAAAGATAGAAAACATTTTAAATATATTTAGACAGTGATATAGTTTTTAGGGATAATGTTAGGGGTTTGTGGAATTTAAAAATATATATCAAAGGATTAAAATACCGTTTTCACAATTTATTTTATTGGAGAAAACATTCCCAACCTATGCCCCCAAAACATGTTAACCACATTGAGGTCACACGGTTACTACTAATAGGGTTTCTGGCATGAAAACCATGTGAATGCCTTGAAATCCACTTTTTTGGGTTATATGTATTTAATAGTATACACCTGGTTTGGAAAAAATGTCAACCAACCATGCACTGAACATTGTTTTCAAAATTTCTAAACCTATATCAAATCACCCATAAGTATGACCGAATAATGATATATTAATAACTAAGAGAAAGGGTATCTGAAAAATATCATGATACATTTTCCAAAATTGATTATATATTACAATCAATCCAATTTATAATCTCTCACCCTAGAGAAAAGTTTTATGAAACCACGTGATTATGAGGTTACAAGATCATTCCAGTAATCTTACATATATACTTTTATCTCTATTGGTTAGTCCTCGACATGACCATGATTCCTCAATAATCAAACTCTATATATTTTCATTCCAAAAAAACCTACTCAATATTAAAAAAATTAGAATCATAATCTTCTTGAAAGATGCATCGGTCTCAGGATAATATTCATCAAAATCTATCACAAGTGAAGGTTAATGATTGTACCACTAAATCTATGAAATATTAATGAATTTAAGCATATAGATTTAATTTTTGGGATGATCCAATAGATATGCCATCATCTCAATTTTTTCTATATTCTCAAATTATCAAACACTCCAGGGATAAAACATATCATGTCTGAAGGTAATAGAGTAAGATATCCATGAGACACATGTAGATAAATGTGATCACCCACTATAAATTCATGGGGTTCGATGCCTATAAGTATTTGAATTATTCTTTTTCTGATCCATATTTAATAGTTTATGAATAATCAGATCCTGATCTAACATCTCTTGCATGAGACTTGATCCAAGTAGTTGTGATTCACCTACCACCATCCATAATTAAGGTGATATTCATATCCTACCATGATGTTCATCATTTAGTTCCTTCTGAATAAATTACTAGTAATTTTTTTAGTGGAACCCAATTATAATTTAATTCTTCTCCCAAGAGCCACCAAAGTAGAGGACACATTCCAATATCATATCATTAAGTAATATAATAGTATGATCTAACTACTCAAAAATCTATGGGTTGAATTCCATGTATAGAGACACATGCGTTATGAGGGAATTTAATATTCCATGAATAAATTGTACTTTAAAATGGGATTTGTGGTCTAAAACTAATATCTATGGAAAATTATGATGAACGACTATCTCTTGAATGTATTAATATCTTAAATTATTTCTCTAATATGTCTCCAATAAAAGTGAAAAATTTGATACGTTAGTAAGTACTTCAAAAAATACCAAAATATAATCATATTTTCAAGGAATACATAGGAGAAACACTCTAAATTCTATTTTATCAAATTCCCACAATAATTTAATAATGGATAATAGATGTATAAATCCCCTATGTCCATAATACTATTCCATCACCTATTGGGAGGTCTAGAATCAAGGGATAAACCCTAAATTTTAAATTTTCATATTTGGACACCAACAACAATTATGTAGTGCATTGAACATTTTTTATAACGCCTGTTTCATTGCCTCTATAGATGAATCTGTAATGGCCCTGGTTTTTAGGGACCATTACTTGGTAAAAATCTGATGTTGAGGAGTTCTGGGTGGTCTGGAAGGCCATCCCAGCTTCTTGGTGACTCCTAGCGGTAGCCTCGGCCTACCGGTAGCCTCAGCCTACCGGTAGACCTATCCTACCGGTAGCCTCAGCCTATCGGTAGACCTATCCTACCGGTGACCTTGGGGTACCGGTGGCCCACGGCGACCGGTAGCTCTCGGCTACCGGTGGCTGTTGGAGACCGGTAGCTCTAGGCCACCGGTCACTCTCGGCAACCCGTAGCTCTCGACTACCGGTCGGTGTCGGCTACCGGATGCTCTAGGCTACCAGTGGCTCTCGGCAACCGATACCTCTAGGTTATTGGTAGCTATCAACTACTGGTCGCTATCGCCAACAGGTATCTCTCGACTACCGGTAGCTATCGCCAACCGGTAGCTCTTGACTACCGGTCACTGTCACCAACTGGTAGCTCTCTGCTACCTGTACCTGTCACCAACCGGTATCTCTCGACTACCGATAGTTATCGCCAACCGGTAGCTCTTGGATACCGGTTTCTCGCACCTACACCCACGGATTTTCCAGTAGCGCCTCCATTTTTCACTAATTGGTTTTTTTAAAACATGTTTTGACCCCTTTAAGAATGTTTTTAAGACCATAAATTCTCGTTTAAAGTAAATGATTGGTGAGGTACCCCTTAAATTAAAAACCAAGAGCTGAGTGTCGCTTTAAACTGCCCCAAAAGGCGAGGACCTTTAAGTAGCGTGTGGGGTGTCTCAACTGCGTGGTCAACCCGCGATCCCGTTTCTATCGGAGTTCCGAGTTTTTCTCCATATCTTAACCATCCCAGGAATGTTGTATCTCAGACCTTATAAAAATATTCTTCACCCTAGGTTTCTTTTCTCGATCATCCTTCTCGGTGTACCCTTTCTCCCAACGATCCGTACCACTGTTGTGAAGTTTTCCACATTCAATGGAGTTCTAGACACTAATGTTTTCTAGTTTCCACACGAGGACTTAATGTTGATATTTGATCCATTGGGTAGGGACTTTATCCTTCGTCTCTTCTTCTGTGTATCTTGTGGGGTGGGCATGATTTTGTCTCTGTGGGAATTGATGAAACCTTACATAATGAAGATAATAAATAGACCTTTAAATAATGATAGGGGGTGTAATCAATGACCTGTTGTTCTCTTTTATTGTTGATATATGTTGTGAATTATATGGGCCTATTCTCACTGAAAATCATGGTTGTTGAGGGTATTTCCCTGTGCACAAATGAAACTTGGTGTTTTTGGATATTTAAAAAACTGTAACACGGAATTGGATAATTACGTATACTTGGTTAAATAAATTGAAAGCACCAGAATCAACCCTTTTATATGATAACCCTAGTTAATGAACAGTGGAATTGAAACCATGGAGTGTGTTAAATCATTTAAATCTGAAAATACCTGTGTGGGGATTCCATGGGTTTGTATTAGTGGTTTGGTTGTTTCTTTTACAGGCTGATTACTGGGGTGATACAAGTGGGGATGGGATCCCCTGTTATACTTTCGCTGGTTGTGAATTTTGGGGCTGTGTCATTACACTGCTTATATCATGAAATGGGGTGGGATCCTCTGTTGTTGAGTAACCATTAGATCCTGGATTTTGGGAACATGGGGTTGTATCTTGGGGTTTTCTTTGGTTCCAGTACATCGAGGGATCTCCCTTATCCATTTTTTGTTCTGTATTGTCAAGAGAACAGAGTGTGAATACTTAAATTGCTGTTGGCTGTAACTCTTTCCCCTTGTTTGTTCATTTGCTGTTAGTTTCCCAGTAGTGCATAATGTTATTTAAATGATATTACATGAACATGGAAGCAAGAATAGCTTAAAAGGAAATTGGTTTTGGGGGGTGAGTTTTGACTCGGCTGTGAGTAGTGTGCTTCCTATGAATAAGGATGACTCTGCTTGTTCTTGGATTGGCTTTGGAAACCCTAGGTTGGGTTGATTGTTTGTTACATATACAAATATTTGTAGTTTTTATGTTTCATATTCTTGCACCACCCATGTTCATCACTTAAGTGCCGAACACTCACATTTTATGGGGTATGGTGTTTTCCCCAACACTCTTATGAGTGGATGGTTATTAGTTCCTTTATGCTCCCTTTCCAGGATATCCAAAGTACCTTTAGGGCAGGATGTGATGGACTGAGGTCCATTA
Source organism: Viscum album (assembly GCA_963277665.1). Classification (NCBI taxonomy): domain Eukaryota; kingdom Viridiplantae; phylum Streptophyta; class Magnoliopsida; order Santalales; family Viscaceae; genus Viscum; species Viscum album. The sequence continues at coordinate 1,751,606,336 of OY728164.1, forward strand.
TTAGTACAAGAATCATCGTATGGGGTGGTTGTGGTGTTTGGACCAAGTGTTTATAGGAATATTGTTTCCGAAGTATCTTCTGGATGAGGCCCGAGTGTTTTTGGGTGTGGCAGTAGTTGTTCTGACCGAGGTGTTTGCAGGAATGGTTATGTGTGGTGGTTGTGGCCTAGGTGTCTGTGGGCGGGATAGTGGTTGTTGCCCAGGTGTGTGTGGGCAGGGTTTGGTAGTGGGAATTCTGTTAGAATGGCAGGATTGGTTCAATGCGTAGGATGTCTTCAATAAACAGTGGCAAAGCAGCGTGGGGTACCCAAACATCGATGTGCTATTACTATACTTTACTTGACTTGAGTTATTTGGGGATTGTGCCTTGGTGAGGCTTAGGTGGATAGTTTACCTTGTTAGGTTTTTTGTTATCTCTTCTTCCATGGAGCATTATAATGTCTCCTCACTTGTGCATGAGAGTCTTTGGGTTCCCTACTGAGTGTACTTGTATGCTCACCCTACGTATATAAAACTGCTTTCAGTTTTCCAAGAGAACTTTGGGGATCATGCAGATATGTACAATTTTGGACTTTTGGGGTAGTTGTTGTTGTTTTAGTCCTTTTCTTGGTATCTCTTCACCTTTGGAGTCTTGTGACTTGTATCTTTTACCTTTGAACATGCATATGGGAATGGTATACTTTCAGCCATACTTGCACTTTCAGATTTGGTGTTCTGGGATTCACTATATTATCTCCCGATATTATTAAAAGAAAAACGGTAATACCTTCCATTTAGTGTGTGATTCTATACCCTTAGTGCTGGTTTCCACCCCAGTACCTATTGAAGGCGGGTTTCAGGGGTCATTATATCTCCTTCATCTTAAAGAAGGAATGGCCTAGCAATCTGTTGACCCTTCCCTCCTTTTGGTGAAGGTGGGCCTTGACAGAATGGTATCAGAGTCTCAGTTGAGAGATTGGATGGATTATGGAGTAAGGCACAGTAAGAATTGTGTGGGATGGCAGAGAAGCAGTGTTGGGTGACCATGGTGCATGAATTAGTCCAGGGAAGACGGGCTAGGACACTAGATTTTAGGGCCCCCCGTGATCTGATGCAAGGACTCTGGACCTACCGAACGACCAAGTGAGGCCACACTTATTATAGGGTAGAGACCTTAGGAAAGGTACATGCATCCTAATGACTTGTGTTCTCATTTTTCTGGGGTTTTTTGGGAATTTGAAATAAATAAGAAGTATAAGGAGTTTTATGAACAATATTCTGCACTACTTGTGCTTAGGAATTATTTGTTTACCATGCAACTATGGCACCCTAGAGATGACCACGACTTGTACGGGCGATCAAGGCCCTGGAGGTTGACTTGGCCGATTGGCAGAGGGATGATCAAGAGGAGGAGGATGATCAGTGGTAGAAGAGGCGTTTTTCTTTCCACCGGCTGACCCTCGAATGTATGAGGGAAGCACATCGCACATGAAGATAAAAAGTTGGCTAAAGGTGTTGGTGATAACTTTATGGTTGATTCGGGCTCTGACAAAGTACTGGTTTCCTCTAGACGTGATCCAGATGCAGGGAGTAGAGCATCAGTGGTGGACACTCTACTTGGGGGAGAGGGGAGAGGCTGAGGTGGAATGGGCTGATTTCGAGAAGGAGTTTTGGATGGATTTCCTCTCTTCTACGATGAAAGCTGAGAAGAGTCGGAAATAATCTCCCTCCAGCCGGGGGTATGTCAGTAAGGGAGTTGGGGATCATGTTCAAGGATCTCCTATGATTTTATCTATACCTCTTTCCAAATAAGGAGTCTCGGGCGGCATGTTTAGAGGAGGCGCTCCGACATTCCCTCCAGTACGCTGTTACCCCCTTCACATTACCGACATACATGGAGGTACAGATGAAGGTAAAGATGGCGGAGAGGATTCACACGATGTGCATCGTATCACGAGAGGTGATTCAACTAGGCCCATCAACGGGAAAGGCCGTCATCACCAGACCTCCAGCATCGGGACCCTCTAGGTTCTGTCTAGCAGGGAGCAAGCCGCGGTAGTTCCAATTCCGGTCCCCTGGTCCTCAACCTTTCCATTTGGGCCCAGGACTAAGGTGCTTCATCTATGGGAGCCATGTAAATCTCTAGAATCAGTGCCCGGACCGAGTATAGTACGGTTGTGGCGGACATGTCCTGCACCTGCCTCAGCAGCAGCTTCCACCTAGGACCTTCCAGCAGCAGTAGCAGGGGCAGCAAACTCCCACTCCTGTGAGGGCATATGTTTCAGGGGGAGTCCGACCTCAGGGCACTCGTTAGGTACCTCGACTAGGGCATGGTTGGGGAGGTGGCCGACAGCCGAGGGGCAGTGGAGCTGGGTGTGGACTATTTCACGCCGTGGAGGCAGCAGTTCCAGCGGGACTGGAGGTTGTTTGAGGTACGATCAGTTTTTTTGGCACCCTTTATTACGCCTTGTTCGATACAGAAGATTCCCACACCTTGGTTACACCAGGTCTATCCCATTCACTATGTCTAGATTCCGAGAGACTTACAGTGCCCCTGGTGATGAGCACACCAATCGGAGGTCAGAACGACTTGTTATATGTTTGTAGAGGATGCCTACTGATGATAGGGCCACATCAGTCGGTCAGGGATCTACTACTGCTACAGATACATCCATAAGATGTCATACTAGGGAACGACTGGTTGTTCTATGTGTATTCCATCATTGACTGCTTTTGAGGATGGGTTGTTTTCTCATACTTTTGTGGCCGAAATGTTACTCTCACTGGCGAGCGAAGTTTCCAGAAGGGCAGCATGCGAGATGAACCCCCCCTCTCCTTATTAGACGAGCTGTCAGTAGAGTTAGTAGATGATGAGATGGTGGAGCTACCAGGGATCATCAGTGAGTTTATGGATGCCTTCCCTAATGAGGTGACGACTCTACCCCCTTGACATTATATCGAGTTTGGGATAGACTTGCTGCCTGGTGCTCATATGATTTCGATGGCTCCCTACCGGATGACGCCTTCAGAGCTACGAGAGTTATAGATTCAGATTGATGATCTGATGAAGAAGGTTTTTGTTCGACCGAGTGTGTCGCCATGGGGTTCTCATGTGTTCTTTTCAAATATGGAATGTGGAAGTCTACGGCTGTGTATAGACTATAGGAGGCTAAATCAGGTAACGATCAAGAATCGCTACCCTCTTCGAAGGATAGACGATCTCTTTGACTAGCTAAAATGGGTAGGATGGTTCTCGAACATCGACCTGCAGAATGGGTTTCACCATTTAAGGTTTAAGGAGGACGACATCTCAAAGAAGTCCTTCAGGTGCAGATATGTGCACCTAGATTTTGTAGTCATGCCTTCCGGCATTACGAATGATCCGACTGTGTTCATGGGGCTTATGATCTCTGTCTTCCAGGCGTATCTCGATCAGTTCGTAGTTGTGTTCATTGACGACATCCTGATCTACTCAAGATCAGAGGAGTACCACGTTGAGCACGTGAGGATGCTCTTGGAGGTCCTCCGACAACACCAACTCTATGGGACATTATCGAAATGCAAGTTCTGGACGTGAGAAGTGCAATTCCTTTGGCACTTAGTGTCCGAGCATGGGGTAGAGGTGGACCCATCAATGGTTGAGGCGGTTTTTTCTTGGGAGGAACCCAATAACATGACATAGGGTTGTAGTTTCCTTGGGCAGGATGGTTACTACTGTAGGTTCTTACAAAACTTCTCTCGAGTTGCGGCACCTTTGATGCCCTTAACCAAGAAGGACCAGGTTTTTGTGTGGAGTGAGCAGTGTGAGGAAGCCTTCAGCTATCTGAAGAAGAAGTTGGTTAGTTCCCCAGTTCTGAGTCTACCAGAAGAAGGGGCAACGTATGATGTGTTTTGTGATGCTTCATGGAAAGGCCTCAGATGTGTGTTAATGCAGCAACAACGGGTGATCTCTTATGGGTCTAGGCAGCTACACCCTCATGAGCATAATTATTCCACCCACGATCTGGAGCTTACATTGGTCATTTTCACACTAAAGATGTGGCAGAATTACCTCATCGGAGAACACATTTTGGTCTTCACGGATCACAAAAACTTGAGGTATATCTTCTCCCTGCGGTACCTAAACCTGCGGTATCAAAGTTGGATGGAGTTCTTCCAAGATTATGATTTCGATATTTCCTACACATTAAAAAAATGGAATGTAGTGGCTGATGATTTGAGTAGGAGGTCGTAGAGGGATGCGGTCCGAGAGTCGGCTGAAGCTTGGAAGGCGATGGAGGAGTTGGCTGCCTTGCACCTAGATGCAAGGATGGATATTGGAATTGGTTGCCTATAAAAGATGACAGTGCAACCTTCTCTGTTGCGGCAAGTGGAGGAGTCTCAGTGGGGAGACTCAGAGTGTGAAGTGATACGTGACCGAGTTGACTTGGTTAATGCTCCAGAAGGGTGGACGGAATATGGTCAAAATCGGATTCTCTTCTAAGGGAAGATATTTGTTAAAGAGGCGATATGTTACAAGGTTCTTAGTGAGTTCCACAACTCAACCCTAGTTTTACACCCAGGAGTTTCCAAGATTTACTAGGGTCTGAGGAGAGAGCTTTGGTGGCCTAGAATAAAGAGAGCAGTGGCTGAGTTTGTGGACAAGTGCCTTGTGTGTCAGCAGGTAACGACTGAAAACTGCATTCTAGGCGGGTTGTTGCAACCTTTAGATGTCCCCGAGTGGAAGTGGGATGAAATATCGATGGATTTCTTCATGGGAATACCCATGGTGAAAGGGCGTTGTGATTCCATCTGGGTAGTAGTGGACTGCTTGACGATGTCAGCTCACTTTCTGGAAATTAAGGATTCAAGTGCAGTGGATGCTCTAACACAGAAGTATGTGGATGAAGTTGTGCATTTGCATGGATTTCCGAGTTCCGTAGTCTCAAACAGGGATGCAAGTTTTACCTCACAAGTCTGGAGGGGTTTGCAGCATGCTTTTGGCACCCAGCTATGTCTTAACACTGCTTTCCACCCCCAGACAGATGGGCAGACAGAGCGCACCATCCAGACGTTGGAGGACCTATTCCAGGGATGTATTCCAGACTTTTGGGGATCATGGGTGTGACACTTGCCTCGGGTAGAGTTCACCGACAATAATAGCCATCACTCTTCCATTGGCATGGATCCATTATAAGCCCTATATGGAAGGCTGCGTCACTCACCCGTGTGCTGGACTGTGGTTGGGGAAGCTGGTGTTCATGGCCCGGAGGTGGTGGAGAGCATGACAGAGAAGGTTCATCTTATGTGAGAAAATATAAAGGTGGATCAAGACCAGAAGAATTCATATGCTGATGATAGGAGGAGTGCCTTGGAGTTTATGGTTGGGAATCATGTGATCTTGGAGGTTTCACCCCGACGTGGGCATCGAAGGTTTAGGAAGGGGAGTAAGCTCTCCCCTAGGTTCATTGGACCCTACGAAGTGTTGCAGCAGGTCGGTGAAGTGTCTTATCAGCTAGCGCTACCACCGCCTCTACTAGGGATACACGATGTATTCCATGTGTCCCAGCATCGTCGATATCTACATGATGACTCCCATGTCATCGATTGTGGAGAGTTAGATGTCGAAGACGATGCGACCATCATAGAATGACCAATCATTATTGTGGATCATAAAGAGAAAGTACTTTGTGGATGAACCATTCCCTTGGTTCGTGTGTTGTGGAGGCACGATGGCCAAGAAGAGAGCAATTGGGAGCAGAAGGCCTAGTTACACGTTCAGTACCCAGAGCTGTTTTGACTTCCTTGTTGTTATTGTTCTGATCCTTGAGATATTGTACCTTGTGCTTTAATATATGAAATTCTTGTTTTGATTATCTATTAGATGATATCTTCCCTATCATATGTGTGTGTGTGTACGAATGTGTGATGATGGGAAAACCTGACTGCTAATCAGGACGCATTAATGTTGAGGTGATTAAACCCATGCGGGCGAGTCAGTGCCGCCCAAAGGGGATAATATCCTGACATGTAGGAAAGTACTCACTAACTCATGTGTTGGAATGTGTGATACTTGTGCTTGTTGTGAATGTATGTGGCTCTTGGGGGAGTATTTCTGGATGTAGGGGGAGGGTTCTGTTCCACCTTTCGAACAACTTCGGGGTTTGCAACTGAGAATTATCTTTAGGAGGTGGTTGATTGGACCCCACTTTCCTCCTTTCTGGGTTGTTCTTATATTATTGGAGATTATAATAGTATGATAAGTATCTGATTTAATGGAATGGGTATTTGGGGTCCATTACTTGGTAAAAATCTACTGTTGAGGTGTTCTGGGTGGTCTGGATGGCCATCACAGCTTCTCGGTGACTCCTAGCGGTAGCCTTGGCCTACTGATAGCCTCGACCCACTCGTAGACCTAGACTAACAGTGACCTTGGTGTACCAGTGGCCCTCAGATACCTATAGTTGTAGGCTACTGGTAGCTGAGAGCTACCGGTAGCTATCGACTAACAGTAGCTCCAGGTTACCAGTGACACTCAACTGCCGGTACCTCTATGCTACTAGTGGCTCTCAGCAACCGGTAGCTTTCGCCGACCGGTAGCTGTTTCAAACCAGTAGCTCTCGGCTACCGGTAGCTCTTGCCTACCCCCACGGGTCTTCCAGTAGCGCCTCCATTTTGCGCTAATTGGTTTTCTAAACCATGTTTTGAACCCTTTAAGCCTGTTTTAAGCCCATAAATTCCAGTTTAAATTAAAGGATTGGTGAGGTACCCCTTAAATGAAAAACTATGAGGTGATAGTTGGTTTAAACAGCCCCGAAAGGCGGGGAACTTTAAGTAGCGTGTGGGGTGTTTAAACCACGTGGTCATACCATGATCCTGTTTCTATCGCGGTTCCATGTTTTTCTCCATATATTAACGATCATGAGATTTTTGTATCTCAGCCTTTATAACCAAAGGCTTCTCCATAGGTTTCTTTTCTCAATCATCCTGCTCGGAGTACCCTTCCTCACGATGAGCCGACCCCTATTGCGATGTTTTCCTCGTTCTGTGGAGTTCGTGAAACTCTGGTTTTCCAGTTTCCACGCGAGGACTTAACATCGATCTTTGATCCGTTAGTTAGAGACTTTATCCTTTGACTCTCCTCTAGTGTATCATGTGGTGTGGGTATGCTTTTGCCTCTATGGTAATTGATGAAACCTAACTTAATGATGATAATAAACATACCTTTAAAGAATGAAAGGGGGTGTGATCGATGACCTGATGTGCTCTTCTATTGTTGATATATTTTGTGAATTATACAGGCCTATGCTCACTAAAAATCATGGCCGTTGGTGGTCTTTCACTGTCCAATAATAAACCTCGGGGTTTATGGATATATAAATAACCATAACATGGAATTGGTTAATTACGTATACTCAGTTAAATAAATTGAAAGCACCAGGATCAACCATTATCTATGATAACCCTAGTTAAAGAATAGTGGAATTGAAACCATGGAGTGTTTTAAATATTTTAAATCTGATAATACCTGCATGGGCTTGCCTTGTGATGGTGGTAGTAGTCTGGTTGTTTCTTTTACAGGCCGATTTCTGGGGCAATACGAGTGGGGATGGGACCCCCTATTATAATTTGGTTGGTTGTGAATTTTTAGGCTGTGTGACTACTCTACTTATATCACGAATTAGGATGTGATCCTCTGTTGTTGAGTAACTGTTGGATGCTATATTTTGGGAATGTGGGGATGTATCTTGGGGTTTTCTTTGGTTCCAGTACTTCGAGTGATCTACCTTATCCCTATGTTGTTGTGACATTGAAAAAGAATCGTGTGTGAATTCTTAAATTGTTGTTGGCTGTAACTTTCTCCCTTGGTTTGTTCTTATGCTGTTAGTTTCCCTGTAGTGAAGACCATTATTTAAATGAGATTACTTGAACATATAATCAAGAATATCTTAATTGGGAACTGGTTCTAGAGGGTGAGTTGTGACTTGGCTGTGAGCATTGTGCTTCTTATGAACAGGGACGTGTGTGCTTGTGCTTAGATTGGCTTTGGATAACCTAGGATGGATTTATTGTTTGTTACTTATACATATATTTGTAGTTCTTGTGTTTTTTATTCACGCCCCACCCAAGTTGAGAAATTAAGTGCCGAACACTCTCATTTCATGTGGGAGGGTGTTTTTCCCAACACTCCTATGAGTGGCTGGTTATTAGCTCCTTTCTTCTCCCTTTACTGAATATCCCACGTCTCTTCGGGCATGCTATGATAGCCTGAGGTCCATTATTAGCCCAAGAAACATCAGGTGGGGTAGTTTCGGTGGTTGGACTAGGTGTTTACAGGTAGATTGTTTCCCAAGTATCATCGGGATGAGGCCCAGGAGTCTTCCGGCATGGTAGTAGTTATTCTGACCCAGGTGTTTCTGGGTATGGATATGTGTGGTGGTTGTGGAATAGGTGTCTCTGGGCGGGATAGTGGATATGTCCCAGGTGTGTGCGGGAGGGGTTTGGTAGTGAGACTGTGGTGAGGTTGCGACCCAGGTGTGTGTGGGTGGGTTTTGTCAGTGGGACTGCGGTGAGAATGGCGGGATTGGTTTGATGCGTAGGATGTCTTCAATAACCAGTGGGAATGCGGCGCGAGGTACCCAAACACCGATGTAATTTTACTATCCTTTACTTGACTTGCGTTATTTGGGGAGTGTTCCTTGGTGAGGCATGGGTGGATAGTTTACCTTGTTAGGTGTTTGGTTATCTATTTTTTCACGGGTCATTAGAATGTCTCCTCAGTTGTGCACGAGAGTCTTTGATTTTCCCTACCGAGTTTACTTCTATGCTCACCCTACATATATAAAACATATTTTAGGTTACCAAGTGGACTTCAAGGATCGTGCGGAGCCTTACTAGTTTTGACATTTGGGGATGTCGGTGTTGTTATTTTCCTTTTCATGGTATCTCTTCTCCTTTGGAGTTTTGTGACTTGTATCTTTTAACATTGAACATGCATATGGGAATGGTTTACTTTCAGCCGTACTTGTACTTTCAGTTTTGGTGTTGTGGGATTCACTATCTTTTCTCCAAATCCTATTAAAAGAAAAAGTGTAATGCCTTCCATTCAGTGTGTGATTCTATACCCTTGGTTCTGGTCGCCAAACCTGGACCTATTGAATGTGGGTTTTAGGGGACACTATCTATCCTTTAACATAAAGAAGGAAGGGCCTGAAAATCTGCTGACCCTTCCTTCCTTTTGTTGAAGGCAGGCCGTGACAGTGTCAAATACAGAAATATTCTCCTCCAACAAATATATTTGGACATCATTCCAATTTAACACATAGAATATTTCTTACTCATCTATTGTAGAAAATAAATGTGAATTATCACCTTAATATAATTCCCACATGGAAAAACACTCATGATCTATATACCACATCTCCCTAATCCATATCAATAGTGGATAATCCAAAAATCCATATATGAGGATAATATTATCTTCGGCATCATAAACCACAAAATTTATATAATCCATTAATATGATCATATTCAACATTGAACTAAAATCATGAACTTCAAAAGTTTGCATATTCCTCATTAAATCATCAAAATAGTGTTTCCCTTTCTAGACATTTATTCTCGGTCAGAATCAATTGGATTCATATAACATACCCATCTTTGTTGTTAGATATTATATTCCTAATGTGAATAGATATTAAATACTCTCTTTTGATCTATACACACAGTAATCATTTCCACCAATATATAAGTGAACCAAAACATTAAATCAAAATACAATTCCTCAAAATCATGGTCTTGATTAGGGTTGTTCTATTCATGTGGCCTCAACTGTCTTGACCCATACAAAAAAACATGCACTTCTCGATAAATATTTTTCCATGATCGATACATTATGTGCTAAAAAAACTATGTAATCCTCCTATATAAAGGGCTGAATCAAAGTCAAGGTGGTAGTCGACAACTTCTTTAACTCCTAGAAAACATTCTCACAGGCTCCCGACTATCCTAATATAATTACAATCACATTCTGGCTATAAATATGAGATACTTGACATTAAATATTATGTATGAACTAAAAATTATATCATTCTCTTCCCATAACGATATAAATATCAATGAAATTCATGGGATGATCTAATGAAACATCTATATGTAACTTCACAATGTCCAAAAATAAATGTTTTCCAAGGATGATGTTTCTATTGAAATGCATTTGGTAAATCCATAATTGAAACATGTATGGATGTTTATATAGATGATTGATCAGTGTACTCAACACGATGTCAATATATTGGGAAAGACCTTCACGAGACTTGTATTTCACATTGATTCCATCCAAAAACACAATAAATAAATAATATCATTACTAGTTAATGATTCAGTTCATCTAGGTCATAAAACCCAAGGGGGTATTTTTCATCTGAACATCATCATGAGGAAGTAATAAAATTCCATATACGATCTTAAAAAAAGTTTCATGTTTTTTCTATTGGTAGAACTGTCCACTAATGATAGGCCAATCACAATTCAATATTTTATTAGGAAATATATTGTCTCATCTAGCCAGGAGATCATAAATATGGAAAATATGATACCATTTCATCACATTAATCTAGTCCAACATTAAGTAATCCTCACAAAATATTAATTCCATTTCATTATTCTAAGAAAAAGATAAGAAAACCCTTGAATACATAATTAGACTTCTAAATCCTCTATTCGTCAACTCATCTAGCAGAATCTAGAGGTCTCCATTCAATAGTTACTCCATATTGTATGATGGAATAGAAAAATGCATATACTTAGGAATGATATCTATTGATTTTTTCACATATTTCATAGGTGAAAACTATGAAAAATAATTAGGAATAATTTCATGAAACCAGTCTACAATGGGGGGATAGATATCCTTCCTCATACCACTATCCTACAGCAAATGAATACAAACATTAGTGGTTCCCTCCCCAAGATGTTGATGAAATGGCCTTGAAAAACCAAAAATTTTATTCCACTATCCTTGATGATCATAATTCGCACCCTCTCTAGACATAAAAAACACACTTCAATAGTTAATAACTATTTGTGATTGGTATAATACCAACCAATCCATTTTAATAATCATTTAAAAGAATGAAATTTTAATGATATAAATATTGAATATAAAATAATAATATACTCCCTCATGAGAACTCCCTCAATAACAAATATATGTCTCTCAAATGTACTCATAATGGCTTATCAATCACCATTACCTCACTCGCAACATTCTGTTCCAAACTCATCCCTTTTTGTTGAATGAACCTATTAAAAAGAATGAGAGGAACCCAAAACAAAAAAGGGAATATAAATAATAAAATCTACTAGAATTGTACCTTTGACTATTGATGATTCATCCTCATTATCCATATGTTTAGGATTAATGTAATGGAGTTTTCATTTCCATATTCCCATTACTATTGTTTGAAACCCCTATGAATCTCCACTATGATTATACTATAATTGTATCCCAAAAATACAATGTCTGCTACATCCACCCCTATAGAAATTATAATTTAAAAAAATCATTTTAAAATCTATTAGAAGTGCTCATTAAAAAAATTTGATGACACAAAAAACCTTATTCATTACAAATTTATCATAGGTTCTTGTCGAACATTTTACTATGTTCCATACTAAAATTATAATGTCACTATTTTAAGAATATTCCCTCGCCTAATGTGCCGATGAATGATCAATTGAGTATAGTTTTTATAAATTTTCCCTTCCACTTGGCCTCTATGATTTTTATCTTCTTATATGATATTGTTGAAATGAATCTTCCTACATTGAGAAGACACCCCATAGTCATCCATTACAATACACATTCCATCCACTATTATCCTTATTTTGGTTCCATTTATAAATGATGATCTGATTCACCACCATAGAAAACTTCATTTTCCAAAATTGTTAACCTATGCCTTTTTATCACACTTATGATAATTCTAAAATATCATGTTAGATGTATAATGATCCCCATCAAATATTGAGGTAATGAACTATAAATTATTCTTGTGTCTTGTATAGTCCATCCCATACAAAATCACCTTTCTCAGCTTCATGAAACCTACTTCCCCTACTTCATATCTACCATAGTGAATAAATTATCCTTGAACATCTCTTGATTTTCCTTCCACAGAATATTCTCTATCTACCCGTCAAGATTTTCAATGTTCCACTAATGCATCACTTGACCTTAAAATCTATGATCACACAGTTTGGATCTCTTCTCATCAGTATCACTAAAATAGAAAATGAATTTTATGAGGGTCTCAATCCAGGAATAAGATTATCATATGTATACTATATCGTGTGGAAAATGAATGGTGTTTTTACTATAAGTTTCATATCAAGTTGGACATGTTCAACCAAACTTTTCTCTGGGTATCCTTTAAAAAATTCCCAATGTGATCAAATATCTCACATAACTGCTCACCATCTACCACATTTATTTATATCCATAAATCCAGTTCCAGTAAAAGAGTAACATACTAAAAAATACTCTATTTTTATCCTTTCAATAGTATTCATCATCGAGAAATATATATAAAATTCAAAAAAACATCTCAGGACTCAATATGAAATATTATAACTCTCACAGTGATTCAAATAAGTACATAACAATTCATCCACATACCCTACCACCTAGTCAAACACAGTGCGCTATCAATATCCTTAATCATAAACCCCACAGTTCCTGGATCACATAAGGTAAAACATATTCTTATTATTTATATAGTCATTATACACCAATTTTCAATATTCATTGGATTTCATCATTAACCATTTTGAATTTCATTATAGGATCCATTTTCAGTTCAAATCAATATTAAATGAAAATAATTTAAATTTAAAAAACATATCTTTTACCAACATTTTCATCCACTAAAAAATATATTGACATCAAAATAATCCATTTGTTACAAGAATTATTAATGCATAATAAATTAATTTTCCATACTAGTCACCGATTTAATCCATATAAAATATCAGAAAGGCTAATAAAAACACACAAAAATCACATCATTCAAGGTGAAATATCACCCAAATATAAAAAAATGTGTCAATAGAATCATCCAATCCCAGATACATTGTTTTACCCCCATACATGGGTATTTTGTGACAATTCATGATATATTCATCAAGGACCCAAACATCCTAGTATCATGTATACCATTCAAAAAATGGTGAAAAAAATAAATGAAAAGAAAATCACTCTCATACCACATTTTGAAAACCTAACCCAGAATCAGAACATTGATTAACCAAGCTAGATGGCCACATGTCCTCAGGCTTGCTTCCCCATATGCCATAGGATGCTTGGTTTTAGTTATGGTCGGATATATATAGAATGGGGAGAATGTATTATTATTAATAATTAATCATATGGATGAAATAAATAAACAATCACAAAATTACATAATACAAAAACAGAATAATATTATTTTTACATGATGACCAAAACAAGAATACAATATCATAACTAAAAATTTGATATGTAATTACATATATATATTCAGTGATAGAACAAAAAACCCATAAATAATTTAATCTAAAACATAATGTGGGTTGTGACACTATTTTTCATTCCCTTATACATGGTCCATCCTAAATCAACTATATAACATACGGATAATTCTCTTATCCTAAAATAAAAACAATATATTGGTTAATGTATCAATTAGTAAGCTTGATTAGGGTCTTAGTATAACATCTTTTTCCACAATCAATATCGTCTAAAATAAAGTCCATTCAATAAATATGTATTCATATGTATTAATAATTATTCTCAACAAATTAAACATTTAAAAAAATTTAGTATATTTTAATTAACAACATAAATTACATGGGTTTATATAACACAAGAATCATCGACACCTACATCAGCTCATGGGAGAGTCTGAACAATCCCCAAGGGAAAGGAAAATTCATATAACTCATGTTATTTAATTTTTTATTTTAATTCAATTTTATATTATGGATAACTAAAACTGTAGTACAATTGAATAATTTTAGGCCTAAAACAACCTGTGTAGCACTCCATGGGGTTGTTATGAAAAATTCAACATCCCACTCCAATTTTATTAATCAATAACATGTTGGATTTTAAATCATTATTTTGTGACCCACGCAATTTAAAATATCCATGTATTTGGTACTAGAACATCATGGCTTGGACCCCATATTTATTTGGTTCATATATCACACACGATATATAAAGGTAAGTTATATATTTCAAATAAATCACATTTATGAAAGTTAATCATCATTATCACTCATGTCATTATTTCACATAATAAAATATCATTTCAATTATACAAACAATCATGGTTCCACACTTTAATGAGGTGGAATAATATATGAAAAATTCACAATTACCTATTAATCTATAGTTAATCATATAATCTATTAAACCTGCATGGTTATTATACCTAACCATTTAGAACCAATTATTAAAAATTCAAAAACAAATTTTTTTACCAAATTACACAGTCCATTTAAAAAAAATCATAATCCTAATATCCCATCAATTTCAAAATCACATAATTCCATTAATAAATTTAAAAATTAATTGATCTAGTAAAATATTTCATTTTAAAAAAATGGAAATTTATAATAAAATAATCCATACACACAATTATAATTAACACTATGATAATTTCAATTTACACAATACACCACAATGTTTATTTTAAATTCTTCCCAAAACAGAAATCTCAAAATTTAAGCGGAACACTCAATTACACAATGAATAATGAGATCTTGAACCAAAACATGAATATATGATCATGTGAAGAAACAAGGATTAAAATATATATCAAAAAATATAAAATGGGGAACAATAAATTCTTTTTATTTATAAAGTTTTTCAAGAAAATAATTAATCCAATATGGATGAGATTTTGTATTGGGAGAGGTGTCGATCAAATAACAAATATTCAATTCATCAAAATATTCACTTCTAATGTCTTTATAATCATATTAATTGATCTATGAAATGTTGTAAATTAATTTATCAAAACATACATTATATATTATTATGACATGTGGGTTTTAAATTTGTAATAATATTTTAGAATTAAAATTATGTGCACATTGTTTCTTGGGATGGGGAACATTGTTTCCCAAACCATGTAGCATAACAATGCTCCTAAAATAGTGTCCTTGAGATTAATAATACATGTTTTCATAATTTTACAAACCATTCACCAATCAATATATCACCCATCATCTTGGGTTGCATTGTTTTCATAGGGATGGAGCACATTTTGGGTAAACCTTATTCCAGCTCTGTTCTCACCGCGCACTGCACCATTTTCAGTCTTTTGTGTTCTCACATCAAGATCTCTTATCATCCATGGATGATCTATGAATATATTTTTTCCATAATATTTCATGTTATTGAAATGGTTTTATGTTTCTGAATAAAATGTATGATCTTAATTCTTATATTTAATTTTATCAATGTCATAATTTATATTGGAATTCAAAAATTCATATTCATTATTTATTTAAAAATTTAATCATTTTAATTTATCAATATTTATTCCCTGATTAGTGAAATTATTTTTTGTCACATATTGTTAAGGATGATTATATTATTTCATAATTTATTTTTTCCCTATAAGATTGTGGTATAAAACACTATATTCATCTTAAATCGGGTATAAAAACCATCATTTTATATTTTTTCATAATTTACTTGTGTTATGACTATCGTTAAGAACATGATTTAACATGTGATCCCTCCAATAATAAATTATTTCAATATTTTACAAGGAATCACCAACTATGGAAGAGTTAAATTGAAACTAAATCAAATGATATATAAATAAAAATAATATTTTAAATTCTCTCCATGATAAAACCACTAATTTGGATAAATGGTTTTAATGGGTATGAGTAAAACCCAATTATTATTTTATATGATACATGATTTTAATATTTTTTTTAATTATCATGAAATTTTGAATTATAAACGTGGATTTTTTTATAAATTAGAGAGATTATAGACACTATACATATATATTAGTTATTTTTTATCTTAAATATGTAAAACAATACATGATATAATGGAACATGATTATAATTTATTGGCATTAAATGTTGGATATATTGGATATTATTTTAAAGTTGTTACGTATTTGTGTATTATCCTAGTGTAATTTATATTTCCCTAGTTAAATTATAATTAAGGATGTAATCCTGATCCTAGACACATTATGCATCGCATGAGGTGTTAAATTAAAAAAAAATATTACTATTTTCCCTATTTGAATTATACATAATGTTTTAGTATTGAATTATATTTATTTATATGATTGATGTAAGTATATATATATATTTAACTATTCGCTGTATATAAGGGTATTGAGTAATTGTTTTTAACATTTATAGTAGATAAGGATATGTAGTATGTTCTATTCAATTTTGAAATTTAATTCATAAAATTACACCACAATGAAATTGTATTTTTTGGTAGTGTTTTAGTGCTGAGTGGTGACCTAATGTGGGGTTTAATATACTCTCACCCAATACATTACCTTCATGGATTCTTGTTGATCCTTTTTTTAAAAATATAAATTTAACGATCTCAATTATTTTATTCGGTAACACATAGGTAATGGAGTCATGATGTGTCATTTCTGATATTTTGATATAGGATCCTCCATTGGAGGAATTTCATAGCCTTTGTTATTATCATATATATATCATTCGTATGAAAAAACTCTGATCCCACATTAATATCATTTTGTCCGACATAGATTATTTATACATCAATGAGGGATATTTTTTCCTTGTTGATGAATTTTTGGATATATTTTATTAATTTTAATATAAATTTACATATATATTATTTCCGTCATATATATAATATAGGAATAATATGTATCCCCAATGTATATATGTGTTGATGAAAATTACTTTATTTTCATTGATCATTTCTATGAAGTGTTCATGTAATTTTCTTTTGAAATCAAGCATCTAAAAATTTTAATTTAAAAACATGTAAAGACATCTCAAAAATTTTGTTATTTATCTATAATGGTTTTTGTAATCCTATTTCAATCTAGATATGAATATGAGGTTTTTTGGAAACTTGGAGTTGGGATTATTACGGTATCTTAGTCAAATATTTTACTAAACATTTTACATGAATCATATACATGATGAAATAATGGTAGTTATGTTATAGGCCTATCGATACCCCTGATATACCCAAAAATACTTATACCTAATAATATTATATTGGAATAAATAATTTCAATTTGTGTGTTATATATTATATTAGTATACTTTTCAGTAAAAAATACTCATTATTGATAGAAATATCAGTAATAATTTTATAAGTAGGTTGAAATAACATATTATATATTCTCATTTGTTTTCATACATTATTTGTTGGATTATTAATTTATTGATATTTTTTTTGAAAACATTCATAGTAGTTAAATATTACAATAAACTTATATAGTTTTAATGGTTAAAATGATTTAAAATTTTAATCAATTCAACATGATTGAGAAGTACTGATTGTGATTATAATTTAAAAGATATTTCATTATGACAATTATAATAGTTTTTATTATTATCCATTCATATTTTTTTAAATGATTAACTGAAACGATGAATGTTAACAGGCGAAATACGGTGATGTGTTTATTCTATAAATGTATTGTTATTTTCATGAAATTTTATATTTCCCATTCATATATGAAGGTATATTATGTATATTTACATTGTTTTATAGTACTACAACTTGTACACCAAATGTTTCTCAATAAGATATACTTATTAATTTTCCCCCAAATGGGGAAATGACAAGGACTCAATATGGGAGGTGAATTTGGTTTTTAAATCGATTAACTAGTTTAATGGTCCATCATAATATTTGATCTAATATATCCCAAAATTGGAGCTAAATATTTTTGTAAAATAATGTAAAATAAATGAGAAGTAAATGTGGTACAAATCATCTAAAACATATCTATAATACAATACTCTTACTAAAATATTTAAAATACTTTACTTGGTGAAGTATAAAATATTCTAAAACATATATATAATATAATAATTTTGATGTTAATATTTTCTAAAATTCAATCATATTTTATTATCTTCATGATGATGATTTCTTCAAAATTAAATGTGTTTAATAACAAAATAATTAATGAAATAAATTTTTACATATAATTATAAAATATTATTAAACGATAGGTGAAATAAATTTATGAAAGTATATGGAATGATGGAATTATTAAAAAACAGCAGTGTAGAAAATATAAAATATATAAGTTACCCCATTTTGGTAATTATAGAACATGATATCACTTATAACAAAATAAACTCCCATTAATGATAAAAATAATTTTGACACTACAATATATATTTATTATAATAAAATAATGATGAAATATTTGTTCCAATTCATTAATTTATATAAAAAATCATTAATGAAAATAAAATATATAATAAACCAGATCTACAATAATTAAATTGAATTTTAATTACTAGGATCATGTATAGATATTCATTACCATGAAATAATAAATTAAATGGAATATACAGTTTTAAAATCATTATGTACCTATAGTAATAGATTAAACACATTATTTGGGTAAATAATACAATATTAAAATAACAAATCATGCATTAAAACAAACACGCATTTACAAAATATCCATGATTTATTCTTATAAACTTTATCCATCATGAATCATACAATCATTATTAATTAAATATTTTTTTTTCATATAACATGAAATAGATAACATTTTATCAGTAAAATAAATCATAAAAAAAGTTTCAACCAATGAAAATATAGTAAAATTGGTGGATCTATGAATGTAATATTTCAGAGTATAAGATAAAATGATATTTATATATATTGGCATCCCTTATAGGGGTTTTCCATTAATTTCACGCGGGCCTATATCATTAAAAATGGAAGTTGCATCATGATTGTAGTGGTATTGACTCCACCTTCAATGAAACACAATTATCCATTAACAAAATATGTGATACACTTCAGATTTAATGAGACCATGAGGTCAAATTGTCTTATCAAGAACATGTTTTTGGTACTAGAACTAATAATATTTGTAATAAACTACTATATTATACATCATGACAATTCATATTATTGAATGAGTAAAATTGTTATTTTAATTTATGAATAACCATCATATTCCACTCACCATGTAAAATACTTCGTGATATAAGATTTATACCATAATAAATAAATGGATTTTTCATTCTCTACTCTGAACTGATTTAGAGATTAATGCATTCATCCCTGTAATGTCCCCAAGTCGAGATCATTCATCAATATTTGGACTATATTCAGAACATGGAAACATTCATTCCACATTGTATCCATGTGGATAAACATAAGATGTGTGGACAATGGTTTTATTATGGGGAGACTATAACCTCATATATTAATGATAAATAACTAGAATATTATTATTATTAAAAAATAATCAAAAAATATAAAACACATTAGACATTATAGTAATAAAACTCATTTTTAAGAAATGTATTGTAAAAAAATATCTTATTTCACCACTGATATACATTTGGGAAAATCACATTACAAATAAATATAACAAAATATACAGAATATCTACTACTATTCCCACACCAAATCATATATCAATAACAAAACACTGATTGGGGAAATCCATACAATTTATATAATAATACAACATTTCTTGTCTTGAACCGCTGACCATTATGTTTTCACAGGAACAAAATTATCTTGAAATACAGAGAAATTTGTATATAAATCATTATAGGCCACCACTAACAACTTCCCAACAATGAAAAATAAGGTAGTGTATGAAAATTCTATATGAAGCAAATATTCTTAAAATCATTGAATCCAATGTAAATAGTGATAATTGATCATTGTGTTTTATTGTTTGTAACAATATTTAAAACTACTTTAACTTATACTATTATATATTTCTTTTCATGTCAGCTCTCCTCCCAAGGGAACTAATTCCAAAACTAGGACTAGTGAATATAATGATGGGATGCAATTTTCTACCTATGAATCATTATGCTAAAAATTATATCTACCATGTCATGTTACAGATGTCATTGAGATAGATATTGAGCCCATTTTTACCAGGTTGATTATTAATACCAATAGAAATGCTCTTCTGGGAGCTTGTCTATATAAGTATGAAATATATCAGATTAAAATATACTCCCCAAAGACCATATATAATATTCATTATGAGATAAAATCATAAAACCCCATATCTTCCAATCTATGGGTGGAATATCACCTCAAATCCACTATGTATCATAATACATTTATGGAATCCAAATAATATAAAAATATATCGCATGCACCTTGGGGATCCAGCTCACCCCATACCCTTATATATCAAAAAAACTGGGATTCGAGGTTTCTTATCATCAATCCATAAATGTTACCATGGAATTATTCACTATTGGGACACATCCCATCTTAGTTACAATTAACACATATGTCTCATTCACATGGGAGATCACATCCCAAAATAAAACCTCATATAATATATATCATGTTATGGGAATGACATCTACCCTATAATGAATATCAATCATTTGTACCTTATGAGATGGAAACATGATAAACCCAATACATAATTCATCCAATGGGATCTCCCATAAAATACCCATGCATTATAACATTTCTCTAAAAGGATATAATATTACTATCCTCTTATAACTAATCAGATATACTGTCATCGTGATACCAGGGAACGCTCAGTGGATCCTTATATCATATCATAGTATGAACACCATATATGGTATCTTATATCATATTATCTATAATAATTATACCCCTATAACTCAAAGGCGATAAAAATATTCAACCTATCCATGATCACCCGTATTCATAAACATCCTTCTCATTATCACTATACATGCCTCAAAGTATAGAAATGTTATAAATCATAACTCCCTCCTTAGGGAATTCAATGATTGTCTCTTTTTACCAAAAGTCTCTATAATCATGAGAAAAATATAACAACATGGTTACTTATGTACCATAATGTTATAAATTTTGACCGCATTATATATTCAACTATAGTTATGGATACAAGGTTTATCATGATATTTATTATTTTTCACTTTGGAAAATATTCATATCCCTAAATAATTTATATATAATAGGGTCAAGTGGAACATTCTATAGGTAAATAAATTTTATTCTCTTAAATTTTAACTTTATCGGGTTCAAATACATCATGGTATTTATCTACATTAATGATCATAATGGTGGTTGGTTGAGAATTAAATATGTTTCTCCAAGGTCAATTATGGCCCCTGACATTTCCCTTTAATCTATATGTAGTGAAGAATAATTTATTTTATTTATTTTCAATCTCATGTTTGTGTAATGAAAAAATATAACATTAACATAACCAAAATGATTTTTTATAGTGGGATATTCATAATCTAAAACCCACATATATTTATATTACCCTTAGTGAATTATTTTCCTCCATAACTTAAATTTAGCATAAGGGACATAAATTCCTGATTTCCAACCTCAATAAAAAACATGAAAAATATATTTTAGAACAATTTTATAATTATTATTTACATTAAAAAAATATTTAAACTGTAATAAACACACAAATATTCCCCTAAAAATATTTAAAATTATAAAAAACATACTCAAATGGATAATGGAAGACCTAAGGCACCATAATGTTAATAACCCCTATCATCCCACACATTGTCCACTAAAATTTTAATTCAGTTTAATAAAAAAATAACAAATTTTCATTAAGAGACATAACAACATCACGATAAAGAGAAATATTATGTTGATATCCTCTTGTAATATATTCGTTCAATATCATGCATAATTACCATAACTACAGATGTTAACCACCATTTTGGGTAAAAATGACATTAAAAACCCTTATTTTGCCCCCAAAAAATTACAGGGTAATAATTCAACCCAAAAAAGTGATAATAACAAGAACATCATCTCTAAATTCAGAATGAATATATAACCAAAATTATTGAATTCCATTTGAAATTTAATGTTGTGGGGTTTGGGGAGATCAATATAAAATGAATCTCTCTTGATCAATTCTCATTCAAAATATTAAGAGGCTTCAAACCATAATCACACTGTTATACATCTATTGAAAAAATAACTCATGTCCTAGGATGCCATAAGACCATAAGAATTTCACTGGAATGATCCCATTCCAAGAAAGGGTATGGCACAACCCTTATGGTTTCTATTATAACAACCCCATGTAGATGTGTTTCACACATAAGAACTCTATCAATGTGAAACCTCGATGGTTTGTAGTGTTACTATCCCAAATGAAAATAAATAACCATACATAATAACATTATATAACAGTAACAATATGTAGTTTATTGAGACCAATAGTTTTGGATAGACCAAATACATATGATAATTCCCTATATTTCTCATGGAACAAAGCCAAATGATCCCTACAGTGACAATCAAAAGCTAGTCCATAGATTTGTAAAATAAGCGGGTAGAATCTCAGTTGAATTCATTTTTGAGAAATAAGAAAAAGGGATCACCCAAACCATCCATGTAAATTCACCAAATAATATGAAATAACTATTATTCTTATATAAATCTTAAAACAATATCTGTGAGATCTTAAAAACCACCATATTCTATTCTAATTGCTAATTTTCCAATTGTCATCTTCTATATGACCAAAATTTACATTTCCCATAAAATTAAATTCCAATGAAGAAAATGTTCTTTAAATTATATCAACAATAAAAAATATTTTTCTAGAGATGATTCAGTGGGAATACTGCCACAAATTCCATCCCATAGTTTTCAAAAATTTAAAACAAACACAAATTTTTCCTCTATTGAATGCTAAAAAATACTTTATTATACCACTCCTAACTCGATGGAAAATTATTCATCACAATATAATCCACTATTTTCACACCATCAGTAATATAGTTTATGAATTCAATTTTACGCGTCTATCACAAAACACCAATGAATCATGTATTAGTTCATCCATAGTCTTAGAGTGCTTTGCTCAATAATATTTAACTACCATAAATATACAATCAAAAAACACATAATGTGGGTAAAAGAAATACATGGAATTTTTTTTCTCGCACATCAACAATATTCATTCAAAAACCGGGGTTGACCTTTGGCTAAACTTAATCAATGAAACGTAGTTTTACCTATCAATGTGTTATCCCATAACACAATCATGACTCCTAAATATAATAAGGAAAATCAATATCATTTGAACAAACATGGGAATGTTGAAATGAAACACTTTGATTGATTACATGTTTAGATACTTAAATATTCTATCACACTATGTAACACCCTAAGCATCCATGGTATGATTCTCTTTGAAGAATACAATAGCGTGTGTTTCATTCAACATCGAGTTCTTACCCACCACCACCAATTTAACTAGCCGTTATGAATAGTAATACCCATTTTTTGAAATTTTATAAATTTTATCATAAAAATTGACTTCATTTTTGGATTTAGAGTCTCGAAATTAGAATAGGGTGAATTTTTGGTATTTTTCAGAAAACATTAAATTTTTGATGAATAGTGAATAACACTGAGTTATAGTTTAAAATACAATTTTTATTTAAATAATTATTTATTTTTTTATTTTATTTATTTAAAAATAGATAAATAATACCTATATATGTTCAATGTAATTAGTTGGTGTCAGTTTATAATAATTTTAGATATATAAACATTTTATTGCATTTTTTACCATATTTTACCCACCTCCTAGGAGCATTTTCAAATTTACATAAAACTAAGTTTTACAATTTTTGTGAGTAGAGCTAAAAAAATCCAAGTGACACAGTTGATATCAGTAAGTAAAATTTGGTTCAATAAGATGAAAATAATATTTTTTTGAATAGTAACTTTTTACTTTTATTTACCACTGTTAAAAGTAAATAGGTTATTTAAGGGTAAAAATGATATTATTAGTCACCTAAAATATGTCCTAATTTTATTATATAAGTATAATTAGACCCAAAATAACCTTAGAAAAAATATATGATCCTTTAGGTCAACATGGATTAGATTAGGACATTTATAATTATTTAATTCAAAGAATATTTAAAAGTGTTAAATTCAATGTTTAATAACTAAACAACATTTAATATTGCGTTACACATAAGTTAAAATAGAATATAAATATTCATTATAAAGATAAAAATATATCCTACATAATGTTATTTTATTTATATTTTTTAGACATTAAATAATTTAATTTATTTATGACACAGTGATGATTAAATAATTACCTAATTAATGAAATCTTAAAATATTTGATATTATAAACATCCAAATAAATTTAATTTCTGAGTTTTTATGAATTAAACTAATTTTATAGGATACTATGAAATATTATATTTGTTTTGATGAATTTTTTTTGAAGTAATAACAATGTTATTAATTTAGAAAAAAATACCAAATAGTGTCAAAATTGATATAAAAGAGTTTTTAAAACAAATACTATATTATTTATTGATATTCTGCTCTTAAAAATCTATGGTTCGGTCAAAAAACATATATAATGATAGAGGAATAATTAATGAACCACTTGGAGTTCTCTTATATGTTTATTCAATGTTTATTAAACATATAAATTAAAAATACAAAGAGACATGGTAAATGTCATACTATTTAACTAATAGTTAAATCTAAAATATAAGGTTAATACAGTAACCCAAACCTATCTAAAACATATTGGATGATTGTTTTTCGACCCATTCCAACATAGAGTTTAAATAATTAGTTTTTAGTCATTATAAAACGACAATTACATTAATTATAAAATAATATTTCTTACTTTTCCTAAGCTTCCCTTCACATCTCTTATTAAAGTGAACTCTACCTTCTCTATAATTCACACAATAAAATCCATTTTCCTTGGCCAAAACCTAGTAAAATACCTTCGCAACTGTACTACCTTAATTTTAGAGACCTTCCTTTAGTTAAAAAAATCCATCCTATGGATCCCTTTTGATCCAATCAAAATAAAGAACCGGAAAAAGTTGAATATATCATCACCTCTTTCAAGTTCATTTCTTCTTCCACTTCCACATTCAATTTTATTTACATTATAAATTAATAACTCCATTATATTATAAATAATTTGGTGTTATTATAAATATGGTACAAAAATATTCATTATTCAATCCATCCTTTGAATAACATGTCACCAAACGTGCGTACGTACGGATTACCGTCTCCACATTATAGTGTAGTTGTTATTCAATTCATTATTATTTGTATGGGTAAAATAATCATATATAATTGATGTAAATAATAAATAAAACATTATAATGATTCTTTATATATGATATATCATCCAATTATCTATTATTTTAATATCAAAAGAATGATATTGTCACTCAAGCGTACATACGGATTACCGTCTCCACGAACGCGGTGAGATTCATTCCCCATCGTATCCATTCAAGAATAATTTTCATTAGATGACTAAATATAATTTTTAAAGACTTAATATAATTCTGAATATTTATAAGATACATCCTATCCATAACAAACATTACATATAGAACAAATCATGAAAATTAATTAGTTAACACCCGAAATGATGATAATACTAAGATATTATTAACAATGGGATGTTAAAAGATCATATATGATATAATATTAATGTATATGAATCTTTTCTAATTTAATAAAAATTATTTTACTATTATATAGGAGTTTAACCTACGCTTGACCAAGGAAAAGTACTAGGTAAGGGTTAATTTCAAAATCTTTTTATTATTTGAGGTTTTTTACGTAAGTATCTTTTGAGGCCTCTTTATCATCCACATCCATGTTTATTGAAAATATATTCCAAAACATTATTACTATTTACTGAACTATGTTTTAAAGTCATCTATACTATTTTTTGACTATATATAAAATGGTTTGAATGGAATTTTTCTGTTTTTTTCCAAACAAGGTAGCTTTTGAACATTTCCACAAAATTGAGGAAAGATTGTGCTTCTAACATATACGATGGGTGCGGCTATTTTCTGCCATTATAAAATCATCAAAGCATCCCTAACAAGATAATAATAATATTTTCAAAATTAATTTATTCTTAAATGATTTCAATATAGAAAGAGATATTTCACTAAAAAATGTTTTGATTTCATCTATGTCAAGATCCTTTGATGAAATTTATGCTTATTTGAAGTTGATTTATTATGATACAAAATATCCATATTGTATTGAATTTTTCAGATATGTTTGAATACAGATGAGTTATTTTTAAACCATTCATGGTCTATAGATAAATTATTTACATTTCTTATGATATTATTAATAAGAATCTCTATGTTATGTTTAAACCTTTTCATATGAGGAGCGCAATGGACATAGTGAGTGACGGGTGGATCCCACTATAGATCCTAGATAATTGGTAGGTCTCATGAGACAAACTAGTGTCTTGGAAAAAGTCTATGACAAAATCATATTTTTAGTCTTGGCACAAGGCCTTGACAATGTGGTTATTAATGCCTGTCATTATGCATTCTATCATTATGAAAGTGGCTATTAATATTGTATGTTATTATTCGACTAGGGTAATATCAATGCGAGTAAGTAAATTATATTATTTTGATTAAAATTTTCCATATTACGATGTTGTTTATGTTGAAAAGACGTTTTTTAGTTTTATACATTTTCTTAAATGTTTATTCTTCTTTATGAATTTTTCTGCTATATTGATATCCAAAATGGGATTTTTATCCCACAACATTCTATGTTTTATTTTTACCAGGATGAGATGTAGTATATTATGACTGACCTATAGTGATAGTCGATGAGATCTCAGTGTTTTCAATGGAAACAATGTTGTTGTAGTATTCAATTTTATGATGTAATGTAAAACTTCAGAATGCATCTAGTACTTCCATGGACACTAAACTAATCTGTGTTTTGATACATGAACTTTTGTGATAATTCCAATGATACTTAGTAATGCACCGACTCTGGGCTTCTGGGGTTGGGGAATTACAGTTCGTATGAGTGGAATTTTAGAAAAAACCTTGCAATCTGGATTTAGGTAAACTCTTATTAGGGCACATTACCCTAAGATATATTCGAAGATTAGTATAGAAGGAATTCCAATAATTTTGGTATTTTAGTGATTTTTAGTGTTTTCCGAGCAATACATTCTTGTCTGGATATAAGCAGGTAGAGGCGGCTCTGGCACAGATGTACATAGGGGTAAAAACCTGAAATCACCACTTTGAACTATACTCGATCTGGAATGGGTGCATGACAACGGGCCTTATTGCACTCTCGGTTATGAAACTAATGGGGGATATGATTAGGTTAATTCTAATATTAATTATAAACCATTATGAAGGGTTTATGAGTTTATAATTCATAATGGAAAAACTTTTCAATTTATGATTATGATTATGAAGGGTTTATGGGTTTATGATTATGTTTTATATCCATAAACTATTCAATTTATGTCATGTATTTTTCATGTTTGGAATTATGTATTTCAATTCATAAACTAATATAGTTTAGACCATTGTTTAGAAAAGGTGCCTAGTTGAAGGAATGGAAAACATATCAATAAAAACACTCCATGTACGGATTTCC
Source organism: Viscum album (assembly GCA_963277665.1). Lineage (NCBI taxonomy): Eukaryota > Viridiplantae > Streptophyta > Magnoliopsida > Santalales > Viscaceae > Viscum > Viscum album. The sequence continues at coordinate 1,751,633,994 of OY728164.1, forward strand.
CTCCTGCTCATGATAATTATAGTTGAGCTAGTGATACAACTGGTTCTGATTTGCTTATCACTATACTGGGACAACTCACTCCAGATATGAATAATAACCTTACCCATATAAAGCACCCTGATCTACTACAAGTAGGATCAATGATAGATCACATCATGCGGAAACAACCACCAACAATAAATTGGGGTACAAATCCACTAGTAGCTAACCAATGGATAAATTAAATAGAGAAAATATTTCATGCCATAGGGAGTAGCAAAATGGAAAACGTTTTCATGGCAATTTACCGCCTCACTAGAGATGCTGATCAATGGTGGCCATTGATTCAAAACATAATAGAAGATGATGAAGTATTAAAAATTCTATGGATGGAGTTTAAAGAAATTTTCATTGTAAAATACTTTCCTCCTGACCATCGAGCGGTTATGGAATGAAAATTTATGAGTCTAAGGTAAAAGGATGATGAGAATGTCATAAAGTTTGAGGCTAACTTTACAATGTTAGTAAGGAATGCTGAAGATTATAAACATAACCCAATAAGTAAAATTGAATATTTATTTGATGGGTAAAAACAATTTATACATCGATCATTAGTCTCACAATCCTTCTTGTCATATGAATAAATTTTCTCATGTGCAATCAAGACAGAAAATGATTTCTCTAAGTCTTATGACTTTAAAGAATATAAATAGAAGAAGAGATCTACCAAACACTCTAGAAATGGAAATAAGGGGAAATTGGAAAATATGGATATTCATCCTGTATTAAATTTGGGAAAAGACACCTTGGAACTTGCCTGATTGGAGTGGCAGTCTATTACAAGTGTGGTGAAAAAGGCCACCATGCTCGTGATTGTAAGGGTAAGAAAGAGGTAGTGGATATTGAATGCTACAATTGTTGAGAAAGGAGGAATTATGAAAATTTATGTACAAAGACTCAGGAAAACTTATCTCAGAATAGGCCAAGGGATCAAGAAAAATCTTTTTCAATCAATACTGCTGAGTTGGAACTCCAAAAGACAAAGTGGCCGATAATTTAACGGTTTCCTAAAATATAGAAAATGCTTTATTTGATTCTGGATCATCACATTGTTTCATATCTTCCCAGTTTTCAATGAAAATTTGATATTTATAATTTGATTTAACAAGGTAGTTGTCAGTCCATACTCTTAAGGGACGTATCATTGCAACAATGTATTGTGAATCAGTCCCCATTATGTCATATAAATGTTCTTTATCTGCTTATCTCATTTTCATACCCATGATTGAATTTGATATAATCCGCAGTATGGATTTTCATTCCGATCATGATAAAAAAAATTATTTTATGAAGAAGGAGGTTACTATTTTTATGATGATGATAAATAACACCTTATCTTTAAAGAAGAATTATCACCACCTATTTCGTATGTAGATCCACCCCTAATCGCTCAATTAAGTCCAATTATTTCTATGGAATAGAATGAAATAACTGTGGGCGATGAAAAGAATGTTCACATAGAGGATGTACCTATTGTGAAAGAATATGATGATGTGTTACCAGAAAATTTAGCTTGACATACTCCAGAATGAGAAATTGAGTTTTCCATTGAATTAATTAATCTATCAAGGACCATATCAAATACCCCTTATAGAATGGCCACTGTGGAATTAGTGTAACTAAATAAAAAACTAGAGGAATTAAGTAATAATGGATTTATTCACCTTAGTATTTTTCTATGAGGATCCCCGATCCTTTTTGTTAAGAAGAAAGTTGGATCTATGAAGTTGTTCATTGACTACAGTGAGATAAGTGCAATAACAATAAAGATTAAGAATCCCCTACCTCGCAATGATGATTTATTTTTCCAACTTCATGGAGATCAATACTTTTCAATGATTGGACATTGATTGGGATATCATCAGTTGTGAGTGAAGAAGGACAACATTCCAAAAATACCATTTTAAACCAAGTACGGTCATTACGAGTTTACAGTAATGCCTTTTGGGCTGACTAATGCACACTCATTTATCATGGATCTAATGAATAGAGTTTTCAAGGAATATATTGATGACTTTGTAGTTGTATTTGTTGATGATATCTTGGTATACTATAAAAGCTACGAAGATCATGACAATAACTTGTGCATTATCATAAAGACTCTTAGAAGACATAAATTATATGGGACTTTTAGAAAGTGGGAATTCACGCTTTAGGAGATTTAATTTCATGGATATATCATTAATAAGGATGGAATCTCTATTGATCCTTCTAAGACAAGGGAAATCCATGATTGGATAACACCAAAAAGTATAACTGAGGTACGCAGTTTTATTGGTTTACTAGGATATTATTGGCATCTCGTTCAGACTTTTCCCGATTGGCTATCCAATTAGCCAAGCTCACACGTAAAGGGGTTAATTTTGATTGGACCACATAATTTGAAGAATGTTTTGAAGAATTTAAGAGAATAACATTCAATTCTACAATATTGATTCTACTAGTGGGGAATTATGGGATTGTTATTTATAGTAAGGATCCAAAGAATGGAATTGGTAGTGTCTTTATAGAGAATGATAGTGTTATTGCCTATTCATCACGACATCTAAAATTTCATGAGAAAAATATCCTACCCATGGTCTTGAGTTATCAGCTGTAATCTATCATTGATGGTCTGGAGAAACCATCTCTATGGTGAAAAATGTGAGATTTATACTGATCATAAGAGTTTTAAGTACATTTTTTCACAGAATGAACTCAATATGAGGAAAAGGAGATGGCTTGAACTACTTAATGATTATGATTTCACAGTACACTATCACCCGATGATGGAAAATAAGATGGCAGATACTTTGAGGAGAAAAGATCATGGAGTTTTGAACAAGATGAGAGTTGAAAGAGATCCATTTATACTGGATCTAGTAAAGATGGATATAAGAATAACCACGGATGGTGAAACATTAATTCCTTTTAAAATGGATTCCAAACCATCATTACTAGAAAGGATAAAATTTCTCAGGTTGATGATGAGGAGTTTCAAATGAAGATTAAAGCTATGAATGATGGGGGATTGAGTGACTTCGTATCTGAAGATGGACTTTTTATATTTGGGAAGATACTTTGTGTTCCTGATATGTCTTATATAAATAGATAATTGTTGTATGATGCTCACAGTTCCAATTTCTCTATACATGTTGGGAGCACCAAAATGTATAGATATTTGAGGGAACATTTTTCGTGGGAAAACATGAGGATGGAGATTGCTGATTTTGTGTTATGATGTATGGTTTTCAACAAGTGAAATCTTGAACGCAACAACATCGAAGATTCTTACAACCTCTTCACATAACTGAGTGGAAATGGGATAATAATACGATTGACATTGTCATGGTACTACCAAAGACTCCTAGAAGTAATGATATAATAGGGGTCATTATTGATCATATTCCCATGTCAACACATTTTTTTAGAATAAGAGAAGTTTTACCATTTTAATTTTTAACAAGACAATATATTAATAAAGTTGTGAGACTTCATTGAGTACCCCTATCGATTGTTTCTGATCGTGATCCACATTTTACATCATGATTCTGGAAAAGTCTTCATTATTCTCGGGATACTGAACTTCGTTTGAGCACTTCCTACCACCCCCAAACTGATGGAATTTTAGAATGGAGTATTCAAACCATAGAAGAAATGTTGAGATCATGATCACTTGATTTTCATGTTATGTGGGATTAATATTTACCTCGAGTATAATTTTTCTATAATAGCAGATTTCATTCAATTATTCTGATGGCACCATATAAAGATTTATAGGGAAAGAGATGTTGCACTCCAACCTGTTCAGATAATGTTGGTGAATAAAAACTCGTAGGCCTAGAACTACTGGAGGAAATGATAGAATATGTGAAGGTAATCCAAAACCACATCAAAGCAGATCAAAGTAGGAAGAAGAGCTATACCGATAACAGAAGGAAAAATTTGGAATATCAGGTAGGAGATCATGTTTTATTGAAGGTATCTCCATGGAAAGGTGTTATATGTTTCAGTACAAAGGGGAAATTATGTCCCAGGTACATAAGACCTTTTGATATTTTAGAATGAATTGGGGTTGTAGGTTTCTGATTGGAAATGCTGGAATGTCTCTCCAATGTTCACGATGTATTCAACATATCACCATTGAGAAAATACATGCCTGACCAAATTCATGTACTCACCTATGAGGAATTAGAACTGGAACCTGATCATTCTTATTGCGAAGACCCTTTCATGATTCTTGATACACGAGAACAAGTTTATAGAAAGCAGACTCCGTGTTTGGTAAAAGTTTAATAGAGAAACCATAAGATGGAATAGGCAACATGAGAACATAATGAACTAATGATGAAGAACCACGTGAGTCTTTTATGTAGTAGAATTATAAAAATTTTGACAAAAAAATTATTTGAAAAAGGGGAGAATATAACCACCCAATCAACCACGATACACTTCTCTTTGAATAATACAATAGTGTGTGTTGTATGCTACTTTGAGTTCTAACACACTACTAATAATAAAATTAGCCGTTATGAATAGAAATACCAAATTTTTGAAATATTATTAATTTTATCTATTAAAATGGACAACATTTTTGGATTCAGAGTACTCAATTTAGATTAAGGTGATTTTTTGGTAATTTTATGAAAACTATCGATTTTTTATGAATAGTGAAAAACACTGAGTTATAGTTTAAAACAAAATTATTATTTTTATAATTATTTAATTTATTTTAATTTTTATATGTCAAAATATATATATAATACCTATATAAGTTCAATGATATTATTTGGAGATAGTTTATAATAATTTTAGATATATAAAATTTTTATTGAACTTTTTACCGTTTTCCCCACATCCTAAGAGAATATAAAAATATACATAAAACAAATTTTAACCGCCTTTGTGAGTTGAATTTCAAAAATATGAGAGACACAATTGATATCAGTATGTAAAATGTGATTCAATATGATTAAAATAGTTTGTGGTGAATAATATCTTTTTACTTTTATTTACCACAGTTAAAAGTAAATAGAGTATTTATGGGTAAAAATGATATTATTGTTACCCTATAAAAATTACTTATCCTACTGAATAAGTTTAATTCTACCAAAAACAATATTAGAAATAATATATGATCTTTTAGGATACATTTATTAGATTGTGACATTTATTAATATTTAATACATGAAGAGTTAAAAGTGTTAAATTCATAGTTAATTAACTAAACCATTTTTATTATAGCATTACACATAATATAAATTCGACTATAAATATTAATTAGAAATATTAAAATATTTCCTACATAATTGTATTTTATTTATATTTTTCAGACCTCAAATATATTAATTTATTTATGAAACAATGATGATGCAGTAAATAACTAATTAATGAAATATTTAAATAAATGATATTACAAATATCCATATAAATGTAATTCGAGACATTTGATGAATTCCACTAATTTTATAGGTTAATATGACATATTATGGTTTGATAGATGAATTTATTTAAGTAATAATACTGTTATGAATTTAGAAAAAGAAAAATTCCAAATAGTATCAAAATTGACCTAAAAGAGTTTTTAAAACAAATATTATATTATTAATCGATATTCTATTCTTAGAAATATTAGGTAAGGCCAAAATAATTATATAATGATAGGTATACCATTAATGACCCACTTTAAGTTTTTCTAGGATGTTTATATTATGTTTATTGAGCATATAATATAAAAATACAAAGATACATGGTAAATATAAAACTATTTAACTAAGAGTTAAATCTAAATGATAATGTCAATATAGTGACCCAAACTTGTCTAAAACATATTGGTTGAGTGGTTTTCGACCAATCCCAACCTTATAATTTAAATAATTATTTTTGTAGCCATTATTAATTGAAAATTATTTTAATTATAAAATAATATTTCTAGATATTCCTAAGATGCCCTTCACCCCTTTTATAAAAGGGAACACCCCCTTCCCTCTAATTCACACCTTCAACTCTGTTTTGATCGGCCGAACCCTGCTCAAATCACCTATCAACTATCCTCCCTTCATCTTATATTCCTTCCTATTGTCATAATTCCATCCTAAAGATCCCTTTTGATCAAATCAAAAGGAAGAACCTGAAAAATGATAAATATTTCATCACCTATTTCAAGTTCCTTTCATCTTCCACTTCATCCTTCATTGCTGTTTACATTATAAAATAATAACCCCAGTATATTTTATATAAATATGTATTATTATAAATATGGTACAACCATGTTCATTATTTTATCCATCCTTTGAATGACATGTCACTATACGTTCTTATGTACAGATTACCATCTCCACATCGCAGTGTAGCTGTTATTCAGTACACTATTATTTGGATGGGTATAATAATGATATATAAATTATATAACTAATAAATATAACATGATAATGATTCTTTATATATGATATACCATACAATTATATATTATTTTAATATCTAAAGAATGATATATTTTCTCATGCGTACGTACAGATTACTGTCACTATGAACGCGATGAGATTCATTTCTCATTGTATCCATTCAAGAATAATTTTCATTAAATGATTAAAAATAATGTTTAAAGTCTTAATATAATTCTGAATATAAATAATTTACATCCTATCTATAACAAAAATTACTTACATAACAAAGCATATAAAGGGAAACAAATCAGTTAACACCTGAAACGACGATAATACAAAGATATTATTAACAACTCAATGTAAAAAGATCATAAATGATATAATATTAATTTATTTGATTCTTTTATAATTTAATAACAATTATTTAACCATTATATAGGAGTTTAAACTACCCTTGACAAATGACAAGTACAAGGTAAGGGTTAATTTCACAATCTCTTTATTATCCGAGGTTGTTTTTATGTTAGTATCTACTGGGACCTATTTATCATCCACATCCATGTTTCTTAAAAATGTATTCCAAATATTTTTTATTATTTACTAGACTATGGTTTGAAGTCATTTATACATTTTTTTAAATATTTATAAAATTTTTTGAGAGGAATATTTCTGTTGTTTTCTAAACAAGGTTCTTTATGACCATTTCGACAAAATTATGGTACGAATTTTTTGTAACATATATGGTGGGAGCGTCTATTTTCCACCATTATATCATCGTAGAATTCCCTTAGAAGATTATAAAATTATTTTCAAAATAATTTTTTCCTTCAATGATTTCAATATAGAAAGAGACATTTCTTTATAAAATGTTTTGATTTCATGTATGTCAACATCCTTTGATGGATTTTAAGCTTATTTAAAGTTGATTTATTATGATAGAAAACATCCATATTGTATTTAATTTTTTTGTGACATGTTTGATTGTGGATGTGTTATTCTAACACCATTCATGGTTTATGGATAATGTATTGACATTTATAATGCTAGTTTTAATACAAATGTTTATGTTATGTTTAAAACATTTCATATTCGGAATGCATTGGACTTTGTAAGAGATGGGTGGAGCCCCCTATTCATTATCGATGCATCGGTAGGTCTCATGAGAAGAACTAGTGTCTTGGACCAAGGCCTTGACAGTATTTTATTTGTAGTCTTGGCACAAGGCCTTGAATATGGGGTTATGAAAGTTTGGAATTGTGAATTCCATTATTATAAAAGTGGTTATTGATATTTAATTTGATTATTCGACTAGTATAATATACATGTGAGTAAGTAAATGGAATTATTTTGATTTATATTTTCCCTATTATAATGATGTTTATGTTATAAATGATTTTGTTTTAGTTTTATACATTTCCATAAATGTTTATGATTATTTATGAAAGTTTACACTATCTTGAAATCCTTATTGAGCATTTGAGCTCACCCCTTTCAATGTTTTTGTTTCCAAGTATGTGAAGAAATATATTATGACTGACATGTAGGGATAGTCTATGGGATATCAGTGTTTCCCATGGAAACAATGTTGTGGTATTTTTCAATTTTATTATTTAATGTAAACCTTTTGAATGAATCTAGTACTTTTGAGGCTAATAAACTAATAATTCTTTCAATACTTGATCTTTTGTAATCATGACGATGATACATAATAGTGCACTGACTCTGGGCTTCTCGTATCGGGAAGTTACACACTGTTACTTATTCCCTAACCTGGATCATCTTTAAATGTCCTACCTTACACATACATAGATTTTATCCAAATGGATTTCATTCACAATATCATGAAAATGTCCAAAAAATCAAAAATTTGAATCCCAATGATGTTTTATAATATATAATATAAAAATAAAATCATTCTATTCATGACAAACATCGTTTCATCTTGAGAAACATCTAATTGGCCACATTGCTTCTATGACCAAACTGGTATGTAGGATATACCACACTTGATAATTTATGGGTCACTAATATATTTTTATCCTCATTATCAAAATTATGATACAAAAATTAATCAATATATATAATGTCTCTTAATCTTCTGTATATAATGACATTATATTACATCCATTTTCATACATATGAATTAAAATTATTCAATTAACCCTACCCATTCTCATATCTCAACGGATTTCATCAATGAAATCCCATAAAAATATATACAATTTAAATTAACGCATTCAAAAACTAGAGGTTATCTCACCAGCATAATTATTTCATGAAATTTCCCAATTAGTTAATTAATCAAAATGTTTTAAAATCACACATATGTTTATATATTTGAGGCACTATCACCCATCTGGTATACTCTTAACACAAAATAACATGGATCAACCATTCCAAAACACACTTATCCACCTAAAATGTCACCTATCATGATAGAGGGACATATATATTTATCATATAACAACTCATGATTCCATTATGATAAGTTTATATTTGAATCCATTTTTCATCAACCCACACATGGCTGATCCCTAAATCCCATCATAATAGGATTTATGTATAACCTCTCACTAAAATTCCATCAAGAATCATGAATTTTAAATAAATACATTTTTAGAAACAATTACTCCCCAATATCATAGTAGGGAATATCTGAATTACCAAGACAATGGTTTTAAAAATCATTAATCCGGACATTAAACAAATGAAAATGGATTACGCTCTAATATTGATGGATCCCAAAACAAAGATAATGATACCCTGAGTTGGAATCCATCAAGAATATTATTTCATTCATATTTTCCTGGAATAAAATTTATATTATGAATGTTTAATCCGTCATATCCTGAAAACTACTTTCATTTTTTAATCTATAATACTAGTGTAATATCAATTACTCTATGAAATTTAATGTTGCACCTCACATAGATCCTTATAAAAACTAAAATCCTCAAATAATTATTCCAATATGTAAAGAATTTCTAAATCACTATCTGAGCCCTCAATAGTGTATCCCTGTCAAATCATAAATTTTTTCATCAATAGTAGGATAATTTCATACAACAACGTTATTGAACATATTTCACCAAAATCTTACAACATCTCAATGTCACAATTCTCTCCCCCCAATCCTATAATCTAGGACTCACAAATATCATATATTATTGGGAAACATCTCATCCAAAATATCTAATACTCCTTGGAAACTCACAATCCAAAACAACATATATTGGGTTGTAAAATATAATAAGTAGTGATGACATATAAAATAAATTACCACTCATTTAGAACCCATCATCATTATTCTTCTTCATAGCATATGAACCGTTGAGGATCTTGTCAAATTCATGTTTTTTTATACTGATACCATGTTATTAGGATTCATATCATGTATGTTATTATTCATATATCATTTTATTTATAATTCCTTTGAGAATGTATATGTGATAATTTAATATATATTATTATTGACATATCATGTAAATGAACCTGGCACACCATCATCCACAATAGATCAATCACCCTGGTTTGAAATTCCAGTAGAGACCAAATTCTTTTCAAGATATGTTTTGATACATTGAGGGAATGTATATCAATCAATAAAGAATATTCATGGTGTGATCCAAATTTAAAATAGTTATTATATAATATGATGGTCTAATAAATTAGAACAGAAAAATCCTATACATGAAGACATAACCAATGTTTTCATTGACACATTAATTGGAAATACAATCATTAATTAGTAATATCAATAACATTTAATCAATAATATATTTTGTGAATCATATGTTCTACTATTAATCTAACTATAAATCACACTTTCCAGATGGTCAGTGATAATAAACCAAAAATATAAATAAATAATGTAGACATAATAAATAAATAAATAGGAAAATCGTAATAATTAAATCAAATTGAAATAGTTCAATATCAATTGTTACCAAGACTCCACATCTAAAGAGTTGTTCATAATGTACCGGTATTATAATTATCATAAATAATAATCATCCCTAATCCAAGATTACTATAATACATATCCAATAAAATGAAATAAAAATCTCTTAGATACAAAATTTTAATGCCCTCAATTTTGATAAAAGTCATCTATGTTATGTCCCTAGTCATTACCTGACCTCTAGAAATTAATTTTTCACTCCCCTAGATATTGTAAAATGTTAATCGTCTATGGTGTTTCTATTGAGATTCTATGTTCCTTCAAATGATATACATAAATGCATACTATATATTTTTTCATAAGTAATTCCTTCATCACATAATAAGTCACACTATATGATAGAAATTTTTATATTATTTACAAATTATATTGATTAATATCTTAATTTAAAAAAATTAAATATATATACCACATAGTATTATCAATTGATAAAAATATAATCCTCATACATAAAAATCATCTTCATAACCTAGAAAAAATAAACATAATAGGGATTGAGAATATATGCTCTCTATGAGAAAAAATTATAGATATCAACAGACGTCCCAAAGTGATCATTACTAATATAAATGTTTGAATGGAAATATATTTATAGAAAATAGTCTTATCTTACTAAAATTATACTTAAAAATTCATTAATCAGAATAAATAATTAATGGAATATAACATTTATCATAATATAATACACGATTCATATGATAATGAATTCAGGAGCTAACAATAATTACCCTTGAGAATATAATAATGTTTTATTTCATAGAATAATTATATGAAAAAATATAAGAATACTAATTAAGAAAATAAATGATAAATAACATAAAATTAATTTATATATATATATCATAGTGGCTAAATACCCCTAATTTTATTTATATATGATACCAACCCCCATATCATAAACTAGTTAACTTTGAAAAACCATCATTATCTTTTCAGAATTTGATGTTATATGAAACATAATAATCATAACCATCACATAATGATAAAAATACATGAATGATTGATAATTACATCAAAATAATCATAATTCCATCTTATAATAATTAACATTTATGAACAAAATTTTTTTATAATAGTTTCTACAATTAATGATGTGTCATGAACAAACCTGGGTCATCCCTAAACCGGACAACCGATCTAGCATGAGACAAGGCTCGACGGACATTCACCATCCCCACGATAAGGAAACAAGTGTTTGGAATTTAAATAAAATAGATGTGAATTATGAGGACAATAAACAAATTTCATATAAAAAAATATAAACTAATCAAATCAAATAGAATCTAGCAGTGAAATATAGACAAATTTTCCATTGAAAAACATAGCTTCAAATGACCTCAAGGGTCATTACCAAATAAAGAACCATGCTAACACCAATGGTGATCCAAAAAAAGGTGAACCTGAAACTGAAAATATAGAGTATGCATGAACACTGAGATGCTTAGTAAAAATGGCATGAAATTAAAATTACATGTGCATCGCCTTTAAAAATATTCTCAAATCATGCTAGCTTTCAAATAAGACATTATAAAATAATTTCATTCAGTCATTTCAAATTAAATTAAATAATAACCATTATCAATAAATCCATTTTCTTTCTCACCAATATTCCAAAATTGTTTCCGAGAATGGAAAGACGTTTCAAAATTAATGGAATAAAATTTAGATTAAAATATGGATTTCAGAAAAGAATGATAAATCTAGAATCAACTGAAATGAAAATCACAACAAAATAATTGTTTAATAAGTAAGCACCATTGGAAATTCATATAGATTACTAGATCATGTGGTTCCCTAGGAACCTCACACCTTAGTGAAATGAGGAATAATAACCATAACCAAACATGATCTCATGCACAATCCACTATGAAAGAACACACCACTGACATAGTGGTATCTAATTATCATCTTTATTTATTTAGTGATGTAATCATCAATGCTACTAAAGAATCTAGTAAATTATACTATTGAGTCTACTATCTTACTATTCAAAACATTCCCTCATTGAAATCTATTTTTCACATGTTCTCTATTTCATGGGGTGGTCTGTTTTCATCAATCTAATATACATGATCATACCTTTTTATTTAAAAAATACACGTCTTACCATTCATCGCAGATCTCTAGCCATGAGGACATTGGTTTTTTACTGCCTAAAAAATGAAACAAGCATTGTCAGTAGGAATATGACACAAATAACACATTTACCATTCAAGTCACATTAAAAAATAAATGGTAATTCTGTAAGAAAGGGTTTTCACTCTTATAAAACATCCAAAAATATCAAAATGGGACATATCATTATAAATAATAATTTCACATTATAAAAAATCTTTTCCCAAACATTTTATGTCCCAAAACCATATAAAAGGTAAATTACAGAACAAATGTTCCATACATTCAACTGAATGTTTAAAAACAATATTAAATAAATAAATCCCATTAGAAAGAATCATTTCATAAAAAACCATTATAGAGAACCACATTAAATGGTTTAACATTTTAAATCCATTGGATATTAGAAATATTTCACAATTACCATACTTTTTTGAAGTTGTGTTTCAATATGAAAAATGAGAACATTAATCATATATAAATTATGTAAATCAAATAATAAATATTTCAAAAAACAAAAAATGGATTTAATAACATGTATATAATACATAAATACAAGACATTTTAAAAAATATAAACCACATATGGAATTCGTATTACAACCATGATATAGGGATCCAACCTCAAACATTTTCCTCTTTGATGATGACCACTCAAATCAACCCTTCGAACTAACACACATGTATTTTTACATATATATAAATATAAAAATTCCTTGGTGATTATTCCCATATTCATCTTATCATGCGATAATATACACAATTATATATATATATATATATTCCTTTCCAATACAGAAACATGTAATCACAAGTGACTTTTTCCACCTAAAACAACTTCAACGAGACCCAACACACATAAAAAAATTTACAAGTAACTCAAAACCCCTAAAAACAGAACATATTATAATTTCATAAAAATGGAATCATGAAAACTTAACCAAATTTAATAAAAAACCCATTTCCATTGATGAGTGATGATGAAAATTTCCACAAACTGTCCTATGGATTCCATGCATGAACGTATATATCCTACCCATATGGAAAATCCACACAAAACGGACCATGATTGTCCCTTAGGGTTCAACCGACCACAATCCATAGATAGGGAACATAGAATGAATAATAAACAGAATCATCATAGAGGAGGAAATTATAACCTATGGTAGGCTTCTCCAATGATAATGGGAGATGAGGAGCATTGACTCACATGGGAGCCCATTTGGGCAACATCGAATGAAATGAGGGCGGGGTTCTATTATGCATGAGGAAGGGGGAACACCTTTATGTTTCCAAATAAATGAAAATCCTAAATAATAATAATAATAATAATAACAGTAATAATAATAATAATAATAATAATAATAATAATATTCAGAATTAAGATTATAATATTATTTTTATTGAAACATTATACTATTTTTTATTTCATTTTTATTAATTAAAATAAATGTAATTTTATTATTATTGAATATTGGGAAGGTGGAACAGTTAAGCTACATGGTCTACCAGAACATGCACTAATTGTGTGAACCATAATGGAATAAATGGGCAAACATATGGGCTAACCACACTATTTAACAAGCTTTGTGTCAACTGCTCCACTCATCTCTACCATTAGAAAGATCCATTTCGCAAGCTTGTCCCATGATTTTCCAAGATATGAAAAATCCATACAACTAGTCCATTAAGACAAAATGAGCTTACATGTTAACCGCTAGAACTCTAACGATTTTATCAAAACCATTCTCAGACCGTTCACTAGACAAAAAACTTCCAGATATGTTGGAAAATAAAAAAATGTCATAGGAAGCCTGAAATGATCTTTAACTAAATGATCTAATATAAAAAAAGAAAAAATTATATGGTATCATTGGTTGGGAGTGAAATTTATCCCCATAAAACACATTGTTTGCGAATAATTTCATGCTATGATTTGATACACAATTACTATACTGAAGCTAAAAGAAGCCAAATAAAACTAAGAAACTCAGGGTGACCATTTATCATCACAATTCATACATGACTATGTCAATGAGTAAATTCACACCAATTTATTACTTGGGAATATAGGAGGGTTATCTCAGCCATAGAAAACTAACAATATATATGTAATCACTAAGTATTAGAAAAACATTGGAACTAATAACAGAAACCAACCCTAATCATCTCTACCTAATCATAACAACATGACCACAAGAACTGGGAACCCCCAATCCAAACCGAAATCCTCCACCAAAGGGGAATCCATGGATAAATTAGAACCATGTATTAGTCCAAACCACAATTCAGCATTTTCAAAAGACTCCTGAATCTCAAGAAAATCCCAACTAAAAACCAAAACCACTCCACATTGTATACCAACACAATGAAAATTAATAAAATATTCACATTCATAAATGAACAACTGAGAGAATAAAAAGAAAACTAAATTATAATGTCATCATACAACCAAATGGGAATTCACAAGATCAATGGAGACTAAAATATGTAATGATATAATGAGAACATAATCCATCTCCCACATGATGCTGGAGACAAAACTGAACTGATGTACCCCACACCCTTGACTATTCCAGACTACATGAATAGATTCACTCCATGGTGTATGGATAGAGCCTTAATGCCTTGATGCATCATATTTAATATATTAATGTGATGATTTATCCGTGATTGGAACACTTTATTGTTTCATGATTGAAAAAATTATCATCATGACATTGGGGAATCAATTAAAATTATATTAGAATGTCAAACCATCCATACTACAAACAAACAACAAGATTAATATGACAAATGATTAGTCTGAGTTGACAGGGATGATTTACCAAAACATTTCTGTCATGACCCCCTCCCACCAAATATTCCCCTCCTGAGCTGGCAATTGTGAAAGGGAGATAAAGACCCCCGAGTCTCGCCTCCAGTAGGCCCTGGGTTGGCGACTCGCACCAAGGTTATGAGTTTTTGCGATTATGGGAGGTATTACCCTTTTTATTATTTTTATGATCGGGAAATAGGAAATGTCAACCACCAAAGAGGGAAAAGAACAAGTGTATAGAAAACAAACCCAAACCAAGCCCACATGCATGTTTAAAAAATTTTATAACAAGGTGCATGTATAAGAAAACTCAAAGTACAATACCAAAAGAAACAAGATTACATCAACAACAACAACTCCAACTGTCCGACTAGGAGGGTCCCACACGGCCCTGGTAGTCCTCCTGGAAACCTGAAAGTAAATGTAGGGTGGGCATACAAGTATACTCAGTAGGGAAACCTAAATCTCTCGTGCACAAGTGGGGAGACACCCTAATGTCCCGTGAGAACATCAGAAGAAACCTAGCAAGGGATTCTATCCACCCAACATCACCAGCCACACTCACCAAAACACAATCACAATAGGTAGTAGTATATAAGAACCAGAGTATTGGGTACCCTGCACCATTTCCCTTTAGTTAGCTGCTCTTCCTGAAGGCGAACATCCTGACGCTGCCACACTCTCCATGCCCGCACACACATGGGCCTCATAACCAAATATCCCCGCCCGCACATAGCAGGGGCTCATCACGAAGATTCTTGGGAAATAGTAGAACCTTCCCGAAGAGTCTTGGGATAAAGCCACCCCAATCGAAACCTACCCGAAGAGTCTTAGGTGTAAGGTTTCCTCAAGCCATCATAGCCTAGGGGAGAAGGAGCAGGAAAGAGCTAGTAACTAAGGGAAAAACACCCTCTCCAATTAATGTGAGTGTTCGTAAATAAGTACTCAACATGGGTGGGGTTCAATAAAACACAAAATATATAGATATATATATTTACAAACCACACAACCCATCCTATGGCTTCTAAACAGAGAAACTGAGCACGTGCCTCGAAACTGCTACCACGAAGCATGCTTATAAAAAACAACTACAACCCTATTTTGGTTTTCATATTTCAACAGAATTAGTTTATTAGTTCCATAACTACTAGGAAATTATCCACAACCAACCATATCAATCGTTCGTAAAAAATATCCCCGCCATCCACAAATCAAGTTAGGGAAACACAAGAAACACAATGAAGCCCTTCTAATCAATCAACCAACCCCATTTATTATTATTCCCATTCCACAATCATGCCCCACCATTCATTAACTCTTCCACTTTTATTTACTATTTAGAACCCATCCCTGCAGCCCCGCTGCCAACCACCATAACCACAACTACACCAAAACTCGTACATCATTATCCATTTAATACCATTTATCGCATCCCCGCTGCCCGTTACCATCACAACATTCACACCAACCCACAACCAAGTCAACCGCAGCCCCGCTGCTCACCATATCCACAAAAACCCACAAAACACTCCCTTCACATAAATAATCCCTAACCAGCACCCACATGTTTATTATTTCAGTTTTGTTCAACCGGGGTGATCACACAAGGGTTCTCGATTTGCTTTTAAACTTCCAACTTTATGTGATTAACCAATTTACAAATTCCACAATGTTTCCATCCATAAGAAAATCTATAACGAGAGGGAAAATTTTAATTGCGTAAGAAAAGGCCCCCATCGTCCATGATTTTCAGTAGGTAAAAGCTCATTTAATTCACTACATAATATCACAGGATATAAGGTAACAACAATCACAAATTCCCAACCCCATTATATAAGCCTGTTATTATCTTTATTAAACTGGTTCAAAATTGTTTCACATAAACAAGATAACACCCACCTCGCATGATTCAAAAACTAAAGAGACGAAGGTAAGATCCCTACCTCAATAGGTTGTGATTGCAACACTCCCACTGATCAACTTTATATGACGTCTGTCGGCGTCCGTCACTTCTGTCGGGTCCTGGAAAAACGACCTTGGGTGGAAGTCGGAAAGGAAATGCCAAAAGAAAAGGCAACAGACCCAGGTCCGGAAGTTCTGCCTCGTTGTTACGATCCCGTGGCCGCTGACGGATTGTAAATAAGAGCTCGTACGAAGAAGTTATGGGAGAAAGATCCTTTGAGTCTCTTGAGAGAACTCTACTTAGAGGAAAGGGGTGGAGAGGAGTGAGTTGAAAGGAGGAGGGGACCCCTCCTTTTATAGAAGAGAAAAGCAAAAGTACACGACGTGTACTTTATGGTACATGGCGTGTAATCAGTTATTTCACACGGTCTCCACGCGACTTCCAACACAGCTTTACGACCATTGACTGGTCAACACATGATTTGAGGGTAACACATATGCTGGGAGGGACTACATGACATGTAGTTTAGAAACATGGCGTGTACTCATTTATTGCACACGGCATGGACGTGGCTACAACACGGAACACTACTGTTGACTGGTAACGCATACGCGGGGAAGGACTACATGTTGTGTAGTACTGGAGACACAACATGTACCCATTTATTCCACACAGCAAGGACACGGCGTTAAACACGGAGTATACCTGGAAAGGGGGTACATGGTGTGTACTCAAACTACACGGTGTGTAGTTTCAAAATTCAGGAAAGTGTGGGAAAAGTCCTTTTTACCCTCCAGAACACTTCTTGACCTTCTTTTGGACAAAGGAATGGGACAGAGTGGTTCACACCATTACATCAGATACCTCTAAAAACATTATCGTCCCCAAGAATTCAAAAACAAACACAGAGTACCTCTTAGGGTTCTCGTTATAACAGGAACCCAACCAACAACCCTAATCAAATGTGTTAGGAATTGCTTTTCCTATGTCGAGATATTATCCACTTTAGGCGGCTCTGACTCACCTACATGAGTTTAATCGCATACCCATTAATGTTTCTCGATTAAAGACTAGGTCTTCCCACTTTCATACATTAGGATTTTTCAACTCACAATGCCCCAAGCACTACATTACCCACACACTGCCCGAACAAGTGGTTTGGGGAAAATTCCTTCTTCTATGTCGAGATATTATCTGCTTTAGGTGGCACCGACTCGCTTGTACATGTTCATTCACATCCTCATTAATGGGTCTCGATTAAGAGTCAGTTTTTTTCCCTTTCCCCACACATCTGAACATGCTACACACTTCCAGAGAAGAAGAAAACCAATGTTATCACAACTGACAAGCCAATCATTCTATATATCAAAGGTACAGAGTACAAAAAACAAAGCTCAGATGATCAAGGAAAAACAAAAGTCAAAACAACTCTGGGTACTAAGCGTGTAGCTGGTCTCCCGCTCCCATGTGCTCTCCTTGAGGCCGCCATGCCTCCACAACAAACGAACCAACAAGAAGGTTCATCCATGGATCACCTTCTCTTTACGATCTTCGATTCTGACGGGTCGTTCCTCTAAGGTCATGTCATCTCCCATGTCTAACACTCTCTAGTCGATAACGTGAGATTCTTCGTGTAAGTATCGACAAAGCTGGGAGACATGGAAGACGTCATGAAATTTCTCCAACTGAGGTGGAAGGGCCAGCTGATATGCCACCTCGCCGACTCGCCTCAGCACCACAAAAGGTCCGATGAACCTAGGTGAGAGATTGGTCCCTTTACCAAAACTCTTTTGCCCCCGTTGAAGGGAAAACTTCAAGAACACATGATCTCCCACCTCGAACTCCAAGGGCCTCCTCCGACGATCAGCATAAGACTTCTGTCGGCCCTGAGCCGCTTTCATCCTCTCACATACAAGATGGACTTTCTCTGTGGTGCTCCGCACTACCTCTGGCCCAAGAGCACCTGTCTTACCAACCTCTACCCAACAAATGGGTGAACGACATGGTCTTCCATACAAAGCCTCAAACGGTGCCATTACAATAGTTGAGTCGAATCTATTGTTGTAGGAAAACTATACTAAAGGAAAGTGTCGTACCCATGATCCTCTGAAATCCAGAACACATGCTCGTCGCATGTCCTCCAACGTCTGGATAGTCCACTCCGTCTGCCCATCGGTATGGGGGTGGAAAGCAGTGCTAAGGCGTAGCTTGGTGCCAAAAGCATGTTGTAACCCCTTCCAGACTTGTGAGGTAAACCGAGTATCCCAATATGAGATGATAGTCTTCGGGAATCCTTGCAAACGCACCACCTCGTCTATGTACCTCTGTGCTAAGGTACTCACTGGGCCCAACACCTTAATTTCTAAGAAGTGAGTTGATTTCGTTAGACGATCCACCACTACCCAGATAGCA
The DNA here is from genome assembly GCA_963277665.1 of Viscum album. Taxonomy (NCBI): domain Eukaryota; kingdom Viridiplantae; phylum Streptophyta; class Magnoliopsida; order Santalales; family Viscaceae; genus Viscum; species Viscum album. The sequence goes on from OY728164.1 coordinate 1,751,653,606, forward strand.
TCATAACCACCCTGATCTCAGGGTAGTCCTGTGACGAAGTCCATTGAGATTTCATCCCACTTTCACTCAGGGACATCTAAAGGATGCAACAATCCACTGGGAACACAGTGTTCAACCATCACTTGCTGACACACTAGGCATTTAGCCACAAACTCTTCCACTACCCGTTTCACCCCGGGCCACCAATACTTTTCCCTCAGGGCTCGGTACATTTTTGAAACTCTTGGATGTACCGCCATGTATGAGCTATGGAACTCACGGAGAACTCCCTCACGCATCGCCTCCAGAACAAACAACCTTCCATGGAAAAGCATCCGATGTCGGTTGTCCTCTGACCATCCATCTAGAGCGTTCCCCTGATCGAGACGATCACAAATCACTTCCACCTCGGATTCCCCCCACTGAGACTCTTCCACGTGCTGCAATAAGGAGGACAACACCGTCATCTAAAACAAACAGCCTCTAACACCTTCTACCCTGGCATCCAAGTACAAGGCAGCCAACTCTCCCATCGTCTTCCAAGTATCAGCGGATTCCCGAACCACTTCCTGATTCAACTTCCTACTCAGGGAATCAGCCACAATGTTTCCCTTACCTTCATTGTAAGAGATCTCAATGTCATAGTCTTGGAGAAACTCGAACCATATCCGCTTCCACAGGTCCAGGTCATGCTGGGAGATGATATAACATAAGCTCTTGTGATCTGAGAAGACCAAAAAGTGCTCCCCAAAGAGTTAATGTCGCCACAACTTCAATGCGAACACTACTATTGCAAGCTCTGGGTCATGGGTGGCATAGTTACACTCATGAGGGAATAACTACCTAGACCCATAACATATCACTCCCATCTTCTGCATTAGCACGCACCCCAGAATAAGGCCAGAAGCATCACAAAACACCTCATACAACAACCCTTCCCCTGGGAACCTGGGTACAGGATAACTAACCAACTTCTCCTTCAGGTAGTCGGAAGCCTTCTAGAACTGCTCGCTCCATAGGAAGACCATGTTCTTCCTAGTCAAAGCTTTCAATGGAGAAGCAACTCGAGAGAAGTCTGAAACGAACCCGCGATAGTAACCTGCAAACCCCAAGAAACTATGAACTTCCACCATGCTATTGGGTGCCGCCCAAGAAACAACTGCCTCCACCTTCGACGGGTCCACTGACACTCCATGCTGAGACACCATGAGCCCAAGGAAGTGTACTTCATGCCTCAACAACTTACACTTCGAAAATTTCGCATAAAGCTGGTGGTGTCGAAGGACATCCAAGACAACCCTGAGATGCTCAAACATGCTCCTCCTCTGATCTTGAGTAGATCATGATGTCATCGATAAAAAAAATGACGAACTGGTCTATAAACTCTCGGAAAAAAATGTTCATAAGTCCCATGAACACAGCCGGTGCATTTGTAACTCTAAAAGGCATAACTATAAACTCAAAGTGCCCATACCTGCACCTGAAAGACGTCTTCGAGATTTCACTATCCTATACCCTCAGCTGATGATATCCAGATTGTAGATAAATCTTGGAATATGAACATGCTCCCCTCAGTTGGTCGAAGAGATCATATATCCTTGAGAGGGGTAGCAGTTCTTGACAGTTACCTGGTTCAACCATTGGTAGTCTATACATATCCTGAGACCACCGTCTGCCTTCATCACGAACAAAACTAGAGCACCCCATGGTGATATGCTGGGTCGAACAAAACCCTTCTCTATCAGATCATCGATCTGAATCCGCAACTCATGCATCTTCGAAGGTGCCATCCGATAAGGTGCCATCGAAATCGGACGAGCACTAGGCTGTAAGTCTATCCCGAACTCAATGTCATGTCGGGGGGTAGAGTCACAACTTCCGGAGGAAAAACATTGAGGAACTCCCCAACAACCTCTGGGACATCCATCATCTCCGTATTAGCTGGGACCACTGATAACCCGCCTAATAAGGAATGTAGAGGCTCCACATGCCGGATTCCCACCTGATAGCTCTTCTCACCATCAAAATCTACACGCTGCCCATCCACGTTGGAGAACATGACTCTTCTCTGGAAGTAGTCGATAATGGAACTAACACAAAACAACCAGTCTATGCCTAGGATGACATCGTATGACTACATCTGTCACAGAATAAGGTCCCCACTAGATCGATGTGGTCCCAACATCAGCCCACATCCGCGACAAACACACGATATGCTGGTCTTTCCTCCAACTGTTGTAATCAGTACTAGTGGTAAGAAAAGTATCTCAACGTCTAGTCCCAAGACATGGGCTAGACCAGGTCCAATAAAGGAGTGTGAAGCTCTAGAATCGAATAAATAAGAAACAATAGTTCTGAACAAACAAATTGTACCTTATACCACCTATGGTCCTGCTGGACCTATCAACTCTGCTACGTGCAACAACCCACGGCCAGCTCCTCTGCCACTCTGATGTTATCCACCTCCCCAACCATGCCCTGGTTGAGGTCCATGAGGAGCACACTGAGGTCGGCCTCCTCCCATAAAGTCTGCCCTCAGAGGAGCATGGTCCTACTGCTGCTGGAAGGGCCTCTCCGGAAACTGGTGGGGCTGAGGTGGGTGCTGAACCTGGCCACCTCCACCGTATTGAGCTCGGGTTGGGAACCGACTCTGAACGTGCCCGAAACCTCCATAAGAAAAAAAATACGGTCCTGGGCTTGTGAAAAATGTATGAGGACCTGAATATCTGAACTGGAACTGCTGGGGCCTCCTCGCCACTAGCATGAACCTGGAAGGTCCCGTCGTAGGAGACCGTCTACTGACTGCCTTCCCCTTCGACGAGCCTGGCTGGTTCCCCTCTCGGGGTGCACCTCCCTGTGAGTGCATCCTCTCTACAACCTCTGCCTTCTTCTGTACTACCATGTATTTCGGAAGGGTGAAGGGGGTGACAACATACTGGCGTGAAGGATGAAGCGCCTCCTCAAAAATTCTCGCCTGAGAATCCTCATCCGGAAAAAGATCCGGAGAAAAGCACAGGAGATCCTTGAACATGATCCCCAACTCTCGTATTGACATACACCCTTGCTAAAGGGAGAGTAACTCCTGCCACTTCTCCTATTTGATCATAGAAGAACAAAATTACTCTCGGAATTCCTTCTCAAAGTCAGCCCATGGAACCTCTGCCTCTATCCTCTCTCCAAGGTAGAGCGTCCACCACTGTCGCGCCGTACCTCTCAGATGTCTGACTGCTAGGAAAACACAGTACTCCCGCAGAGCACGGATCAAGGTAATAGTGATCCCTAGATCCTAAAACCACCCTATGTCTCCGTATCCGAAGTACTACCCTCGTAATTCTTGAGGTTATGCCGTTGGAAAGAGATGAGAGTCTTCAGCCACTAGCTATCTTCCTCCTCTCTGTCAATCCTCAGTTAATCAACCGCCCGAAAATGCTGGGCCCCGATCATCTAAGCCACCTGGGGAAGACGTCCAGGTGGCATAACTATACGGTAAAGAAGGATCGCCTAAGCCCAAGTATTATGAAAATTCAAGGTTTTATTTTATCATTTTATTTCAATTTCTTTTCCAAAACACACAAATCAAGTAAAACACAATCATGATGATCCGTGTGCCTTCCCTAGGGTCTCTACCCTACAATCAATGTGGTATCACTTTGTCTTTTGGTAAGATCAGAGTCCTTGCATCGGATCACGGGGGGCCCTAAAATCCCGTGCCCTAGCCGGTCTTCCCTGGCCTATGTCACACACCAAGATTAACTAACATTGTCGACATACCATCCCATGCAATCCTTACTATGCCTAACTCCAGACTCCATCCTATCTCTCAACCATCAGCTCTGATATCATTCTATCACGACCCCCTCCCACCAAAGATGCCCCTCTTTAGATGGAAATGGTAAAAGGGAGATAATTACCCCCCCCCCCCCCCGAGTCCCACCTCCCGTAGGCCCTGAGTTGGAGACTAGCACCAAGGGTATGAGTTTTCGCAAATATGGGAGGCATTACCCTTTTTATTATTTTTAAAAGATTGGTAAATAGGACAAGTCAACAACAAAAAAAGGAATAGAACAGGTGTATAGAAAATAAACCCAAACCAATCCCACATGCATGTTTAAACAATTTTATAACAAGGTGAAAATACAAGAATGCTCAATGTACAATACCAAAAGAAACAAGAGTACAACAACAACAACAACTCCAACTTTTCGAATAGTAGGGTCCTGCACAGCCCTGGTAGTCCTCCTGGAAACCTGAAAGTAAACGTAGGGTGAGCATAAAAGTATACTCAGTAGGGAAACCTGAAGCTGTCATGAACAAGTGGGGAGACATCCTAATGTCCCATGAGAACAACAGAAGAAACCTTGAAAGGGATTCTATCCACCCAACCTCATCAGCCACACTCACCAAAACACAATCACAACAGGTAGTAGTATATAAGAACAAGAGTATTGGGTACCCCGCACCATTTCCCTTTAGTTAGATGCTCTTCCTAACGGAGAACGTCCTGCCACTGCCACACTCTCCCCGCCCGCACACACTTGGGCCTCACAACCACGTATCCCCACCCGCACACACTAGGGCCTCATCTTGAAGATTCATGGGAAATAGTAAAACCTGCCTGAAGAGTCATTGGCTAAATCCACCCTAATTGAAATCTACTCGAAGAGTCTTAGGTGTAAGGTCAACTCAAGACATCACATCCTAGGAGAGAAGGAGTAGGAAGGAGCTAGTAACTAAGGGAAAAACACCCTCTCCCATGAAATGGGAGTGTTCGGTGCTAAGTACTCAACATGGGTGGGGTGCGATAAAACACAAAAGATACAGATATATATATATACCAACCACACAAACCAACCTATGGCTTCTAAACAGAGAAATGGAGCATGTGGCTCGACACTTCTACCACGAAGCATGCATATAACAAACAACCCCAAACCCATTTAGATTTTTAATTTTTCAATAGAATTAGTTTATTAGTTCCTTAACTACTGGGGAATTATCCACCACTAACCATATCAATAATTCGTAAAACATATCCCTTCCATCCACAAAACAAGTTAGGAAAACACAAGCATCACAACCAAGCCCTTCTTATCAACCAACCAACCCCATTTCTTATTATTCCCATTCCACAATCATGCGCCACCATTCATTAACTCTTCCATTTTTATTTATTATTTACAACCCATCCCTACAGCCCTGCTGCCAACAACCATAACCACAACCGCACTGAAACTCGTAGAACATTATCCCTTTAAAACCATTTATCACAACCCCTCTGCCCGTTACCAACACAACATTCACACCAACCCACAACCAAGTCAACCACATCCCCACTGCTCACCCTATCCACAAAAACCCACAAAACACTCCCTTCACATAAATAATCCCTAACCAGCAACCACATTTTTATTATTTCAGTTTTGTTCAACCGGGGTGATCAAACAGGGCTTCCATATTTTCATTTAAACAACCAACTTTACGTGATTTAACAAATATCCACATTCCACAAAGTTTCCATCCATAAGAAAATCCAGAAGGAGAGGGAAACATTTTATTGTGTATGCAGAGGCCCCTATTGACCGTGATTTTCAGTAGGTAGAAGCTCATTCAATTCACAACATAATATCATAGGATATAAGGTAACATCAATCACATCTTCCCAACCCCATTATATAAGCCAGTTATTATATTTATTAGACAGTTTCAAAAGTGTTTCACATAAACAAGAGAACACCCACCCCGCATGATGCACAAACTAGAGAGACGATGGTAAGATCCCTACCTCAATAGGTTCTGATCAAAACGCTCCCCCAGATCAACATTATAAGACGTCTGTCGGCGTCCGTCACTTCTGTCAGGTCCCGACAAAACCTCCTCGGGTGGAAGTCGGAAAGGAAATGCCTATGGAAAGACAACTGACCTAGGGTCGAACGTTCCGCCTCGTCGTTACGATCCCGTGGACGCTGACGGATCGTAAATCAGAGCTCGGACGAAGAAGTTATGTGAGAAAGAGCCTTCGAGTCTTTTGGGAGAACTCTTCTCAGAGGAAAGGGGAGGAGAGGAGTGAGTTGAAAGGAGGAGGGGACCCCTCCTTTTATAGGCAAGAAAAGAAAAAGTACACAACATGTAATTTATGGTACACGGTGTATACTCGGTTATTTCAAACGGTCTTCATGTGGCTTCCAACACGGCTCTACGGCTGTTGACTGATCAACACATGGTTTGAGGGTAACACATACAAGGGGAGGGACTACACGGTGTATAGTTTAGACACACGGCATGTACTCATTTATTGCACACGACAAGGACATAGCTCCAACATGACACACGACCGTTTACTAGTAACACGTACGCGGGGAAGGACTAAACAATGTTTAGTACTGGACACACGACGTGTACCCATTTATTCCACACAGTGAGGACACGACCTTAAACATGGGGTATAATCGGAAAGGGGGTACACATCATGTAATCATACTACATGGTGTGTAGTTTCAAAATTCTGGAAAGTGTGGGAAAATTCCATTTTACCCTCCAGAACACTTATTGACCTTCTTTTTGACAAATGAATGGGCCGGAGAGGTCCGGGCCATTACAATTTCCCTCTAGTTCACACAACTCAATGAATGGGGAACCACTATAAGAACTAATTGATACAGTTTCTTGAATAATGGATGGAAATTATACATGAGTTTATGAGCATCTATCTAATCTCTCGACATTATCATGGGAGACTGTAATCTAAAACAATCTAATATTCTATATACTCCTTCCCCATCAAATGAACATATAGAGCTTCTGTGATTCGTGAAACATTTATCTCCTTCACTTTCCAATGGAAAAACCATAATATGATATTGTTGTCAATCACCTCCCCAAAAAGACCATCGTAGAATGATGTTGGGGTGACCATTTTCCAGCAATCGATTGTTGAACATTCAAATGAACTAAAATAATATCGACTTCCAGAACATTGGGAGTTCCCAACAACATGAAAAGTTAAAAACTTCACTAAGGACATCCACGGCCTCAAATGGATCACGATTACCACAAAATACACCACACAACTAATAATAACTCAATCCCATTACTCTCTATGGAGTCTGGTTGGAACCAACAACTATGATAGACTCACATGAAACTTTTGGGTCATTTATAGGAAACATACTAAATAACATGAATCTTGAATCATATTCAAAACAATTCTTAAAAAAAATTACACACATAAATAAAAACCCCTTAAAGAAAATCCCCATTTCCAATACAATTCAGCATGTCAAAAACATAATCCTACAAAAATATGATACCAAACATGAAATGAAAACTCTAGAACCCTAACCACTTTTCAAAAAATTGAATGAAAACTATTTGAAAAACATTATTAGAATTAAAACTAGCTTAAATACCCACCCTTTTTATTAAATGACGCATCACATATATATTTCTTTGTTATAGATTCAGAAACCATCAAATAATACCATAAATTATATACTTTCACATAAATACATTGATACATATAATCATTCAAAAGAAATAATAAGGGTGAATTAAAACATTATTGATTTACAAAACAAGGGATTTAACCTAAATCAAAAAAATATTTCCAAAACAATCTTTGAGTTTCCATTGAAAACAAATATTAAATTATAATAGAATCATTTACAAAATTATTTTTCATTTCAAAATACAATTTTCCACCCCTAATAACATTTTCCCTTAGGTAAACCTTTTTTAGAGAAACACAATTCATTTTTGAAATCCAATCGTGCCAACCATAATTGTGTAAAATCACAATTCATATTAAAAAATAATAAATAACTATGGGAAATTCCAAAATCGAAAAGATGGCTTAGAAGACCACATGAACTAGTATGAATGCCAAAATAGACAACATGGCTTAGTAGACTACGTTTTGTGTGACCATCATCCACATAATATATCTTGAATTTTATACATAGGCTACAAATGGGTCTCTACTATATGAAATCATGTTTAATAATTATGAATCATTCCCATTTTCAACACTTATATATATTTGACAAAAAAAGACTCAAACCTCAAATTTCCGCTAGGAACATGAGGATCAGGAATGGAATGTTTCATGAGATCCTTCCTGCACCAAACTATCGAGTCCTGAAATTCGTAGTATCCAAGATTCTAGACACCCAGTATATAATGTGATTTATCTAATATCATTGTTTTTCATGAACCAACTAGTGTCAACCCATAACCAGTCACCTGATCCACCCAACTATAAATCCCGAAGTGTACTCCCGACCCCCATGGGCTGGTAACTAGTTCAAGGAATAAAAATGAAATAAATAGGAATGATTTACCCAATTAAAAATAAGAAAATAAAAAAATATAATCCTGAAAAACAGGATTATTATAAAATATAATAATGTCCCATAGAAAAACATATTTCAAAGTGACATCATGGTACACCACATGAAAATAACCATGGATTCTCTATGTGTGATCCAAAAAAATAGGAAACTAAAACTAAAATGATAGAGTTGGCATGATTACCAAGATACATAGTAGGAATACCAAGAAATAAAAATTCCATGTGCCACACTTTTAATACGAATATAAAATAAACCTTGTTTGAAAATAATACATTATAATATAATGTCTATTATTCTTTTCAAATTCATTTAAAAAAATTCCATTTTTAAAAAACCATTTCCCTTTTCACTTTGATTCAACAATAGTTATTGAGAATGAATATTCATTTCAAAATGAATGGAATGAATTTGATATTAAAACATGTCTTGAACATAATATATAACTAGAATTAATCTACAAAAATTGAAATCACATCAGAAGAACAATGACACATCTGAGCCTTGTATGATATCCCTATCAATAATAGGCTTAGGTGGGACCCTCAGAACCTCATACCCTGGTGAAATGTGGTAAGGAACACACAACCAACAACATTATCATGGATGCGACATGTGGAAGGAACATACCACAGTCCTAGTGGTATCTTATCATCATAATAATATATTTAGTGTTGTAATTGTAAATCCTTCTATATGAATACTGGATAAGCCACTTCTGAGGGAACTAGAATACTAGTCCTAGTTCATCTAAATAGATACCCAGGTGTTCAATGTATTCTATTTTAATTGTTGTAGATTTTACATAAATCTAATGCACATGAACATATTAGTTTATATAATAGAATCAAATAAAACATCTAACAACATATCTCCCTTCTTGATTGCACCCCCCATTTTACATCGCAAACAATTTACAAGCCTCCTCGCCTAGAAAATAACACACTAAAAAAATTTAACATAAACATCACTTTTCAAAAACATGGGTGAAGGAATTAAGAGGGTATTACACTACCATAAAAAGACATATAAGTGCCAGAATGCATTATTATTTTAAATGGAATAATTTCTCTTTAGAAAACACCACTTTCATATACATAATGATCCAATACAATTTAAATCATCAATGACACATACAAGGAACCACACATTTAAAAGAAAGCTTAAAACATGATTAAATATAATTAGACCATTGAAAATACTCATTATCCACAAAAACTTTTTTGGAATAAACATTTAATTATTTATGATTTAAAAACAATTGATGTTAACAAATATATAACTATTTATGAACAATGTCGATGAATTGATTCAATATGAAAAACTAGCACTGTAAGATTATTTATATTATGTAAAATATGAATAAATATTTCATACATAAAAAAAATTTATCATTGAATGAATATATTATTAAATTATATAACAAATATTTAAAATAATAAAGAAATTATGCATTTCAGCATAAATCTAGGAATAGCGATCCAACTTCAAACATTATTATTTTTTACAACGAGAACTCATATAAACCCTTTCCCTAACATGAAAATGAATTATTTTATATATATATATATAAATAATCCTTGATAAATTTAAAATATTCCCCTCAATATGAGGGAATATGTTCATATATAGAAAATATATATTTATGTATTCCCAACCTATGTGTTTACCAATAAGAACATGAAATATAAGACACCTGAAGCAACATCATTGAGAGCCAACACACTCTATAAAAATTATAAGGATCTCAAAAACCAAAAAACCCTAATTTATAATTAATCCAATATAAAGTAATAAATAATCGTTCTGGAATTTAATGAAACCTCCACTTCTTTCAATTCACAAGACCCAATATCAATTCAATCAAGTCCCTGGATGTCCAGAAGAACAAGCAATACACAACCACCTGACAAACCATAAAAAATGGACAATTAGAAACATTTAGGGTTTAGTGGATCACATTCCATAGCGAGGAAATGATGAAATATAAAAAACTCAATAATGGGGATTAATAGATTGCTCAGATTAGGTCGAACATAGATGGTGGGGAAGGAGGAGCATCTAGTGGTTTTGGAGCCCCTTTGAGCCTTGTCGAATTCCAATATGGGAGACCAATTTATGGTTTACTTACTATGGTTTGAAACATGATGATATGACATTTAATCCAAGAAAGATTGTGTTATCACTATAGTTTATTTCAATAACCATATAACAAGAATTAATGTATTATAAAATTTATTAAAAATAACTTATATGAGTACTATGAAATAATTTATAAAAATTGAAAAAATTTACCTTTTATTAATTTAACGACTATTAATTTCATTTTAGAATCAACAAAAATACGTGAAAATATAAATGGTAAACAACATTGAAACCATGTATATAAAAATTATAATAAAAACTAATATATAAGCAGGGTAAAATTTTTAGGAAAATGAATAGTGATGTAATGATTGAACAATAAAATTCCTATAAATATTCAGGTAAATGGAATGTGAATCATGTAGAATATGATTAAAACTATTTAATTTAAAAAAATTAATTAAATTAAATGACAATAAAAAAATAAATTAATAAATCATTGATATAGATGTTGTAAATACATAAGGTATATTGACATGTAAAAAAGATAATTCTCACCTAAAAACAATAAATATGGGTCTTTAATCAAATTGGATAAATTAAATTCAAATGAATGGTATAATTGTATAAATAACTGTCAAACCAATGAGAAACAACTGGAGAGAAAAACATATATATAAAATAAAGAATAAATTGTAATTCATATATGTGAATGTTAAAATATAAAAAATCTGAATCAAAGAATGTGAATTGAAGTGAAAGACTAACCATTACTCATGACATCCAAAAAAGCACAATAACATTATCATTAACCCTCACCTTCAAAACATGTGTTCCATGTGATTGATTAATTTTGACATCTTCCATTGAAAATAAACGTTAAATTAAATATTTCGAATTAAAGAAATGGTTATATATTCATGAGATATTTTATTGTGCTGGTAGCTTGATATGGGTAAAGTACATTTCCTTTTATATGTTGGATTTTGGTGGAATTTTTAAAAATATTCATTCATTATGTTATATGATTGTATTTTCAATGGTATTGTGTATAAAAAGAGGAAAATAAACGATTTTTTATATTTTTTGGTTGTGAAATCCCTCATTTTAATGTTAATGATATGTATTTATTTATTTTATGTGTTCTAAAAATTAGTTTATCCCTTTTTATATTGTCATAACTTATTTTATTATTACACTATTTTTACCTGGATAGTTTATTAATCCTCAAAATTAAATTGAACTTCTTATAAAATTAAAATAAGAATACATAACATTTTTTCACATTTAAATCATGTTAAAATTCACAATATTAGAAATTATTATTTGAAATTAAAACATAGAATATATAAAAATAATATTTATAGAATGTTTAATGTTTTCTTTATGTTTTCCTAATAAAATTTTATTTATGTTTTTAATTAAATTTGTATTGATATATTTCAAAATGTTTTGACACAATAAAATGTATTCTCAATAATTTTTTTAAAACAGTATTTACAATGATAAAAATACTCAACACTAAACAAATAGTTCATTCAATAATTTCACATTTTTAATACTACAAAAACTCATGAGCATTATATTTAAATTAATTATTTAGAATATAGGAAATAATTTTTTTGAATCCATTGGTAAAAAAATCCTCCATTAATATTTATATAATCATAAATCATTCATTGATAATAATAATAAGATTTAAATTAAAATGGAATATTTATAAAATAAAATATATGAAAAAATAATTTTAATATTTTTTATTAATATTCATCCAAAAAAAATCTATTATCAAAAACTAACATTAGATATTCTCAAAAATCAAATATCCAACAAAATATTTTATAGTTATCCTGTATAACTATCATATTTTCTTCTTATATAGATAAATACAAGATTTCTCTTAATAAATTATTATTTATATTTAATTCCCTTTAAATATGTATATTTCATTTATAATTATTTCCCATATATATAGACGAAATCTGGGTTGTGGTCATCATGGAAAACCCTAAGGATATATATTTGAAAAGTTATATTATTTTTATATAATAGTGAATTTATTAATCTTGGAGCTCTTTTAATTTCATTTCAAATTAAATTCATATAATATGTTAATGACCATCGTACATTGTAATATTTTCTATCAACAAAATAAATCACACTTTGTATTAGTTCATTGTTTCATGTGAAAAATAATTTTCTCATAGTTTATATTTAATTTAAAAAATATTGTAATATAATTATATCTAATAATAATCCTTTATAAATAATTATATCCTAAAAATACTTTTTGGTACATTCATGGTTTTATAACATTTATCATTTCTTATTTCTATGTTATTTTAATATGGAAAAAATTTATGAAATTAAATGTGATTTTTTTAAAATGGTTTAATATATGATTTTTGTTAGAATAAGAATTTATATTAATTATAAAACTAATTCATTATTGATATTAGAAAATTTTTCGTATATTTTTAGGTGTCTTACTAAGGCATGATCGAACACCATAATTTTTTATGTGTTTGTAGATGTTATATCTAGGATGTCAGTATGGGGAATGGAATTATGTATTTTCAGTTTCAATTTCTTTCATAATATTCAAAGTTGGATGGTTAGTTGAAATAAATTGTATTATAATGAATTTTTGGACTATACATATTTTACCATTATAATATTTCATTTTTCACATGAAATTTTATATATCGCAATTATATTCTATTGATTATTTAATGTACTGTGATAATATTTCATGATCATGTAATTATGACATATATTGAAACATTTATAGTTTCTCAAGTTTTCATAGTTTAAAATAGGTACTAAAAACATTAACCAAACTGATGGGTTATTACACATCCAATGCCTACTTTAGTATATTCATATTCCTGGGTATGTTCATTTAGAGTTAGTATATTATGTGTGAAAAAATGGTTCTAGATATCTCACATCTGAGACAGAAAGTTACCAATGTTTTGTGGGGATTTTTCCTCAATTCTTGAAACACATTAGATGGGGTTATTTGAATAAAATATATTTTAGAGTTATTTATATGTACATGTCCCTTCCACGTGGAATTTTCTATGTTCAAATAAATTCATAACTTCCTTACATTCATTTTGATTTAATTAATGGATCTATATAAATAATTTTGTTCAAATGATTTTGGAATCTTTTAGTGGTCATATAGGTATTCTATTATGATTATTTGAAAATTCATCCTAGAAAGGATCATGTAAATCTATGAAAGTAAGATGAATGTTAGGTCCACTAGGTGAAACCTCTAGTGTTCTTTATTTTATTACAAGGATTTTTCCTCCCATCCATTATGAAATGTAATTAAAGTATTGGGAAACCTAGATTAGTAGTCGATCAAAACTCATAATTTACAAAGTAAAAAATGCTTTTTTTGTGTTAGAGGACCTTACGAATTTGAGTAATGTATTGTTAATATATAGATGATATTAAAAATTCTAAATAATCTGTAGGGCTCAATTTTTAGATTTTCTATGTAAATTATTGATGCCCATATAAGTATATTAATGGACTATATTATTGCCGATTTGTTTTAGGATGATATCACATGGGTATCGTTAAAGAAAATATTCAACCATCACTATTATCCCAAAAAATTATTAAGGGTAATGTATAGATTGTATATAACCATAGAAAAAATAAGAATACCTTTATATATTATTCCATATATATTTTTGTTGGTGAATTTTGTACCAACCCTAGTCTCTAGTTTATACCTAATGACTGAAAACATTCTATTGTTGTTGAATTTGGATAATTATAAAAAAAATTATCTCATGTCCCCTCTATCATTTTTGGAGGTACATTTGATGGAATCCAAGTAATGAAATTACAGTGATTGAAAAATAGGTTTGGGAAGAGCCTTAGTTGGTATAATTGTATGCTTGATTGTATCATCTTTCACAAAAATGACACTTCATGGTAGCCATATTTCATCATGAAAAGATTCAAGGGTGTCATAATGATATAATGTGTAATTACTATTATTAATAAGATTAATTTTATTGAGTCTCTCAATATCTTTTATCAATATATAAAATACATTTTGATTAGTTTTTTAATTATTTTCCAATGTAGTAGGTTTGGATACACTTCCCCCACGTGATCATAGGTTTATAAATATATTTATAATGGTTCAATGTATTATCCTCAGGCTATGGGGTATGATGACGTGGCTAATTGGTCAATGGTTTGGGATATTATTGAACAAATTTATATGGTGGTGTCATCACCGTAGAATTCTGAAGCAATGTTGGATACAATTAGATGTATGTTGCATATGTTAGCATATAAAGTGATATTTTTTTTATATATGCGGTACTCAATAAATAAAATCATAAATTTTAGTTGATGTGTTGGTCTTGATTTAAAATATTATTTAATTATTTTTCAATATTTCCATGATTTTACAATAAGGAAGAATAATGATTCATGTGAAATTCACGTAGAGTGATTATAATATACCATGAAGTGGAGCAATAATTATTCATCCATGATCATTTTATCATTCACTAAATTATCTTAATTGGTATGATGGTAAAATTTATGCCATATATTTATTGTAGTTTCTATTTATTTCATTTGTATAATTTAATATAATCACTTGTTTCATTTAGAGTGAATGGGATTCGTAACCTGGGAGAGAGAGTTCAATTGTTCATTCTATTTTTGTGATCTCATGAATCTTTTTTGAAATTATCCATAAAATTGATGAACTCTTTTTGAGAATTCTAGTTCATGTTGTTCTATGGGCAGTCTATGAGTTATTTATGGAGGATTTTTCCCTCCATAGAGATATATCATGTTTATTATATATAAAATACCTATTACGATCACAATTTAATGGGAATATATAGGAATAGTTCATGTTGATTCGTGAGAAATGAAGAATCATCTTGTGTTTCTTGAGAATAAATGATTTATTCATCATGTTATTTATCATTTTCTTCTCCTATGTAAATTTCTATGAATGAATATAGTTGTCTTGTAAATAGTATTTATTTTAAAATTTCAAATTAGGTGACAATCAATAAAAATTATCTCAATTCCCAATAATAATTAACTTTTTGAATAGAATATTAATGATAATTGGTTATTAATGAGTTTATTTTAGTGAGGGTACATCTAGTTGAGAGTTTGAAAATATTATATACCTATGAAAATTTTCATCATCATGTATCATCATTTCATGATTTTAGTTATTCGATTCGGTCTCACCGACTCTCTTGAATCTTTGATGGTTATCATTAACCATATTATCATTTTCCCATTGACGCAAAAAATAAACTTATCATGGATAATACATAGGTGAACTATATGTTTGATAATGATCACATGGGATATTATAATATGATTTATAAAACTTTTTGGGAACATTGTTTGAATGGTATGATTTCAAATTTTGATTTTTTGATACGACAAACATTGTTTCTTTGGTCTGCTATATTATATAGGTGAGTTGAAGTGTTTCCTAAAATGATAAAAGATTTTATTCTTTGGGAGTTTCATAGAATTTTTTTTGAGATACCAATGTTCTTTAGATTGGATGAAAAACTTTTATGGTTAATTTTGGAATATTCAAAAAATACATCTCTAATTTAATATGTTTTTCTATACGGGAGTAATGATTTATTAAAATTGAAACTGTTAGACAAAATTTTCCGAACTAAATGATATAATTATTTAATATACCATTGTTATTCTTATAAAATATGATGGTTTTTTTATTCTTAATGTGATTCTTTTGGAATAAGATTTGGATTGTATTGATAATGTGGATAGAGGTTATGGAAATGGATTTTCTCTAATTGATCACTCAGGAGAATAAAAAACCATCCATAGATCTTAACTTGGTGGTGGTAAAGCATGAAATCAAAAAATTTCATCACTACCTCTTTCTCTAGTGGTTTAATGTATATTATGATCCAAAAAATACAGATGTATATTATATCATTGTGGGATCTAAACATGAATCAAATAAGATAGTTTGATTAACTGGAAAAATATGATTATATTATTTATATTCTCATGGGGAATTGAATGTTTTATCTTGAGATATATTTAGGGTATTTTCCACATAATCGGTTAAAAAATTAGTATAAGATTATTCAATTACATGATTGTTTTTTGAAAATATATTTTTAGTGTAATAAACATGTGTGAAATTATACATTTTTTAAAAAAATGAAAATTCATAATATGATAAGTGACCTCAAATGAAGAATTTTCTCGACACTGATTTATAGATCATTAGTGAAATCCTAAATAATGTAGATACCTCTAGTGAGTGTTAACTGTATGTTGGAAGAGGTGTGGTTTTATGAAGTTGGAATCTATTTAATTTTCAATAATTCAGGTGTTGTTTTGGATTTTGGATCCATCAATTATTTTTCATAAACCCTATAACTACTAAGGTGTATCATGTAATGAGATGTCACTATTGGTGGTCTGGAATGAGGTGGTTGATTAACGCCTTTTTATCATGATGGCTTATGTGTAAGATATTTAATGTGGAGAATTACAGACCATCTAGTTTGATAAAACCCATACCCATTATTATATCAATGTTTGTTGATATTTATGTAGACATCATCATTGTCATACAATTGACACCATTTCAGAAAGATGTCATTTGAGTGATCGCATTTTGGCTCACATACTTAGAGGATTTCCTCCATATTAAAGAGACTATGATAATGTAACTTCACATGGAACTTATATTCCTCATAGATTTTAATTCTATATAGTGTTACAACTATGATCATTTTTAATATAGACACTTTTATTACATGTAGGTTTCTGAATTTTTTATAAAAGGATTTTGGTTTCTAGTCAAAATTGAGAACATCATATCATACGAAATTTTTTTGAATAATGGAGATTGATGCACATGTTCTTAAGGATATTTTTGTGGGAAATAATCCTTCATTGTAAAATTATATTTTATATTTAATTATTTTTTTATTACAATGGGGGATTCAGGGTTTTTTTGAATTTCCAAATAGAAAATTAATAGGGTTATTTTCAAAGATGCATGATAGGGGAATATAATCCAAGAAAGTTTTACATAAAATCTTGTACATAATGTGTGGATGTTTCGTTGTGTTTTCCAAACTTTCGGGGGAACAAATTTGATGGATTCCATAATAATCATGAAATTATTATTTCGAAGAAATCATCATAATAATATGCTAATGAAAATAGTTTCATGAAGTCTGAGTTTCTTGAATGGAGGTTCAAGAAGGCATGAATCATCATGAATACGTATGAAGAATTTTATATTTTTTGAATGTAAATAAATGTGACTATAGGATGTTTTGAAACGTGATTTCATGAATGATTCATGTAAAATCTCTATGAATATGTGATGTGGTGCATCATAATTTCATGAACGATTGACAATAATCTTGGTAACTATGATATGCCTTATAACAGGTAAATTTCAATAGTTTCAATTGAAGATAGCTTGAATCATGAATAATATAGGAGGAATTCTCAAAACTATTATGACATGGATGAAATATTTTATAACTAGAATAAATACATATAAATTGGCCTCTACACCCTGAAATGAATGTAATACTATTATAACATCTATTTCCTATTACTTTTTAAAATATATTCTTAATGGGTTTTCTTTGAAGAACATTTAAATTATTTTATAACTATTAATGATAGAAAATATTTACTAAGTTTTTAAACATAAAAAATGTATTACTATTATTGAATGATATGAAATTAAAGGTGAATGTTCGAAGAATAATTATTACAATGTGATATTTGTAAAAGTGGATGAAATTTTAAAAAGGAATATCATTCATGATGGGTACCAGATCATTGTGAATGAGGTGATAATTGTGATAGTTGTGGGGTTGATGATGGAAGTATATATGTTTTTATAATATGAATTTTTTAATATGATTGTATTATTTTTGAGAAGGGGAAATGAATCTAGAATGTTTTAAGAAATTATTTCCGAATAAATATGTGGTAATTTGGTAGTCATCAAGTTGATGAATGTGGTACGCCATCATATCATCTACATACAGTTGTGTATGAATTAATTATCACTAATGAATTCTCTTAAATTTCCCTAAACTATGCTTGAATCCTTTATAATACTGTAATAAATGGGTGATGTAGAATTCGATTATATCCACCTGTTGTTATCCATCAAATGAGAGAATGAGGGAGTGACCCTTGGGAAGCAGTGACTTATCTATTTGCATTGTTAAGGAAATTATATTTGGAATCAAATATATATGGAATGAAAATATTTTTACAGTGATCCATGGTGGAATTGTTACATATGCACATCAAAATTTTATGATCATTGGACGCACCCCAACAATGGTTTTTGAAGTAAAATTTCTATGTATGATTAATGATTTAAGAACTACTAATAAATTGCGATGGGAAAGAAAGAGAATAAATTTTTTTAATTATGAAAACATAACTTAACGGGATGTTTTTTAATCAATAATACCCTAATTCACCACCACCCTAATCATGGTATTTAACCTCGTTGTAATAAAAATTTATATCAAATCCTAGAGGGTTTTTTTAGTGTTCCTCTCTCTTGGAAATCAATGGATGTTTTCAACCTTAAATTTATTATAAATGTCAATGAAAATAATTATTAATTATTTAAGGTATTTATTTATCACTACTTATGATATTTATAAATGGATGTATTTATAATAAATATTCATGGTATTTTGACTGACGTTGATAGTGGTTCTTAATCACAAGATAATCAAATGGAATAAGATTCCCCCCAAAAAAGAATTAATTCTCTAGGGGTATCCCTATACAATTAAATTTATCCAATAGTGATGTCAGTTATGTAATGAAATAATATGTGCGAAAAGTAAATATATAATTATGAGTGTGAATTAAATGTAATTGAATCAAAGTAGAGTATTCTATGGAATATGTATGCGGATATAATAGTTATCCTAAATTAGCCAATAGATTCATTATTTAGGAGGGTGAATAATGATGTAGAATAAATTTTTGGTCTTAGAGAAATAATTGAAAAAAAAAATATCATTATGCCCAAAATGATATGACATTCCCCTCCACTGAATCCAAATGTTTTTGTTTCGGAATTAATTTATTTAATTGCACCATCCGTGGAAATTTTAAAAATTATATTTATTTCATATCATATACTAAATTATGAGAATGAATTTTTGGAAATTGATATGTCCTAATATATGGAATTCTAGTCCATCAAAAAGTTACCCATTGATGAGGTATATGAATAACAAGTTGTAGATGAGGTGATTTCAGTCCTAGACTCATTTATTCAAATAGGAAGAGTAAATATGAAATTGAAACTCTCACATTCATGACTTTGATGTGGAAGGGTTGTAAATATTGATTTATGGCTCCCATGATGTTTCATGAAGATTATGGGGATGATGTAGAAATTACCATGAAGCTGAATTTTACCCTTTTTAGAGTAAGAAAATGTCAAATATAAATTTTTTTAAAAAGGAATATTATTTCATAATAAAATGGAAGTTCAAAAGAATATGAGGATGAATATATTAAGAACATGAAGATGAAGTCATCAGCCTATAATTAAGTGTTATAGACCAGGAAAAACTCTTGACTATAATTATGACAAGTGAAAAACATATCATTTGGAAAATAGAAATTATAGAAGTGGATAATAGAGGCACATCTGATCAAATTCATTAATCATATCCAAATTATAAGGATAGTATGGGGATTGATCAAAAAAATAATTTAGTTTTAAATGAATTTAGATCATAAAAAAATTCATCAATATTATATATTTATATTTTTATAAATCATATCAATAATATTTAGTGAATCAAATATAAAAACTAAATAGTAGAATTTACCAATAGCAATTCACACAATATTAGATTTTATTACTGTTGAATGATGTGAAACTCATGGAGGAAACCGATGATCCGAAGAGAACCCAAGATAAATTAATATATTATAGTGAAAATATGTATTAGTAATTATACTATTAATAGAAAAAATGCGATGTTACTAGCTGGTCCAAAGGACTACACTCCCAAACAAGTTGAGAAACAAGAATCCAAGAGAAGAAACATGAAACAAATTATTAGTCTATTTTATCGCTCTAAGAGACAATTGATCACAACTTAGGTCCACCACTAGTATGGATATAGAATAACTATTTTTCATTTGTAAAGTTATCCATCCAAGCCATACATAAACTAGGGAAGACTCCATTCTCGTTTGTCATAGACAGAGAGGGAGGACCAGAGGGAATTACTGGAGTTGATACCATCCTCAAAAGGGGGTTCATGGGGACACCCCCGGAGTAGATATGATCCTCACAAGGGTGTCTTGGGGGACACTATAAAAGTAGATACATTAGATATAATCCCCATTGGGGTGTCATGTGGGGGACTAAAAAAGGCTATCATAGATTCCCAAGTCGTAAAATGTCAAAAAAACATAAACAATATGGGAATCAAATATGACAAGTTAATTTTTGCAAATTACCCTAATTAACACAACACTAGAGGTAACCCCCAATAAAATATGAATTCATAATGTAGGTTTCCATAATCAGCTATATAGTATATATCCACTTTCCTTAACATTGGATTTCATACTTCTGAGTACCTTAATCTACCATGTAGTTATCCACTCCCATTCTCACTGGTTCTACACTTACAAAATGCTGTTGTATTTCTCGATGGAGGATGCTCCGAAAACTATGATGCTAGAGAAAGTAAATTGTTCCCTATCTGGGTCTCAATCAACTATCCTGTTAACATACCTTCTGCTGGAGGGTTTAGATGATGAATCCATAAAAAATGGAATCTAATAATTCTCAATAGACTCATTAGTCTTAGACATTGTGGAAAATATATCATAGGGATATGATTATCCTTATTCTATTATCTAGAAGTGTTGGGGGATAAACAGACATGATAGGAGACCTAATAAAGGAAAACGTTTTTCTTCTTGGATGTCCCAGATTCATAACATTAGAACAGAAACGGATTCCATGATCGATAAATCGAGAACCATGGTTCCCAACTGTACATCATGTTTCATCTGTCACCTACACGAACCTCCCATATGTGGGATCAATTACTGAGAAAATAATTACAATACCCGAAGTATTGGAACACGGTATTCCAAATAAATGGTGACATGTTGTATATACACATCATGGTTGAATAAATATTTGGGGGAAAAGTCCATGGAAATTACCATGTAAGGTTATCAGAATCATCCTAATTCACCAAGTCATACTCATGGTTTCTTAAACCTCATTAAAGATACTTACACCTTCCATATGTCACCCCTATGAGTCCTCACCAGTGAATATAAGGTTAATAAAACCATTTTAAGATTAACATATTGAAGGATTTCTACCTTTATTGAGCAGGTACTCTATATGGATGATATCTCGGATTTCTAGCCCGGATCCTGTACCCCCATAACAACCTGGTTTTTAACTAGACATTAAGTGATATCAGCTTCTCCCTTACAAGATGCACTCATCAATCTAGTGGTATGATCAATACCAGATACCTGGAGGTCCTACTATAGCTCTTGAACTAGTTTATCTATGATCATATTTTTTTGATCAAGTAGATTTTAAAACATCAGACTCGTCTATATCATCTATGGAGAGCCTCCCTGACTCATCAATAGTTTCTATGTCTATATACAACAAATTTGGTTCACATTCTTATTGATAAGGACATAATGTGATGAGCTAACAAATATAATATAGTGGATCCCAAGTGTTATATCCCATAGTAAATGGGGTGTAGGGGGGATCCCAAGAGTAGATACCAAACAATTTATGTTCCATATCGAAGAGATAATTATGGGAATTACACTATCAAATGTTTCCATTAAAACGTCTATATTATAAGATATTATATTATTGACATTGTTTTATGTGTGGTGGATTCGACAACATGATGACATAATTTTCGTCAACATTAAAAATAAATGTTCCAAATCATAAATAATGTGGTCATAAGATTCAATTTATTGTATTATAAAATAATAATAGAATGAATTTTTTTATTAAGTATTGAAAAATGATGTTGGTCCATCATATTCCACGGATGATAATAATTTTCAATCCATGACATGTATGAAGTAAAAATCATCGATCCAAAAGAAAATACCTGAGTATGTTGATATTGTAGATAATTCTCTTAATGCATTGGATCATTCTAGTGTATATATCATTGATAATTTATTTAAACACCATATGACATGTTTTATGGTACTTATTAAGGGAATAGAATACGATAAATATGGTGTTGTAATATTTGGAAATGACTAAAGAATTAATATTATTGTCTTTAGAAAATCCAAATTTTGGGGGAAATGAAATGAGACGTGGGGATTACATAGTTGTTGAAATTATCATTCATAACATTCATAGTTTCTTTCAATAATGTTATTGATGGAATTATATATGATTTACTAAGAAAATTAGTATCATCAAAGGAAAAGGTGGTGATGTTTATATATAGGGGATAATAATGAAGGAGAATCGTTACATTTTAAGTGGATATGAAGATATGTTCCATTATCTAGAGATGAAGTAATCTAATTATGGAATAAATTACATGACCAATAATTCCAAACATCCTTAGATGATATGTTCAAATTTGATAAATATCAAGGTATCTTTATTATATAAATTGATCGTACCCATACATGTGATATTTTTCAACAATGGAATATCATCATTAACATATAAAATTAAAATGTCAAAACTTCCATTAATGTTATTGAATTAGTACATGATTATGTTAGTGGAACTATGTCTATATGATCGATTAACACGAATATGTATTATTTTCCTATCAATGATAATTTAAGCAGGATGGAATTTGTATTTTCCAATTCCAATAAGTATGATGTGTTCATATGCATAAAAGTATCATAGGGAACCTAAAAGGGTACTTGGATTTATTATTTTATGATGTGTGATGAAAATGGAATGGAATTTACAAATATTCAATTGATAGATTATCTCATCAATCAGTTTATTATTCACCATGTATTTTCTGAAAAAAAATCCTAAAAAATTGAGTTGTTGTTTTGAGAAATAAGATTTTCAACAATGTTGATAGGGAAATTCTTATTGAAAAGGACATACCAGTGAATTTATTGAACGATTTTATCTTTACATCGATCTAAATATATTGTAGGGATAATTTATTCCTAAAGGAGGAAAATTAATCCTAAAAGATGTGTTATGGAATGAAGACTACATTTAATTAATTTGTAACCTATAGAAGTAAATTTTTAATTATAAATTTGTAGCTACACATGAAATGTGATTGATAGATATTTAAAGGCAATTTTATTTGATATTTTGTGAAAATAATACAATATAAATGATCCCATTACAATATTAGAAATTTATTTGAGAGAAATGTTTTCACTATTATAGAAAATGAAAAGAATATTCATCATATACATTTTCTGTTTGAAGAGGATTGTGATGATGTGGTAAGAACCTCACAGTTGGGTAAAGTTGGAAATTCTGATTCATAAGAGGATACTAATGATGAGATGAAGGAATTAAAATATTTATCTTCACTAAAAATGATGATTCAAGGGGAACCATACATACATAACAACATTGTTTATTTGGAAGTGATATTCGATCAAGACGAATGAAGTCATTGTAACATTAATCATTACAATCTCATGTCAATCTTATATTATTTTCATGAATAATATAGAGAATTTTAATTTGGTTAATGAAATGAATTAGGAGAAATGAAAAAATTGTAAAGATTTAGACTCTAGATAAATATTTAAGACAAAGAGTTATAAATTTCATCAGGACTAAATGGGACATTGAATACAATATGATTGAATATAGTATCTTGATTCGAAAAAAACCATGAAATGTTTTGAAAGGCTTATTCCATGATAGAGGGTTTTAATCTTGATGAAAAAATTTAACCTATTTGAGGGATATATAATGACTTATTATTCGTATCTATAGCTGTATAATGAATGATAAACGTTTTCTTCATGGATATCATATTTAAATTCTAAATGTAGTAATGGAAGAAGATGATTATATTGATAATATAAAAGGTTTTCTAATTCATAAATCTAAGAATAAAGTTTTAAGGCTAAAAAAGGAACTATATGTTTCAAATGATTTACCGATAGAATGGTTTCTAAATACCGATAAATTTTACAAAAACATTTATTTCTTCAGGTTGGTGTTTTTTAAAATAAATATGTCTATAATGTAAATAATAAAGGATGACTGGGATGGTAAATATCTATTGTCGATGAGATGAATCATAGATGAAACAATTTTAATAATTCATTTAATATAAATTTTAAATATCGATGATTAGTGAATAGATGTTTCCATTTTATTATATGTTATGAAATGGAGGAAATAAAGAATACATTTGTTTACCTCATGACACTAATGGGATTCTAATATGAGTATGAATATATAAATTCATGTAGTTACTAAATCTGATGGCCTCATAGATGAATCTATCATGATATAATGATGTAAATTCATTAAATAGCGCATAATATAGGAAATTAATTGGTGATTTATTGTGCATTATAGTTCCATGACCTGATATTGTTTTTAAAACATTCCACGAAAAGAATAATAATAATAAAATTAGATGAATGAAATCAACTTGAATGTAAATCATATATATCATTATATCAAGGAGATGACATTTTTTTACATATTTTTAAAAGACACATCCAGTGTTTTTGTGAAATAAAAATTAAAATTATTTTGATTTAAGATATGATAGAAAATCACAGTTAGATGGTGCATTCTATCACTGTGGATTTTTTATTTTCTGGGTAAGTACTAAACAAGACGAAATTTCTTTGATCACCATAAATGATAAATATATTATAAATATTATAGATTTCAAATGGTAATTAGGGATTAAGTAATACATTATTGATATGGGAATTATAGTGAAATCTCTGATCAAAATCCATTTGAAAAATTAATTTGTAAATAATCATAGAAAAAATATACTCCATCACTCAGGTAAAAATGCGCTTGGAAAAAATGTAACTTTTCATCAAGGATGTATTTTAGAATGGGATTTCGTAGTTGTAGAATGTGTGAAATAAATTATA
The DNA here is from genome assembly GCA_963277665.1 of Viscum album. NCBI lineage: Eukaryota > Viridiplantae > Streptophyta > Magnoliopsida > Santalales > Viscaceae > Viscum > Viscum album. The sequence continues at coordinate 1,751,679,201 of OY728164.1, forward strand.
GGTTATATACATATAGATGAATACATTACCCACATAATAATTTCAACAAATTCCACTTACACTACAGGTTCAGTTTACTACCTACATATGAAAAGGATGTGATGTGAGACCACCTCAATCCATGGTACATTTGGTATTTTTTTCATGTTTTGGTCTATGATCTATTCCCTCTAGTAGAACATGATTGAGTTACCTCATGTGTCGTTGAAAAAGGAGGAGATGTTTTATTTATATTTGAGGGGGAAAATTTCAGCATCATGTAATTTGGAGAATTTGATTGGGGTAGTGAAGTATGAGGGGTATTAATTCTAAAAATTCTATAAAGTGTCAATAAAATATTCTATATAATAACTTATGATGTTCCGGATGAATGAAGGTGAATATTTTTAAAAGAAGTGATTCATTGATGAACATTTCACCATAATTTTGTTTCTCATCCAGAGCAGTGATCATATGGGCTTAGTGTGTGTAATGAGTAAATCAATATTTGATATCAGAATCCCAATAAGTGATTATTATTAGAATAAGGAATAATATTTAATGATATTTAAAACTGAAAAGTGTCATAAAACCCCAATGGGGGAGATGTTAACATATATCTGATGATCATGGATGGATACTTTAAGAATAAGAAATATATTAATAAATCAGTGTATGCCCCCACCCCTAAATATAATAACATAATGAAAATCTGATCGATCTGAATTTAGGAAGGTGATTTTAATGGTTTTTTGTGTGAGGTTTCATTTAATTAAGGTTATTCAGAATGGATATTAAATCCATAAAAATCCAATTATCATTACGATATTGATGTTTAGGATGGATATAAAAATTGAGAAATTATTTTGAGATTCAAGAAGTATAAATATTCTTTTTGAATGTATTTACACATTGAAAAAAGTGGTTTTCTCACAAAACATCATCGAACATCAAGAAAGTGGTTATAATTAGTAATTTTTTAGTGCTCATGAAGTCAGTAGATACATATAATGAAATTTTTTATTTTATAAAGGTTTTGTAATCTTTTTGAAGCCATTGAGTATTGAAAAAGAGTTTGAAATGATTTCAAATAAAATATGTAGTAATTTTATATTCTTCACATGGATGATTGTGGGACCAAAACAAAACATCTACCTATAGTAGATTATTCATTCATTGTCATTATTTAAGGGCAATACAATCCATAAATTATTTTTGAATCATGCCAATATCGATGGGAAATGAAGTTATAGAAGGTGATCCATCCCACAAGATGCGATCCATCAAAGGTGACATTGATTGACAGACCCTTGTTAATTAGTGAACTAACCCAAAAAAATGTAATAGATGTGAGAATATTAATAGAAATAATCTATCTTGAATATTATATTGGTTGTGATCCTCCCTAGATTTTTCAAATATGGAAATATTCATTGCATTGTCCTAGGTTGTAGATTAATAAGGGTGAATAAAGTAAAATAACATTATCACATGCACACTATATTTATTGATCATAAAATTTAATTTGAAAAGGATAGAAGAATTTTTTGGTAAATCGAGAAACAATATATGTAGGGGTATTTGAATTATTCTACAACAGAATGATTCAACCCCACCTATCAGGATAGTTAACCAGATCATCTACCAATAGTAGAGTATTCATTCATTATCATCACTGATGGTTACTAACTTCCATAAACTATTTTTGAATAATATCCATGTCGATGGGAAATTACGTTATAGATGGTTATCCTTCCCACAAGATGTGATCCATAAAAAGTGAGATTGATTGAATTACCCTTGTGAATTAGTGAACTAACCCTAAAAATTGTAATGTATGTGAGCTTATGAATATAAATAATCTCTAATGAATATTCTATTGGTTGTGATCCTTACTGGATTTGTAAAATCAGGAAATAGTCACTGTATTATCCTATGTTGTTGACTGATAATGTTTAACCATGAAAAATAACATAATCACATGCACGCTATATTTACTAGTCATAAAATATAATTGAAAAAGGATATAAGAATCTTTTGGTAAATAGTGAAACAATATATGTAGGGGTATTTGAATTAATTTACAATAGCCCGATTCACCCCATTTATCAGGACACTTAACCATGTTGGAATATCATACACTCTTGGAATATGTTAATAATATGGACCATTCATTGGAAATGACTTTTCGTCTAGTATATTTTTAATATAACAATAGTTATATATCATGAGTTAAAATGGAATCATTTAATGAATTGTATGGTTTTCCATAATGATCTACCTTATTCTAGGAAGATATACAATATAATCCTTTGGTTGGGCCATGTATTTTTTGAAAAAAAAATAAAATCATTTTTTGGATCTAGATGTCATTAGTAACAACATAATGTCATAAGAATTGATGTAAATACAATATTCATACCCTATAAGACTTTGAGACAAGGGTTCCGATTTTCCGTAAAGTTTCACCTTGTTAGAGATTTATTATGTTTGATAGTCATAGATTAGAATTAGTTTGTTACCCATTTATATTGTGGAGAATCTTATAAAGGATGTGTATTAGGTGGAAAGTAAATGTTTTTACATCATTCCATGATATATATATTTTTTATAGATAAAGGGTTATTAACCAGATCATTCACATGTGATCATATGGGTGGATATTGATCTTAATCCTAACACTATTGTTGTTGAAAAATATGACTTTATTATGGAATGTTGATGTAAGTTATTGTGTTATTAGAATATTAAATTACTTTTTCTAAAATAGATATATATAAATAGGATTTCTCTGAGAAATAGGAGTTGGATAAATTTTTTTGGTATTAGTGGCCTTCAAATTCTGTGATTATAAGATCATGAGTAATTTCTATGCAAAATAATAGTATATGTCAGGGTGATTATAAAATTATGAATTATTATTTAAGGTACCTCTCGACCATATTATTTATTCCCATTTTCTCAATTCGTTTTTTGGTACAGAAAATAATATAATTTTTAAATAATATGACCAATTTTATTTAACTGTATGTTTGATATAATTGACGGATTTTTAATATATATGATTAATGTGTTTTATGGGAATCTTATAATTTGGTACCAAATCCTTTCAAAATGGATCAATATTTTTATACAATATTTATAATATGAATTTTTTCTTGGATATATTCACATTGTAAAATATTTAAAAGATGTTGACCTACTACAGTGAATATTCCATGAGTCCCGTTTATGGAATGAAAAATTAAATGTTGTGAATTTTTTTCAAATAGTTAATGTTTTGATCATGATTATTATAACCTACGGTCAGACTATTTTTTCTTATCTAAAAATAATCGAATTTATGATGATAATTATTTGGGATAATAGGTTATATTATCCCATTTGATTTTCTGGATACTATTGGGATCTCTAGGGTGATTTTGGGGGATTTTGTATGGACATCATCATTCATGATCACTTCATTAAGAATTTTAACCCAACGAATACTGTGTATATTCAATGTGGTATGTAGCATTCAAGTTTATTTCCTACTATTGGATGATATAGTGGTGTTGTAGGTGTCTATGTATCTGGTAGCGATCGAATTATTTTTTCATGTGATCCATAGTAATTTTCCATCGTACCCTATCATTTAGAGGATGATCTTATTATTTCCAAGATCTATTTTTGACGGAGATTAGGATTCATCCATTCTCTATAGATCTATTTGATATACAATTTTTTCAAATCACAGAATTTAGTAATGTTATTGTTAATTAATTTTTATTTTTCATTGATATTAATTTACATGACATTAAAATGTGTTTATTGGAAAATATACATGGCTCTGACAGGTTTCTCAGTAAAAATGAATTTTTATATATCATGTATTTGATTAAATTTATTTAACTATTGTTTTGGCTTGAAAATAGTTATTTATAGACAATTATTATTGGGTAACCATTGGTGTACTGGTAATAAACCATTAAATCATTATGTCTGTAATTTCAGAAGAGGTTTTATGTCACATTAGTGTGTGTAATGACACTATAGGTTATATTTCATTAATTAACATTTTTCATGGATTAAGGATTTTCATTTATATATAGAATTTATATGTGTAGGTTAGAACCAAAATGGTTTTCATCTCTATTTCTTTATTTTTATCATATTTTTTATATTTCATTGGAATTATAATCATTCTAATATTATCATATTTTCATTGTTTCTTAGATTATTTCATGAATTGTTTTTGGAATTTGAGTGTATTTTATGACTTCCGAAAGTAAAATAAATTTTTTACATGTTGGAATATTTAATTTAAATTCAAAATAAATCAGTTTTTTAAATATATAAGTAAAAAACTCATCAAATTGTATCTTTTATAAATTCTTTGGTTATATCTTACAATTATTTTTTACCGCAACATTATATATTAATTTAAATATTGTACATGATGTTTCATAGGACCCAAATAATGGTAATTGAATTATATAGAATATCTATGTGCCAAAATTTCATGTAATTAATCACTAATGGTTTTAGTTTTTATGGTTATTCCAACATGGACTTGTTTAGAAACATAATTTTTTTATCATTTTAGTTTTTCCATCTTGGTTTCAATTTTCATGTACCGTGATTATGTTATTTTGATTTTTAATTATACCCTAGTGGTATTAATTCATTAAGATATTACGAGATGGTTTTTTTTGTTTTACGTTTACCATGTGGATGACCATTTTGGGATACTTTTCTAGTTCTTCCATGTTGATTTTTTATAATTATATCCATTTCAAACTCTACCATTTCCATAATATTTCAAATAAGTATAAAAGAATTAATAGTTTTGAATCATGGAATGTTATTATTGACATGACTGTGGTGAATAAATTTTCAATCTCGAAATATATTGTCTAATTTAGGAGTCATATTTGTAAATAATTATTCTATACATATGAGTTTAACATGAGCATTTGTGTTCTAATCAATGGTAAATTATACACAAGATTCAATGATACATATTACATTTATATATTTAGTTATGAATGAATATTTAAATTCAACTCACATAGTTAAATATTATTTTTAGTCTTATATAATTTCCCAACATAATTTTTTAAATGATGAAAATTTTTGTTAATCAATCTATTGCTGCTTAAATATTTTATTACATAAAAAAAGAAATCAAAAATTGGTATGCAAATAGGTATTTATTAAATTTATGTATAATTTATATTTAATTTTCACAATATAAAAAAAATTTATTTTTAGATTTAATGTCAACCATTATTTTTGTAAAATATTCACAATGATCACTCAGGGACTTTTTTTATCATTCCAAAATGAATGGAAAAAATAATAAAATATTCATATATTTTCATTGAAATTTATAAATTATACATTATATATATAAATTTTCTATTTATATTCATTTTCATGGATTCCACATTATCCACATTCATATTGCATATATAATTTCCTTAATAATATCCCAAAGTGTGTCCTCCTACACCTTCCATACGTTTGAATCATAAATGCCTACAAATCTATATTTCAACAAAAATTTTCAAATTGATATATACATTCTTATTATGTTCTTGAAATTACATTAGAATGGAAAGATATTTAATATATATTCATTATCATTATTAATCTCAATGAAATATCAGCATATTTGGAAACATTTTTTGAGAATACATCCCATCATATACATAGACATAGATTATGATATAATCATTATAAAATATTCTATAATTAAGATATTCAATTTGTTGAATTTATGTCATTATTGTAAATATATTCATCTATAAAATAATCAATGACATATACATTAGTCAGTAAAATTTTTAATATACATTCAAATTTCCCTCATTTCATATGTGGGTAATATTATGAATGAATATTTTTTTAAATAAATTCAATTTATATTTTATAAATTTTATATATCATCATAGATCAATTTGAAGTATTATAAAAAAATTATTTTAATATATCATTTTCATAGAATTTTTATTAATTAAAAATCCCAATTCAATAAAATTCATTAATTGATACATAATTCAACCCTCTAAAGCTACTAAATTAGATTAATAAATAAATAAAATACATAGATTCATCATAATTATGTACAATATATTTAGAATATATTTTTGTAAAACTGTTTAATTCGTGTAACATATCATAGATTGCATAAATAATTTCATAATCCATTATTTAGGAATAGTTTATTTAGCTTAAATAACATAATTTTTAAATTTATCATGCACATAATCACTATATTTTGCAGTGTTCACTTTGTAGTTTAAATGATTGCCCACGGGAACCATTTTATAAATAGTGGAATATAATATGAGTTAATTTTAGAGACAATAATCATAGAAATTACATCACATATTTATAAAAATTAATTTTATACAGTTTTTTTAATTTATCTCTCATTATAAACCAATTCCCTATAAAAATTAATTTTTTAATCATTTTGATTATGTATTTCATCTATTTTAATTTAATTATTATTGATATTAGTTTTATGAATAATTATTATTAAAATTTATAAATAATCAATTAACCTTTATTCAAAAATAGTTTAAATTTATTTATTTTAATAGGCTTCATTATTTCACTTCAATTTTTACAAATTTTATAATTTATAAGAGAATCAATAAACACATAAATAATAAATTTTGAATATAATATATTTGGTACAATTGACATTAATATTTTTATAATTGGTTCAATATAATTATTTCATGTTTCATATAATTGAAATGGTATTTACTATTTGTCATTACTAATTTGAGAAATGAGGAATCATATAAAATGGGTGACTAAAGATGTACAATATGATTTATCCAAACAAGATTTTTTTTAAAAATAATAACCAAATCATTAAACCTTAATCAAATCCAGAATAACATGTACTATATAATATTTTAAGGGATATATATATTAATTATTAATTCATTAAATGTAACTAATACATTATATAAATTTTGAAAATTGATTATATCATGAGTTTATTGTCATAAGTGAGTTCTAGGTAAAATTAATTATAATTTACTGTAGTTACCATTGAAATATGATGTTTTTATCATGATACTATCTGGTGTACAATATGCATATAAAGTTCCATGCCCTATCAATCAATTAAACTATCCTAACTCATTTAATCGTTTGAATTTTTTTTATGTTTATATTTCATAATGCCAAATAACAAATAAATTTGAAATAGAATATATGGAATTAAATAAATATAGTCATACAATGATATAATATATTAAAATAGTAAATATATGAAAACATTAAAATATTTTCAATTAAAATAAAATTTTCATGATATTTATATTAATAAACTGAAATAAATTCTACAATATTATATTCAATATTTAGGTTAAAGAAATAGTAGGTATTAAAAATTTAATTGTTTCCAAATTTTTACCTAAAAAGGTTATATTTATGGATATTTAATATATCAACATGGTTGTATGATTATATAGACTGGTCATACATATTTAAACACAAATATATAAATAATTAGACATACTATAATATTACTAGTTTGTGACATATATATGAGATTTATATTGGGTATAGAATGTATTTCATGTTTTATCTCCAAGCATTTATGGAATCAAAAATAATATTCCAATTTTCTAAATGATTTATTAGACCTAAAGGCATTAACAAATAAGGATTTATATGACAATTTTCATACCTATCACTAAAACCGTTACAACAATATATAGAAACCTCTAAACGTATTACTGATTTAAATGTTTTGATATCAATAACATATAAGGTCCTAGTATTATTGTAATTTAATTATATTATATTACATAGGGACATATTTATTAATATTAATAAGGAAATTGGATAATAAATTAAATTGAATATTAAATGAATAATAAAAAATGATTATAAAATAAAATTAATATAATATACAAAATCATGAATGGAATGAATAAAAAATAATTATCAATTAGAAAATGAGAAATTAAATAATAACATTACATCACTTCATTTCATAAAAAATTAACCCATCCTAAATTCAAATTTTCAAAAAAAATATAAATAGAACTCTATGCATGGTTTTTTATAAAAATATTTAGAGGAAAATAAATTCTTATGAAAGGTAAATATATTTCATAATAGGGAATTTATATACATTGATATATATTATTTTAAATAAAAAAATATTTTACTAGTATTTATATTGAAAACATTGAAATATTTCACCATTATTATCAATATATACTACTATCTAAAGTAAGAATTGTATTCTTGTCAACTATCAATAACCATTGATTTAATAAATTTTGTTTCATGTTGTTATGATTTGAAATAAATATTTTCCCTTAATAAATTGAAATTTATTTTATTTCCATATAATAATTATTTTCCATTTTTTATATAATTCTCTTATAAGGTTTAGATTAGTACAATTATAGACTTAAAAAATGGACCAAAATGTTTTTATAAAAATAGAAACTATTGAAAAGTATAAATATCTTGTAATTTTGAAATTCATTTAATAATTGGATAATTCTATCATCATGTAATATTTTTATATATTTATATCGATAACTATAGTTGGGTAATGGTAAAATAATTGGGTAATAAATATTGAGAATAATAGTCCAAAATCCTCTAATGATTTTTTAATTTTCATTAAACATTGATAAAAATAAATCATTTATATGCTATGGTTGAGGGTTGCACAATTATTGATTAGTGTGGACCACTTTTCACTTGATGTTTTCTTTATTTGTGTAAATTTTATATATTTATATTGAGAAAATTTGGATGCATACAATATGATGTAGTGATTTTGGTAATAAATTATTTAAAATATGAAAAATTCTATGTAAATATTATTAATGTAATATCTCAATCAAAATTTATTGTATGATTATATAATATCCAAATTATAATTGATTTAATTACATTGGATTTATTAATAATTAATGTACTATTTTTGTATTATTTTATTGGGATTCAACAAAAAATTATTCTTTTTCAAAGTATTTAAATTAATTAATTTATTATAAAATATGTCATATTTAATATTTTCATATAAAAATAATTAATTATAAATTTTTAAGTATTTATCATTTTTTTTGTAAATATCAATTCATAATTACAATTGTTATGTTTAAATTATTGACTTGTTTTTTAACGATGTTGTGTTAGGGTAATTAGTGTGAATAATTATAAAATATACATGAATTGATTATAGGTTAACGCATGATATAGAATTTTTAATGGACCTACATTATATTATAAATATTACAGTTACTCAGCTTAAAAATAGAAGAATAATATCTTTCTAGTGCATGAAAAAAATACAATCTACTATATTGATACACTTTCTCCACCGATGACTCTTCTAAAAAATTAATAGAGACATTTTTAATGATTTAATGATGTTAAATGATGGGGATAAGATGATTTAATAAGGGTTCCTCCATCAATTAGTAGAGCTTAAATAGACTGCACCAATATTCTTTATGAGGAATCCTTGTCTTAGTGAATACTGATATGATGATGGTGATGCACAATTAAATGATTAATGTTGTGAAATCATAGTTTTTGAAATTCCATTATTACTAAATGTACACAGATTTAGAAAATCCTTATACATTTTGCACCAGAAGAAATTTAAAACCAATATGTTATAAGGAATAAAGTAAATCATGATGTTGGATAATCTTCAAATATAAAATAATAATCTATTACTTAGTCTTTATAATATTATGAGGATAATATGTAATACACTTTTTGAGGATATTGAATCCATTTAAAAATATGAGAATCATTAGTATGGAATCAGAGGTAGACCCAAACGATGAATGTGATGAGATTTCATCCATTGATAAAGATGGTTGTATTATATAGAAAAAACAAACAAGAATAAAAATATTAGTTGATACATATATTTTATAAGATATTTTTATTCAATATAAAAATAATACCAACTAATGCATACACTGTTGAATATAAATTTTTATTCCACACAGCAAGATGCAATTGTGGAAAATTATAATTGTTTTTTTGATATAGGTTATTTTTCAGGGAATTTTTATTTTCAATTTAGGACACAATCATGATAAAAATGGAATATATGTTCTTCTACAATGTGTAATCCACTTTGATGAATACTAATGCTCCTGATATGTTCAATAAATTGTCGCAATTAAATTTTTGACATCTACAATTGAGGAATAGCTCAAATATTGATTTTTTGTGCAAATAATATTCATTATATTTTTAAAACTAATCTCGGTCCTACAGATTATGATGTGAGGAGAACTCCAAGATATTAGTATTTATTACACAATTGAAGATGTTGGAGAGAATTATGGTTTTACATTATCCTGATTCATTCCATTGTATCATGATGTTTGTCCAAGACTATTCATGAGATCTTGTGAGGGTAAAGTAAAGGAAAAAAATTATTTTGATTGATATATTAATGGTGGATGAGAACTCATTATATTATTAGCAATGGATATATAAAATAAAAATAAATTGTACTAAAAAATAAGATCCATTGAGATCAACCAAATGCAATTCTCTTTTAGTTTGTTGTATCTATAAGAATAAAACTATGATTATGAAGATGAAATATTATATTTTATGGTACTTTTGTTAAATAATATTGAGATATAGGGACATAGATTTATCAAAAAAGTATAATTAAAATGTAATTGAGGGATTCCCATAAAACACAACACAATTTTCTATAAATGAAGTTAGTAAATATCATTATCTAAATCAAATATTTTATAAATATAAAAATTATATTTCTAATTTAATTTTCTTATATTTGAATTATTTTTTGTATTTTTATTGTAAAATATTTCAAATATACGGTTTAATTTCATTTTACCATGATTTAGGAGATTATGTTTTAATTTAGATCAATATTAGAATTACATTGATGTTTGAAATTGAAAAAACATAACATGGATGTATTTTATGACCATTAATACAAATTTATATATTTCTTCCATATATTTATTTTCATTTGTGAAGGTAATTGAATCTCTAAAATTTTGATAATACCATCTCATGGTAAATCAGTCTCACTATATAAAGATGGGAATGTGAATTATCATACACATGGAAAATTTATAATATAGGATGTAGAAATAAGTTAATATTCATAAAACCAAGTATTATCATTAGAAATATGAAATTTTTGAAACAAGAAGTATCCCAATGATATAACAGAAATTCATGGCTTACATTTAAAATATTTAACTGATTCTATGTGAAATTGTGTAATTATTTGTACAAGTCCATTATGATTTTTTTGAACTATATTAATTCCCACATTTAAGGGAAGCACATTTAATTATGATCCATTATCATATCACTATATATGATTATGTGTGAAATGTGGAGGGAATTTGAGAAAAATTCAATCTATATCAATTAGATATAGAGGGTGATGTAAAAATTTCCATGTTATTTCAATTAGAATATTATAGAAGATGAGAAAATAATGACATTGAATATTTATATCCCATGATTCATAGATCCTTATCCATTAAGGAACAATTCAATATAAAAAATATTTTAATTCAAGGATTAAGGGAACATATAGGGTTGGGATCTCAGAGACAGAGCTAGATTAAGTGGTCATTGAAACTAGATTGTGATACTTATTTAATTATTAATTATATTATAATTTATTCGTGACGATTTTTTTGATATATAAATTTTATTCTATTATCATTTGTAACAACATTAATTTGAGGAAATGGTATGGATAGATATATCATTTTGACTTTATGTTAATTTATTTTTATAATTCATAGATTTAAAATTTCTTTCATCTAGAGTTCAACAAAAAAATATCCACATAATAATATTTTCGAAATACTCTAAATACATACATGTTAATAGTAGATTGTTTTATATTTATAAATGATAATCAAAGTATTTTATTGATATTTGGTTGTCACCGCATATGTATTGTGATGTATAATTTTTTTTACTAAAACTAGCATATTTAGAGAGAAATATTTGATCAATATTATTTATTTGTGTTTTTTTCAGTGTTACAAATATATATACTATAATGTGTCCTTTGTGATTAATTCCATACAAGATCCATTTATATATCTATCAATTATATCCAGTCCAATAACCAATACACCCTCAAAAGTGTAGTCTCAAACTATTTTTATAATATCACAACTATTATTTCATACACTACCACTAATAATATCATCAATAATTGCCCAATAATTATTTTCCCTTATTTATTTTCTATTTTATAATATGTATTATTAAAAAAAATTATCTATGATAAAAATTATCATACATTGAAAAATATAGGGTTATATGTTTAGGAATAAAAATTATAAAAATTTTAATGTAATTCACTAGTAAATTTTTTTTCATTGTAGGGATCCACTCATGATACAATAAAAATTACGAATTAAAAAAACAATTTAGTTCAATGTCATTAAATTATCAAAATAAATAACTACCATATCAATATTTAAGAATATAAAAAATTATCATACACAAATTATAAGTAAAAAATAGAATATAAAAAAAATCAAATGATTAATAGTGAGGTCATTATTGAAATTATTTTTTAGAGTATATTGTCAATTTAATTTCCTTGATCCAATAACAAGAATCATATATAAAAAATAATAGTGAATATTTATGAAGGAATAATAAAAATTGAAATTCATGTCATAAAATATGTAAGCGGACCTAAAATGTAGAAATCATAAATTTTATAATAATAACAAGTAAGAAAATAGATTAAATAGTAGAAATAGTTTTGAACAGGTTGTCAAAGGTCCCTTGAATCATAGAACGTACATCCTCAAATTTCTGTTATAGGCACCTTTACATTCTATCTAATAAAGTTCATGAAATATTTATTAATAGTAGGATTCCCATGATGTTTGGGATCAATGATAGTAGTAGGAAACCACCGTTACATTCATAACATAAGTGACAATACTATATCAGAATGTATGATATTAAATAATTTGTATACCCAAATAAACATAAAAACACTCATATATCAACTTATCTTGTGATGACCATGTTACAATGATCCCATTCCATACATCCATCACCATGATGCTAGTATATATGTCAATGACAATCATATTTTTTTACCGTTATAAAGTAAACCACAACCGATAACAAAATTTTTTTTTTTGAATTTTTTTAAAGAAAATAATTTTTTTATTTAACTACAGAAGTTTTTATGAATATTTAATAAATTTATATTCATTTACATTGATTTATTTTATTAAAAAAAACCATGTTATGTTTTCACCACACACAACACATTTTAAGATAGCATAACACTGACTTTTAAAAATCACTCGGTATTTTGTTAATCTAATTATTTTAATATTATAGTTATAACAAAAAATTAAATTAGTGATATGAACATAAATTAACACGTTTTATATATTAATTATAATTTTTTATATAAATAAATTATATTAATAATAAAAATAATATTATTTATAAACACAACATCTGTTTTGAAAATATTATTTGTTAGAAAATATATTTTTAAGATATGAAAATATTAATTTTTCTATCATTTAGAAAATTAATTTCAATAAATAAACCTTATTTTACATTATTAATTACTGTATTAGCTAAATTTTTTACATTTTTCATAAAACATTCATTTTTTGATTAATAGTGAATAATGAAAAAATATAATTGAATATTTTATTTTCATTTAAAATATTTATAAAGATATCCAATATTTTAAACATGGTTTTAAGGTATAATAATTTCAATAATAAATGATTTATTTCAATTTACATTATTATAAACGATTTCATAAATAAAATTGATTTAAAATCATTGTGATAATTTGATAATTTTTTATTTAAAAACATACTTTCTCATCACCTTTGTGGGATTAATATTAAATTAATTTTTTTCTCTTATATGAATGGAATTATGAAAACATTATTCCATAATTGGAATAATTATATTTTATATTATCTATTTTGTTTATAAATTTTTATAACAAAAATGAAATGTGAATATTGTAAAAATTTATTACCATAGTGTATGTAAAAATTGGTTTACTATGGGGTTAAAATAATAATATTACTGTCATATTTAACTATAAATGTATTAAAAAATATTTTTATAGCCATATTAAGTTGATATAACTCTTAAAGGTCAAATTTTTGCTTTTTAATCCATTTAAAAAAAGATAAGTGTTTGTGTAATCAATGAATTTAAAAAAAATACCAAGTCTGCCACCTCTCCATTTATAGTTGGAAACCAACAATACTCCCTTATTCAAAAATTCACAGCACTTTTATTAGGAAATGAACACCCCAAAAATCCCATATTCATTTTCTTTAACATATAATAATGATTATTTAGACTAAATACATCATATTATGGATTTAAGTGAAATCCTGAAAGGTATACTAGAAGAATAGGAAATGTTCATCAATAAGAACATGTTCTTATTTCTTAATTGTTCAGAATAAATTAATATTACATTTTGATTATATAAAATCCTCAATATATTATATATATCAAGATTTTTTTATATTATGTAAATGACCATAAAACTTCTCCATATCCATCAAATGGGTTTTGAATTGAACATTTTAATTTAGGTAAGACTACCACCTTGAAAACATTTGCATTTTTTCCATTACCACCACTCGGGGGATGAACTAATGATGGATCCATTGAATAAATATGAAATTGACTGTTATTTTTTTATTTTATTTTATTTATTTTTTTATTATATCATATATACAATGATATTTTCCATTTTTTGGAATATGATAATGTCGCTCGTGTATACGTCGGAGTAACTCCTGGTGAAGTGATAATATTAATTCATGATTTATATGTAAGTTTTTATGTGTGGGATTAATGAATGTATTTTTATATGAAATATAAAATTTTACTAAAAATATATATGACATATTTCTCTTCATTTAAAATTAAATAGAAAACGAGTAAAATCATTCAATCGTCTGTACGTCCCATTGCTTTCATAGAATGTGTATTAATATTCCAACACTACATTTTATGGATCCCTATAAATACATATATATTGTATATATATTATTCTTATATCATAATGATAAAAAATGCGATCATGGAACCATGATAAATTAATTAGGCAAGAGATATAATAAATTGAATCATTTATGAAAATAATGATTTTATGACCCAGAAAACAACATTCAGATTGAACTGTTAATATATGTAAAATATAGGGCAATAATAAGATCATATTTTGTATGATATATATATATGAACCTTTTTTATTGTTGTTTATTAAACATATATTTATTATACTTGTTGATTAAATTATTACAATCGATGTCACGATATTATGCAAGGGATTTGTTTTCAAATATTTTACATTAGTAAGACACTTATCATATTATGAAAATATTTCATTACTGAGTTGTATATAATTCCATTGATATTATATTTTATACATATGATAATTTTTTTTTCTATATATCCAATTTATTATCTCTCAGTTATTGTGTTAATGCTTTAAATTTATGACTATGTAAGGGATTTTGATTTAATTTTTCTTTTATGATATGTAGTTTTATTTATGAACCAATATTAATAAACATGGTGTATATAAAAACCATCTGAAATTTATTGTCATTAATTCATTCAAACTAATTATATTTAATTATTTTTTAATGTTATTTCATCATGAAGATTATGAATCAATGTTAACAATGATGTAAATATTTCAGGATAAAATCACATCATTTATCCAGATTATATTTTTTAGGACTCCAAGGATAAAATAATATTATACATTTATAATTAATTATCAATAAATTTACAATTCTATTGTTATTTTGTTATATATACTTGTCATAGTTCCATTATATATCTATTTTTACATAGTTTAACTGATAAAATGTTTTTAATAAATCCAATATTATTTTAAATTTGGACAAAAATATTTTTTTTCATCCTATACAATGTTTTAAAAATTTATTTTTTATTTTTTATTACAATATCATTACATTAAAATTAAATGAATAGAAATTATTTACAATTTTATAATATGTATTCAACAAGATCTTCATTTCATTTTATAAATAATATTAGTTTAAATATTACTACAAATGATAAATAAAACATCATTTTAAGGGTTATGGTGTGGATGTAATTTTACAGCTCCCACAAAAATAATTTCCTAAATAAAAACATTATATTTTTTCTTCTCTATTTTAAAATAATAAATAATTAAAAATAGTTTATGTTTATAAAGTAATTTTCAAAATACAATGGCTTTATTCGACATGAAATTCCTTATGTGATATTTATAAATTATTATCTACCAATGATGATATTTATTTTTGTTTGATATTTTTTTCGGGGGATATAATCAAGTGATACAATTTATTTTTTTCAATTAATGGTTTATGCCTTGATGGAATTATTATTTAAAACCCAAATATCCTTCATTGGTTATAACCTAAGGAATATTTTATAAAAACATCTTTTTTCATGATATTATGAGACTAAATGATAATGAAACATGTATATTTTCTACATTTTATGATATATTCAAAAAAAATTAATACCCATTTTATTACTTGGGTTATATTATGATGAATTTTGGTTATCATTTTTACCACATATATGTGGATTTCATTATGTGAAATGTGAAACCTATATCACACTCTAATTCCATGGTTAATGATTTATATCTCATGATATAAAATGGAATGAAAATTGCAGGGACAGTAGTTCAATAAGATATGGTTGGTATGGGGATTGCACCCTGACTAGTATGGCATGTCTAGAACAAGAATTCATCATGTTTTTATAAGACATGATTGGAATAGTTAGGGAGTGTGTTTTATTATGACATGGACCCAATAAATAGATAACCTGGTCCAGTAATACATGGCTTGAATGGGGGTGAAACAGAATAAATAGGGGACTTTTTTTACATTGATTTAATTTTAAATGATCATTGAAGAACATGAAAATTATTTTATATACATCGGTGTATCCCACAACTCCCCTACCATCTGATAATTTTATAATCTTGGGGATCATGTTTATTGATTTCCTTTTGATTCATGTTTTATGAATTATTAATCACTATTCAATGATCATGGATTATGGTCTTTGATGTGCTTGGTGATTTTTTCATATTTTATTCTCATGTAATCATACCTTTATGTTCATATTTTTCTTAATCTTAAAACTTTTATATGCATAATAAGCAACTATGATCACCATTAATAATGATTCCATTCCCCATGTCATGTAGATATGTATTGTATATGATTTGTTTTTTAAAAGGTTTTTTGTTATTTTAAAAATAGTTGGACATGATGTATCTCAATTATGGTCGATTGTTTATTTTTAAATGTTTCCATAGAAAGAAACCGTTAAGGTACATTAAATATTGTGTGAGTAATGTAATTAATGTTTAATCAAACTTATGTACTATATATTTATTAAATTACATGGTTCTTATGGTTATTACCTTCGAAAAATTTTAGTTAATCATTGTTAACAAGGATATTAAACCCATAGTGACAATCTTAATAATAGATTTTAAGATATGTCTGAGGAAAAATTAATTAATATTTTCTTGGAATTTTTTGTAAGGATTATGGAAGTGTTCCAAAATAATTACATACATTTTTATATACTAAAATTATATGTGGATCTAGAATATATGTACCTAGGGGTAACCACCATAAAATTAATAAATATTTATTGTCACTATATAGAATTGTTTAGTGATAGTGATCCTCACTGCACACTTTGTTTATTATTCAAAGGTTATATTGATTAGTAATTCGTAATATTTTTATGCACCATCTCGAATTATTCAACAATATGATCTATAAAAAGGAATTTGGGAAAACATTATTTTTCATATATTAAATAATATACTATTAAGAATTTTATAACCTATAAGTGATATTCTATGATTATGTGTTTAGCAGCTCTGATTATTATATATTAATATATTATTATTTATATTATATTTAATTTCTCTATTCCAATGTAATTAAATTAATGATTTGCGTGATATACAATTAAATTATTATAATCATTTGTATCTTATCTGTAAAGACCTAGAAATTTCATGGGAAATTGTTGCATAATTTTTTTTGGAATTTTACGAGTCCTCAGTTTCTGACGGTGGTTCATTTCGAGGCCCGCTGTGTCCGAAATCAATTTTTAAAGTTTTGTTCAGGTACATCCAGTAAACATATTTGCGGGGTTTTCTAACTTTTTAACCGGTTCTAGGAAATGAAATATGAGGACACTGATGAACTCGCAGCACCGGTATTCTCTTAAGGGCACCATTATTGCATTTTAATTTTATACAGGATGAAAGTTAAAAAATGGGGTTACAATTAAAATTAAAAAGTAAATAAAAATGTTTGTGCATCACATTTTTATTTGAATGGTGGTTGAAGTCTTTATGTGGAGGTTAGGGGTGGGGCCCACCACACCTTAACCTTTTTTTGCGAGGATATAAATAGGGGTGGGTCCCACATGAGTATAAACTCTTCAACTCCCCTTGAAACCCCTCTTAAACTCCTATACTCTCTACCTATCCTCCTTAAATTTAAACTGTCCACATTCCACCCTCCCTCAAAAAGATGCCAACACTATAAGGCCCCAAACTTAAACCTTACTTAATATTGAGTTATTACAAGATTACACATTGAAGATATTTTTGGGTTTAGATTTTTAGATAATTAGATCATAAAACTAGCATTACATTCCACATATAAACTAATTGGTTACATAAAGATAGTATTCTTCTTTCCCATCAATGGAAACACATTTAAAATAAAACATGTATTCTTTCTTGACACTTCGTTGACACTTTCATCATATCATGAACCTTTCCCTTGATCTGTGAAAAACATTTCAAAAAAACATGGGATGAGCATAAAAATCTCAGTAAGGGATATAAAAATATTGAAAGGAAACATGGGTACATATACCTAGGAATGAAATCATACCTTACCCATAAAACATAAGCAATTTAACATACCTCATCAAATCATGAATAAATTATAGAAATCATAAGACTTAAAGGTAACTTGAGGCATTCATAACATTCTTAGGTAGATAGTAACCTGCTTGGTTACGTTTGGAATACCCATAACAGTATATTCCCTAAATCTCTTCGGAGAAACCTTAGAATTTCACTCCTTCGCGTTACCCAATCAATTGGAGAGCTATATCGGGCTCACCCGTCCTTAGATTTTCACAGAACCATCCTTCTTCATAATAATGCCCAAGAACATCAACATAATCGTATCACATAAAATATGCTTAAAGGAAACATAACATTTCCACCATTCAATCACAAGATATCAATAAAACACATTGATATAAAAACATTATGAAAACCATTTTCAATACCAAAATAAAAGAAAAGTAAAACATGGTATTTATTTTTCTTTTTAAAAAAAGTATGTCTTTTAGAGGAAGCCGAAACTCAAATAATGGTCACGGCGGTAGAGAAGTCGTTGTTGCCGCATACGTACGACAAAAACATTCCCTTTTGTCGTTTAGTAAAACACTTCGTATAAAAAAGATTCCTTTTGGATAAACATAAAAATTTAAGGGGTTTATTCACCGTATAAAAGAAGGTTGTGTATAAAACAAAATATGCCTCAATGAAAGAAGATTGAGACGAAGTCCCATACCTCAGGTCCGACTTGACTCGATCATTATTTAATGTCCCGAATTATAAACATGAGTTAATTTCTACTTTCTTAATAACTTTCTTCAAGTTCATTATTCCTTTTATATCACTTATTACCATGTCATGAACACTATGTAATTATTTTAGTTAATAACGGTCATTTTAATGATCATTGGTACTTGAGTCAAAATATGCTCTTTATAATTAGAAGTTGTTCATGTATCCATTATATCCAGAGTTATAATCATGATGTATATATCATATATATCATATATATCCAGTATATATATGCATTTATAATATTAAATAATCATTTAGAGGTAAGAAATGAAATGCACCGTTCATGGAGACGGTAAGCCGTACGTACACATGAACGCTACTTTCATTTCAATTTCGTATTTTATAGAATTGAATCATAATGATATGAAGGTATATTATAATTCCAGTATAATATCATATATAATTTCATAACTCCATTTTTTATACGTCCCACATATGGTATTAATGAATCAAATCACTTTGAGGGGGCGGTAGTCCGCTCTTCCTTAAATGAAGATATCACATTTACCCATAATGGAAACCATAATGGTATGCCCAAAATGAAAAATACAGAATCTTAAGGAAAACATAAACATATTATATATCATATATAAATATATTTTCATCTTAATGGCCACCTTTGAAGGTGTTAAAATAATGTTGAACAATCATTGTTTCGGGAGGCATAAATTCACCATCCACGGAAACAGTATGTCCTTTAACCATTAGATGTAGGTGTGTGTAAGTGTATATCGAATAATTCTTATAAAAACTTCCTAATATACTTAAGACACTGGATTTGTTACAAAAGAAATGAATAAAAAGAGTTTAGGGTGTTGGAGAATCAAAATAAAACAAAAGGACTCAAGTGAAGACATTACCTTAAAATCAGGTAACTCCCTTTGGTTTGAGCTCAAAGGGTTCCTTGGGAAGACTTCTGCCCAAAGTGAGGCTTCAAGGAGTAATAGAGGGATGTGGAGAGACAAAATGGGTAGGGGTTGGCCGAGACAAAGGCTTTGGGAGTGTGGGTAAGGAGGTAGATGTGGGAGACTTTTATAAGAGGAGAGGAGGGGCACTCTTGGAAAGTAAAGAAATGTTAATTTATTTGAAAATAATTTTCAGATTCAAAAGGTCCCGCATTGATTTAATTCGAGGTTAAGGTGATAAGGGTTCGAAATCCACCCATACAATAGGTTTTGGACATGTTTATGTCATAAATGTTACATTATCATTTCATTTTATTTAAATCCATTATTATTGAGGTAATCGCTGCATCATCATGATGTCATAAATAATTTAATTTATTTAAATTATAAAAATTATGAAAAAAATACTATGAGGTAGTAAATCTTGTTATATTTACAATGAATATTTATAGTCTAAAATATAATATATGTAGTCAAAATTAAATATGTTTTAATCAGGTGATACATTCTTCTTATATTTAATTTCTTTAAAAAAATTAAAAAGATAACAAGTCACTTTCCACAAAAGTGATTCCATGGGGTCCCCAAGTTTGGTACAAGACATCCCATGGTTGGCCTTGAGACAACCAGTAGATTTAGGACACATGTTGGTGTCATTTGTTTTATTATTATGATATTATTTTATTATCCTTAACTACCCGATTACTCATTAATCATGATAATTAAAGATAATTATCGTTGATACTATTCATATTGTCCAAAAACAAAAGATTTCTGATTACATAATTTGGACCTTCTCATTCCAAATATGTAATCCATTTTACCAAATTCCAAACACTGAAATTGCAATAATTGATTTAAAAATAATTCCTGTTGTCAAAACAAATAGCGTGTTTTTTTGAAACAATATCTATGAAAAGTTTGGCATTAGTTTATGACCAATTATAAAGTGAAATTAATCATAATGGCCACCATTGGATTAAATGGTAAAAATATATTCAGAATAAACTTTAAGACAAATTTAAAATATATTCTATCCATATAATTAAATTAAATGAAAAAGCAGTTTTGATGTAAAATGCAGCATTTTTCACTATTCATTAAAAAATGAACATTGTCAGAGAAATACCAAAAATTTATCCAATGTAAATTTCAATGTCCCAATAATAATGAAAATTTTTATTTTGACAAATATAGTTTATAAAATTGTCAAATGTTTGATTTAAAAAGGGTTTTCCATCAAAAGGCAGTAAAACAATCTTTTAATAATATTAGTGTATTCCATGCTTAAGATTGGATTTATTTTCATTTTAAGCCTCTAAAACACTATCTAATTCATTAATAGACATAGATAAAAATATATATTATTCATTACTTACTTGGGATGTTACATACTTCCCCCTTTAGAAAATTGTGTCCCCGCAATTTATTTACTTATCGAATAAATGGGGGTACATATCCCTCATTGCATTTTCAGATTACCATGTTGCCTCTTCCATCATGTGGTTTTTCCACAAAACCTTTACCTGATTAATCACCTTATTTCTTAACACATGCTCCCTATGGTCAAGAATCTGGACTGGTTGTTCCTCATAAGAAAGGTTCTCTTCCAGCTGAACTACCTCTGGACTCAAAACATGAGATGGATCTTCCATATACTTCCTCAACATAGAAATATGAAAAACATTGTGTATCTGAGATAAAATCAGAGGTAAAGCCACTCGGTAAGCAACTGGTCCAACTTTCTCCAGAATTTCATATGTTCCAATAAACCTTGGACTCAGTTTTCCTTTCTTACCAAATCTCATGACACTTTTCCAAGGAGAAACCTTGAGAAAAACATGATCACCTACCTCGAAAGATTGATCCTTCCTCCAGTTATCTGCATTACTCTTCTGCCTGCTCTGAGATGTTCTCATGTGCTTCTGAATCATCTGAACTTTTTCTGCCATCTCTTCTACCAATTCTGGTCCCATCAATTTCCTTTCACCCATTTCATCCCAGAAATCTGGTGTTCGACACCGCTTCCCATATAACGCCTCAAATGGTTCCATCTGTATACTGGAATGAAAACTGTTATTATATGAAAATTCAACCAAAAAATATGTTGGTCCCAACTTCCCTGATAATCCATCGAACAAGCTCGTAGCATATTCTCCAAGGTCTGAATTGTTTGTTCTGACTGCCCATCTGATTGAGGATGAAATGCTGTACTAAAATTTAATTCAGTACCCAACGACTTCTGAAGGCCTTTCCAAAAGTTAGAAGTGAACCTGGGATCACGATCAGATACAATAGAGAGGGGAACTCCATGTAACCTGAACATCACTTTAAGATAAAAATGGGAAAGTTGATCTAGGGAAAAAGTATCTCGTATAGCAAGGAAATGAGTAGATTTAGTCAAGAGATCAACAATAACCCAGATTGCATTATTACCTCGAAATTTCTTCGGTAATCCCACAACAAAGTCAATGGATATATTCTCCCATTTCCACTCTAGCACTGGTAAAGGTTGAAGCATCCCTTTAGGTAACTGCCGCTTTTATTTAAACTGTTGAAATGTCAAACACTTCATAGTAAAATCAGCAATATCTCTATTTATTCCAACCCACCAGTAATACTCATGCACATCTCTGTACATCTTAGTACTGCCAGGATGAACTGAAAATGGAGAACTATGAGCTTCACATAAACACTCTCTCTTCAACTGTGAATCAAAAGGCACACACAATCTCTTCCCAAATCTCAAAACGCAATCATTATCAATGTTGAATTTAGGCAACTTACCTTTCTGAACTAGCTCTACCTTTTTCTGCAACTCACTGTCTTGCTTCTGTGCATGCATGATTCTATCTGATAGAGATGACCTCACTAATACCTATGACAAAACAGAAGAACTTACTGCACCAAAAATTTCTATGCCAATGTTCATTAAATCCTTAACCAAAGGATGACGTTCCAAATTCAACATTTGTAATGAAGCATTACTATTTCGACTCAAAGCATCGACCACTTTATTTTATTTTCCCGGATGGTAATGAATTGTACAATCATAATCCTTGATTGATTTCATCCATCTCATCTGTCTCATGGTTAACTCTTTTTGAGTGAATATATACTTTAAACTTTTGTGATCGGTATATATTTCACACTTTACTCCATACAAATGATGCCTCCAAATTTTTAAAGTGAAAACAACAGAAGCTAATTTCAAATCTTGTGTAGGGTAATTTACCTCAAGAGTTTTCAACTGTCGTGAAGCATATGCAATTACCTGATCATTCTGCATTAGGACGCAACCAAGTCCTTTCAATGAAGCATCAATGTATATAACAAACTCACCATTCCTGGAAGGAAGTGCCAAAACTGGAGCATTCAGCAATCTTCTTTTCAACTCTTGAAAACAATCATCAAATTCTTTTTTCCAGATAAACCTAACACCCTTCCAATTTAGCATAGTTATTGGACTAGATAACCGTGAAAAATTTCTATCAAACCATCGGAAATAGCCTACCAAACCAAGGAAGCTACGAATCTTAGTTACATTTTTGGGTCTTGGCCAGTCTTCCACAACTTTTGTTTTTGCAGGATCAACAGTTATCCCATCTTTAGAAACAATTTGACCAAGGAAAGAAATTTTTTGCAACCAAAACTCACACTTGCTGAATTTTCCATACAGTTTCATTTCTTTTAAGGTTTGCAAGATAACCCTTAAATGTCTTTCATGCTCCTCTTTACTTTTATAAAACACCAAAATATCATCAATGAAAACCACCACAAACTTATCCAATAACTCATGGAAAATTCTATTCATTAAGTCCATGAATACAGTAGGTGAATTGGTTAGCCCAAAAGGCATTACTACAAATTAATAATGGCCATATCTTGTACGGAATGTGGTCTTCGGAAAATCTGCTTCATTTACCTTCAGCTGATGGTACCCCGATCTCATGTCAATCTTTGAAAAATACTGATCTCCCTGGAGCTGATCAAACAAATCATCGATATGAGGAAAAGGATATTTGTTCTTAACAGTGAATTTATTCAAGGCTCTATAATCAATGAAAAGTTTCATTGAACCTTCTTTATTTTTAACAAATAAAACAGGAGCACCCCATGGTGATGTGCTAGGTTGAATGAATCCTTTCTCTAATAAATCTTGGAATTTCTCCTTCAACTCTAAAAGTTCAATTTGAGCCATTCGATAAGGGGGTTTTGAAATTGGTTTAGCATCAGGAACTAAGTCAACAGTAAACTCAACTTCCTGATCTGGTATTATTCCAGGAAACTAATCCGGAAAACATCAGGATACTCATTTACCACTGGCACATCATTTATCTGAACAGTTCCTTTATTTTCAACGATGTGTGCAAGGTAACATTAATTTCCATCTTTTACAAGTTTCTTGGCCTCTTGATAAGTTATCAATAGTAAGGGTTCATTCTTGTACACAAACTGAAAGTCTTTCTGAAAAGAAACTTCTTTAGCTCTACAGTCAATCTTATCATGGTAAATAGAGAGCCAATCCATACCTAGGATAACATGAAACTCTACTAGAGGTAGAACAATAAGGTTTTCAAGTAGGTTCTTTCCATAGATAAGGATAGGAAGATTCTAATAAATTCTTTTTGCCTCAACATTTCCCCCAGGTGTTTTTACCAAATGTTCAGGAGTAATTTCTTGAGATGGTATTCCCATTTTACTAGAAAAGGTTTCAGAGATGATAGAAAGTGTAGACCCCAAATCAAACAACACACTGGCATAATCTGAAAAAAAAAACAAAGTACCTGATCCAACTTCATTTGATGGCCCGACATCTGCTGATGTATTTGCAAAGGATTTCACCACCCCTTTCTGCTTATAGTCTAACTGCTTCCCATCACTCAAGCTCTTTGTCAGACACTCGTTTTCATAGTGACCCATCTCATTGCACTTAAAACATTTCACTAACTGTAAATCAAATTTGGTCTTACCATCACCTTGATCTTTTTCAGTGCAATCACGAGCCTTATGTCCCATCTTACCAAATCGGTAGCACTTTCCAGAATTTAGAAGACATTCTACATCATTCCTTTTGCCACATATATCACAAACTGGAAACTTAGATTTCTTACCATCATACTTTTTTGAAGAATTATTCCCTTTCTCCTGCCACCTTGGTCTATTCTTCTGCTGGTTGTTATAGAACCCTTGATCATCAGAAAACTCTATTTCCACCTTCTCAGCACATCGAAAAAGCTTTTCATAACTTTTAATCTCACGATAAGATAATGCCCTTAGATATATTGGCTTTAATCCTGAGTAAAAACGATTGATTTTACAATCAAGGTCTCAGATAAAATTTGGAGCATACCTTGCCAATCGAGTGAACCTTTCTTCATAAGTAGCCACTGAGTCTTCCTCTTGCCTCAATTCCAAGAATTGTGTTTCCATCCTAAGTCGAACAGCCTTAGGAAAATACTTTCATGAAACATACCTTTGAATTCATCCCAGTCGAGAGCATCAATCTCATCAGCGTTCCTGATATTTTTAACCATCGACCACCACTGATCTACTTCACCCTCAAAATGGTAAATATAAAGACTAACATTTTGATTTTCCGAGTACTCCATGACATCGAAAATATTCTCCAGTGCTATAATCCAACCTTCATCTAGCATAGGGTCAGACGATCCTCTAAATGATGGGGGATGTTGCCTAATGTTCCACCACTAACATGTTCCCCTGCGGTTGATCTGGCTGATCTCGGGTATGGATACCACCGCCATTTATCGCTTGAGTCAACTGCTCCATTACTACAACAAACTATTCAGTTCCAATTCTGACCATCTAAGGATGATGATTCGGAAGGTTATTTCCTTCTTCATGCCTTTCTAGTACTGATTTCCTATTTCCTCTGCGGAAAACCATTCTGAACAAACATGTCTTAGATGAAGCAACATTGTAATCTCCAAATACTATATCACATCAATTTGACCATAAAAAAAAAATTTTGGATAATTATTTAATAGAATTCTAACTCCTAAAGTGATCAAAACCGACCTCTGATACCAACTATAAGGCCCCGGCCTTAAACCTTACTTAATCTTGAGTTATTACAATATTACACAATGAGGATCTTTTCGGGTTTAGAGTTTTAGAGAATTAGATCATAAAACTTGCATTACATTCCACATATAAAAAAAGTGGTTACATAATGATAGTATTCATATTTCCCATCAATGGAAACAAATTTAATATAAAACATGGATTATTTCTTGACACTTCCTTGACACTATCATCATATCATGTACCTTTCCCTTGACCTATGTAAAACATTTCAAAAAAACATGGGATGAGCATAAAAAGCTCAGTAAGGTATATAAAAATATGGAAAGGAAACATGGGTACATATACATAAGAATGAAATCATATTTTACCCATAAAACATAAGAACATTAACATACCTCATCAAATCATGAATAAATCATAGAAATATTAAGACATTAAGGTAACTTGAGGCATTCATAACATTCTTACGTAGGGAGAAACCCTCTTGGTTACGTTTGAATACCCATCACAGTATATTCCATAAATCTCTTCGGATAAACCTTAACATTTCACTCCTTCGCGTTACCCAATGCATTGGAGATCTATATCGGGCTCACCCGCCTTTAGTTTATCACAGAACCACCCGTCTTCATAATAATGCCCAAGAACCTCAACATAATCATATCACATAAAACATGCATAAAGGAAACATAACATTTCCATCTTTCAATCAAAAGATATCAATACAAAACATTGATATAAAAACATTATGCAAACCATTTTCAATACCAATATAAATGAAATGTAAAACATGGTATTTATTTTTCTTTTAAAAAAAGTATGGCTTGTAGAGGAAGCCGAAACTCAAATAATGGTCACTGCAGCGGAGAAGTCGTTGTCGCCGCATACATATGACAGAAACATTTCCTTTTGTCGTTTAGTAAAACGCTTCATATTAAAAAGATTCCTTTTGGATAAACATAAAATTCAAAGTGGTTTATACACCGTATAAAATAAGGTTGTGTATAAAACAAAATATTCCTCAATGAAAGGAGATTGAGACGAAGTCCCATACCTCGGGTCCGACTTTACTCGATCATTCTTTAATGTCATGAATAATAAACTTGAGTTAATTTATACTTTCTTAAGAACCTTCTTCAAGTTCATTATTCCTTTTATATCACTTATTACCATGTCATGAACACTATGTAATAATTTTAGTTAATAATGGTCGTTTTAATGATCATTGGTACTTGAGTCAAAATATGATCTTTATAATTACAAGTTGTTCATGTATCCATTATATCCAGAGTTATAATCATGATTTATATATCACATATATCATATATGTCTAGTATATATATGAATTTTAATATTACATAATCATTTAGAGGTAAGAAATGAAATGCACCGTTCATGGAGACGGTAAGCCGTACGTACGCATGAACGCTACTTTCATTTCAATTTCGTATTTTATAGAATGGAATCATAATTATATAAAGGTATATTATAATTCCAGTATAATATCATATATAATATCATTACTCCATCCTTTATACATCCCACATATGGTATTAACGAATCAAATCACTTTGAGGGGGTGGTAGTCCGCACTTCCTTAAATAAAGATATCGTGTTTACCCATAATGGAAACCATAATGGTATGCCCAAAATAAAAAATACAGAATCATAAAGAAAACATAAAAATATTATATATCATATATAAATATAGTGTCATCTTAATGGCCACCATTGAAGGTGTTAATAGAATGTTGAACATTCATCGTTTCGGGAGGCATAAATTCACCATCCACGGAAACAATATGTCCTTTAACCATTAGATGTAGGTGTGTGTATGTGTAGCTCGAATCCTTATGATAACAACATCCTAGTATATTTAAGATACTGGAGTTGTTATAAAAGAAATTAATAAAAAGAGTTTTGGGGGTTGGAGAAGCAAAATAAAACAAAAGGACTCAAGTGAAGAAATTACCCTAAAATCGGGTAACTCCTTTTGGTTTGAGCTCAAAGGCTTCCTTGGGAAGACTTCTGCCCAAAGTGAGGCTTCAAGGAGTAAGAGAGGGATGTGTAGAGACAAAATGGGCAGGGGTTTGCCGAGCCAAAGGCATTGGGTGTGTGGGTAAGGAGGTAGAGGTGGGGGCCTTTTATAAGAGGAGAGGAGGGCCACTCTTGGAAAGTAAAGAAATGTTACTTTATTTGATAATGATTTTCAGATTCAAAAGGTCCCAAATTGATATAATTCGAGGTTAATGTGATAAGGTTTCGAACTCCACCCATACAATAGGTTTTGGACATGTTTAGGTCATAGATTTTACATTATATTTTCATTTTATTTAAATCCTTTATTTATGAGGTAATCGCTGCATCATCATGGTGTCATAAATAATTTAATTTATTTAAAGTCTAAAAATTATGAAAAAAATACTATGATGTATGAAATGTTTTTATATTTCCAATGAATATTTATAGTCTAAATTATCATCTATTTAGAAAAAATTAAAAATGTTTTAATCAGGTGATACATTCATGTTATATTTACTTTCTTTAAAAAAATAAAAAGATAACAAGTCACTTTCCACAAAAGTGATTCCATGGGGTCCCCAAGTTTGGCACAAGACATCCCATGGTCGGCCATGAGACAACCAGTAGAATTAGGACACATTTTGGTGTCATTTTGTTTATTATGATATTATTTTATTATCCTTAACTACCCGATTACTCATTAATCAAGATAATTAAAGATAATTACCGTCGTTACTATTCATAATGTCCAAAAAAGAGTCTTGATTACATAATTTCTTCCTTATGATTCCAAATATTTAATCCATTTTACCAAATTCCAAACACAGAAATTGAAATAATTGATTTAAAAATAATTCCCGTTGACAAAACAAATAGCGGGTTTTTTGGAATCAATATCTATGAAAAGTTTGGCATTAGTTTATGACCAATTTCAGAGTGAAATTAATCCTAATGACCACCATTGCATTAAATGGTAAAAATATATTCAGATTAAACATTAATAACAATTAAAAATATAATCTAACCATATAATTAAATTAAATGAAAAAGCAGTTTTGATGTAAAATGCAGTATTTTTCACTATTCATTAAAAAATGAACATTGTCAGAAAAATTTCAAAAATTTATCCAATGTAAATTTCAATGTCCCAATCATAATTATTATGTTAATTTTGACAAATATAGATTATAAAATTTTCAAAAGTTTGATTTTAAAACGGTTTTCCCTCAAAAGACAGTAAAATAATCTTTTCAGAATATTAGTGTATTCCATGCTTAAGATTGGACTTATTTTCATTTTAAACCTCTAAAACACTATCTAATTTGTTAATAGACATAGATATAAATATTTATTATTCATTACATACTTGAAATTCTACAAACACGCTCTCAATTAATGAACAATTAATTAATTGGATCCTCTAAATTTTGAATTATTTTGAAATTTATTTCAAGGATAAAATAAGAGACAAGCTATTATTTTATGTTGGCACATATTGTTTTGGGGAGATTTGGAGAATAGTGAGAGTTTTATTCCCATGAAGAACATGAAAAACATCTCCAACATCGAATGACGTCCTCTCGACGAAGAATTTGGTTTCCACCAAAGGATGAAGACGCGTCTTCTTCCATCCTCAACTTCCTTCTACGTTAAAGGTTTAGAACCCTCTAGTAAAGAACGTCAACGAAACTCCATCCTCAAACATTTTCTGATGTCAATGAAATCGACGTTCGCCCTCTTTTCTGCGACTTCGGTGAGCGAGCACCATTTACAAGGTAGGGGGTTGTTTTGAGATGTTTAAATTTCTAAAATTTCTCATTCTAACTGCTGAATATAAATTTCCAACTATTAATGTTGAAATGAGGATGGTTCGGGACACACGAACACACACCGAACCTACCCCATACTTGATTGTTTTATTGGTGATGGAGGCGGAGTTTGATGATTGTTGTGTCGTTGCACCGTGCCGGAGAAAGGAAACCACGACCATGTAGGTTGCGGCGGTCAGAAGAGGCGGTGATGATTAAAGGAGGCGGCGACCGAAGGTGGCGGAGACTGAAGGACGCGGCCTGGCCGGGCCGTAGTGGTGGCGGACCGGTGATGTCGCACCGGCCATATGGAGGAAACCGCGACCCCCATTCTCAAGCCACTTGGACGAACCAAACCA
The DNA here is from genome assembly GCA_963277665.1 of Viscum album. NCBI lineage: Eukaryota > Viridiplantae > Streptophyta > Magnoliopsida > Santalales > Viscaceae > Viscum > Viscum album. Next base: position 1,751,710,084 of record OY728164.1, read on the forward strand.
GCTGGTTGTAGTCTGCCGGGATGGAGGACCGCGACACCCACATGGCGTCGCGCTGCGGAGAATACCGCGACACGTAGTGCGGGACACTATGTTGGGAAAAGTGGTCGGCCTCCAACCAGTAGGGCTAGGAGACCACGGTGGCGCTTGGCACCGCACGAAGGAAGACTGCAGCCTAAAGTGTGGGCCTCTCGTGCTAGACAGAACCGGCTGGCCAAAGCGGGCTGAGCAGGGAGAGGCGGCGCCGCTAGTCGCCCGCCGGGCGAACCAGATAGGCCCGATCTGTGGCCCAGGTCCACAGGTGGGCCGTGCCCCATCAGGTCGGGCCGACCCCCATCCGGGTCGGAGTCGCGAAACTGGGCCGGGCTAATCCTCATCCAGGGTCGGACCCGCCGAGTCAGGCCGGGCCGACCCGCCATCCCACTAGCCTTGACGTGCCGGGCTTGACATAGCCTAAAAGAGAATATCTTCAATACTGCGCATCCGAACAATGCGCCATCTACGACACTATGACTCTCTTGATGAGGAATATATTTTTCAATACTCTAAATGCGTTTTGGACGAATTTGGAAAACGGATGGGTTTGGATCTAGCAAAAATCCAACCTGGCCCCTGAAACGGAAAAGCCAATAACTCTCAGAACGAGCATCTGATTAAAGCGTCGTCTATCACATTGGGTTTATTTTGTTGAGTCAGAACATTAGGATACATCAATTCAGGACATCTTGATAGTTGATTTATCAAACCTTTTGCTCGAGAAGCGGACCCTCCCAGAATCGAGCGTACTATATGCGGGAGTCCTGGAGTTGGCTGTGACTAAAAAAGCTACTGTACTAGAATCCTCTAGGGGTTCGACGATGAAAAATACTGTACTGAAATCCTGTGTGGGTTCGAAAGTTCTAACTTCTCTTCATATATCCTGTGTGGCTCTAACAAAATAGCTGGCATGTATCCTATGTGGGTCCGACAGCTTGGTTGGACTGTATCTTGTGTGGGTCTGACAGCTTAGATGAGATAACTATCACATATCCTATCTGGGTCCGACAGTTTAGATGAGATAGCTATCATGTATCCTTTGTGGGTCCGAAAGCTTAGCTAGTTCAGTATCTTGTGTGGGTTTGATATCATAGATGATCAAGTGGATACATATGATCATCTATATCTCTCTACTATTGTAGAATACATGTGGGAGATGAGTCTGGTCTTTCAACCATAATCATCATGGTGGTGGAAATTACTTCCTTTGTGTAATTTTTTTCTGTATGGGATTGACAGTTGGAGTTGGACATAGATTGGTAACATAAGTATTTGTAAGGGAATATACCTAAGTAGGGTTGGTTGATACTTCGAGATTGTATCTTTCTTATTTTGTTTATCCTTTGTGGATATTATTAGATCTTGTGGGTCTCGGGGTCCCTACTAAGTATCAATATACTCACCCCTGCACGGCCTATGCTCGCACCTCGTTGTGTTGGATGCAGACGATGGAAAACGCTGACTGAGGCGGAGAGTACGAGGACCGGAGGGTACCCGGAGGTGGATCTCATGACGACACAATACTCGAAGGAGACATATGGACGTGGAACAGTGAGAAGGATATTTGTATCTACCCTTCAGGTACGATCTGTGGTGGACGATCCAAGAGCCTCTAGGAAACTTCATGCTGTTTGTCAATTTAGTTGTACATGTTTTTCCTTTCCGTGTACTTTACTGCAGGGTTGGTATACTTGCCCATTTACTTTCCGACACACTCTTTTGTATTCAGTTTTACTTAGTGTTTACTTCATGTAGCATGCTCTATTGTGTTTGTTAAATATTATAAAGGCAATTCCTTCCCAATTTAGGGATTTACAACTTGGGTGTTAGTCACCAGCCCCTGGCCTGTGGAAGGTGGGCTTTGGGTAGTCACTGCATGGGCCCCGGGGACGGGTTGTGACAAATTGGTATCAGAGGAGTCGATTCTACCACAGAACAAAGACACTGATTCTTTAAACGACAGTACTGTTATGTGTTTTGGGTGTGTCTATTAGTTTAGGGAACTGGTGTCGGTGCGGCAGCAAACATATCCATAGAATAGGACTCTAACTACTTATCTCTAACATAGTGCATTAAAACATTGATTGCGTGAGTGTTTCCTTGGATGAGTTTTCATTGGGATTACATTGTTTCAGATCACTGGGAATAATGTTTTGACCTTGGCACACCTATTTCTTTTCATGGTGGACCCACAAATGCAGCCATCTAGGTTTCTGAGATACGTATGAGATGGTATCCCACCGAGCAAGGAGGCCTCGGTGTAAGGTCCCATCATAGCAATGGTACCATCGGTACCACAACCGGCTGGGCCAGTGATGCCACCAACTCCAGCAGTAGAGAGTTCACACAGCTTGTGTGCATTAAAAAAGTTCCAGCACCATAGGCCACCCAGGTTTTGGTGAAAGATAGGCCCACAGAAAGCTGAGGATTTGCTAGAGGATGTCGTGAGAGTCTTCAGATTGGTAGGGACACCAGCCTCCCTTATGGTGATCCTTGTCACGATTCTGCTGCATGAAAAAATAGGTAAATGGTGGGGCCCGGTGCTCCAGGTGCATGATGAGGCATCACAACTCTGGGAAGACTTCGATAGCCTATTTCGGGCGGATTTTGTTCCAGACAACCTTCATGCTGTGTGGATTTAGGAGTTACTTCATCTGCAATAGGGCATGATGGTTCAGCACAGTACTCAGTTAGGTTCACTAACCTCTCATGCTATGCCACAGATGTGGTACGAGACCCGTTCTTTAGGGATCGGACCTTCAAGAAGTGACTCAGGCAAGAGATTCAGGCATCGATGATTCCTCTCAGTATTCCAAAGCAAGAGAGGGTACTGGAGCGAGCCCTTCTAGTGGAGATTTTTCTCGCCGAGCAGTCACCAACGACAAGACCCACCACAGGGTGACACGTAGCAGAGTCTCTTACAGTTGGTAGTAGAAAGATGTCGCAGAGGTCCAAGAAGACCATGCCATCAGGTTCGAGATTCTAGGATGCAGGTACAGTTGTGTGGGGCACATGAGACAGAGTCATCTATTTGAGGAGTAGGCAGTGCTATCCATGTGGCGGGCAGGGCCACATGGCTCGTGTCTGCCTGACCAGCCATTCAAATGAGCAGCAAACAATAGAGGGACCTCCCAGGTAGAGGTAGAAGTTTGACCTTGGTGTTCCACAGAGAGCAGTAGGACGAGGTAGAGGAGCTGGCCGAGCAGTGGGTGGTGGATGACATTTCATGGCTCCACCACCACCACCACTAGGAGATCCACCCCAACCATAGGGAGCTTCCAAACATTGGTGGGTTCAGCTCCAGGAAGTTGAGTCCTACAACCACAGTGCACCTAAGATGATTTGAGGTACTATATGTTTCTAATCCATCCTTGTTGTAGTACTTATAGACACAGGTGAGATTCATTTATTCATTGTCGCTGCCCTTGTTCGGAGCTCATAGATTCAGACAGAGCTGTTGGCTCGATCCTTACATATATAGACTCCTACGGGAGAAGACTCGACGATTACACACTGGTGCTGGCAGTGTGAGCTTACTCTTAGCGGTGAGAGCATTGGCTGGGATCTTCTTGTAGCGGCGTTGAGGCCTTACAACATCATTTGGGTATGGAATGGTTATCTATAGTCCAAGCTCATATCGACTGTATTAGGTGCAATGTGCAGTCTATCTGCATGGATGTGACCAGGTTCACCATCACCAATAAGAGAGGAGCCTTAGAATCATAGTATGGACTAATGCAGAGGAGGGGACATCCAATCACACATCAGTTGGCTAGTATCATCCTCAGAGCGGTTGATGTGTGGAGTCTCAGTTTTCCTGTTGTGGTAGATCAGTATGCAGATGTTTTCTTTGACAACGTTCCAGGACTACATCCTCGCAGAGAGGTAGACATCTATTTTTCTATGTACCCCGGGACAACACCGATATCTACTCTAGCATATCGGATGGATCTCACTGAGCTTCCTGAGCTGCGGGTATAATTGGAAGGCTTGTAGGGGAATGGATTTAACCGACCCAGTGTTTATCCTTGGGCATCCCTGATTTTGTTCGTGAAGAAAGAGGATGGGATCTTGAGTCTGTGTGTTGACTATCGTTGCCTGAATTAGGTGACCGTGAATAACAAGTATCCACTCCTAAGGATTGACGAACTCTTTGAACAGCTCAAGGGAGCACTATGGTTCTCGAAGATAGTCCTCAGGTCAGGATATCACCAGCTCAGAGTTGAAGATGAGGATGTGCAGAAGACTGACTTTAGGTGTCGGTATGGCCACGATGAGTTCTGGGTTATTTTCTTCGGCATAACCAACACTCTAGAAGAGTTCATGAGTCTCATGAATAGGATCATCCAGCCAAACCTCAATCGTTTTGTCGTAGTCTTCATCGATGACATACTGATTTACTCAACTACTGAGAGGGAGCATTCCTACCATTTTCGGGTAGTACTGGACACACTCTGAGAGCACCAGCTTTATGGTAAGATCTAGATGTTCCAGTTCTGCATTTGAAAGGTTAATTTCTTAGGACACATCATCTCGGAATCTAGAGTTGTAGTGGATCCAGTGAAGACCGAGGCATTACTTGCTTGGGAGCCATACGAGAGTGTGATAGAGGCGTGGAGTTTCATGGGTCTGGCTGGGTACTATCAGAGATTTGTGCCTGACTTCTCCAAATCTATATCACCACTTTCTGCATTGACGAAGAAGGGGAAACCCTATGTGTGAACAGAGAGGTGTCAGCAGAGCTTTCAAGAGCTGAGCCATAGGTTGACTTGTGCACCCATCTTGAGGCCACTAGAGGACAAATTTGGGTAAGTAGTTTACTACGACACATCCTTGACCATACTCGGGCGTGTCCTGATGCAGGAGTGACCAGTGATCTCGTATGGATCTCGGAAGTTGATCATACATGGGAAGAACTATGCTCACCATGACCTGGATTTAGTAGTAATGGTCCTTGCCTTGAAGATGTGGTGGCACTATCTTATGGAAGAATGTTTTACTGTATACTTTGACCACCATAGTCTCAAGTATATATTCTCACAGAAGGACCTGAACATGAGAAATCGATGATGGTTCAAGTTCCTCTAGAACTATGACTTTGAGATGGTCTATACTCCTTGGAAGGGAAACATTTTAGCAGATGATTTCAGCCATAGATTAGGAATTAAAGTTCTAGGAGAGGTGATAGAGAAGTTGGCCACGTTGCAGATATCCTTTGTGGATAGATATAGAGAAACCGTTCTTCTGTCTCTCACAGTCACTCCACCACTTCTTCATCGAGTCAGAGAGGCACATCCTGGGGACGTTGACAACGAGACGCGACGTTGTCAGATATCCTCATGGTAGGAACCTGATGGATTTTTTTGAAGGAGGGGAGACCTTCATTCTCTTCATAGGATGTACAATGGTACAAGATTCACTACAGGGGAAGGTGTTGAGGATGTTCCACACTTCCCCTCTAGCAGTACATCTAGTAGTGGTGACGATGTATCAGGACCATAGACGACAACCATGGTGGAAAGGTCTGAAGAAAGTAGTAGCAGAGTTTGTCTCTTGATGCCTCACTTGTCAGCAAGTGAAGGCAGAGCACCAGGTTCCAGCAGGCTTGGTTCACCCATTAGAGGTTCTAGAGTGGATGTGGGATGGGATATCCATGGATTTCGTGATGGGAAATCCACATAAATCCAGAGTACGTGACTATATCTGGGTGATCGTAGACTGAATAACCATGTCATCCCACTTCCTTCTGATCAGAGATCATGGATCAGTAGAGATCTTGGGATGCCTCTACATTCAAGAGATCGTACAGCTTCCTGGTGTATCTTTTACTATCATATCTGATCATGATGGTCGTACCACTTCCTGGCTATGGAAGGGGTTAGAGGAGGCTTTTGGTACGTAACTTCACTTGAGCACCACCTTTCATCCTCAGACGGATGGTCAGACACAGAGGACCAATCATACTATCGAGTACATGCTCCATGCATGTGTCCTAGAATTTGGTTGTAGCTAGGAGGATCACATAACCTTGTTGGAGATTGCGTAAAACAACAAATACCACTCCACCATCGGGATGGCACCTTATGAGAAACTATATGGCTAACCTTGCATATCGCCTTTGTGCTGGACTGACCTAGGGAATTAGCAATTGTAGGACCAGAGATGGATCAGGCCATAATAGAGAAGGTGCAGATCATCCAGTAGCGGAAGAATACTTCACAGAGAAAACATAAGTCATATGCTGATACGATATGGAGGCCATTGTAGTTTGAGGATGGTGACAATGTATGCAAACAAGTCTCACCTCAACAAGGTCTACAGAGATTTGGCTGAGGTGACAAGTTATATCTACGTCTCATTGGACCATTCCCTGTATTTAGTAGATTAGGCGACGTGTAATACTGTCTATCCCTTCCACATCAGTTGCACTGAGTGCACGACGTCTTCAGATATCTCACCTTAGTAGATACATGCACGACCCATCCCACTTCATCGACCACAGGGAGCATGACATCGATGATGGGGAGACATTCATGGAGGTTCCAGTGGAGATTAAGGATCAACAGGAGTGGGACCTGCGTGTACGGTTGATAACTCTAGTGTGCATTCGCTAACAGCACGGAAACCTCCAAGAGAGCACATGGGAGCGAGAGGCTCATATGCATGCTCAGTACCCTCATCTGTTTCCCTAGTGTGTGTTGAAGCTTTCTGGGGATGTAAACCCCTGAGGTGGGGGTAATATAATGTCCATAAAAGTTCAAGGAAATTTTTTTTAATATGTTTTTGAATTTTTCGAGTCTGCATTTTTTGACGGTGCATGATTCTGAGGCCCGGTGGGTCCAGAATCAATTTTTGAACTTTTGTTTGGGTACATTTTGTAAACGTACATGCGGGTTTTTCTATCTTTTGAGTAGATGCTTGGAATTGAAATATTAGGACACTGATGAACTCTAACTTCCAATATTAACTTAAGGGGACCTTTAACACAGTTTCATTTTATACAAGATGAATGTTATAAATTGGGGTTACATTAAAATTTAATAAGTAAATAAAAATGATTGTGCAACAAATTTTTATTTGAAAGTTCGTTAAAGACTCTAGGTGGAGGTTAGAGGTGGGGACCACCACACCCTATCCTCCATTGGGAGGATATAAGTATGGGTGGGTCCCACATTTGATTAATCTCTTCAACTCACCTTGAAACCCCCCACCCTTTATCTCCTAAACTCTCCACCTCTGCTCTTTAAATTTAAACTCTCCACATTCCACCTTCATTCATAAATATTCCCACACGACCTCAATTAATGAACAATTAATTAATTGGATCCTCTAAATATTGTATTAATTTGAAATATATTTCAAGGAAAAAATAACTTCTAAGATATTATTTTGGGTTGGAACATATTGTTTTGGGGAGCCATGGAGAATAGGGAAAGCATTCTTCCAACGAAGAACACAAAGAACATCTCCATCATTGAATGATGTACTCTCGATGAAGAACGTTTTCCACCGATGGATGAAAAAACATATTCTTCCTTCCTTGACCTCCTTTGGTGTTAAAGTAGATGACACCGACCGAAGGAATGTCAACAACAATCCATCAACGAATGTTTTCCGACATCAACGAAATCGATATCCACCATCTTTTCTGCAACATCGCCGAACGAGCACCATTTAAAAGGTAGGGGTTGTTTTGAGTTGTTTATATTTCCAAACATCATCATTCTAATTGTGGAATATAAATTTCCAATTGTTAACGTTGTAATGAGGAGGGTTCGGTCTGAATGAACACTACCCCAACCTCCTCCATAGTTGTTGGTTTTATTGACGACAGAGGCGGAGTTGGTAGGGCCTAGTGCCATCACACCACACCAGAGAAAAGACGAAATTACCATTTTGGCCGCGATGGTCGGAAGAGGTGGCGATGACCGAAGGCAATATCGACTGAAGGATGTGTCGACCGAAGGCCATAGCCAGGCCATGCCATGGTGGTGGTGGACCGGCAACGTCGTGCAGGCCAGGTATAGGAAACCATGACCCACATCCATAGGCCACTCAGATTAACCGAAATGGTCGGCCATAGCTGGCCAGGATGGAGGACCACAGTGCCCAATTACGAATGTGATGCGGAGAAGAACGTGGCCAGATGTGCGGGCCACTCGTGCCAAACAGAACTGGCTGGTCGAAGCCATCCGAGAAGGGAGTGGTGGCGCCGCTCTATGCCACTGGGAGAAATGGAGTGGCCCGCTCTGCGGGCCAGGTCAGCATGTGGGCTGCGCCCCACCTAGGCGGGCCAAACCCCCAGCCAGGTTGGATCTTCCATACCAGATAGGGCCAACCCCTAGCAGGGTCGGAACCTTCAAGTTAGGACGGGCGGACTCGCCAGCCAACTGGGCTTGACGGGTCGGGCCCGATATCACCTAAATACGAATATCTCCAAGTCTGCACGTCCGAACAACGCACTGTCTACAGAACTGTGACCCTCGTGATGAGGATGTCCTTGTGCGATACTATGAGTGAGTTTTGGATGAATTTGGAAAACTCCTTGGTTTAGATCAAGCGAAAATCCAACCAGTCCCCTAGAATGAAAAGGCCATGAACTCTCAGAATGGGCATCTGATTGACGCGCCATCTGTCGCGTTAGGATTCTATTGATGAGATGAAGCTTAGAGATACATAAACTGAAGACATAGAAATATTTCATGTATCAATATATTTTGTAGAGGAGCGGACCCTCTCAGAATTGAGTGTGCTATGTGCGGGAACCCTAGAGATGGTTGTGACTATAACAACTACTGTACATGAACCCTCAGTGGGTTCGACGACGAAGACTACTGTACCACAATCCTGTGTGGGTTCAATAGTTCTAACTTCTATTTCTATATCATGTATGGGTCTGACAGAATAGCTGGTCTGTATCCTATGTGGGTCTGACATCATAGCTGGCATGTATCCTATGTGGGTCTGATAGCTTCAACAAGATAGCTGGCATGTATCCTGTGTGGGTCCGACAGCTTAGAAGAGATAGCTGGAATGTATCTTTGTGGGTCCAACAGCTTAGTTGGTCCTGTATCTTTTGTGTGTCTAACAGCATAGATAATCAAGTGGCTAAATCTAATAATCTATATCTCTCTACTACTGTGGCATACCTGTGTGAGCTGAGTCATGTCTTTCAACCATTATCATCGTGGTGATTGACTTTACTTCCTCCATGTAATTGGTTTGTGCATGGGCTCCAGGGTTGGAGTTGGACTGAGATTGGTAACTTATGTATATGAATGGGAATATACCTAAGTAGTGTTGGTTGATACCTCGTGTTTGTATCTTTCTTCTTTTGTTTATCCTTAGTGGATATTGTGAGACCTTGCGAGTATCGGGGTTCATTATGAGTATCGTTATACTCACCCCTTCACGTGATATGCCCACACCACGTTGTGTTGGATGCATACAATGGATAGTGAGGACCGAGGTAGAGTGTACGAGGACTGGACTGTACCCAGAGGTGGACCTCACAACGAGTCAGTACCCGGAAGAGACAGACAGACATGGATCATTGATGAGGCTATCTATACATACCCTTTAGTTAGGATATGTGGTGGACGATCTGGGAGCTCCTAGGAACCTTCCAGTTATTTGTCCTTTTAGTTTTACATGTTTTTCCTTTACTTTTTACTTTATTGTTGGGTTTGTATGCTGGCCCATTTACTTTCTAGCACACTCTTTTGTATTCAGTTTTAATTAGTATTTACTTCTTGTAGCGTACTATATTGTGTTTGTTTACTTCTGAAATCGAAATGCCTTCCCTACATATGGATTTACGGCTTAGGTTCAAGTCACCAGCCCCTTGCCTATGGAAGGCGGAATTGGGGTAGTCACGACATGGGCCCCGAGGATGGGTCGTGACATTAATTTTATGGGGACTAGAATGAAAAATGTTTTTTTATTATCACACAATTTTCAATATCAGTAAATTACACTGGACATAAAAATGATCCATGTGGGAATTTTTTTTGGATTCCATCATGTGAAACATGAAAAAATTATTGTAATGTATTAGGAAGATATAATTAATTTTTTTTAGAAATTACTTTCATCTTACTCTTTATACAACGTTAATGAAGGATTTCCATGATACGTTGAAAAAGGATGACTATTTTATTGGTACCTATGTTGAAAAATTAACATGAATTGTGATGTATGATTTTGGTATTATCATATAACATAAAATAATGATTGATCAATTTTGTAGTTTCTGAAAAAAAATATCTGATTGGAATAATCCATGGGGGACATTAGTATCTATGATGGGATTATTTAGTGTGCTATCATGAAGGAAATAGAGGATTAAATTATATTTAAATCTCATAATTTTTTAAATAAAGGTGGTACGAAGATAATTGGAAAATATATGATACATAGAGAGAATAATACGGGAGTCTATTTATTCTCAAATTTTGAAAGTTGAATTAGAGATCTTTACATAGGGGAACTGATAAATATTTTATTTTTCTATGGTATGGTCATTGATAAATTGATTGGTGACGTTATTTTTATTAGTTATAATATCATTATTATAGAGATAAAGTTTCATTGTATTCCTTGAATTGTAGCTGAATGTGGATGATTTAGTGGTCATGTATGAAGAAAACATCACCCGACTCAGTAGGTATGGTCCTATGTTTATATATGATTTTGAAGAAATATCAAAAAAATTACTATGGATTGAATCCATAATATTTAAGGGAATTAGATTCTCGTGAGTTCAAATGTTTTGGAAAACCAGTCAGATGTGTTAAGAGGTTTGAAATGGAGCATTCTGAGGGTCATGTGCACTTTGAAAACAATGAGAAGAAGAGGTCCAAATTGAAAGCAATTGGTATGAATCAGTTAATAAAATCTATTGGTAAGAATGTATAGTAACTAGTTTTTTAGAATAGTATGATAAAAATAACCATGGTAAATGACTTACTGAAATAGAGAACTATATTATATGTTTTATCTTTGGAAAAATTCCCAAAAATTTTATTGAAAATTATCATAAAAATAGTCCTGATATAAATGCTATAAATATTTTTAAATGTGGTGAATCAGTCATTATGAAAATTCCTTCCCATAAAGAGTTATGAATGTTACAGGGAATATATACTATAAGAAGAATTGTGTAGTGGGATCAATTGTGATTACGACAATTGATGACAATCCATGCAATGATGTTTTATTAGGTACTTTATTTGTTTACTCCAAATTTTCTAATGTATTGTTTTATATGAGGTCTACGCATTGAATAATTTTTTTGAAATTTCCTATAAAATTTGAAAATAACCTCATCAAAAAAGATCAATAATTAATTTTAAAACACCACAAGGAAGTATAAAAAATATCAATTATAATAATTTTTATATTGTAGTATGTTGAATGATTGTACAATAAAACCCTGTTGTTTTTATCATATTAGTGTTAGATGTCATTTTGGTAATGGATTAAAAATCTATTTATCATTATTGTATTGATTGTAGAGATACATATGTTTTTTTATTTGAACGAGATTTAGTTTTTATACATGAAAGAACACATACAATTGATAACATATCCGGACTCTGGTAAACTATTGAAATATTGAAATGAAGGTAATCAGGATCATAATTTTTTAAATAAGGGAACTATTTAGATTAAGGATTTTCCCGTGGAAAATTTATATCTTGTTGTGTTTCATGTAGTGTTACCTTGTGTTATGCCTGATCATGAAGTTGAATTTACCATTGACTTATTTCCTAAAGAAATTCCAATTTTAAAACACCATTATCGAATGGATCAAATGGAACAAATGGATCATTTGGAGTTGAAAAATAACTTGTATGTATTATTAGATAAAAGCTTTATCCAACCCAGAAAATCACTATGGGGTGCTCATTTCATGATTTTTATAATGAAATGCGGTAAAAGTATACTTTTCATTGATTATATATCCTTTATTAACATCTTAGTTAAAAACAAGTATCCTTTTCATCATATACATGTTTCATTTGATCAGCTCTAGGGAGAACAATATTTTTTATAGTTTGACCTGAAGTGAGGGTACCATCAGTTGAATGTTAAGTAAGTACACCTGAGGAAGAATTATTTATATACTATATATGAGAATTAAGAATATGTTGTTATTTCATTCAGTTAACTACTAAATCTCTTGTATTCATGGATCTTATGATAGAACATTTCATGAGTTCCTGGATTTGTTTTTTATTGATGATAATATATTATTTTCTAAAAGTGAAGTGGATCATGAAAAACATCTAATGATAGTCTAGAAGGAATTCAAGGTAAAAAATAGTATGGAATATTTTGTTAGTGTGATTTTTGGTTGCAACTGATTTCTTTTCTTTGGAATAGTGTAAATAAGATTGAAAAAACGGATGATTTGAAAAAAAAAATCTTGTTGAATGGCCATGACCAACAAATGGAAATTAAATTCGTAGTTTTCTTTGATTAGTATGTTATTATTGAATGTTAATTGAAAAATATGATCAATTATCTTGACACCTAACTATGTTGACATAAAAAGCGATTAAATTTATATGGATAGAAGAACGTGACTTGTATTTTTAAAAATCAAAGAATAGATTTGTGAATGATCTAGATTTGGACCTGCAATTCAAAAATGGTTATTTTTTCATCTATAGTATTGCTTAATTTAAGGAATATGGTTTTAGCATGATAATGAATTATCTGTTAGTTGATTATGATTCAACACAACTAAAACCTCATGAGGTAAATTATGCCACACATGATTTGTAATTAGAATCTATGTTTTTTTCTATGAAAAATGTGATGCATCAATTATACTAAGGAAATTGTCTAATATATACTGAACATAAAAGTCTGAAGTATATATTCAATCATAAGGAATTAAATATGTTGTAGATTATATGGCATTAACTAATAATGAATTATGATTTCACGGCTAATTACCATCCTATAATGGAAAAAACTGTGGATTATTCCTTGAGTAAAAAATAGCATGCATCATTGACAATGTTATGTTTGGAACATGATCCCATTATTAATTATTTGATGAATTTTTTATAGATTTCATTGGTGATGAAAATACCTCAAATTTGATTCAGGTTTCTGTATTCTAATCGTTATCAAATTTAATTAAGAATTCAATAGAAGAAGACTATGAGCTATAGAAAATGATATAATTGCTTTAAATATCTATTTTACTAGAATTAAACCTTGATAAAAATTGTATATTATGATTTTGAAATATATTATATGTGACTTGTGACTCGTATTTGAAGAAATATTTATTTTTTGAGATCATAGTTCTCTATTTTTTGTTTATCATGGAATTACAATGATGTATAGATTCTTTTATGTGTTTTACAGGAGGGGTGAAATTAAAAGATATATTGCAATTGTTTCAATGAAATTATTGAATTTTCAATAGGATAATTCAGAGGTAAAGTTACTCATGAAGAAGCATCAACCGTTAACACTACAAGAATGAAAAAGGAAAAATATATCAATGGACATAATTTTGGGAATAAAATTGACTTCTAGTGGTAAAAAATTGATTTGGGATATTCATGATTGATTGAATGAATATTTTCATTTCATTCCTACACAAGATAAAATCCCATTATAACATCATTCATGTTTATAACTCAATGTGAATTTCTAGATAAATGGGTTTACATTTCTAATTCCTCAAACCGGGGTCCCATGTACACTTATAATTTTTGAAAGGGCCTTTATATGTTGTTAGAAAAAAATTGAATTTCATTACTTATTTTCATCCTCAATAAGATTTGTAGTTAGAATGAAGGATTCCGAATTTTGATGATATTATTCATGAATATTCAATGGACTACTAGGGGTGTGGGGATTTAAATTTTAATTAGTTGATTTTTCTTATGATAAATGTATTCATTTTATTATAATGATGGAAACAATTGAGTAATTTTACTGGATGCGGTGTCGAACACCAAATTTTGGGATGATATCAGGGAATGGAAGTTCATATTCTAAGAATTCGTAGAGGAAGTTTATAAAAAAATTGAAATTATCTAGAAACACATGATGAAAGGTCGAGGAAGGTATAAATTTAAAGTATAAAATAAGGGGAAATTCTATTATTTTGAGTTATGCGATCATGTTCTTATTATAATATCCCCATGGAAGAGTGTTATGAATTTATTTATGAATCAAAATATTAGTCCATAGTACATTAGACATTATTAAATTCAAGAAAATGTTCGAACAATTTCTTATGATGTATATTTTCCTCTGACATTATATTAGGTGCGCAATGATTTTAATTATTTTATGTTGATATGGTTTATGCATGATATATCTCTTGTCTTGAGCCCAGAATCAGTTCTGCTAGATGTGAAGCTTTCTTACGTAGAGAAACCTTAATAGATTTCTGATCGAAGTGAACATTCATTGTAGAATAATGTAATCCAATAGGTAATGTTTTCTTTGAGAAAACACTTGGATAAAGAATAAACTAAGAAATATAAAAATCTTTAAATGGTATGGTTTTCTCACTCTCTTAATATGTAAATAATATTTTTGAACACAATCTCTAGAAGGTGGGAAGAATGTATCCCATATATTTTTTGGACCATGATGTGAGGATTTATTGTAAGAAGAAGGAGGTTACAATTTTTTATGATGTTGATAAAGAACACCTTATCTTTAGAGAAGAATCGTCACCACCTAATTCTTATCTAGATCCACCCCAAGTAGCTCAAATAAATTCAATTATTTGGGAGGATGAGAATGAAATGACTATGGGTAAGGAATGGAATGTTAAACTAAAGGATTTACCTATTGTGAAATAATATGTAGATGTGTTTCCGGAATATTTACATGGACATCCTCTAAAACATGAAATTGAGGTTTCCATTGATTTAATTCTTTGTTCAAGGCCCATATCGAATACCCCTTATAGAATGGCCACTGTGGAATTAGATGATCTAAATAAACAACTAGAGGAATTCAGTAATAAAGTATTTATTCTCCCTAGTGTTTCTCCATGGGGAGCCACGTTCCTTTTTGTTAAAAAGAAATATGGATACATGAGGTTATGTATCGACTACAGGGAAATCAATGCTATAAAAATAAAGAACAACCATCCCCTTCCATGAATTGATGATTTATTTGACCAACTACATGGAGCTCAATAATTTTCAAAGATTGAACATCGATCTGGATTTGATTAGTTGTGTGTGAAGAAGGAAGAAATTCTGATAATAGCCTTTCAAACCAGGTACAAGCATTTTGAGTTTACAATAATGTGTTTTGGGATGACTAATGCACCCTCTGTTTTAATGCATCTAATGAACATATATTTCAAGGTATATCTCGATGATTTGTAGTGGTATTTATTGATGATATCTTTGGATATTCCAAAATCTAAGAAGACCATGAAAATCACTAGCTCATTATACAGAAGACTCTTAAAAGACATGAATTATATGGGAATTTTAGCAATTGTGAATTCTAGCATCAGGAGATCTCTTTTCTTGGTCATATTGTCTCTAAGGATGGAATCTATGTTGATCCTTATATGACAAGAGAAATCCATGAATGGCCAGTACCAATGAGTATAAATGAGGTACGCAGTTTTATTGGTTTAACAGGTTATTATCGACATTTCTTCCAGAATTTTGCCCAATTGGCTAACCCATTAACGAAGCTCACATGTAAAGGGGTTAAATTTGTTTGGAAAAAATAGTGTGAGGATAGTTTTGAAGAACTAAAAAGAATATTAGTCAATGCTCCTATATTGAATCTACCATCGAGGAATGATGGGTTTTTTATTTATAGTGACGCTTCGAATAATGAACTTGGTGGTTTACTTATGCATAATGATAGGGTTATTGTCTATGTTTCTCGACAGCTAAAAATTCATGAAAAGAACTATCAAACTCACGATATTGAGTTAGAAGATGTAATCTATTCTTCGAATATTTGGAGACACTATCTATATGGTGAGAAATGTGAGATTTATACTGATTATAAGAGTTTGAAGTGCATTTTCTCACAGAAAGAACTCAACATGAGGAAAATGAGATGGCTTGAACAAATCAAGGATTATGATTGCACGATACACTACCACCCGGGGAAGGCATATAAGGTGACAGATGCTTTGAGCAGAAAGGATCATGGATCATTGAAAATGATGAGAGTTGAGAGTGATCCTATTTTCATGGATCTATTAAAGATGGATATGGTAATAACCATGGAAGGTGAAACAACTATGATTTTTCAAATGGTTGCCAAACAATATTTACTATAAAGGATAAAGAGTTCTCATACCGATGATGAAGAGATTCAAAAGAAGATTAAAGCTATGAATGATGGGAGATTGAGTGACTTTGTGTATGAAGATGGAATTTTGAAATATGGGAAGAGAATTTGTGTTCCTGATATACCTGATCTAAAAAGGGAATTGATGGACGATGCTCATAATTCCAATTTCTCTATACACCATGGGAGAACCAAAAGGTATAGGTATTTGAAGGAATAATTTTTTGGGACAACATGAAGAGGGAGATTTCTGATTTTGTGTCAATATGTTTGGTTTGTCAAAAAGTGAAAGCTGGAAGGCAATAGCCTGGAGGAGTCATGCAACCTCTTCCCATACCTGAGTGGAAATGGGATAATATCATGATGGACTTTTTCATGGGACTACCAATGAATCCTAAAAGGAATGATGAAATATGAGTCATTGTTGATCGTCTTACCAAGTCAGCAAATTTTCTTGCTATAAGGGACGTTTTACCACTTGAATGTCACGAACGACTATATATTAATGAAGTTGTGAGACTTCATTGAGTACCCATATTGATTGTTTCTGAACATGATCCACATTTCACATCAAGATTCTGTAAGAGTCTTCAGAAGGCCTTGGATACTGAACTTAGTTTGAGCACTGCCTAGCACCCTCAAACATATGGACAATCATAACAGACTATTCAAACCTTATAAGACATGTTGAGATCTTTCTTACTTGACATTCTGGGTATGTGGGATCAATATTTATTTTTGGTAGAATTTTCTTATAACATTAGCTTTAATTCAAGTATTAGGATGGCACCATATGAAGCATTATACGGAAAGAGATGACTCACACCAACATGTTCAGATGACTTTGGTGGAAGAAAACGTGTAGGCCTAGAACTGGTGGAGGAAACGATAGAATAGGTAAAGTTAATCCAAACCCACATCAAATAAGCTCAAAGTAGGTAGAAGAGCTATGACGATAACCGAAGGAAGGATTTTGAATTTCGGGTATGATATTTGTTTTCTTGAATGTTTCTACATGGAATGGAGTTATATGTTTCGGTAAAAAGGGAAAATTGAGTCCCAGGTACATCAGACCATTCAAAATTCTAGAATTAATTTGTGTTGTAGCTCACTGTTTGGTAATGCCGCCAAGTCTCTCCAAATATCATGATGTGTTCCACATATCACTGTTGAGAAAATACATACCTGACCCAATGCATGTACTCACTTACAAGAAATTAAAACAATATCCCGATTTGTCTAATTGCGAAGAGCCTGTTGAGATTCCTAATACAAGAGAACAAGTTCTGAGAAACCAGATGACTCGTCTGGTAAAATTTCTATAGAGAAACCATAAAATGGAAGAGGCGATGTGGGATCCCGAGGAACTTATGATGAAGAATCACCCGAGTCATTTCATGTGGTAGTATTCTAGAAATTTAGAGGAAAAAATTATTTAAAGGAGCGGACAATGTAAAACCCCAAGCTTCTACGATATACTTCTCATTGAATAATATAGTAGCCTGTGTTGTACGCAACTTCGAGTTCTAACACACACAACAACCAATCAAACTAGCCGTTATGAATAGTAATACCGACTTTTTGAAATTTTATAAATTTTATCCTTCAAAATGGATGTCATTTTTATATTCGGAATATCAAAATTAGCTTAGGGTGATTTTTTTGTTTTTTCTGAAAACATTCAATTTTTGATGAATAGTGAAAAATTAGTGAGTTATAGTTTAAAACTGAATTTTTATTTAAATAATTATGTACTTTATTTAAATTAATTAAGTTAAAAATAGATACATAATACCTATATAATTTTAATGTAATTAATTGGAGTCAATTTAGAATTATTTTAGATATATAAAAATTTTATTGAACTTTTCACCGTCTATTACACACCTCATAGAAGAATTTGGGGATTCAAATAAAGCATAATTTAACCATTTCTGTGTGTGGAATTTCTAAAATCTTAGAGACACTATTAATATCATGGAGTAAAATGTGGTTTAGTAAGATAGAAATAGTTTTAGGTGAATATTAACTTTTTTCTTTTATTTACAACGGTTAAAAGTAAATAGGGTAATTAAGGGTAAAGATGATATTAATATTACCCTAACACATGTCCTAATTCTATTGGAAAATTTCATCTCGACCAAAAACAACCTTATAAATAAAATATTATTATTTACGTCCACTTGGATTATATTTGGACATTTAGTATTATTTAATTCAATGTAGAGTAAAAAGAGTTAAAATCAATGTTTAATAACTAAAACATTTTTAATATAGGGTTATATATAATATAAATTCAATTATAAATATTCATTAGAAAGCTAAAACGATTTCCTACAAAATTTTATTTTATTAATATTTTTTAGACATTAAATATTTTAATTTATATATGACACAATGGTGATGAATCAATTACCTAGTAAATGAAATATTAAAATAATTGATCTTATAAATATCAAAATAATTGTAATTTCAGACTTTTTATGAATTGTACATATTTAATTGGTTAATAATAAATATTATTATTGGTTATATAAGTTTTTTTCGATATAATAATGTTTTTATAAAATTATCCAATACAAAATACCCAATAGTGACAAAATTGACATAAAAATGTTTTGAAAACAAATATTATATTATTAATTGATTTTCTATTCCTAAAAATATATGGATCGGCCAAAAGAATCATATAATGATATGTGAATCATTAATGGACCACCTGGGGGTCTCTTTCAGGTATATAGTATGGTTATTTAATATATAATATAAAAAAACAAAGAGACGTGGTAAATGTCAAACTATTTAACTAAGAGTTAAATATAAATTATAAAATTAATATAGTGACCAAAACAGATCTAAAATATATTGGTAGAGAGTTTTGATACCCATAACCAACTTAACCTTTAAATAAACCACTTTGGAGCCACTAGATACCAAATATAAATTTATTATAAATAAAAGATTTCTTGCTTTTCCAATGGTTCCCCTCACCCCTCTTATAAAAGGGCACTCCCCCTTCTCACTAATTCACACCTTCAAAACCATTTGGCTCAGCTAACCCCTGCACATATATTCTATAAACTTCCCTCAATTCAACCTAGAGGCATTATTTTGATCATAAATCCAACCTATGGAGCCCTTTGGATCAAATCAAAAGGAAGAACCGGAAGAAGATTTAATGTTTTCACCTCCCTCTTTCAAGTTCCTTCTTCTTCAACATCATATTAATTTGTTATTTACATTCTAAATGCACAACTCCAGTATCTTAAATATAATATTATGTTAGTATAAATATGGTACAACCGTATTATGTATTCTATCCTTCTTTTAAATGAAATGTCACCATACGTGCATACGTACGACTTACCGTCTCCACGTCGTGGTGTAATTGTTATTCAAAACATTATTATTTATATGGGTATGATAAAGATGTGTAATTCATGTAAATAATAAATATAACATGATAATGATTCTTTATATATGATATAACTAACAATTATATATTATTTTAATATCCAAAGACTGATATTGTCACTCGTGCGTACGTACGGATTACTATCTCCATGAATGCGATGAGATTCATTTCCCATCATATCCATTCAAGAATAAATTTCATTTGATGATTAAAAATAATTTCTAGAGACATGATATCATTATATATATGAAAAATATACAACCTATCCATAATAAATATGGCTCACATTACAATGAATATAAAAGAAAACGAATCCATTAACACCCAAAACGATGATAATACTTAGATATTATTAAAAAAATCATTGTTAAAAGATCATATATGATATAATATTAATTTATATTATTTATGTATAATTTAATAACAATTATTTCACCATTATATAGGAGGTTAAACTACCCTCAACCAAGTAAAAAATAATGGTAAGGGTTTATTTCATAATCTCTTCATTATCTGATTTTTTGCGTAAATATCTACTAGGACCTCTTCATCATCCAAATCCATGTTTCTTAGAAATGTATTTCAAATAATTCTTACTATTTTACAAACTATGGGTTAAATTAATTTACACCCTTGTTGAATTTTTATAATATGTTTGTAAAGGAATCATTCTGCTATTTTCCAAACAAGGTCCTTTTTTTTATTTTCGACAAAATTAAGGTAAGAAAGTCTTTTTTAAATTATACGGTGGGTGTGGTTATTTTCCCCTGTTATAAAATCATCAAAGCATCTCTTACAATCTTATAAGAATATTTTCAAAGAAAATTGTTTCTTTTATTATTAAGTAACTTTTAATTGTTTTAAAAAAAATATATTTCTCTCTAATAGATTTTATTTCATCAATTTCAACATCCTTTGATGGATTTTAAGTTTATTTGAAGATGATTTATTATGACACAAAACATCCATATTGTATTGAACGTTTTGTCATATGTTTGACTTTGGATGTGTTATTTTTATAACATTCATGGTTTATGGAAAAAGTATTGACATTTCATATGCTAGTTTTGATATGAATGTTTATGTTTTGTTTAAACCTATTCATATGAGGAATACATTGGACTAAATAAATGATGGGTGGAGCCCTCTATAGATCATTAATGCATCGGTAGGTCTCAGGAGACAAACTAGTGTCTTGGCACAAGGTCTTTACAAAATCATATTTTTAGTCTTGGCACAAGGCCTTGACTCTGTGTTTATGATAGTCTAGATTTCACACCCGTGACTTTTTTTTTCATTTTTAATTTTGTTTCCATTCCAGATTTTTTTGGGGGTTTACCACTCATTTTGGTGAAAATGGTGGGTTTTGAAAATTTTGGCCAAACAGTGAGTCCGATTCCAGATTAAAAAAATTGTTTCTTCTATAACTCATTCAGTTTTTACCACTTTATACCCATTCCACTTCTCAATTGGCATACCCTGATATATTGAAATCATCATATCCATTTGGACCACATAGAAATCAAAAATCATGATGGATTTTGGGTTTTGATTAAGGTAATGGGCCTGCCCGTAGTTCCATTTCCTGCTTTAAATATATTTTTTTGAAATTCTCAATATCTCACTAATTTATTACTATTTATCGGTGATTTAATCTCCCAATAGAAGAAAAGCACCTCAGGATCACCTCCATTAGCGAATTTGTCTTTTTGGATCTCATATACCCCATGGATTAGGGAGATCTTTTGCAATCTTTATCAAATCGACCAAATTTGATGAGGAAAAATGATTCTTTCATAACCCCATAAATTTTCTGTCTTTTTCCTCAAATTCAATCCCCACATGACCTAATATAAATATTTAAATCCTAAATACCAGTTTATTGTACTTCAATATTCAAATATTGGTGGAAAGTGGCCGATTTCATCAAGATATTTCATGTAAGGGAATTCCTTCTTGACTCCTTCCATCCTCTTTTAGTTTTATTTCCTATTTTATGAAGTTACTCATTTATTGAAGTTGGGTATAGATCCTAAGGACTTATCTTGTATCATTTCAGTAAATTTTTGGTGGTCTAGGCCTGGATTTATATTCCTTGTGGTGCGGCGGTGGTGCACATAAGGTTACAGACCAAGTTATGAGGGTTTCGACTCAAAAGGTATGTGATTCCATGTGTATCCATTTTATGATGAGTTATCTTGATTGGTATATTTATTTACCATATTTATATTCTATTTTTTTTCTATGAAAACTGTTTTCAATGGATTTGGTTAAACATTTAATTTTTAGTTTCATTTTAGCTAGAAATTGGGTACTTTTCATGTGTGGCTTTTGGGGTAATGTTTGGGTTTAGTTTATAACATTTGAAAGTTATTTATAAGTATTTAACGGGGATTCCAATTCTGGATTTTTAATTCCTTATTGTCATGTGGGCCTTGAAAGGAGGGTTTTGAATGAGTTTAAGGTGTAAAACCGTGTTGTACTTCTTGAAGGTGATTTGTGAAAACGTGTGTTTTTCATGTGTATCATTGTGGTATTATTCGATGTATTTCTATAACACTTATGGGTGGTATAATAATTGTTTTAGGGATGAAAATTCTTTTTTTATTGGTATTGGTCTGATTTTCGTCTAGAATGAGGGTTTTGAAATTGGTTTAGTGTAGAAACAATGGTTATACCTCTTGGGTTTGTTTTATAAAAATTGAAAATGTTTTATTTGGTTAAGGAAAGTTGTAAAAGGGTGTATATGTACTGTTTGGGTGAGTGTGTTCACGTAATGTGGGTTTTGGAATGGTAAAGTGGTGATTTGGGATGTCAAATATTTATTTGAATGTTTTATAAGCTGCTGAAATGTTTTAATAAATTGCTTTGTGTCTGCGAAACACGAGTGTGGGATGTTTCATGTTAGTTTATTGATAAAATGAATTTTGAAGGTGAGAAGTGTATTATGTGACATGTGTGTCGGCTGTTATCTGTTTTCAATATCTTGTAATAGTTTTATAAATTTTTTTAATGGATTTGTGGAAGTGTTAAAGAAATGTTAATAGTGTTGTGGGTAACATTGTTGTGAGTATGATTTCAAAATGCATTTAAACGAAAAAGTTTATTTTCTGACTTGTGTGATGTATGTGTGGGTTGTTTAATTAATGTGTGTTGTGGAAGTGATATTTTCATGTTAAAATTATATGTCATGCCTTGTGGAACTTGTTTGAGCACAAGAGGGAAACCTGGGTATATAGGTGGGTGGACCTGTACTAGTATGCTTGTGATCTAGTGGGGTTGGGGCTCGGTTTCACTTAGCAAGATTGATGCTTACAAATATAACTAAACTATGATGATTATTATTATTGGGGACCACTAGGTTATGGTTATGTTCCATACTTGTGGCTCATGCATGAGAACCGATATTTGTGATAGTTACTTTCACCGAGATACAAGGTACATGGGACCCACAACGAGCTAGTGCCTAGGGGTTATTTATCATTACTTCTGCTCATTATATCCTTTTTACATAGAATTAGTATATTGTATTTTTGGCAGGAAAAATCAGTAGCTTTGGTATTTATTTTAAAAATTTTGGTCCTTTAAAATTTTCCCACATGAAAACTGCATTCATTTATTATTGCATCCTTTAGAAAATTGTATCAAGCATATCTTATTTACAAAACATGCAGTGCTTTTTGTCTTGTAATGTTTATCACAATGAATCTCATAGTGGTGGTATCCTACTAGGTTTTTTCTCACACCCTACATACACTTTTGGGAGTATGTAGACTTGATTAATTTATGTCACAGGTTTGGATACATGTTTTATGCCTTCGGTTTGCGGTTATAGTGGTCCATCGTGATGCAGTGTCGTGGAGATAGCTTGAGGGCGGTGCCTCTTTCCATGAGGAGGTTCTTGGGAAGTCATTTATTGGGTTTTTTCCTTTGTAATGGTCTTCAAACTTTTTTTTAAATTTTGTAATTCAGATCTGAATTTTATTAAAAGATGTTTTGTTTTGAAAAATCCAGATTTGATTTCTTCGATTCATTTGTTGTTTTAAGTATAAAACTCAGGTAAATCATTCTCATTTTTAATCTTTTGATAACCAAGAACTTGTGCTAGTTCGTGGGGATCGGGAACGCCCTTCGGGACTTTCCACGGGTCGGGTCGAGTGCCGGTTTTGGCTGTGACCAGATTCGGTTCATGACAAAATGGTATCAGAGGAGGTTCTCTCTATTTCAGTTATGTTATTTTGGGAATTTTCGATATATTCTGGAGTTAATATATTCAGGACATGAAATTACAGTTATGGGTAGTGTGCTTGATCACCACACCTCATGACAGGATTCATGTCTCCAGGGGATGTAAGGATTTATCTATATATTTTGGTTTTATTGGTGTGATGATGTCTAGGGGAAATGAAAAGAGAGTTGGGTTAATGGTCGCAGTGAGCTCACAGGGTCTGGCAAGAAATGTGGAACTGGGTATATTCCATAGAAGACTCTCTGTGATGGAGAACTGATTAGGATATGGATGTAATCCATTTTTCCAAGTAACCCACTGAAACTAGGCACCTCTCACATTGTTTTGAGCTTTAGTTTTGAAATCATGGAAATTTGGTTTTAAAGTGACTTGGTTTTAAGAAGTGTAATTTTTTTGTGAAATTATTTTCAAATAAAAAGTTAATTGTTTGATTTATGAAATGGTGGAACTGAATTTTCAGAATTGTTTTGAAAAGTAAAATAGTATGTGTACACCTCTTTTGAAAGTCGTAACCATATTGACGTTGGTTTTCAAAAGTGTTTCCAATATAGTTTTCTAAACAATAAAATTGGGTTTTAATTGGATGATATGTTTTGAAATTTATGTGAATAACTTGAAAGTGAGATCATTTCTAAATGGTTGTGTCCTTATTAAATGTTTTTTAAGATGTGAATTAGGATTTTGATCTCATTGTAAGTAGTTTTGAGAAAAAGGATAGGTTGGTTGACCATTTTGTTTTGGAATGTGGAAATAATTTTTCTTTTATCCTTTGGTATTTCCATGAGAAACCAAATTCATGGGGTTATATGGGATAATGGATAGTTAATGGAATGACTGTATTATTGCTGGGACGAATATGAGGATGGTGCTTGGTGTGGCACAGAAACATGAATGTGTGAGGCCCATGGGGTACCATTGGTGGATACACTAACCGCTGAACTGTTGGTTTTCAAAGAAATATTTTTTAAGAAAAACATGATGTCTTCATGAATTGTTTGGGATGGTGTATATTGTGTGTTTTTTAAAATATTTTGATGGTGTGGGATGTTTTGAGTCCATGAACCCCTCCTATTCAAACTGTGTTTTGGGTTTCTGTTTGGTCGGTAAACTGGGTAGAAGGTCAGGTTAGCAGTCTCCTATGTGATATGTTTCAGGACACATTTATGGTGGTTCCATTAATGTTTTTGGATCTATTTTGTGGAATGTTTTTACCAATGGACTAGCATGGTTTGGTTCTTTGGGTTCTCCCTTTGGATAAGGTACACCCCCATTTAGGGTTAGTGCACATCTGAAGTGAAAACTGGATTGTTTTGTTGTTGGAAAATCCTCCAATTGATCTATGTAATGAATATTTTCATGAGCTATATATAACGAGTCTACACAATTTACATTCATTGTTTTTTGGATCCTCTTGTTGTGGAAGAGTGATCGTGGATGCTTGAAAGAGACATTAGTTTCTTAAGCTACTTAATTCATTGAAGGTGAAAGTTTCCTAGGGTTGTCAGTATGGATAGTGTCTAAGAGGGACTCTGAGTCCTTCATGGTCTCTTTGAATAATGGGTTTATGTTAAACCACCCATGTGGGAAATCTGGCCATGAGAGTCTATTATGGCCACTTTTTGGAATGATGTGATTTTTGGGGTTGTTGTATAATTCCCCCTCATTGTATTATTTCTATCAGTCGCTTTGTTCTTGTTCGGTGCCATGTTGTGATTTTGCGTTCTCTTTTGATTGTAAAGGTGAAACTGTGCAATATTTTGTGAGTCTATTTTGTTTTCAGAAGTGTTTCTCCTTTCGGGAGATCTCGACATCCTTTATTTTAGAGGAAGGTTTTTATATGTGTCCTTTATTTCTGTTGTTTATCACCTGAAGAAACAAGGTGTGATGTGAGTTCATCCTCTAAACCCTTATTTTAGTGAAATTCGAAGTTAGGGTAAAGTGTGTTATGGAGTGTGTTATGTCTTGGTGAACCCATCTGTGATTGCATGTAGTTTTTTTCCATCAGAATAAGAAATTATATTCGGGGGTTTCCAAATCCTATCTGCGAGGCCGAAGATGCTTCAATCATTTCATATCTAGACATTGGTCCTGGAGAAAAGCTGGCACGTAGTCTGGGAAAACCCTAGTGTCGTTCATAAACATGTATAAAGAACTACTCACAGTATAAGAGATGGGAATAGTTTAAGCATTTGGTGTTTTCATCTTGCTTCTGTTGTTCCCATTCGGTGGAATGTGGTGGAGGTCCTCATCCCAATGTTATCTCCCAATGACTTTCTTTTCCCCTTTGGTTTCCTTTGGGTTTGGGGGAATGGGTTTGGATATGTCTAGAGATGTTGAGTGCATATTTAGTAGTAACCATTCCCCAGAAAACCATGTATGTATAAGGACTTACATGGCTAGTGCACAGTCTCCCAAATTCTGTGGGATTACCATGTTGTCGTCCCAACTCTTTAAGTTTTGGGGTCTTTCTATATCAGCCCATATTGGCCAGTTAAGATTGTTGGTTCTTATGGTGGGGAGCCCATTTCTGTATCATACTACCAGTAACACACTTTTTTCCATGGTCTTGGATTGGAAGTGGGTAGTCTCGTTCAGATCTATATAACCACCTAAATAATCCTTGGGTAAATGTTGGGATTGGAGAGTGCCTAATGGTTTAGTTACATCAGGGTAAGTGTAACCTTGTTGGATGTTCTTGTTTGTTTGGGTAAATTTGTTGAGCCTTATTCAGATAGTGTTTATGGAGTTTTCTATTAGGAAAAAAATTAATGTGGTTGATCATTTCAGTAAATAGGTGTTTGTTTTTATTATGAAGTTTTCCTTCCTTAATTATTCACTAGAGGTGTTTTAGAATTTGGGGGCGAACTTAGCAAATGAGTCCATTTCTTCCTTTCAGTTGGGTTTGGTTTTTTATTTTTTCTTGATGTGGATTTCAGAGGACAGAAATTTTTTTGGATGGGAGAATTGTCACACCCTGAATTTTTTTATTAATATTACATTTAATTTCTATTCCTTATTTGTTTTGGGGGTTTACACTCATTTTGATGAAAATGGTGGGTTTTGAAAATTGGGGCGAAACCATGAGCCCAATTCCATATTAAAAAAAAATAATTTCTTCTATAACACCTTCGGTTTTAACCATTTTATACCCAATCTACTTCTCAATTGGCATACCCTGATATGTTAAAATGATCATATCCATTTGGACCACATAGAAATCCAAAATCATGATGGATTTTGGGTTTTGATTAAGGTAATGGGCCTGCCTGTAGGCCCATTTCTTGCTTTAATTTTTTTTAATTCTCAATATCTCATTCACATGTTACTTTTTTTCAAAGATTCAACCTCCCACTCGAATAAAAACACCTCAGGATCACCTCCATTAGTTAGTTTACCATATTATAGCTCATATACCCCACAGGTTAAAGGGATCTTTCACAATCTTTCTCAAATCGACCAGATTTGATGAGGTAAAATGATTCTTTCATAACTCTATCAATTTTCTGTCCTTTTCCCCAAATTTGGTCCCCATATGACCTAATATAAATCCTTCAATCCTACATACCAGATTAGGGTACTTAATGATTCAAATATATGTGGATTGGGGCTGATTTCTTCAAGATATTTTAATTCAGGGAATTTATTCATGGTTCCTTCCATCCTCTTTTAGTTTTATTTCCTCTTTCATGATGTTACTCATGTCCAGAAGTTAGGGTTAGATCATATTTTCTGATTTGGTATCTCTTGGGTCAATTTTTTGTGGTCTAGGTCTGTATTTATATTCCTTGTGGTGCGGCGGTGTTCCGATTAAGGTTTCGCACCATGTTTTGAGGGGTTCGAATAAAAAGGTAGGTGATTCCATCTATAGACATTTTATGATGAGTTATCTTTCTTGGTTTATTAATTTAGAATGTTTATAATCTGTTTTATGTTCTATACAAACTATTTTTTAAGGATTCGGTTAAACATTTAATTTTAGGTTGCATTTTATCTTGAAATGGGGTGCTTTTCATGTTTGACTCATGGGGTAATGTTTGGGTTTAGTTTATAACATATGAAAGTGTTTTATTATTCTTGAAAGGGGATGCCAATTATGGTATGTTAATTCCTTATTGTCATGTTGGCCATGAAAGGATGTTTTTGAAATAGTTTATGGTGGAAATCCGTGTTGTAGTTCTTGAAGGTTATTTGTGAAAATGTGTGTTTTTCATGTGTATCTTTGTGGTTTTATTTGATGTATTTTTACAACACATGGGGTGGTTTAATAATTTTTTTAGGGATTAAAATTCTGTTATGGATTGGTATTGGTATGATTTTGGTCTTGAATGAGGGTTTTGAAATGGTTTTAGTGTGGAAACAATGGGATATATGTATTGTGATTCATAAACTAATCTATTTTATGCCATTGTTTAGAAATGGTGCCTAGTGGAAGATATAGAAACCGTATCAATGCATTCACTTCATGTAGGGATTTCCCTCTGGCCTAAGATAATTATAGTGGAGTTGGTGATGCAACTGGTGCTGATCATCTAATCACCATACTTGGACAACTCACTCAGGTTGTGAATAATAACCTTACCTGTATAGAGCACCCTGATCTGCAGCGTGGAGGATCAATATTAGACCGCTTCATGAGGAAACAACCACCAACATTCAATGGGAGAAAAAAACCCTTAGTATCAGAGCAATGGAAAAATTACTTGGAGAAAATATTCTATGCCATGGGGAGTAGTGAAAGGGAAAAAGTTATCATGGTAGTTTACCGCCTCACTGGAGATGATGATCAATGGACGTAATTGATTCAAAACACAAATGAAGATGATGAAGAATCAAATATGGAATGGAGGGTGTTCAAATAACTTCTCACGGAAAAATAATTTCCTCGTGACCATCGAGCAGATATGGAAAGTTAATTTCTGAGTCTGAGACAAAAAGAGGATGAGAATGTGACAAAGTATGAGGCTAAATTTACAAGGTTAGAAAGGTATGACAGAGACTATATATATGTAACCCATGAATTAATATTGATCGTTTATTTGATGGTAAAAACCATTTCTTCATCGAGCATTAGTGTCATAATGATTCTCGTCGTACGAAGATAATTTCTCATTTGCTATCAAGACAGAAAATGAATTCTCCAAGTCTTACGACTTTGAATCAAAGCAAGAGAAGAAGAGATCTACAGATCTCTCTAGAAATAGAATTAAAGAGAATAAGGCAAAATTTAATTATCCGTCATGTAGTAAATGTGGGAAGAAACACCCTTGTACTAGATACAAAGGAATGGGAGTATGTTATAAGTGTGGTGAAAAAGGCCACCAAGATCGTGATTGTAAGGGGAAGAAAGAAGCTACTGATTTTCAATGCTACAACTGCAGGGAGATTGGAAATTTTTCAATTTAATGTCCTATGTGTTAGGGGAACTTATGTTAGAAGAGGACAAGGGATCAAGGCCATGTTTATGTTATCACTACTGCTAAGGTAAAAGCTCCCAAAGATGTGGTGGCAGGTAATTTAATGGTTTTCTAAAGTTTAGCAAATGCATTATTTCATTCTGGATCATCGCATTGTTTCATATCTTTCCTGTTTGCTAAGAAAAATTAAATATTTTCCATTTGATTTAACAAGGGAGTTTTCAGTTAAAAAACCTAACGAAAATATCATTGCTACATTGTTTTCTGAATCAGTACCCATTATAGAACATAAATGTTCTTTATCTGCCGATCTCATCATACCTATGATTGAGTTTGATATAATCCTCAGTATGGATTGGATTTCGGACTATGAAGCAAATATTTATTATAAGAAGAAGGAGGTTACAAATTTTGATGATGATGATAAATAACACCTTATCTTTGGAGCAGAATCGTCACCACCTATTTCTTATCTAGATCAACCCCTAGAAGCTCAACAAAACTCAATTATTGGGGAGGAAGAGAATGAAATGAATGTGGGTAAAGAATGGAATGTTCAAATATGTGATGTACCTATTGTGAAATAATATGTAGATGTGTTTCCGAAATATTTACCCGGACATCCTCTAAAATGATAAATTGATGTTTCCATTGATTTAATTCCTATTTCAAGGCCCATATCGACGACCCCTTATAGAATGGCCAGTTTGTAATTAGTTGAACTAAATAAACAACTAGATAAATTGAGTAATAAGGGATTTATTCGCCCTAGTGTTTATATATGGGGATCCCCTGTCCTTTTTGTTAAGAAGAAAGATGGATCCATGAGCTTATGTATCGACTACAAGGAAATCAATGCTATAAAAATAAAGAACAAGTATCCCATACCTCGCATTGATGATTTATTTGACCAAATGCATGGACCTCAATACTTTTCAAATATTGACATTCGATCTAGATATGATCAGTTGTGTGTGAAGAAGGAAGACATTCAGAAGACAGCATTTCGAACAAAGCATGAGCATTACGAGTTTACAGTAATGCCTTTTGTGCAGACTAATGCGGCCTCTGTTTTCAAGGATCTATTGAACAATGTTTTCAAGGAATATATCGATGATTTTGTTGTGATATTTATTGATGATATCTTGGTATATTCCAAAACCTACGAATACTATGAAAATCACTAGCACATTGTTCTAATGACTCTTAAAAGACATGAATTATATGCGAAGTTTAGAGAGTGTGAATTCTGGCTTCAGAAGATCTCTTTTCATGGCCATATTGTCTTTAAGGATGGAATATCTATTTATCCTTCTAAGACAAGAGCAATACAATAATGGTCAACATGAACGAGTATAAATGAGGTATGCAGTTTTTTTGGTTTAGCAAGTTATTATTGATGTTTTGTCCAGAATTTTGTCGGATTGGCTAAAACATTAACGAAGATCACACGTAAAGGGGTTAATTTTTTTTGGAATAAATAGTGTGAAGAATGTTTTTAAGAACATAAGATAATATTAGTCAATGATCCTATATTAACTCTACCCTCAGGAAATTATGGGTTTTTTATTTATAGTGATGCATCGAAGAAATGCCTTGGTTGTGTCCTTATGCAGAATGATAGGGTTATTGACTATGCTTCATGACAACTGAAAATTCATGAGAAAAACAATCATACTCATGATCTTGAGTTAGCATCTGTAATATATTTTTTGATGATTTGGAGACACTATATCTATGGTGAGAAATGTGAGATTTATACTAATCACAAGAGTTTTAAGTACAATTTCTCATAGAAAGAACTGAACATGAGTCAAAAGAGATGGCTTGAACTTCTCAAGGATTATGATTTCATGATACACTACCACCCGGGGAAGGAAAATAAGGAGGAAGATGCTTTGAGAAGAAATGATAATGGAGTTTTTTAACAAGATGGGAGTTGAGTGGGATCCTATTTTCATGGATCTAGTAATGTTAGATATGGTAATAACCATGGAAGGTGAAACATCAATGATTTTTCAAATGGTTGCCAAACCACATTTACTACAAAGGATAAAGAGTTCTCAGACCGATGATGAAGAGTTTCAAAAGAAGATAAATTCTGTGAATTATGGGAGATTTAGCGACTTTGTGTATGAAGATGGAATTTTTAAATTTGGGAGGAGAAATTGTGTTCCTGATATACCTGCTCTAAAAAGGCAATTTTTGGATGATTCTCATAGTTCCAATTTCTATATACACCCTTGAATCACTAAAATTTATAGGGATTTGATGGAACATTTTTGGTAGGACAACATGAAGAGGGAGATTGTTGATTTTGTGTCAAAATGTATGGTTTGTCAAGAAGTGGATGCTAGATGGAAACATCCTGGAGGAGTCATGATATCACTTCTCATACCTATGTTGAAATGGGATAATATCATGATATAATTTTTCATAGGACTACTAATGACTCCTAGAAGGAACGATGCAATATTGGTCATTATTGATCTTCTTACCAATTCATCACATTTTATTGCTATATGGGATGATTTACCACTTGAACGTCTAGAACTATTACATATTAATGAATTTATGAGACTTCATGGAGTACCCATATCGATTATTTCTGACCATGATACACGTTTTACACAAGATTCTGAAAGAGTCTTCAGGAGGCCATAGATACCGAACATTGTTTTAGCACTGCCTACCACCCTCCATCATATGGACAATCAGAACGGGCTATTCAAACATTGGAAGACATGTTGAGATCTTTCTCACTTGACTTTCAGTTTATGTGGGATCAATATTTACCTATGGAAGAATTTTCCTGTAACAATAGCTTCCATTCACATATTAGGATGTCACCATATGAAGCATTATACAGAAAGAAATATCGCACACCAACCTACCGGGATGACGTTGGTGAATGAAAACTTTTAGGCCCAGAATTGGAGGAGGAAACGATGGAAAAGGTAATATTAATCCAAAACCACCTCAAAGAAGCTCAAAGTAGGTAGAAGATCTATGTAGATTATCGAAGGAAGGATGTGAAATTCCAGGTAGGAGATCATGTTTTCTTGATGGTATCTCCATGGAAGGGAGTTATAAGTTTCAGTAAAAAGGGAAAATTGAGTCCCGGGTACATTAGACCATTGGAAATTCTAGAACGAATTGGGATTTTAGAATACCATTTGGTAATGCCGCTAAGTCTCTCTAATGTTCACGATATGTTCCACGTATCATTGTTGAGAAAATACATGCCTTACCCAATGCATGTACTCACATACAAGGAATTAGAACTGGAACCCGATCTATCTTATTTCAAAGAGCCCATCAGGATTTGTGATACAAGAGAACATGTGGTGAGAAATCGGAAAACTCGTCTGGTAATAGTTATATGGAGAAACAATAAAATGGGAGAGGCGACATGGGAACCCTAGGAACTTATGATGAAGAATCACCCAATACTTTTCATGTGGTAGTATTCTAGAAATTTCAAGGACGAAATTATTTGAAGGAGGGGAGAATGTAACACCCAAATTTTCCACGATACGGTTCTCTTTGAATAATATAGTAGCATGTGTTGTAAGAATCTTCGAGTTCTAACAAACACCAAAACTGATCAAACTAGCCATTATGAAGAGTAATAACAATTTTTTGAAATTTTATAAATTTTATCTTTCAAAATTGACTTCATTTTTTTATTCACAATATAGAAATTAGCTTAGGGTGAATTTTTGGTTTTTTCTGAAAACATTCAATTTTTGATCAATAGTGAAAAAACACTATGTTATAGTTTAAAACCGAATTTTTATTTAAATAATTATTTATTTTATTTAAATTTAATTAATTTCAAAATAGATACATAATACCTATATAAGTTTAATGAAATTAATTAGATTTATTTTAGAATAATATTAGATATATAAAAATTTTATTGAAATTTTCACCACCTTTTACCCACCTCGTAGGTGAATTTTGAAATACACATAAAACATAATTTTACCACTTCTGTGAGTGTAATTTAGAAAATCTCAGAGACACAGTTAATATAAAGGAGTAAAATGTGGTTCAATAAGATAAAAATAATTTTTGGTGAATAGTACCGTTTAACCTTTATTTACCAAGGTTAAAAGTAAATAGGGTAATTAAGGGTAAAAATGATATTAATATTATCCTAAAACATGTCCTAATTCTATAGTAAAAATTTATCTTGACCAAAAACAACCTTATAAATAAAATATTATCATTTAGTTCTACATGGATTATATTAGGACATATGTTATTATTTAATTCAAAGAAGATCTAAAAGATTTAAAATCAATGTTAAATTGATAAAACATTTTTAATAGAGGGTTATACATAAGATAAATTCTATTATAAAATATAATTAGTAAGATAAAAAGATTTCCTACATAATTGTATTTTATTTATAATTTTTTGACATTATATAATTTAATTTATCTATGACAGAATGGTGATGTAGTGATTACCTATTTAATGAAATATTAAAATAATTGATATTATAAATATCAAAATAATTTTAATTAGAGACTCTTTTTGAATTAAACTAAAATTCTAGTTTAATATGACATATTATTATTGGTTTTATAATGTTTTTTCGAATTATTAATTCTTTTACGAAATTTTCAAATACAAAATACCCAATAGTGACAAAACTTACATAAAAATGTTTTTTAAAAAAATATTATATTATTAATTGATATTTGATTCCTAAAAATATAACGATCATAAAAAGGACTTATATAATGATAATTTTATCATTAATGTACCTCTTGGGGGTCTATTATAGGTATATAGTATATTTATTCACTATTTAATATAAAAAAACAAAGACATGGTAAATGTCAAACTATTTAACTAAGAGTTAAATATAAATGATAAGGTTAATATAGTTACCCAAACCTATCTAAAATCTATTTTTTGAGAGAATTTTGACCCATACCCACCTTAGCCTTTAAGTAATCCACTTTGGATCCATTAGAAACATAAAATTAATTTATTGTAAAAAATATTTCTAGCTTTTCCAAAGGTGCCCCTCACCCCTCTTATAAAAGGGTACTCCCCCTTCTCACTAATAAAAACCCTCAAAGCCATTTGGCTTGGCCAACCCCTGCCCAAATATTCTTCCAACATCCATCAATTAAACTTATAAGATTTAGTTAGATGAAAAATCAAACCTATGGAGCCCTTTTTGATCAAATCAAAAGGAAGAACCCGAAGAAGAGGTAATGTTATCACCACCCTCTTTCAAGTTCCTTTTCCTTAAACTTATTATTTCTTTTTTATTATCATTATAAAATAAGA
The DNA here is from genome assembly GCA_963277665.1 of Viscum album. Classification (NCBI taxonomy): domain Eukaryota; kingdom Viridiplantae; phylum Streptophyta; class Magnoliopsida; order Santalales; family Viscaceae; genus Viscum; species Viscum album. Next base: position 1,751,744,825 of record OY728164.1, read on the forward strand.
ACACCTTTATATTAAATATAATATGATGTTATTATAAATATGGTACAACCATATTCAGTATTCTATCCATCATTTGAATGACATGTCACCATACGTGCGTACGTACGGCTTACCGTTTCCACGTCGTGCTGTAATTGTTATTCAAAAAATTATTATTTGTATGTGTATGATAATTTTGTTTAATTCATGTAAATAATAAATATAACATGATAATGATTCTTTATATATGATATAAAATCCAATTATATATTATTTTAATATCAAAATAATGATATTGTCGCTCGTGCGTACGTACAGATTACCGTCTCCACGAACGCGATGAGATTCATTCCACATCATATCCATTAAAGTCTAAATATCATGTGATGATTAAAAATAATTTTTAGAGACATGATATAATTATGGATATGAATAATATACATCCATTCCATAAATAAATATTGCTCACATAACAACTAATATAAAGGAAAACAAATCCGTTAACACCTAAAATGATGATAATACTAAGATATTATTGACAAATCAATGTTAAACGATCATATATGATATAATATTAATGTATATGATTCTTTTATAATTTAATAACAATTTTTTCACCATTATACAGGAGGTTAACCTACCCTAATCCATTTAAAATTTCAAGATAAGGGTTTATTTTACAATCTCTTCATTATCCGAGGTGTTTATACGTAATTATCCACTGCATCCTCTTCATCATCCCCATACATGTTTCATAAAAATGTATTTAAAATCATTCTTAATATTTTAAAAACAACTGTTAAATGTCATTTATACCCTTGTTGAATATTTATAAAATTTTTATAAAGGAATCTTTCTGTATTTTTTCAAACAAGGTTCTTTTTTACCTTTTCGACAAAATTAAGGTAAGAATGTATTTTTAAACTTATACGGTGGGTGCAACTATTTTCCTCCATCATAAAATCATTGAAGCTTATCTTTAAATATTATTAAAATATTTTCAAAGAAAATTTTTTATTTATAATTATGTTACTTTTAATTGATTTCAAAAAAAGATATATTTCTCTCAAATAATTTTGATTTCATCTATGTCAACATCCTTTGATGGATTTTAAGCTTATTTAAAGATGATTTATTATAATACAAAACTTCCATATTTTATTGAAGGTTTTGTGATATGTTTGACTTTGGATGTCTTATTTTTATACCATTCATTTTTTATGGAGAAAGTATTTACATTTCGTATGCTAGTTTTAATACGAATTTTTATGTTATGTTTAATCCTATTCATATAAAGAATGCATTGGACTTAATAATATATGAGTGGATCCCATAATAGCTCCTTGATGGATAGGTAGGTCTCATGAGACAATCTAGTGTCATGGCACAAGGCCTTGACTATGTGGTTATGATAGTCTGGCATTATGCATTTCATCATTATGAAAGTGGTTTTTTATATTTCTTGTGATTATTCGACGAGTAGAATATCATTGTGAATAAGTAAATGTAATTATTTCATTTTATTTTTTGTATATTATGCTGAAGTTCATGTTTAAAAGGATTTTGTTTTTGTTATAAATTTCCTTAAAGGATTATGCTTATTTATGAAAGTTTCTGCAATATTGTTATCCTTACTGGGCATTTATGCACACCCCTTTTTATGTTTATTTCTCAGGATGTGAGGAAGTATTTTATGAATGTCTTCTAGTGATGGAATAAGGGGATATGAGTGTGGAGACAAGATGTTGTTTTAGTTTTCACATTATGATGTAAATGTAAACATTATTATTGTATCTAGTGATTCCAAGGCTAATAAACTAATTGGTCTTTCGAGACATTATCTTTTGTGATCATGCCAATGTTATATAATAATTCACTGACTTTGGGTATCTAGGGTCAGGGAGTTACATTATTACTATAACTTCTTTACCCATAACTGAATTTATTAGTGATTAAGGAATAATATTATGTTGAAATTATTTATTTAAGGTTGGATATTGTGAATCCATGATATGATAAATTATTTTTTTTTAAAAAAATATAATTTTTAATATAACATTTTTTACACATAACAAAGAAAAAAAATGATGAATGAAACATTATATAATTGTTAAAATTATTCCTTATAAATGGAGAGTATACATAGATGAAATTTAATCTTTAAAAATATCAAGAAATAAAAATAATAGTAATTATTACTACAATCATATTTTTTTAATTTTCAATTAGTTTAGCTAAATAATTAATATGTCGGATTTCTATGTTAAATTGATACATTTATAAAATTTTTAATTTCATGTCTTAATTTTAATGAAATTTAAAATATTATTAATAAAAGATAATATTTTTATGAATAATAAGTTAATAATTTTTTCCCATGCTTGTTAGAAACAATAATAAGAATATTTAATATTTTAAAATATCATACATCTAGGATAATAGTTTTTCTTAAAATGTCATGTTTCATATTAAAGATCAATTAAAAAAATTAATAAATCCTATTCAACCCAAATGACTGATTTTTTTGATATATAATAAAAACACTAGCTTATGAATAAATTTTTAACATTTTCTAAAATAGTTTTTTTATGTGCATTGTGACGAAATATTTATAATCCTAATCCACAAATTTTATTATATTATCATAGTTAATGAATTGATTAATATTAAAAAAATAAATTATGAAAATATATTTATATATAAATTAAATACATTAATATTTTTATGTTGTGAATAAAAAAACCAACCATATCATATTTCAAAATAATAGTATTATTTTAATCTAAAAACCTACTTATTAGATTATGATAATAAATAATTTTTCATCACTAATAGAAATGAAATACAAATAATAAATTTTATACTTCATATAAATAAAATTTTATTTTATGATATGATTATTTTTTACCATAAATTTATTATGTAATAAACTAGTGTTAATAGTTATAATAATGGTAACACATTTTTTCAATGAATATGTTAATTGAAATTCTGTAATATTTATCGAATGAAATTAAATAATTTCATTTTAAAAGTGAATTTATTATTATATTTATGAAAATATTTACTTTAATTATCAATTAATTATTTTGAATTCAATGTTATTTTTTTAACTAAACTTATGGTGAAGACCTCATATTCCTTACAAATACTACATATAAAACAAATTAATGTAAATGATAAATTTCCATTAATTCAAATATTAATAATATTTATTTAAAATTAAATTTTATTCATCATACCTATAATTAGAAGAGATATATTTTATATTATTACAAAAAAATGAATTACTTTTGTAAAAAACTAGAAATAACAGAAAAATAAATATTATAAAAATTATAAAATCCAGATAAAATGATTTAGAAAATGATTAACAATGTAAGGAATTTTTTTTCAGATTTATCATTATAATATCACAACATAATCATTAAATTTTCAATTTTTGATAAATTTTCAAATGAATCATGATATTATATCAAAGAAACTACATGATTGTTAATAAAAATAAAAATTTTAGAAAAAATATATGGGGACACTTCTACAACGTCATGAGAAAACTGATCCATTGAATTTAACATTCAAATTTCTCCATTATTGTCCAAAAAAATACATCCTCAACTTTATAATCATATGACCGTATTTAATTATATTATACCCATGATATATATGGATAGTGTTAAGAGTATGATGAATTTAAAAAAAGTATGTTATAATTAATCTTTTTTTGTTAATTTTATTGATTTTCATCCAAACATATCCTAAAAATTGTTAAATAATTACATTAAAATCAAAATTATACTGAATCTTTTTTAATGTCATTGAATAATCATTATTTATTCCATTAAATCGACATTAAAAGAACTAATGTTAACTGTATGTTTTTTGGACTATAACCTCCACAATTGTACATTATTCATCTTTATATTAGTTTGATATACAAAACTCATATAATAATATACATAGACATAAAAAATATCTATAATAAAAATTTTCAACTATTATAATTATATGGAATACATCCAATCCATATTCCCGCATTTAAATACATCGTTATGTTTGGGATTGGTCTAACAACCTACATGGATAATTTTCTAAAAAATAACATTCATGTTTGCCTAAACATAAATTATTATATAAATATAATTTATTAAAAATAAAATCTTTATTTATTGGGTTTAAAATGTTATAATATTTATTAAAAAACCCATAACAATATCATATTTAACAAAAAATAATAATTAAATAATAAGATAATATTTTATTTTTACAAAAACTTAAGAAAATGTATACAATTAATATAATATATTATTAAATGGTCCTTATTTAATGATTCATAGATGAATAAGGTTTTTTTGAATGAATCTAATTAGGATAAATTGATTATTCAAAATCTTAGGTGCATAACTGGAAAAATTCCTGAACAATATATGGTTTTTTTCTAACTCAATTTTCTTCTATTAAGTTATAATTTTAATTATTGAAACTATGTTATTATATTATCAATTTTCATAATCATAAAAAACATTGTATTTATTTCCTGCTTAATTTTTAGGCTTTTTTAATTCTTACATGAAAAATTATTATCAAAATGTTTCTTACCAAAATGATTACATAAGCGTTAAGGTTTCATATATAGATTTTTTACCAATTAAAATTTGTTTCATTTTACACATATTTTTTTAGTTTTAAGGTTTTATCTATGACCTCATTAATATTTCTTATTAATAATATCAAATTATTAATGATATTTAAATTCATAGAGAATCATTACCCTCATGAAGAAAAAATTTAACTATTTCTTCAATTGTTTTAATTTTTCTCAAATCAACTTCATTCTCCATTAGTCCCAAAATCCTGACATGATGATAATCATGTATGCTCTTTCATTATTATATTTATATTTATCCATTTTATCTTATCATGTTCAATTAATGAGATAATTTTTCTCATCAATTGAATCATTATTTATTATATTATATTACATTTGTATGTAAAACATACTATAGAATATCTCTTATTATACTGAATGGATCTTTTTTTACATTTCCGTATATTTTGTCCATTAATGATCACATCAACATTTTTAAACACAAATATATATTATATTAAATGATAAATAACAAAAAAATTTACCTCCATTTTAATGGAAATTGTAATAACATTTTCATAATGTGTCTTTCCAAAAAATGTATTTTGGAATATTAAAAATCATTTTTCATTCCTTCACGTGAAAATATTTATTCATCACGGAATGAATTGTTTTTTAAAAAATTATTTATTTTCAAGTGTCTATTAAGGAATATATATTTTTCAAAATTTACCCATTTAAAATCGATTTTTGGAACATAATATTTCAATATGACCCATTGCATATTATTTAGATGAAACTGTTATCTTTGTTTTAATAAGTTTTTATGTTCTGTTCCAAGTAAAAGTATCATAAAAAAATAATTGTATCGTGTATTATTATTCCACTCTATAGAATATTTGTAATGGCCCAGACCTCTCTGGTCCATTACTTTGTGAAATGTTGGTGTTGGAGGTGTTCTGGGAGGTCAAGGGGCCTTATCCTCAACACTATGCAAATTTTTCCAGTTCTGTGAACAGTGTTTCCAGTTTTATGAACAGTAACAGATCAGTCTCACCGATTGGTCTGACAGATCGGTCTCACAGATCGGTTTCACAGATCTGTCTGACAGATTGGTTTCACAGATCGGTCTGACAGATCGGTTTCACTGATCAGGTTGACAGATCGGTTTCACAGATCGGTGTGACAGATCGGTTTCAGAGATCGGTCTGACAGATCGGTTTCACAGATCGGTCTGACAGATCGGTTTCACAGATTGGTGTGACAGATCGGTTTCACAGATCGGTGTGACAGATCGGTTTCAAAGATCGGTCTCACAGATCGGTTTCACAGATCAGTGTGATAGATCGGTTTCACAGATCGGTCTGACAGATCGGTTTCACAGATCATTCTGACAGATCGGTTTCACATATCGGTGTGACAGATCGGTTTCACAGATCGGTTTCATAGATCAGTTTCATGTACAGTAACAGTGGGTGAACAGTGTTTCCAGACTCCTACAATTTTTCCCCTTTTGACGTTTCCTTTGACGTAAAATACATTTAAAGCCTTATTTTAAGGTCTCTTAAGGCCGTTTAAAATGCCATAAATCCTTTATTAATTATTCCTAAGGCTTGGAATGTTTTACTTGGTCAAACCGTGTGGGTTAATGCGATCCGTTTTTAATGAAGAATTAACCGGATCTTAAACCATTGACCCATTTAATCTTCAAAAAGGGACAACATATCATACTCCCTTGTTCATTCCCTTTGTTCTCAACTAGGAGGCACTAGAACCTTTCAATCCTTTCCTTAGGAGTTGTACAACCAATCTTTACTCCTAGGATTGGTTCCGCTTTGTTTTGATGCAACCAAGCTGTGTCGATCAATCTTCGATATAAGGTATGTTGTATCGTCGTTCTTTTGGGGTTCATCTTCTCTTATCCTCCATTCCATAATTATACCATGTAATTTCCAAGATTCTAATGGGTTTTCTTGGGGTTGGTTGGTACTGTCGTACCACAACATCCTCCGGTGGATGCAGTTGTCGCGAGGGGAGGATCGTGACCTGTTGTGTGGATAAAGAACGTGAGGAACTGTTTGAGGTAGGGGATTCATGGATTCTCTAATTGTATATGTGCAATCGTAGAATTGGCATGATTTATCCCTTTGGATCACAATGAAATTGACCTAATTAAATACTTGAACCGGATTAAAAGAATTGGTTGATCGCATGTTGTTTCTTTATACCGTGATAATGGTTTGCCTCATGTTTTCCTAGATAGAGTGATATCTATGTTTTTCTTTAATTAATTGCACGTTCATGATGGAAATTGATAAATAACGTAAAGCCGGAATTAATTGTTAATTAATTGGCTAAAGATAAAGAGGCATGTAAATTAATATGGTTATTGTAGTTGTTGTAGTTGTTCTAATTTGAGGATAATCAAATTAGGGAAGTAAGAATGGTTATTTAATTGTGATAGCTTACTGATTAGGTATCCATGATTGGAACCTACGAATAAAAAATCTGTCAATTCAAGATGGATTAAAGAACTATTAGTTCGATAATTTCAAAAGGGTTCTGAGTTACCCGCTTGCTTGTAAGGCTGAATGCCTTGTGGTTTGGAGCTCTGAGTGCTCATTCTGTTTGAAGTCTGAATGCCTTCTTAAAGGGCCGAGAGCCCATTTTGTGATCTTTGATTTCCTGCTGCGGGTGATTTGATGTGAGCCCGGATGGCTGTTGTGATATGTGGAGGCATGAGGACTTGTGGTTGTGGCAGCGGATGACGCCTAGTGTGGCGAGATGCATCGGTTTATGCATATGGGTGTCGGGGAGGACACCTGGGGTGGTGGAATGGGATGGATGTGGTTGCTGGTTGCTTGTGGTTTTCTTGAATGTTAATCTACTTTGCTTTCCCCACTACTCAAGGCAGCTGGTCTTGCTACCCTTCTTCCGAAGGAGGAGAAGACGTGCGGGGTATGCCACGTGCTTTCTGTGTTTAGCCTCTCGATGGAGGATGTGTCTATTCTTTTTCGATAGGCGGCAAAGACTCGACGGGTAGTATATATACTCACCGTGTTGATCCTTCTTTGTTTTTAGTAGCATAGGATGCTTTTCTAGAATGCCTGGGAATGTGGGAAGGTCACTCTATAATGAATGTTTGATTAAATGGTGAAAACCCATGGGGATGGAGATACTGGAATTTAATAGTGATGTGAATCCTAAAAAGGAGTTGTTTTTGAATGTGATGCCAATTTAGTTTAATGTTGTAAATTGTTCATGGTTGATTAATTAATTAACGTATAGTGGAACTAATAAAATGAGAATGGAGTAATCTAATAAATCTCTTCAAATGTTTGTGTTCTTATAGGATACCTAGTCTTAGAAGTAGCAGCCTGAAGTCTGAGAGACGTTAGCTGCAGTTGTATCTAAGACTAGGTAATTCCCATAGTGTGGATGTGAGTTACTTATATATTCTGTAGTTTTTGTGTTTCTATACGCCACTCCACCCTGTCGGTAAGGGAAACTGACACCCCGGGGATTTTGAGCCCTGGGGGAGTGTTTTCCCCATCATTTTGATGGGAGGTTGAATGGATGACTACCCCCTTTGGCCCCGCTCTCTTCTCTTGGTAGATACTTGTGCCATGAGGAACAGAGGTTAGATACCCCATATATGTGTGTAGAGGGCTATAATGGCTTGTGGTTATTCACACGCATATATTCTGGATATAGTATCCTATGGACTACTATAGGTTTAACGTGTATAGGCTATGATGGCTTGAGGATCCTTACTCGGAGTATGGGCTGTAATGGCTTGAGGTATTATACCCGATGTATGATACACGTTATGCGAGGTGTGGTGGCTCCCAGAAACTACCTGGTTACCTTTGGTTGGGAGGACGGTGTGCTGCTTCGCTCGGGTTTCTGCTGGAAAGCCTATGTGGTGCACGAGGTGCAGATTGTGGAGCTTAGCCCAGGTGTCTGCGGGCAAGCCTTTGGAGAGAGATGCACAGGACGCAAGTCGTTGGGGAAAAGCGACAAACCAGTGGGGAAGTAGTAGCGGGGTACCCTTGATATTCTATACTATATGCTATATTCTTGTATGTGTTACTTAGTGAGAGTAGCCATGGTGAGGTTGGGAACATAGTATACCTGTTTAGGTGACGAGTTAGTTTCACTTGTGGTTCACTGGGCTTTAGCATGCTTTCATTACCTTTGCACGAGAGGCTTGGGGAGGATCCTACTGAGTATACTGTTATACTCACCCTATGTACATATAAACTGTTTTTTCAGGTCACTTGGAGTAGGTTGGAGATCAAGCTGGTTACTACTAGCTTGCGGTTGGAGGAGGAGCTGGTCGGGCTTGTGGTCGCTGTCGTTTTACTTTCTTTTGGGTACATTTAGTTTCCTCTTTCAGTTTTAGTACTTTTGCATGAAATTTCATATATGTACTTGGGTTTCATTTATATTTCAGTTATGAGTTGGAGTTGGTTAGAGTCTATTCTATCTCTCTCTTCCGCATGTGTTCTCTTTGAGGGTAATGCCTCCCATTTGTATGTTTATTATACCCTCAGTGCTAGTCTCCAACCCAGGGCCTACTGGAGGCGGGACTCGGGGGTAATTATCTCCCTTTTCACATTGTCGGCCCAGGAGGGGTACACTTTGTGGGGAGGGGGTCGTGACAGAGTGGTATCAGAGGTCTGGTTGAGGGATAGAATGGAGTTTGGAGTTACGAACAGGTGAGGATGCATGGGATTGTAGGGCAACTGTGTCATTCATGTTTAGAAAGTGGGGTAAACACTGGATACCGGCAGAGACATAGGCGTTCAGGTCCCCCTATGATCTGTTGCACAGACCATTATGTTTACGATGGCTACTAAACAAAGTGATACTGGTTGCAGTGTAGAGACCTAGGAAAGGATCATGCATCATTATTCTTTGCGCTTGTGTTTTAATGGGTAGACCTTGGGATAGGTATCCTGAAATTAATAAAACAAAACAATTAATTAATTAATGTGAGTCTTCCATATTCCAGGCTTAGGAGCTCTAACGGTTGTTATTTTACAGGTATGGCTCCAGGTCGACGTCCTCGTCAGGTTTGCACAGAAGATGCCCAGCAGGCTGTTCCAGCAGATCACTGCCGAGTAGAGGTTGACGAAGGTGACACTTGGAGGAAGACACTCCGAGAGTTTCAGCGCCAGAGTCTACAGAAGTATGAGGGCTCCGTTTCAGATGCAGTCACAGAAGACTGGTTGGAGGAGGTCGAGATAGGCTTCAGTTCGATTCGTGCTCGGAAGGAACACTGGGTGTCCTTGGTTGTGATGATGCAGCGTGGAGCAGCGAGGCAGTGGTGGTTCTTGTTCCTCAGTGATCGTGAGGATTCATCGATCTCATGGGAGGAGTTTCGAGATAGGTTTAGAGTCGAGTTTCTTTCATCGACTGCGAAGGTGTCCAGTCGCCAGGAGCTTCTCACCCTTTGGCAGGGGAGCTCCAGTGTTCGAGAGTTTGGAATCCGTTTCAGGAACCTTCTACGATATGCTACAGACCTGTTACCAGATGATGAAGCCAGGGCGAGGCATTTCGAGGAGGCTTTGCGTCCAGAGATCCAGTGCCAGGTCACCCCATTTATGCTGAAGAAATATCTTGAGATGCTGGTGAGGGCAGAGGTTGTTGAGAGGACATTGGCTAGGACCATATCGTCACGAGAGGGGAATCGTCATGATTCCTCACGAAGCAGAGCTGTGGTCCGGGTTTCCCGGTTTTCAGGATAGAAGAGTTTTTGTTCAGCTGGGGGTAGGTCCCAGCCCTTCCCATCTCGTTTCTCCGGAGGCAGCAACTCTCAGGCCTATGCCAAGGGATCAGGCGCTTGTTTTTCTTGTGGTGGTTGTGGTCATCAGCAGTGGGAGTGCCGGACTTTTCAGAGCAGTCATCGTGCACCAGGCGCTCCACTCCAGGTTCCTCCGTTGAGGCAGTTCCAGCTGAGGCAACAGCAGCAGGTTGCACCAGCTTTAGATCACTAGAGGGTAGATAGAACAGGTAGAGGACAGCCCCATGACGCTCCCTATCCTCAGATAGCTGAGCGCGGCCATGGTGGTGGTCGTCATCAGGTTCAGAGAGGTCGTGGAGGTGGTCGTGGTCAGCTTCATGCTCTAGCCTTGCCAGCTCCAGGCGAGCCAGACGTCATCCAAGGTACCCTTTGCTGTATTTCTACCTTGGTGTATTCCTTGTTTGATTCAGGAGCGACACACTCCTTTATATCCCCTACCCTTGTCCACGCTTTGGGACTTGAGGTAGAGAGGCTTCCAGTGCCCTTGGCATTGACTACGCCAGTTGGAGGTCGAGCTAGCTTGGTTGAAGTATGTAGAGACTGTGAGCTAGTGTTGGGGTAGAACCGTTCTCGGGGAGATTTCCTATGTTTACGAATACAACCATATGATGTCATCCTCGGCATGGATTGGTTGTATTCGGTGTAGGCTATTGTGGATTGATACAGGAAGAAGGTCGTTTTCTTTGATGCAGATGGAGAGAAAGTAGTGTTTGTTGGTGAGAGATATCCTCAGATGAGTCATAGACGAGTTATTTCCTTATCATCCATGATGGCTAGGATGATGTTGAGTTCTTTAGAGGTTCAACAGTTGGCGTTTCCTAGGGCCGTAGAGGAGTACCCTGACGTCTTTCTCGAAGAGGTTGTAGAATTACCCCCTCGATGAGAGATCGAGTTTGGGATCGAGCTACAGCCAGAAGCATCTCCTATCTCTATGTCTCCGTATAGAATGGATCCTTCTGAGTTACGAGAGCTACGTATTCAGCTTGATGGTCTGTTGTAGTGTGGTTTTGTTTGGCCAAGCGTGTCACCGTGGGGTGCACCAGTTTTGTTTGTGAAAAAGGTTGATGGCAGTTTGCAGTTTTGCGTCGATTATCGTCGATTAAACAAGGTGAAAATAAAGAACAGATATCCTCTTCCACGGATTGATGACCTATTCGATCAACTGAAGGGTGCAAGTTGGTTCTCAAAGATCGACTTGCGGTCATGATATCACAAAATGCATGTAAAGGATGAGGATATCCCAAAGACTGCTTTCCGTTGTCGTCATGGGCATTATGAGTTTGTTGTAATGCCATTCGGCGTGACGAATGCTCCAGCTATTTTCATGGGGTTGATGAATGCTGTGTTCCGTGAATTCCTAGACAAGTTTGTTGTGGTTTTCATCGATGACATCCTTGTGTACTCCACATCTAAAGTGGAGCATGCAGAGCATCTACGAGACGTTTTGGGAGTTCTTCGCCAACAACAGTTGTTTGGGAAGTTGTCCAAGTGTGAGTTCTGGGCTCGAGAAGTTCGTTTATTAGGGAATGTTGTGTCCCAATAGGGAGTATCTATGGATCCATCGAAGATAGAAGCAGTAGTGTCTTGGGAAGCCCCCAAGACCGTGTCAGAGGTGCAAAGTTTCTTTGGTCTCGCAGGCTATTATAGGAGGTTTGTAGAAAATTTCTCCCGAGTTGCGACTCCTCTGAAAACTTTGACCAAGAAGGTTCAAGTGTTCTTATGGACTGATCAGTGTCAGGCAGCTTTCGAATATCTAAAGGAGAAGTTGGTAAGTGCTCTAGTCCTTTGTCTTCCAGCGGAGGGAGTCCAGTTTGATGTTTTCTGTGACGCTTCATATCTGGGGCTAGGCTGTGTTCTTATGCAACAAAGGTCAGTTGTTTCTTATGGGTCCTGACAATTGCGTACCCATGAACGCAACTATACCACCCATGATCTTGATTTGGCAGCTGTGGTGTTTGCGCTGAAGTTTCGGAGACATTACCTCTTTGGCGAGCACTTTATGGTTTTCACCGATCATAACCGTTTGAGGTATGTTTTCTCCCAACGTGACTTGAACTTGAGGCAACGTCGGTGGATGGAGTTCTTGTAGGAATACGACTTTGAAATATCATATACACGTGGAAAAGGGAACGTTGTAGCTGATTCACTAAGCCGAAAGTCACGTAGTGATGCTGTGCGTGAATCCAGTGATTCATGGAGATTAATGGAGGAACTGTCAGCATTACATCTTGATATGGAAGAGGATGGAGGTAGAGGTTGTCTTTTCCAGATGACGGTGCAGTCATCTCTGATGCAGAAGGTGGAAGAGTCTCAGTTGGGTGATCCAGAGGTGGAAGTTTGGAGAGACAGAGTTGTTTGTGGAGAGGCCCCTGATGGTTGGTCGGAGGATGAACAACACCGAGTGTTGTATCATGGCAGGATTTTTGTTCCATTGGAGATGCGTGATACAGTTCTCCGAGAGTTCCATAGCTCGACCTTAGCATTACATCCTGGTGTGACAAAGATGTACCGGTCCTTGAGGAGTCAGTTTTGGTGGCCTGGGCTGAAGCGTGCAGTGGTATAGTTTGTGTCTCAATGTTTAGTCTGTCAGAGGGTGAAGGACGAACACCGTGTTGCTGGTGGTCTTCTCCAGCCATTAAAGATTCCTCAGTGGAAGTGGGAGAACATCTCAATGGACTTTGTTACAGGTTTACCTCACGCTCCGGGAGGACATGATGCTATATGGGTGGTAGTGGATCGTTTAACTAAATCGGCCCACTTCATAGCAATCAAGGAGTCGAGCTCAGTGGAAGTTTTGTCGAGGCAGTATCTAGAGGAGGTGGTGAGACTTCATGGAGTACGTAGGACGATCATTTCTGATCGAGACCCTCGTTTTACCTCTAGGGTGTGGAGAGGTCTCCAACATGCTTTTGGCTCTCAAATGTGCCTTAGCACTGCTTTTCATCCTCAAACGGATGGTTAGACAGAGCGAACCGTCCAGACTCTTGAAGACATGCTGCGCTCTTGTGTTCTTGATTTTGGAGGTTCATGGAAAAAGAACTTACCCTTGGTAGAGTTCGGTTACAATAATATTTTTCACTCCACCATTGGTATGGATCCATTTGAAGCCCTGTATGGTCGACCTTTCCATTCTCCGTTGTGCTGGACTGGGGTCGGAGAGTCAGCAATTCTTGGACCAAAACTAGTGCAGAATACAACATAGCTGGTACAGGTGATTCGTGAGAGGATGAAGACAGCACATGATCGTAAAAAATCATATGCTGATCAAAGAAAGAGACCGCTAGAGTTTAATGTTGGGGATCATGTGTTTCTAAAGGTGACTCCCCGCCGTGGGCAGCGAAGGTTTGGTCATGGAAGTAAGCTTTCTCCCCGGTTTGTTGAGGATTTCGAGGTGTTAGCTCGTGTTGGAGCTGTGGCATATCGAGTAGCACTTCCCCCTCATATGAGTCGGATACATGATGTTTTCCATGTATCACAGCTCCGTCATTATCTTCATGATGAATCTCATGTTATCGATTGGGGAGAGATCGATATTGACGATGATGCAACCTTCGAGGAGCGACCTGTGGAGATCCAAGACCACAAGAAGAAGGTGTTGCATGGGCATTCTATCCCCTATGTTTGTGTCTTGTGGCGACATGGTGGCATGGAGGAGAGTTCCTGGGAGCGTGATTCACAGATACGTGCTCAGTACCCAGAGTTGTTCAATGTTTAACTCCTTTCATGTAATGATGTTTCCTCTCTGGTTAGACCTTTCATATTTTATTTATATACATTTCATGTAATGTTATGAATGAATTGTTTGGGTATGGATTGTTTGCTCCCATACTCCCGAATGTCGTAGTTTTGTTCCAGATTTCAAACAACTCATGGTGGTTTTCCCCTGAGAGGTATCTTATAGGGTGATTGTTCGAACCCCTCTTTTCTTCTAGGTTGGTTTTTAATTCTCGAGGACGAGAATATTTTGAGAGGTTTCTAATGTAATGGCCCGGACCTCTCCGGTCCATTACTTTGTGAAATGTTGGTGTTGGAGGTGTTCTGGGAGGTCAAGGAGACTTATCCCCAACACTTTGCCAATTTTTCCAGTTCTGTGAACAGTGTTTCCAGTATTATGAATAGTAACAGATTAGTCTCACCGATCGATCTCACGGATCGGTCTCACAGATCAGTTTCACAGATCAGTGTGACAGATCAGTTTCACAGATCGGTATGACAGATCGGTTTCACAGATCAGTCTGACAGATCGGTTTCATAGATCGGTCTGACAGATCAGTTTCACAGATTGGTGTGACAGATCAGTTTCACAGTTCGGTCTGACAGATCGGTTTCACAGATCGGTGTGACAGATCGGTTTCACAGATCGGTGTGACAGATCGGTTTCACAGATCGGTGTGAGAGATCAGTTTCATAGATCGGTCTGACAGATCGGTTTCACAGATCGGTGTGACAGATCGGTTTCACAGATCGGTCTGACAGATCGGTTTCACATATCGGTCTGACAGATCGGTTTCACAGATCGGTGTGACAGATCGGTTTTAGAGATCGGTTTCACAGATCGGTTTCACAGATCGGTTTCACAGATCAGTGTCACAGATCGGTTTCACAGATCGGTTTCACATATCGGTTTCACAGATCGGTTTCATGTACAGTAACAGTGGGTGAACAGTGTTTCCAGACTCCTACAGTTTTACCCCTTTTGACGTTTCCTTTGATGTAAGATACATTTAAAGCCTTATTTTAAGGGCTCTTAAGGCCATTTAAAATTCCATAAATCCTTTATTAAGTATTCCTAAGGTTTGGAATGTTTTACTTGGTCAAACCGTGTGGGTTAATGTGATCCATTTTTAATGGAGAATTAACTGGATCTTAAATTGTTGCCCATTTAATCTTCAAAAAGGGACGAGATATCATTATCCCTTGTTCTTTACCTTTTTTCTCAACTAGGAGGCACTAGAACCTTTCAATACTTTCTGTAGGAGTTTCACAATCAATCTTTACTCCTAGGATTGGTTCTGCTTTGTTTTGATGCAACCAAGCTGTGTCGATCAATCTTCGATAAAAGGTATGTTGTATCGTCATTCTTTTGGGGTTCATCTTCTCCTATCCTCCTTTCCATAATTATAGCATGTAATTTCCAGGATTCTAATGGGTTTTCTTGCGGTTGTTTGGTACTGTCGTACCGCAGCATCCTCCGGTGGATGCAGTTGTCGCGAGGGGAGGATCGTCACCTGTTGTGTGGATAAAGAACATGAGGAACTGTTTGAGGTAGGGGAATCATGGCTTCTCTAATTTTATATGTTAAATCGTAGAATTAGCATGATTTATCCCTTTGGATCACAATGAAATTGACCTAATTAAATACTTGAACCGGATTAAAAGTATTGGTTGATCGCATGTTGTTGCTTTATACCATGATAACGGTTTGCCTCATGTTTTCCTATATTGAGTGATATCTATGTTTTTCTTTAATTAGTTTCTCGTTCATGATGGAAATTGATTAAGAACATAAAGCCGAAATTAATTGTTAATTAATTGGCTAAAGATAAAGTGGCATGTAAATTAATCTGGTTATTGCAGTTGTTGTAGTTGTTCTAATTTGAGGATAATCAAATTAGAGAAGTAATCATGGTTATTTAATTGTGATAGCTTACTGATTAGGTATCCATGTTTGGAACCTTCGAATAACAAATCTGTCAATTCAAGATGGATTAATGAACTATTAGTTCGATGATTTCAAAAGGGTTCTGAGTTACCCACTTGCTTGTAAGGCTGAATGCCTTGTGGTTTGGAGCTATGAGTGCTCATTTTGTTTGAAGGCTGAATGCCTTGTTAAAAGGCCGAGAGGCCATTTTGTGATCTTTGATTTCCTGCTGCTGGTGATTTGATGTGAGCCTGGATGGATGTTGTGATATGTGGAGGCATGGGGACTTGTGGTTGTGGCAGCGGATGACGCCTAGTGTGGCGAGATGCCTCGGTTTATGCATATGGGTGTCGGGGAGGACACCAGGGGTGATGGAATAGGATGGATGTGGTTGCTGGTTGCTTGAGGTTTTCTTGAATGTTAATCTGCTTTTCTTTTCCCCACTTCTCAAGGCAGCTGGTCTTGCTACCCTTCTTCCGAAGGAGGCGAAGACGGGTGGGGTATGCCACGTGCTTTCTGTGTTTAGCCTCTCGATGGGGGATGGGTCTATGCTCTTTCTATAATCGTCAAAGACTCAACAGGTAGTATATCTACTCACCGTGTTGAGCATCTTTTGTGTTTAGTATAATAGGATGCTTTTCTAGAATGCCTGGGAATGTGGGAAGGTAACTCTATAATGAATGTTTGATTAAATGGTGAAAACCCACGGGGATGGAGATACTGGAATTTAATAGTGATGTGAATCCTAAAAAGGAGCAGTTTTTGAATGTGATGCCAATTTAGTTAAATGTGGTAAATTGTTCATGGTTGATTAACTAATTAACGTACAATGGAACTGATAAAATGAGAATGGAGTAATCTAATAAAGCTCTTCAAATGTTTGTGTGCTTATAGGATACCTATTCTTAGAAGTAGCAGCCTGGAGTCTGAGAGACGTTAGCTGCAGCTATATCTAAGACTAGGTAATGCCCATAGTGTGGATGTGAGTTACTTATATATTCTGTACTTTTTTGTGTTTCTATACGCTACTCCACCCTGTCGGTAAGGGCAACTGACACCCCGTGGATTTTGAGCCATGGGGGGGGGGGGTGTTTTCCCCAACATTCTGATGGGAGGTTGAATGGATGACTACCCCTTTGGCCCCACTCTCTTCTCTTGGTAGATACTAGTTCCAGGAGGCACAACGGTTAGTCACCCCATATATGTGTGTAGAGTGTTGTAATGTCTTGTGGTTATTCACACACATATATTCTGGATATAGTATCCTATGGACTACTATAGGTGTAACGTGTATAGGCTATGATGGCTTGAGGATCCTTACTCGGAGTATGGGATGTAATGGCTTGAGGTATTATACCCGACGTATGATACACGTTATGCGAGCTGTGGTGGTCCCAGAAACTACCTGGTTACCTTTGGTTGTGAGGACGATGTGGTGCTTCACCCATGTGTCTGCGGGCAAGCCTATGTGGTGCACGAGGTGCATATTGTGGAGCTTAGCCCAGGTGTCTGCGGGCAAGCCTTTGGAGAGAGATGCACAGGACGTATGTCGTTGGGGCAAAGCGGAAAACCAGTGGGGAAGTAGTAGCGGGGTACCCTTGATATTCTATACTATATGCTAAATTCTTGTATGCGTTACTTGGTGAGAGTATCCATGGCGAGGTTGGGAACATAGTATACCTGTTTAGGTGACGAGTTAGTTTCACATGTTGTTCACTGGGCTTTAGCATGCTTTCTTTACCTTTGCATGAGAGGCTTGGGGAGGATCCTACTGAGTATACTGTTATACTCACCCTATTAACATATAAACTGTTTTTTCAGGTCACTTGGAGTAGGATGGAGATCAAGCTGGTTACTACTAGCTTGCGGTTGGAGGAGGAGCTGTTCGGGCTTGTGGTCACTGTCGTTTTACTTTCTTTTGGGTACTTTTAGTTTCCCCTTTTAGTTGTAGTACTTTTTCATGACATTTCATATATGTACTTGGCTTTCTTTTATATTTCAGTTATGAGTTGGAGTTGGTTGGAGTCTATTCTATCTCTCTCTTCTACATGTGTTCACATAGAGGGTAATGCCTCCCATTTGTATGTTTATTATACCCTCGGTGCTACTCGCCAACCCGGGGCCTACTGAAGGCGGGACTCGGGGGTCATTATCTTCCTTTTCACATTGCCAGCCCAGGAGGGGTACACTTTGTGGGGAGGGGGTCGTGACAATATTATTTTATCAATTTAATTTTATGTCTCCTCGTTTTATGAAATAATTTTTTTCCCATGATAATGGATAGTTTTTATTTCATTTTTTAAAAAAAAAACTCATAAAAATGATTTTCCTATATTCAACACAACTGTGAAAATAATTCATATGATAGCATCTACCATCCCTCTTTTGATTCATTACATAATATAATTTCCATTTAATGAAATTCTCTGTCTTAAAAATTGTATTTTCCAATCATCTAATATAATATATCTAATATTGGACCTAATGGAATTCCATATTTAGGAGTCAGTATTTATAGCCTTTTATTGAAGGGTTTTAAAACAGATTCCATATGTATATTGGTTGGGTAAATTATTGGCATATCTGTATACCCATAACACCATAAGGTGTTATTTTTTGGGTAATATTTCATTTAATGGTATTATATTTAGTGATTCATGAACTATTGAAAATTCATATATTTATTATTAAGAAATATATATTTATTTGTTACTCCAAACATCTGAATTTTTATAGTGAATCCACATTATTATGATAGAAGATTTATTTGTCTGTTTTAAATTTTATTAACATGTGGGAGATTTTTGAAATTTTTATATTGGAATATCAATATGGATAATTATTTATACATAATGTTGGATGACTGTGAATTTTATATGTAATCATATCATTCATATGGTGATTGAATTTGACATAAATTAGTGGAAGTTTGGGTTTGGTATTCTATAAGACATTGATTCATTGGTTTTTATTATATGAAATAATGTTTGTGTTTTTACATGTATATAAATCCAATCAAATCATGATGTCTTGTTTGTGACCCTTATGGAATGAATTTTGTCTCATGTTTGAAATTTATGGAAATACCAATTTCAATGCAGAGGTCTAAATATTGATGGTATAGAAGTCCATAATTATGAATTATATAACCATGAATTCTATTCAGGATGTTTATATGTATATTTATTCTATTAAACCATTATTTTTTAAATATCTTGTGATCTTTTATATTGAGTTATTTTTATATTTATCTACTTATTGACAAAATATAGATTCTATTATCATAGATTAAATTCAATTATTATACATTATAATTTTATTCACATATGATCTCACCTATCATATAGAATCACTTCAATATAATATAAAAAAATATTATTAATAATGGTTGTAGAAGTTGTATAATTAGTGTATAATTTTGGGGAGATATTGAAGACATAAAAAGAATTGTGTAATTAATTATTTAATAATAAAAAATTCAATTTTATTACAAATGAATGATATTTTAGTTAAATTTTATTCGTTAGACTATAAAAACATTAATATAATAGCCCCAAAATATGTAACTACCTAAATATATTGTAGTGATGTTGAAATTTTTAAAGGATAAAATTTGTTTGATTCATTTCATTTGAAATCTAATATGTATGAACATGTTCATTTAAAACATATTACGGGTAATTTGGATAAAGGGTCACATCGTTTGATAAACATAAGTAATAAAATTAATACACAATAAAGAACACATGAAAAGGAAGGAAAAAACGTATCTATACATGTATTCATCATCATGAATAATAATCTCATCCAACAGAGTATTATGAATATTCATTAAAAAATAATCAATTTTATACCACTAATTGTAAATAGTGGATCCAAATCTAGTTCTTGATCTATATAAAACAAAAATAAAATAAATAACTAAAAATAAAAGAAAATAATCCCATGGAATGAAATTATTTTCAAACATCTTGAGTTTTTAATCAATTATCCATGCAATAAATCATTTTCAAATTATATACTAAGGATTATTTCAAAATGAAACCCACATTTTTTCATTGTATAGATGGTAGTTTTAATAATAATTATATATTTCTACCTTTCTATTTCATAAGATGAATTACCTCATTCTGTATCTTTAAATAGAATTAGGTTTCCCTAAATATATAAAAATTATCTTTTCGAATAATATATGAATATAAAAATATAAACAATATACAATCCCAAAATATAACACTCAAAATAGAATTCTAAATGTTATATAATAATCACATTGGAAATAATATCGATTCATACTGTGATCTATCATATATTATGGAATAATTTTCTACAAAATAAATTTGTTATTTCAATTAATAACATTTATAAATATATATTTATAGTATGGTTTGGTGTAGAATAATTTTAATTAATTCTGTATTTTCATAGATAATATTTGAAATTCAAGTAAAATATTTTTGTTTCTTAATAAGTAATGATAACCCAACAATGCTTGAATCTATTCAATAGGTTAGCATACAAATACTTTGATACTAATATGGAATCAATAGTTATAGTGTGTATGTATTAAATAAATTTGAAAAAATATCAAAAATAGTAAAATATAATTGTATAATAAATAATTGAAAAATAGTACATTCAAATACAAATCCCAAACATCAAATAATATTCAAAACCAATTAACATGTTGATATATCTAAATTTTATGAAATATTTACCTTATCATACGATGACTCATAGCCACTGAAAAATTTAGATGTAGTATTAAAAGTGTATTTTGAAGAAAAATGATTAGTCAAAAACATTTCATTTTTTGATTATTATCTAAAATGTCTACAATAACTCAATATATTTATTAACATTAGAAATGGGGTTATCTATAATTTTGTATTAGTCTTTATATTAATTCATCACATCAAAAAATAAATAAGTTAATATAATTTAAAATGTACATTCATACTCTTCACACTTGGTTTGAAATTTATTCCATTGAAAAATTGTGATGAACATCATTTGTTGAAAGATAATAAAATCCATATTCTAAAACCCAAAATAAATTTTTTCATTTTTTGAAATTGGCACATTAATAGGATGAAATATTTTATGTAATTATAATAAATAGTTTTTAAATTAAAATATAAATATACTATTTTTTATAGACAAATTTATCATATAAATGTACATACAATTAATCATAAAATAAAATATATCCTTACAGTCATTGTTTTATGTATTGTTTCTTCATTTGAAATCATATTGAAAATTGGTTTGTGTATGAAATTACCATGTCAGATATATGGTTTAATATATATTTATTTAATGCTAAACATATTTCGATATAGAATGACATAATATCCTCCAAAATATTTTTTATTATATGTAATAAAATAATATAATTCATTGATTTATAATAAATATTATAATATGTTGATATAATATTTAATATCACAATGTATTTTTGGATTAAAAAATTTTATTTCTCAAAGACCAGAATAAGGTATATTTCCATTATGGTTTTCTTAAAAAGAACAATACCATTCAAAAAACAGAAAAAATGTGATCCATATATTATGTATTAATAAATAAAATCATTCATTTGTATAATTAGGAATTAAATAACAAACACATCAAATACCACTGGTTGGTTCCTACAACATTACTGAATTTTAAATAGATTATCATTATTGAAAAAAAAATCATATAAGACAATTATAAAGTTATATATAATCATTTAAAATTT
This sequence comes from Viscum album, assembly GCA_963277665.1. Classification (NCBI taxonomy): domain Eukaryota; kingdom Viridiplantae; phylum Streptophyta; class Magnoliopsida; order Santalales; family Viscaceae; genus Viscum; species Viscum album. The sequence continues at coordinate 1,751,766,582 of OY728164.1, forward strand.
TAATATTATTTTTAATATATACTAATATCATTATATATAGTAAATGGACTCCCTTAGGCGTATCTAATGTAAATTTTTAAGAAATTTATGTGAGATGTGATATTTCATTGTTTAAGGGTTGAGTTTCCTGTAATCAAAAAAAAATTATCCATTTTTTTTAATATATGTTTTTAAAATCATTTGAGAATCATTCTATGAAATAATTAAACATGTTTTATGGTAATTTTTTTATAAAAATCATTCCATAGTCTATGAAAGAAGTCACATTTTTATTCTATAAATTTATATGTATTGGAACTATCCATCATTAAATTATTAAAATATGATTTCAGTTATACTTTAAAAATATGGTCTAAATAAAAATTAAATAAATAATTCACACAGAGTCTGGTACATCCCAGTTAATAGGTAAATTATCCCTTTAAAGTGGAAACACCATTTTCCCATTATCATCTAAAATGGAATATTTTGTTTTATTATAGATAAAATTAATCTCTAGGTTATGTGGGGTATTTTATGATGAAAATATTATTTCAAAATAAAAATATAACAATATTAAGATTCTATGTAATATAAAACAAATGTAAAATTTACCTTATTTATTGAAATACGGAAATGATTATGATATTGGTGAGAACTTATATTTGTAGAAAAATTTAAAATATCATTAAAAACATTTCATTATAAATCAAAAGACTTAATTATTAAATTTTAGAAAAACATTTAACTCTATTGAATTTTAAAATATTACACATAAAAATGAAAATAATATTAATATTAATTCCCATTTTAAATAATATTTGTTTCAATGATAGTATTGAACAATTCATTTTTACAAAACGATTACATAACGAATTATTAAACAATACCATCCAGACGTTAATACTATTATACTCAATTTAATTTTTTTTTCAAATGTTGAGTTTTAATACCTATGAAATGGATAAATAAATTATTAAATAACACATTAATCATGTTTCTTTAATGGGATAAATTATCCTTTATAGGATATTTCATGGAGTTAAAAATTATAAATTATTCCATTGGTTTTCCAAAGAAAATTGTTAAATTTAATTTATTATCTTTTATGACTGATTTATCGATATAATTAAATGGAATTCACATTGTTAAGGATTTATGGAAAATATACCATTTATATCACATTTTTTAGTTGAATTCATTAGGGTAACCATATCAACTAGATTTAACAATACATCAAACATTAAACTAATATGTTTATCAAGAATATTTAATGGCCAGTTATATCAATATTAAAATAGGATTTAGAACATCAAACCTAAAATTTATAACAAATAAAACAATAAATAACATTTTTTTGCGATCCTAAATATATCATTATATCCTATATTTCAAAATTATTTAAATTTATAGTAATATTAAACTCTTAAAATAATTTCTATTGAAAATGGTGATTAGGATTAGAATAGCATGAAACATTCCATTAATGGTTCACCTTTTCGGATCCTTGTAATTTTTTTTGAAATAAAATGTCATTAAATAATTTTTCAAATTTAAGAATATATTTCACTCTATCTAGTGAGGGACTATTATAATAAACATTCCAAAATATATATGAAATATTTTTATCAAAAATATATTAAATAGTTTTTCATAATATGTATCAATTTACTAGGGTATTTCAATGGTGTTTTTAATTCCATTTTCTATAATTTTCACTGGTTTTTATAAAATAAATTATTTCCATTCATCTATAATTGAATTTTCCCCTAAAAAGAATAAAAATCAATTTTAATAAGGGTATATAAATTTGAATTTTTTCTAAATTTTCAGCATTAATAATAAGTTAAGATTTATCCCATTTTAATATATTCTCGTGGATAATTTAGTAAAATTTATGTAGTTTATTATGATTCTACACCATATCTCATATCACGGGGTAAATTAATATGAGTTTGAAATCAATGTTTTTTGAAATTATCTTTTTTATTTACAATTTAATTTATATTAGCTTGTGAAATAAGGATTTAATTTTTATTGTACTACCAAAATCAGAGTCCATTTGACTAATTTGATCAATCCATGTTTTCATCGTGGTCATTATATTATTAATTTATTCCTCAGAGGATGTTATTAAAATTTGGACTTGTTTTTTATACTTTTAATACTTACAATGATTATAATTTATGTGGTCTTCAATGTATTTAGATAATAAATAAATTTCTGGAGGCAAGAAAATAATACTTCTATTTTTTCAAAATCTCCAATTGGATTAATAATTAATAACCTAATATCAATTTTTACTGAATTTAAATTTGAAATGTTAGTATTTTTGGAATGTTTCTCCTAGAAAAATAATATTTAATTCTCTATATTATTCATGAATATATGGTTAATGATAAATAAATATCCCCTTTGAGGATAAAAATACAAAAATGATCATGAGGATAGAAATCAGTATCCATATCAGTTCATTTTAGTTATGTGTTATAAATATTATTGACCTCGCCATTATGGAATGATATCTATTATAAAAAATTATACATTTGTTTTTAAAATTGGTATTAGTATATTCCCTATAATATTTAAGATAGAGAAGGCACCTAGATCAATGTAATTGATAATATTGTGCACTAATAGCAATATGATTTCAAGAAAAAGTTACTTTTTTAAAAGTACAAATATTTATTTAGTATCGTCACTAATACATATAGTTTTAAGATAATTTAATTTATAAAAATATTTAAACAATAACTAATCATTTATCTTACTACAATGGTTGCTAAATTAATTCTTTCCCATTAATATTTTATTATTCAGATGTTTCCACATGAATTTTAAAAATTATATTATTTTTATTCTTAATTTTTGAGTTTATTATAGAAATGGAAAATTTTCCTAAAATGATTAATTTTGTTAATTCGTATCATTTAATAAAATTAAAATTTGAATTGAATAAGATTTCCTTTTTTACCACCTCTAATTTTAATGCAATGTTTCATAATATTATTTTATCCCTCTGTAGTATTAATATTTTCATATTATAAAAAATGTTGTTAAATTAATAATGATATTTATGTGGATCATTCATGACAATGATAAGTAATTAATGAAGATAATGGTTACAACCAAATTTAATTTAAAAAATATTAGATACTTCTAGAAACTGACAATTTTAATGTTTGTATTATCTTAATATTATATTACCAATTCATTTTGAGTTCATTGATGACCCAAGTTTATTCTAAGAAAAAAAATTCACTATATGATTATATTAAATAATGAAAACAATAATTTGATAATTTATGTTTGTTATATTGAGTTTCCCTATTGATAATGTCAATTAATGAAATTATTTCTCCCTCATTCATCCAATCAATCTCTTTATATTTATATTTCAGTTCAATTTATAGGTCATTGAGATTTTTCTCCATTTCCACCAATACTATATTAAAAATGTTTGAAATTTATTTAGACAAACTCCCTTTAAATTTCTCTAATTCAATGGATAATTTATTTTCATGAATATATATTTATTATTAATAACCATTGAATGAATAATATCATACCCACAATATTACATTTAGGATGTCTCAGTCTATATTAAAAAAATATGTTGCATTAATCTATTTATTGAAAATATGATGACAAATGGGGTATCCTTGATATTATAAAAATGGAGAAAGTAATGAATAAAATGAAAAAAATAAATTAAGAGAGTGTATATTAGAAAACCAAACTACATTAATTGCGTTATATTAGTAAAATAAGATTATTAATGATATTAATATACTTCTATTTACACATAGAAATTCCCATTATCATTACCATGTATTTTCTATATTGATTTTTTCAATGCCACTTCAAATATAAAAAAGTAAACAACTTAATTAATTTATAACACATAAAAAGAAATTTATATGATTCTAGACCCACATATGGATATTATTTTCTTCTCCTTTCCTTATAACAAATTAATGATAAATTTAATTATATTACCCAAAGAAAAATATTCCCTAATTAATTCAAATAATAGAAAATATTATACTACAATAAAAAGATTATAATATATTTCAAAAAAATGAAAATTGAATTTATAAATAGTGAAAACCAATTGTATTCAAGAATAATATTTTTCTAAAATTTAAAAAATCATAAAATAAAATTTTATTGTACATATATGGAGTTTTTTAGGTCTTTATTAGGTCGGACATACCATTTTTTCATAAATGGTTATATATTATTCATTACATATTAATCCATGATTTTCTATGCTCAATCATTGTTTAAAATCGAACTGGAATCCACCATATTGTCTGTCTCTAGATTCTAACCATAATAAAAACATTGTTTGTGTATTTATAAAAAGAATAATAGTGGAAAATATTTTAAAATATTATCTGATCACAAGTCACGTTATCGGGACCCGCTACTCATATATTTTATATTATCATTTTTAATCCAATTGTGATTATGAGGGGTATTTTTACCCTAAATTCATATAATAAAAAATATCGTTTCCACGGATATTTTATATAATTTATTTTTATATTAAAACCATATGGAAATAAGTATTTGATATGAACTTTTTTTATGATATCATTCAATATACTGATTATATAATAATATATCACACATTAATATAATTGAATGATATTTTTTCTGATTTGAATAGGTCATAAAGAAATTATTTTACACATCATCATCTTATTTCATGGTGAAACTAAATCTTACATGTGTTAAATACACCCAAACTCACATTGTAGGGTTTATATTGTAATATGAGGTTACAAAATGTGGTATAAAATATTCATTCCTGATTATTTAATTATTAAGTGAATGAATATTAATATTTGAAAAATGAAGAATCCAAATTTGTTTCCACTTTTTCAAGGGTCTATATATCATATTTGGAAGAATATAATGGTAACACAATCATGGTCTCTCAGCATATATGCTATTTTAATAGTGATTCTTGAAATAAAACATTTTTATACCATCAAATTATTGGTGACTAATGTTGATGTGATTCTACTAAAATAGGTTAAAAAATCATGAAAAACATTTTATAACATCCAAAAATTATATATATATATATATATCAATATTTTTATATTTTAATTCTTGAAATATTTTGGGTATGATCTTTATGACATTTATGTGGATGATATTGAGGTGAAATATTAGAAAGAATACATTCGTCATAATAGTATCAATTTTTTATTGATGAAATAATTTGATAAAATGGATTCTTTAATAATATTAACAATTTTGAAAGATCTTTTTTTTACTAAATGGTTTGGTTAATGATTCTAGAATAAATACATTATATAGTAAATTTTTATATTTTTATAATTTCATTTCATCAAGAGGGATGTAATAATAAATTATTACATTGTTTTTTCATAAAAAGATTATATAATTAAATAATAAGATAAATACTAGAATGAACATCGAGGTATTCATTGGATGAAATTTTATTTTAATCAATATAAAATTTTCAAAAAATTATTTCTTCACACAAATAAGAATAATTTAGTAGTAATTTTTAATCATTTGTGTAAAATATTTCAATTGTATATCTATTAATTTTTGATGGAAAAAAATAATTTAAATTCATTAGAATTTAAAATAAATTGATTATTCATTTAATTATTTATATAAATTTTTAATTCCCATATTGATGGTTAATTTAGACATATAAAATTATTGAATCATTCCCATAAAAATAAATTAATCTATATAAATAACTGTATGAATTTTTTAGTTGAATATTATAGTAGTAAAATAGAAGATAATATTAATTTATATCAATTTTAATGTGTTTATCATAGATTTATATGAGAAAATTAATATTTTATGTTCAATTACATAGTGAAATAGAAATATTCTAAAAAATAAGATGAGAAATTAGGTAGATATTCAAATTACATATTATATTTTAATGCAGTTATTTATGGTTAATTTATTCAATTGAATAATATTAAAATGACAAAATTATTTTTGATTGAATACTCAAATTATATTAATAATCATGTATTATAAATTTATCTATTGGATAAAATTGTGGATGAATATTGAAATGGATAATTGAAACCTATAAATATATTTCATTTTAGTTTAATAAGACAAGAGTTGTATATGGTCATTAGTAAGATAAATATTTATAAAAACATTAAAACAAATAAAAGTGAAGCACATCATAATTAATATTTTTATTATAGAAGAATCATTATTTTACAGTATGAAAATGCAGCTAAATTTTTTTAAATGATTTCTTTTCTAGATGAACATGCAATAGAATTTTCAAAGTTAGTAACATATAAGTATTAAATAATTATATGCATAAATTAAAAAAAATTAATATATGATTTTGTATATATAGATATAGAATAATATTCTATTACAATTTTGTCATATGTTTCAATGATATTGAAATTGAAGGTTAAAAATGTTGTCAAATCTATATGAGGTTTTTAATGGTAATGAATTTTTTTGGAAGAAAGAAGTTTGTGAGATATTACATAAATATTTTTACCAAATATGATATTATAATAATAATAATATTGATGACACATGATGAATGATTCTTTAAATATTGAATATAGTTATAATGATGAATAAATTAGTTGTTAGTAATGATTATATTAAATATATTATTTATTACTGATGATAAAACCATTTAATTTATATTTTATTAATTATATTAATTTTTTGTTAAAAATATTTGCATAACATTAATAGAATACATTTAATAATTTCTCTTGGATTCTAAGGAAGATTTATATAAGAATAATGAATTCAATTCCACTGGGAAATAAATTTTTTCACATTGAAAGAGAAGATGAGTTATTGATAATCGGGTTATAGTATATACTAATATACTAACACATCTATTAAATAATCCAGATAAATCAAGAAATTTAACATGTATAATTATGATGGGGAAGAATATATCAATAAATTTATTTTTAATGCCTTTGAATAATTATGGAATATTTTTTCCATTATGGTCACTACTATTCAAACACAATATAATAAATGAATCTTCTCTATAATTTGAATCAAATGTAATGGTTTGTTTTGTAAATATATAATATTTAAATATTAAATTTTTTGATTAATCTAATATTAGTTATAATAATTTAAAAATATTATTTTTTCTAATTTTGATTATTTACAACATAATATTTTGAGTGGTATCTTGTTATCTAACTCAATATTGTATGTAATATTAAAATACAATGGTTGTCATAATAAAGGGATGTCACGAGAGTATGCAATGTTGTGATATAGTTAAAACATAAAAAACTATCAAGAATAAAATATAATTAATATTATTGTATATATATATAATTAGTGAAATTTTTTTGGCATCAAGATCATGGACACAACCCCTTGAATGAATGAAAAATACTAAAACAATTATGGTAATATTGGTCATAAAATACCTAATGACGAATGCATTGAAGGATTTGGATTCATTATTACATGGAATTGTGGGATGAAACAATTATACATGAATGGACAATTTAGAATGGAATATATATTATAATTTCATTAGTAATGTATTTTGTTTTACTAATAGATATATAACATGAGATACAATATATTTAACATTGCTTTTATAATATTATAATAGGATAAAATTTTATTGTTTTTTATGTTGAAATAATGATTATTTTTTCTGCATGAAAATTCTAAAATTGAAATTATAGAATAAAATTGGGATAAAAACTATTTTCTATCTAATGGTTAATTGATTTTAAGGCTATATATTTTATGAAAATAATTATTCTTGTGGTTTATTGAATAAATAATGATGTGTATTCGATAAGTAATCCTAAATAGAATGTAGTTTTATAAATGTTTAACTATAGAGACCACATAGTATCCATGAAATGATTGATTACCACTGTAATATATTTCCCTAGTATATGAAAAAAATATTATTGTTGGGATTATTTTCCAAAAGTCATGCATTTCATTTTCCACGAGTAGATGGAAACCATATAAAAAATAATGGGTGAAAAAATTAATTTATATATTTAAATATTATTAGTATTATATTTTTGTTTCAAACAAATATTGAAATAATATAAATAGATATATGAAAATTATGATGATATATTTAATTGGTACTCAACAAATAGTATTCAATATATATTTTTTAATTTTTTTTTAAAAAATATGATGAAAATAGTAATGAAAGTGAAATTAAAGTCAAAAACAATAAAAATAATAAACATCCATTATTTAATGAAGAACATGATGAAGATGAAGAATATGGTGATTTTAATTATAAAGACATGTAGAATAGTAGAAGTCATAAATTCCTATATTTTAAATAAGAAGTTATATATATTTTTATGGGATTAAATAAATTACTAAAAGAGGAGTAATTTATTTTTATTCAATCCATATTAATTTAGATAATCCTTCTTTAAAATAGACCATTTAAACAAGATTTATATATAACATTGATATATTATAAATTTAGAAAAAGTATACATTTGATGATTTTGTGAATAATGTACCCTATTTAAAATTCTTGAATAAAAAATTCCACTAGAATTACAAGAACAAGGAATGGGAACTTATGGATAAAATCATTTATCGTAATGGTCTATTGAAAAAAAAATATATTATAAAAAATTATATTAGGATGGATGTGTGGTGTGGGATATTTTTCATATTCTATATTAATGGTATACTCAGATCAAAATATGTTTACCTTATGTAAATTATTATTCATGTGGGGATTTTTGAATTCTATATATTATTCATAATTAATTAAACATAAAAAAGAAATGTTTGGTCAATCTAATTTACATATTTTTTTTGTTCATGAATATAGTAATAAAAGTTGATGTATACATCAATTAAGAGACATGAACTCATATAGAGGATGATTTTTCAATGTAGTTATTATTTTGAAAATATTTATATTGTTGTGATTAATCACAAAATTCTGTTGATTGTGGGATTAAAAAAATATTGGAGAAACTATGTGTTTATAAATTATAGTGTTGAACACATACCCTATATGATCTAATGTAACAAAAAGAATATCATAGTGTTATTTTATATAGAGGACGTCATCTTTATTAGAAACAATAAAAAACCAAGGGAATAAAATTAATGTTCATAAAATAAAATTTTGAGATTTAAAATAGTTAAGGAATCATAATATTTATTTGGAATACATTTTAATTATAAATATATATATATAATTTATTCATATATTTTTAATCTCCTATTGATTATTTTGTATAATATTTTATACATGTTATAAATATAATTACAATTAGAACTATAGTTTGAAAGCATGATATTATAATTAATATTGACTCAAATTTATTAATATTGAATATTTTGATTTATATTAATCATGGAAATAGTAGGGATAAAAATATATTTCATTATATCATTAGAAACAACATTTTAGTGTTTCATAATGAATTATAATCCACCATTATAAATTTTATTATTGATTTTTATTTAGGGATCATTGGATAATATATTATAATTTAATGTATGTACAAATAACTATTTATTATATTAATCAAATATGAAATATGGTACATATGTTACAAATGTAATATCCAGAAGTGGATGATTAGTATTCCATAAAATAAAATCTCTATGATTATAGAATGAAATGAAGTGAATTTATATACATCATAGTAGATGTGGAAGTGTAAATATGTTTACTTTATCCTTGTGGACCATTATTTTGGTCAAATTGATTTTTATGTTATATCCTATAAGTGGTTCATAAACTAATAATGATTCATTAAGAAAGGTATTGGCCAATAATGAACAAAAATAATTGTGTAAAAAATATTACAATAAATATATAAATAATCATTGTCACATTATATATATATTTTTTTCCATTTTGAATTTTTTTAATCATCATCATGTAGAAAATATATTTATAAAATCAATACAAATGGATGTGTTTATAGATCATCAATTAATATATATAGTTTAACCATTTTCGTTAAGATGAGATTTTTATGAGATCCCAAATACATATTAAATATATTTTGTTGTTAATTGTATTTATAGTACAATAATTTATCTATTGTATGTTATCATACGAAACTATAACAAATTAATAATAAATAAGGATATATGTTATTGTAATTATTATAATTTTTAGGATTATATGAACATAATCCCTTTTCTGTTATATTACAGATTAATGTAAAAATATTATGAAAATTATTTTCATATATTGAGTAATAGGAAAAATAATTTATTTTAAATCCTAAAATCATAATTGAAATTATTATTAAATACTATAATTTATTTCTTATATTTTATCAAAAAATACAATTTATGTAATCAATCATGATTCAAATGTTTTTATGTAGATAAGAGAATTGATAATGGATTCATTGTGAAAAGATGGGGAAATTAAAGTATATTTAATTTTCAATTGTCTAAAATGTCCATATTATGTTGATAATTTATAATAGTAAATTTATAGGCATACATAATTTAATATTATTATAAAAGTGGATGAGATATGTTCACTAAAATTTAAACAAGATTTATGGTGTAAAATTTATTCTTGTTTCTTGATTGTGATGAATTGAAAATACAATGGTTGATTTATAATGGATTTCACAATACAAATAAAAAATGGATAATATTTCAATAAAATTATAAACATATAATTTCATTAGATTAATATTTTATTGATAATAATGATGTGCGATGGTGTTCCTATGATAAATAACAACAACTGATATTAAATTATAATATCTAGTATATAAAAATATTCTCGGAGTGGGTAAAATCATTGAAGGTCATGTATTGTAATGAAAATATAATAAAAAAATTAAAATTGAGTATGGACTCATTAATCAGTGGGATCATTGTAAAAAAATTATTACACCATCATGTATATTAAAAAAACACAGAATAATAATTGTAGATAATCAATAATGATTTGATTGTACATTCACAAAATTGCGGTGTCTGGGTTGTTAGAATTGGCTATGCTACATTGTTGATGACATGTTTTTAGGAAGTGTATTTTTTTTTGTGAAGTGTGGCACATTTTTTAAAAATCTTAATGTAATAATATAACATATTATTTATATTTAAATTTAATAATTCACATCGAATTACTATACAAGATTAAATTCATTATGTAGCAGTAAATTTCTCAATATAAAAAAATTATTATTTGAAGAAGTTATTTTTATCATGAGTGAAATGGTTTTTGTAATTTTGATTAAAATCACATGGAAATATATTTATAAATTTTAAAGATTGTGATTAAATTAACATATCCTCATAGAATGGTATAATTCATTTCATGATGACAAGATAAATTTATAATTCAATGATAATTAATATCTGGATAATTTTAAAGTGATATGGATGTTATGGATCTACCCCCAAAAGATAAAATATATTCAAATGATCACGATTTATTGTAGATATATTTCTGGGGTCACTCATTGTTTAATGTGATTTAAAATTTCAATTTTTATTTTAGAAAACAAATTATTTACTTAGAGATTGATTATCACTAATCACTTTAAAAATATATATGTTAATTTGTAGGAAATACCCAAAATATCTAAAAGTATGTAGTTGACGAGTAAAAAATGATTTCATGGATATTTGTCTTACATACACCATTTAGTTTTATGTGAAAATTTCACTATGAAGAATATATAGTTCAAAAATATTTTTTCTCTATATAGACCTAGTTTGTTCTAACATAACATTGAAATAATTCTAAATATTATTTCAATGGTAGAAACTATGACGAAATTAAATTCCAATGCCCAAATGTGCCCATAATTAATATTATTGTGATATTATGTATTTTAAGACAACTATATTCTGGAAATGTGATATCTCCTAAATGGTAACTCATATCAAAATTTTGAGGACATTGTTTCATCCCTATTGTGGTGATTACCTTAGACCAAACATAAAATGAGTGGGCACGAGATATTCAGACTGCTCTCTAGTTGGAGGTGTGTTAAATTAATAAATTATATTATTCATTTATTCATTTAATAGATCAAATAGATATTAATCATGGATGGTGGCTCTTTTGAGAAATTGGAGACCACCGTTATGTTCAGAACATAGGTTTTACCCTAGGTAGGGTATAACCTCTTTCATCTTCTAGAGTTTTGCTTATGTTTAATCTTAGAAAATTAATTAAATAATTAAATAATTGTTTATTTATTTACATGATAAATATCATTTAAAAAATGAGTGGTAATAAATTCTATTTACAGAGTGGATGGACTCATAATTGAATTTTTCGATAATGAAAACCCATTTCTTCATCTTCTCTCCTTCTTATTGATTAATGATGAAAATAATTATGAAACATTAGATCCAAGATGATCAAGGCATGAAAAATCAATAAGTCTCCTCCTCCATTGGATATAATGTTATTCATTAGAAAAATATTCGTGTTTTTGGTATGATGTCATGGCCCATCCCCCACGGCCTGTATCATGACTCCCCCAAGCTAGCCTTCTATAGGCCAGGGGCTGACGACTAGCACCAAAGTCATAAATCCCTAAAATGGGAAAGAATTTCTTTTATAACTATTAAGAAACACATCATGGTACACAAATCAAAGCAAAACACTAAGTAAATCTATATACAAAATATTTTCTAGAATGTATATGTGGTCGGAAATATTATCCCAATAGTAAGGTACAAGTATAACTGAAAGAAAGTACTACTGAAGAAACATAAAGCAGCTAATGGGTCGTCTTCCGGGGTTCCCAACTGAATGGTAGGTACAGATGGACACCTCCACAATCTCGTCTGTTCGTCTCCTCCATTTACTGTCACCCCAAGATGTCCACCTTCGGGTACCATCCAGTCTATCTACTCTCTGCCTCAGTCAGCGCTGTCTATCGTTTGCAACCAACACAACAAGATGCAGGAAAATCCCATGCAATGGGGAGTATAACGATACTCAGTAGGGACCCAAAGATTCTCAAGATATCACAAAATCTTACAAGGATATCCCAAAAAATATGAAATCAATAGATAAACATTACTTAGGTTTATTCCAACACATATATAAAATTTGTCTAGTAACCCATCTCAATCATGATGAAAACAAAAATGTCATTGACTCAGCTCAAGCCATGATTTTTATTATCGAAACCATGGATGGTGGTGTACGCATTCTCTATCAAGTAATGTGGTAATGCCGTATCACACAGAGGTTATTTCCACTATCCTTGGACTCATGAGATACTCCTCATGTCGAATACCGTGGGTCTGCTGTGCTGACACAGAAGCGCTCCCCGCCACGGGTCTGCCGCGCTTACACAGAGGTTCTCCCCTTGTTTCCTACAGAGGTACTCCTCGTGTCGAGTGATGTGGGTCGACCTCACTCACACAGAGGCACTCCCCACTGTGGGTCTGCCGCGCTCACACAGAGGAGCTCCCCACTAGGCTAGGCGAGTATCTCCGAGTCGAATCGGTCAAGTAGTCGTTAGGTCTCATCATGCTACTAGGTCTCTGTACTCTGTATGCTCACCTCTGGAAGGATCCACTCCACATGCTAATGGTCAATAATACAACTATCACTAATTCCCATGTATAAGTATCTTAATGGTCCTACATGTCATCAGGGTTTTAACGCAATTAATGTCGCATCAATCAGACGCCTGGTCTGTCAGTTATTAGCCTTTTAATCCCGGGGACCTGGTTGGATTTGTGTTTGACCCTACCGGAATGTATATCAACTATATCCTAAACTCTAGTGGGGTATTCCAAAAGGGAGGGTTTCACTCCAAGAAAACTGGAGCCAGTGATAGTTCATCAAACAGACTTCCGGTGCAAAAGATATGGCCCGAGAATGTAGAAGGGTCAGTAGTGGGCCCAGGTCTAGTCCGACTGAGTCAGACCAACTCGGCCCGACCCAGTCTGGGCCAACCTAGTATGGGTCGACCCGGTCAGTCTTATATTTGTGGACCGGTCTGCTGGGCCCGGCCCAGCAGACTGCGAGGGCGGTTCATCCCGGAGGTTGCCACATTGGTGACTCGGCCCGAAGGTTTGGAACGGTTCGGCCAGCACCGCGAGGGGCGCAACTCGATAGACTCGGCCCGAGAGGTCGGGACAGTCGATAGGCCAGTGGGGAGGCCGTGCAGAGCATAGGAAGGCAGCAGGAAGAATGTGTGGGGCACATGCATGCCTACTGGACACCGTGCATGCCATAGGTATGCCGGGTAGGTTGCGACAGTAGTCGGACAGGCTGCCGGGGCATCTGTAGGGAGCCAACATGGCAATAGGGGCACCAAGCATGACATAGAGGCACTGATCAGGGTGCGGTAGGGCATGGAAGTGGTCGGGCAGGCCACAAGAGCCCCGACAGGGCGCCAGGAGGCCGCATGCAGGCGAGCCGCGCGCCGAGTAGGGCGCTGGAAGGCTGCAGGTAGAGGATGTCGGGACATGCCATAGAATGCCGTAAGAGAGAAGGATCGACAGAAGATGTCAGGCCATGTTAGGTTGGCCCACATCTTCTTCATATAAAGATATATCAATTGGCTAATCAAAAATCGTAATGATGAATGACCATTATTTACAACCATAGAATGATTTCTTTTCAAATTTTGATGAGAAAAGAAAAGGGATAAAGCACAACATAAACCACTCTACCTTTGATTTGCAGGTCGTCCTTCGTTGAAGTCACAGAAATATTTTCGGCGAACATTGGTAGAAGGAAATGTCATGTGTCTAAGGAGTTCGAGGATGAAGGTCGGAGGGGTTCATTCTTCATAGTCGAAGGCATCCCTCATCAAAGTTCATCGTCAGGAGAGTGTTCTTCACCGAAAGAGTATTCTTCACTGAAGAGCAGCCTTCATTGGAGAGATTTATCTCTTCTCCCAAGATCCACCAAATGAAATAATAGATAATCTATTATTTTTTTGCACAATGATTTCAAAAATGAGAAATAAATTAGAAGGCTCCGCCTAATTAATTTTTGAGGTTAGCACCTTTATTGAAATATGTTGGCCCAAAAATTTAAGAGGTGGATTTGAAAAAATAAATAAGGGGATTTTATCTGTTTCTCCACCTTAAATGGGGGGTTCCCAGTGTTACAATCCTGGGTAGTCCCCACCAAAATTATCCTCCAAATAGAGTTTATGTTCTGGTGGGCCCCACCACTATAACCATTCATGGGAGGTTAATGTGTGGCGGCCCCCACATCCAACCTCCAGGTAGAGGATTTAACCAACAAGAAATAAATATAAAGCCGCCACTTTATTTTTATTTAATTTAATCTTAAAAACCCTAAAACAAACTTATAAACATGACCCACTGACATCGAAGTGAAATTCTTATTAACTGAATATCGGCGCTGCAAGTCAACGATGTCCTCGAATTTCAATTCCGAGCATCGGTTAAAAAGTTATAAAAGCCCACTTGTATGTTTACTGAACATACCCAATCAAAATATTCAAAATTGATTACAGGCACATCAGGCCTCAGAATCATGCACTGTAAATTTTTGTGGACTCGTAAAAATCCCATGTATATAAAAGCAATCCACAGAATACCCAGGTACTTACATTCTCCCCACCTCAGGTCTTTACGTCCATGAACACTACAACTCAAACTATAGGAACAAATGGGGGTACTGAGCACACATCTGATCATTCCACTCCCATATGCTCTCCTAGAGTTTACTATGCTGCAAGCGAACGTGCACTAGAGGTATTGACCATCCACCAAGAACCCACTCCTTTCGATCCTCAATATCCACAAGAACCTCCGTAAAAGTCCCCTAATCGTCATCATCCATCTCTCCATGGTCGATGATGTGGGAAGGGTTATGCATGTATTTACTCAGCTATGGTACATGTAAAACATCTTGCACCTAGTGAAACTGATGTGGAAGAGCTATACAGTGTGCCACCACGCCTACTCTTCTGAGGACCTAGATAGGTCCGATGAATCTCAGAGATAACTTTCTGTATCGGCCAAATCTACATAGACCTTGTCTAGGTGAGACCCATAGAAAGTCGTGGTCACCACACTCGAACTCCAGAGGTCTCTGTCTCTTATCAGCATAAGACTTTTGGCTACTCTATGAAGTCTTCATCCACAAATGGATGATCTTCACCTTTTCTTGAGTAGATCGTACCATCTCTGGTCCCACTAGTGCTGACTCCCCAGGGTTATTCTAGCACAAGGGTGATCTGCAAGGTCTCCCATAGAACACCTCGAAAGGTTCCAAACCGATGTTGGAGTGATAGATGATGTTTTATGAAAAACTCCCACAATGTAAAGTGATCCTCCCAGCTATGACTGATGTCGAGGA
Organism: Viscum album; assembly: GCA_963277665.1. NCBI lineage: Eukaryota > Viridiplantae > Streptophyta > Magnoliopsida > Santalales > Viscaceae > Viscum > Viscum album. Next base: position 1,751,782,897 of record OY728164.1, read on the forward strand.
CACATGCACATACCATGTCCTCGAGGGTTTGAATGGTCTTCTTAGTCTGACCATCTTTCTGAGGATGGAAGGCGGTGCTCATGTGAAACTAGGTCCTGAAAGCCTCATTCAAACCCTTACATAGATGAGAAGTAAACCTTGTTTCATGATCGAATACAATAAAATAAGGTACTCCATGTAGTCGCACAATATTTGGCACATAGTGGCGTCCCAACCTCTCTACTGAACTCTGTTCTCAGATCTGTAGGAAGTGGGCCGACTTTGTGAGTTAGTCAACAATCACCCAAATTGAGTCGTGGCCCCTAGATGTACGTGTAAGACTCATCATGAAGTCCATGGATATCCCATCCCACTTACACTATAATACCTCTAAATCTGAACCAAGGCTTCTGTTACCTGGTGCTCTTCCATCATTTGCTGACAAGTGAGGCACCGTTAGACAAAATCCGCAACTACCTTATTCATACATGGACAACAGTGCTGTCGTCAAAGGTACTGGTACATAATTTCCACTCTTGGATGTACCTCTAGATGGAATGGGTGGAACTCCATAATCAGATCCCCCTTAAGTGAAACTGGTACTAAGGTACGTCCTATGAAGAGGATGACGTGCTCTCGATCATCAAAAAATCATTCAGGTGTCTTCCCTGTGGATATATGAGCATGTCGTGTCTTGCAGTCAGCGTCCCCATGTTGTGCCTCCCTGAATTACTGAAGAAGTTGGAGAGGGACCCAAAGATATTGAAGGAATGCTTCTCCATCTCTATCCACAATGGATATCTACAAAGTTTCCATCTGCTCTGTCGCATCTCCTATCATTTGTATACTAGTATTTATATTGAGTGCATATGCAACAACGTTCCCCTTCCTAGGATCATAGACTATCTCGAATTTATTGTCCTAGAGGAATTCAAGCCAACTTCACTGTATCGGGTTCAAATATTTCTGAGAGAAGATATACCTAAGACTCATGTGATCATTGTACACAGTAAAACGTTCTCCCATTAGTTAGTGCCTCCAAATCTTCAAGGTGAAGAACACTGCTTCTAACTCCAGGTCATGGGTATCTTTGTTCATCTCGTGATGTATCAGCATCCGATAACTATATCTTGTCACTTCTTTATACTTTATAAAGACACACCCAAGTCCGATCGCTGATGCATCGTAGTAAACTATGTACCCAACGCCTTCCTCTAGAAACCTCAAGATGCGCACTAGTCAGAATTATCCTCAGCTCTTGAAGGCACTGTTGGAATCTCTCCGACCACACAAAGGGTTTCCCCTTCATTATCAAGAATGATAGTGGCGATGCAACTCTAAAGAAGACTAGAATGAACCTCTGATATTATCCAGCCAAACTGAGTAAACTTCGTACCTTTGACACATTCTTGGGTGGCTCCCAAGAAAGTATTAACTCAATCGTCACTGGATCCACTAATACTCTATCCCCTGAGATGATGTGTCCCAGGAAGTGAATATCTTGAATCCAAAACTGTCACTTCAAGAGCATACAATAAATAGGGTGCTCTCGGAGTGTGTCCAGTACTACCTGCAAAAGGTATGCATGCTCATCCTCAGTAGTCGAGTAGATCAGAATGTCGTCGATGAAGACTATGAAAATTTGGTCCAGGTATGGATGGAATATCATGTTCATGAGACCCATGTACACTTCTGGAGCATTGGTTATGCCGATGGGAATAAACCAGAACTCGTAGTGGCCGTACCGACACCTGAAATTCGTATTCTGCACATCCTAGTCTCAAACTCTGAGATGGTGATATCATGATATGAGGTCTGTATTTGAGAACCATCATGATCTCTTCAGTTGATCAAAGTGTTCATCAATCCTCATGGGTGGTTACTTGTTCTTCATAGTCACCTAATTCAGGTGACGGTTGTTGACAAAAATCCTCAATCTCTCGTCGGCCTTCTGGGCGAATATAATCAGGGCTGCTATGGAGAAACACTCGGACTGATGAATCCCTTCCCCTGAAAGTCTTCCAGCTGTACCCACAGCTCACTAAGCTTATCGATATCCATCTGATATGCTGGAGTAGATATTGGTGTCATCATGGGGCACATGTCAATATAGAAGTCCACCTCTCTGTGAAGATGTAGTCATGGATAATCGATAAGGAAAACAACCACGTACTGGTCCACCACTACATGATAAGTCGGACTATCCACATCAACTACTCTAAGGGTATGACAAGCCATGTTGTGAGTGATTGGGTACACCCTCCACTGAGTAAGTCTGTCATGTGCTTCAAAGTTTCCCATCTCACCAGTGAAGGTAAACCTAGTCCCATCCATGTGGAAACACCAAACTTTTTTCCTAATACAGTAAATATGGGAAAGGACTATAGATAACCAGTCTGTACCCAAGATGACATCAAAAGGCCTCGACGCCACAAATAAGAGACCCCAGACGAAGATCTTCCCACTTATAGTAAGCTCTCACTTCTAGCACCTGTGTGTAATCGTCGATTCGGCTCTCGTAGGCATCTCTAGCCGTAAGGATCGAGCCAAAAAGTCCATTAGAATCAATGAGCTCCGAACGAGGTTAGTGGAAATGAAAGAGTGACTAGAACCTGTGTATATAAGAAGTACAATTAACGTGGAGTAGACATAGATAGTGCCTCGAATAATCACTTGAGAACCATGATCGTAGGCCTCAACAGCCTGAAGCTGGGCTCTCCCCTATCCACCCTCTCACTGTGGTCATGGTGGGCCTCCTGGTGGTGGTGGTAGTAACACCTCATTACATAGTCCACCACTAGATACACATCAAGATCCTCTAGCATGTCTACCACCTCCCTACGGACCGCCTCGTTTGAACCTCTGCCTCTACCCGGGATGTACCAAAACTGTTTGCTGATCATTAGAATGGAGGGTCAGACAATTAAGAGCCATGCGACCATCACTGCCACATGAGTATCGTCGCCTTTTACTGGCATGTGTGCCTCTGCTCTGTGTTCCCCGCACAACTGATCCTGAGTGATGCAATCGACCACATGTAGTTCTAGTTCTCTTGGACATTTATGACATCTGTATACTGCCACCTGTAGAAGACTCAGCTGCGTGTCATCTAGTTGTGGGTCTCGCTGTTGGAGACTTCTCAACAAGGAAACACTCCACCAAGAGGGCTCTCTCTAGCACCCCTATCTGCGTCGGGATGCTATGTGAGACCATCAGAGCTTTGATATGTCTCTCGAGCCCCTTCTTGAAGGTCTGGGCCCTGAAAAATGATTCCCACACCATATCTATGGTGTAGCGTAATAGGTCTGTGAACCTCATTGAGTATTGTGACACTATAATGCTACACTACTATATATTTAGTATCTCTTGTATCCACACTTTTCAATGAGTGGCTTGGGAAAACATCTCCCAAAACAGGATCTCAAAGTCTGGCTAGAGTTGATCACCTAGTCATGAACCTGGAGCATCAGGCTCCACCATCTTCCTACTACTACCTGAAGGAGACTCGTGAAAAAGATCACTATGATGTCTGTTGGTGTCCCTACTAGCTTGAAGACTCTAACCACAGCCTCCAGCCAATCCTCAGCCACATGTGGGTCCGTCTCTCCCCTGATCCTTGGTGGCCACTGGAGTTGGAACTCATGTAATGCGCTCAAGAAGCATGGATCGCCTACTGCTGGGGCTAATGGCATAAGTGGCCCAATGGGATGTAGTACCGTTGGTGCCTTAGCGGGTAAAAGGACATGCCCCGAGGCCTTGTCGCTCAGTGGGATGATACTACGTATGACTCTCGAGGCCCTAACTGGTCATCTGCGAGGAGGCATCATGAATGAAATAGATGTCACATGGTAGAAATATTATTCATCATGAGATAAATTAATGAAAACATTTGGAAACACGCATGAAATAAAAGTTTTCATGCACTGAACCAGAAATTAGAAGTCAGGGTCATAGTGTTTGGATACGTCGGCCGCCCACACCAACACTAGACTCGCTGAACTGAAAACCACATTTATTACCCTAAAAACTATTTATTCATTGAAATTAAAGATCATAGATCTATGTTATATGGTAGAACTGACTACTGTGTTACCAATTTGTCACGACCAGTCCCCTGGGGCACGTATCGTGACTATCCAATGCTCGCCTTCCATAGGCCTGGTGCTAGCGACTAGCACCAAAGGCATAAATCCCTATACTGCAAAAGCATTTCCATTATAATTGTAAAAAACCACATCTTAGTAAAAAATTGTATGAAAAATAATATGTAAAACTGTATACAAAAGAAGTGATAGAATGTAGAAGGGTCCGGAAATACAATCCCAACTAGAAGGTTCAAGTACAATTAAACGGAAGTACAACTGAAGAAAAGTAAAGCAACTATTGGGTCATCCTCCGTTGTTCTTGCCTGTAGGGTAGGTACAGATGGACTCCTCAACACTCTCATTCGTTCGCCTCCTCTGTGTACCATCACAAAGAGTGGTCTACGTCTCGGTATCATCTAGTCCTACTACTCTCTAGCTCATTTAGCATTGTCCGTCGTCTGCAACCAACATAACAAGGTGTAGGCATAGCCCGTGTAGGGATGAGTATATCGATACTCAGTAGGGACCCCAAGACCCTCAAGGTATCATAAAATACAACAAGGATAAACCAAAAATTATTAAATCAATAGATAACCATTAAAAAGGAATATTCCCATACATATACCTAAGTTGTCTAGTAACCCATCTCCATCATTTGTAAAACAAAAAACTCGTTGACTTTGCTCAAACCAGGATTTTTATTATCGAAACCATGACTGGTGGCGTACTCTTACTCTATCAAGTACAGTCGGCCATCCACGTCACACAAACGCGCTTCCCAATAATCTTGGGCTACTGAGTTACTCCTCATGTCGAGTACCCTAGGTCTGTTGTGCTCACACAGAGGTGCTCCCCACCACGGGTCTGTCACGCTCACACAGAGATACTCCCCCTAGTAGCCTACAGAAGTACTCCACCTGTCGAGTATCATGAGTCTTCCACGCTCACACAGAGGCACTCCCCACCATGGGTCTACCGTGATCACACAGAGGCACTCCCCAATGGTCTATTCGAGTCACTCCGAATCAAATCGGTCAAGATGTTGTCAGGTCTCAGCTAGCTATTGGGTCTCCGTAATCTGTTTGCTCCCCTATAGATTGATCTGCTCCATGAGCTACTGGTTGATACTCCAACTTTCATGAAGTGCCACGTAGAATTTTCTCAACAGTCTTCCACGTCATAGGGGTCTCAACAGAACTGACAGAACGTCAATAGGACGTCTGGATTGTGAATTATTAGCCTTTCAGTCCCGGGGATCCGGTTGGATTCGTGTACAATCCAACCTGACCATATCTCAACTATACCCTAAAAACATGTTGTGTATTTTCAATGGGAGGGTTTCACTCTAATAAAACTGGCGCTGCTGATGGTTCGTCAAACAGTCATCTCGTGACAAAGATATGTCCCAAAAGGTAAAAGAGTTAGTAGTTTGCCTAGGTCTGGTCCAACTAGGTCGGACCAAATCAGCAAAACCCAGTCTGGGCCAACTTGTCATGGGTCGACCCGGTCATACCTGCTTGATCTGACTTGGCCCATTGGGCGGGTCAGCCTGCTATGTTTGGTCGGGTCCACTCGGCCGGGCCCAGCGGACTTCGAGGGTAGTTCAACTAGAAGTTCGCCATGTAGGCGACTCGGCCCGAATGCTGGGGCCATTTCAGAAGGGGCGCGACTCAGGCGACTCAAACCAAGATGTCAGGCCGGTCGAGATACTAGCATGAAGGCTGCGTGGAATGCAGGCAGGCTACGGGCAGAGCACACAGGGCCTGGGCTGGCCGGATAGACGTTGGGCAGGCCGCGGGGGTGCCGGCAGGGAACCGGGCGGCCGCAATGGAGCCAAAAGGGTGTCGGGCACAGCATGGGGGCACCAGGAAGGGTGTGTCGGTGTCCTAAAAGGCCGCGAGGGAGCCGACAAGGAAACATGAAGGGTGCAACAGGGCCCGACAGTGGCCAAGCAGGCCGTGGGGGCACCTGCAGTGCGCTAGATTGGCCGCGGGGGCACCGGTCGGGCACCAGGCATGGTGTAGGTGCGTGGGGCAGGGTGCAGGGGTGCCAGGCGGAGCGCGGGGGTGCGGGGCAGGGCGCGGCTGTGGCCGAAAAGCCCGCGAGGGTTCTGGGAGGCCGCGATCAGGCAGGCATCATGCCGGGCTGGTCACCGGGAGGCCGTGGGCAAGCGGTGGTCGGCCGGTTGCTTCGATGCGCCGTGGGGGCGGCTTGGTTCACGGAATATGCGGGTAGCGCGACATTCGTCAGTTCCGCCTTCATTGTTGTCGCTTCATCGCCATGCTATAGAACACCACCAGAGAAAAGAATCAACGTAGGATGTCGGGCTATGTTAGTTTGGCCTGCATCCTCCGCTTTTAAAGTGATATCACTTAGATCATCAAAAATAGAAATGATGAACGAAAATTATTTACAACCACACAACGATTTGTTTTCAAACGATGATGAGAAAAGTAAAGGGATATATCACAACATAAACCCCCTACCTATGATTCGCTAGTCTTCGTTCGTTGACGTCTTGGAAAGATGATCGTCGATCCGTGGTAGACGAATACGTCCCACTTCGAAGGAGTCCAAGGAAGAAGGTTGGAGGGGGTTATTCTTCGTAGTCAAAGGCGTCCCTCATCGTTGTTCTTCATTTGGAGAGCATTCTTCACCGGAAGAGAATTATTCATTGAAGAGTGGTATTCATTGGAGGGAGTTCTCTATTATCCCAAGCTCCATCAAATGAAATAATAGATCGTCTATTATATTGTTGGCACAACGATTACCAAAAGGAGAAATAAATGAGAAGGCGCCTCCTAATTAATTCTTGAGGTTAACACCATTAATTAAATGTGTTGGATAAACAATTTAAGAGGTGGATTTCCCATAACAATTAAGGAGAGTTGAAGTGTTTCTCTACCATAAATGGGGGGTTCCAAGGGTTACAGGCCCGAGTAGTCCGCACCAAAATTATCCTCCCAAGGGAGGTTATGTTCGGGTGGGCCCCACCACCATAAAATCTCATGGAAGGTTAAGGTATGGTGGTCCCCACCTCTTACCTCCTCATGAAGTTTTTAACCAAAAAGAAGTAAAAATAAATCCTCCACATTATTTTTAATTAATTTAACCATAAAAACCCATAAAAAAACTTATAAAATCGACCCACTACCATCAAAGTGAATGTTTTCTTAAGCGAATACCAGTGCAGTGAGTCCAACGGTGTTCTCCTATTCCAATTCCAAGAACTGGTTCAAAATTTATAAAATCCCGCTCTTAGTTTTACTTAATGTAGATGAACATAATTTTATAAATTGATTCCAGGCACATCGGGCCTTGAATCTAGCGGCGTAAATTTCTGCGCACTAGTAAAAATCTATGTAATTAAAAAACAATTCCACGGAATTTCCAGCTCTTTACATACGACTCATTAATTTTTTTATACCTCATTTGATTAAATGAATGATCATTAATTTTATATATCATAGATTCATGATTATTATTCTTCATAGTAGGCCGTAATTTATTAATTACTGTTATTGAATTCTAATAATCATTCTAATGTAGATGAATCTTGAAAAGTAAAACATGGATGATTTTATTCATAAAATATTTATTGGTGATTTTGTCCTAAAATAATCACCCCATAATAATTTTTCCTATATCATGTTATAACAAACAACCATAATAGATCATTACACACTCGATTCATGGTGAAATAGATTGAAAACATAGATTGGGATTAGGAACATTTTTAGATCCAGAAAAAATAAATGTGTCATGTGAATGAAGTTGAATATGGATGTTTGTCGGGGATTTGCATGGTTAGGGTTTACCAAAGTGTTGTGAGAGCAGGCATCCCAGTCCAATAAGGCCTCAGATGTTGTTAAATGACACAAGCAGACCACGATGGTGGTTCCAGACACGACAACACGTGACCGGGAGAGACAATGTCACTGACGGAGTGGAGTCCGGTCCGTGCAACCTGTGGGTGACTGTGGAGGTGATATGGAGTGTGTGACTAGAGGGTGAATTGAACCAGGTGAATACATATTCATACAGGAAGAATATGTTTTTTTGATTTAGTCTTATAATATTTATTCAATTTACAAGATGAGTTTGATAACATTATTCATAAAATGATAATTTTATTAAATGAAATTAAAAATAAAATGAAATTGGAGGAATAAAAATAATGCAACAAGTGTTAAAGGAGGGGCATCCCACATTCTGAAATAGGGAAAGGAAAGGGTTGTCTTTGGGTGTCATAGATATATGGTTTCTAATGAAAAAAATTATAAATTATAATAATATTGAAATTCCCCAGCCTTAAAAATTACATAACCTTGAATTATGTTTACATTTCACATTGAGGATCTATTTAGGTGTAGATATGTAGATAATAAGTTCATAACATATAAATAACAATTTTAAATATTACATGTAGAAACTCCAACTTAGATTCGATTTTTTCGTAAAATAAAAACTCAAGAAAAAAAGACACATGTCTAGTTACTTATGTTAGACAACATAACTTTTCCTTAATCCCATCCATGACCCTATTTATCTTTATTTCCAATGAAAAACATTTCAAAAATCATTGGATGAGAATAAAAAACATAATAAAGGATACAAAAAGAAGTAAAACTGTTAGTTTTTCAAATATATAACTAATTCATGAATACTTTATCATAAGAAGTTAATTTCACTTTTTTGAAGTAGTAAATAATCTTCACTGAATAAATTATCTTTTCATAACATTTTGTAACCAAAATATTACAATAAAACCCATAATAAGAACACATTACTTATAAATCTGAAATGGGACAAAAACATACAAAAATGGAATAACCATACGGTCGACTTCCACCGATATAAGTAAATGGAATACCCATACGAAGATTTCCATGACCAATGCCTTTGAGTTTATAATGCAACAACTCATCCTGATTTATCATAGAACAACCCTTCATTTGTTTTATCTTATAACCACCTTTCAAATTAAAAAGTACCATTATATAAACATAACACATAAAATATTCCATTTCACTAATAACATTTCAAATACAATAAAAAAAATTCATATCAAGATATTTTAAAATTCAATATATTTAAAAACCTATATTCCATACGAAAACACCCGAAACAGGGAATAAGGGATTTATTATCCTTTTAAAAAAATTATGTTTTATAGAGGATGCCATATAACAATTACAGCGGCAGAAAGGTCATGGACACAACAAATGTTAAAAACATTCTTTTTTTAGTTTAGTAAAATGTTTCGTAGAAAGAAAATTCATGTTGAATGAAATAAAAAGTCATATGGTTTTATTATATACCATATAATAGAAGGAGGCGTATATTATCATAACATACCTGAATGAAAGGATATTAAGATGAGGTTTCTTACCTCGGGTCTGACTTGACTTGTTCGTTCTTTAATATCCTTGATAATAAAAATAAGAAAATATCTACTCACTTAAGCTAATTTTTCAGGTTTATTATTCCATTTATATCAATTTTGAGCATTCTATAAAAATCAGTTTATTATTTGAGTTCATATTGTACATTTTTTCGATGTTTGGAATGTGAGTAAAAAATGAACGTGTAATAATAATAAATTGTTGATGTGGTCAAATTTCCATTTTCTAAAACATGATATTCATGATTTATTTATCATATATACCACATATATCCAAAATTTATGTATTTATAATATTTCATATCATTTGAATATATGAAAATGAAATGCACCATTCATGGTGGCGGTAATCCTTACTTACACATGAACACTAAATCTATTTTATTATTTTTTATATTTAATGCAATGAACAACAAATTATACATAATTTTATTATAATTTGAATAAAATATCATATTTTATATACACTAAGTATTTTCATTTATACCATTCCTTATATATTCCACATATGGTATTAAAGAGTCATATAATTTTGAGGGGGCGGTAGTCCGCACATCCCCAAATGAAATTATCGTATATATACAACATGAAAAAATAATGGTATTGTAACACCCCAGGATTTCATAGTGTGTTATTTCATCAAAATAAATCAATAACATGCACTACACGCAACACCGAGTTCAATCACACCATGACTTACCAAACAAGCCATTTAAAAGAGGATATGAATAGTATTAACTATATTTTAAACTAATATATCCTTATAATTTTAGAATCCATATTATGAGTTTCTTAGACATAATGCAAGAACAAATTCATTTTCAGTATTGCACTTTTATCAACTGTTAATAGTGAACCCTTTTTAAATACAATATTTTAAACTTTTTGACTTAATGGGGACATAAAAAATTTAAAATGAAACATCCCAAGCTTCTACAGTATGCTTTCCTTTGAATAATACAGTAGCGTGTGTTGTGCGCAACATCAAGTTTTAACACACACCACAACTGATCAACTAGCTATTATGAATAGTAATACCTACTTTTTGTAATTTTATATCTCAAAATGGACTTCATTTCTGGATTCGGAATATCGAATTTATTCTAAGGTGAAATTTTGGCACTTTTCGGATAACTTTAATATTTTGATGAATAGTGAAAATTACTAAATTTTAATTAAAAACAACTTTTTAATCAAAATAATTAAAAGTGATAAATAATGAATTTTAGTGGTTTTAAAGAATAATTATAATATAGTTTTACCATTTTATCCAATGATGTTCATTAGAATTAATTTTACTTTGAAATTAGACATAAACAATTATCAATCTTTCGATATATATTGTTTCTCAAAAACACGCTATTTGTTGTGACAGCGGGAATTGATTATAAAATTAATTAATGCAACTTATATGTTTGGAATTTTGTAAAATACACATCATTTTTGAGTTCATAATATCAATTATATCATAGGGTAAAATTTTGGCATTGTTCTGAAAAACATCAATTTTTGATGAATAGTGAATCTACTAAGTGGTAGTTAAAAAACTGAATTTTTCATAAAACATAATTTTACCGCTTCTGTTAATGGAATTTCAAAAATCCGAGAGACACGGTTAATATCAAGAAGTAAAATTTGGTTCAATGAGATGAAAATAATTTTTGGTGAATAGTAACCTTTTACTTTTATTACCACGGTTTAAAGTAAAATAGGGTAATTAAGGGTAAAAATGATATTAATATTACCATAACACGTGTCCTAATTCTATTGGACAAGTGTATCTAGACCTAAAAAACCTTAGTAATAAAATATTATCATTTATGTCCACTTGGATTAGATTAGGACATTTATTATTATTTAATTCAAAGAAGAGTTAAAAGAGTTAAAATCAATGTTTATTTACTAAAACATTTTTAATATAAGTTTATACAAAAGATAAATTCGATTTTAAATATTAATTAGAAATATAATATGATTTCATAGATAATGATATTTTATTTATAATTTTTAGACTATAAATAATTGAATTTATTTATGACACAATGATGATGCAGTAATTACCATAATTGTGAACAATTAAAATAATTGATATTATAAATTCCAAAATAAATATAATTTGAGACTTATAATGAATTTAAATAATTTTATAGAATAATATGACATGTTAGGATTTATTTAATTAACTATGGTCGAATTAATCATTCTGTTATGAGTTTCACAAAAATCAATTATTGAATAGTGTCAAAATTGACAAAAAAGAGTTTTTAAAACAAATATAATATTATTAATTGATATTAAATTCTTAAAAATCAATGGTTCGGCCAAGAGACTAATATCATGATATTTGCATCATTAATGGACCACTTGGGGGTCTCTTGGATGTATATAGTATGTTTATTAACAATATATTATAAAAATACAAAGTGACATGGTAAATGTCAAACTAATTAACTAAGAGTTAAAACTAAAAGATATGGTTAATATAGTAACCCAAAACTGTCTAAATTCTATTGGTTGAATGGTTTTCGACCTATCCCCACCTTAAATTATGAATAATAAACTTTGGTGCAATTTGAAACTGAATATGAATTTATTATAAATTAATATTTCTAGGTTTTCCAAAGGTGCCCCTCACCCCTCTTATAAAAGGGTACTCCTCCTTCTCATTTCTTCACACCTTAAAAGCCTATTGGTTCGTCCAACCTCTACGCACATACTCTCCAATCTTCCAAAAATACAACCAAGAGGCATTATTTTGATCAGAGAGCCATCCTAAGGAGCCATTTTGATCAAATCAAAAGGAAGAACCCGAAGAAGAGGTAATGATTTCACCACCTTTTTCCAAGGTCCATTCTTCTTCCACTTCTTCATTCATTGTTATTACCATTATAAAATAATAACTCCAGTATCTTATATATAATGTGATGTTATTATAAATTTGGTACAACCATATTCAGTTTTATATCCACCCTTTGAATAACATGTCACCATACGTGAGTACGTACGGCTTACCGTCTCCACGTCGTGGTGTAATTGTTATTAAATATATTATTATTTAGATGGATATAATAATGATGTGTAAATAATGTAAATAATAAATATAACATGATAGTAATTCTGTATATATGATATACTATCAACTTATATATTATTTTAATATCAAATGAATGATATTGTCGTTCGTGCGTACGTACGGACTACCGTCTCCACGAACGCGATGAGATTCATTCTCCATCGTATCCATTCAAGTATAATTATCATTTGATGATTTAAAAATGATATTTAAGGACTTGATATCATTCTAGATATGAGTAGTATACAACCTATCAATTACAAACATGGCTTACGTAACAAAACATATAAAAGAAAACGAGTAATTTAACACCCGAAACAACGATAATACTAAGATATTATTAACAAATCAATGTTAAAAGATCATATATGATATCATATTAACGTATATGATTCTTGTATAATTTAATAACAATTATTTTACCATTATACAGGAGGTTAACCTACACCAACCAAGGAAAAGTACTAGGTAAGGGTTTATTTCACAATCTCTTCATTATCTGAGGTTGTTTATACGTAATAATCTACTGGGATCTTTTTATCATCCACATCCATGTTTCTTAAAAATGAATTTCAAAACATTTTTACTATTTACTAGAATATGGTTTAAAGTCATTTATACCTTTTTTTGACTTTTTATAAGAGGTTTATAAAGTAATCTTTCCATCGTTTTCCAAACAAGGTGCTTTTTAACCTTTTCGACAAAATTAAGGTAAGAATGTTTTTTTAACTTATACGGTGGGTGCGGCTATTTACCTCCGTTATAAAATTTTCAAAGCTTCCCATACAATCTTTCTAGGAAATTTTCATAGTAAATGTTTTATTTTATAATTATGTGACTTTTAAATGATTTCATAATGAATATTTTAAGAATTTCAGAAAGGTACTCTTTATCAAAATCATAATTTTAAATGTTTCAAAGATTTATCTTTCTAAATCTTTTTAATTAATGTCCATGTTTTCAAAATGGTTTTTAAGGATTTATTTACATGGACATGAATGTTTTTAAAATTTTAATTCCTTTCAAAAGTTTCAAATTGTTATGGGACACTTTTATTCAAAAATCACTTTTTAATTACTTCCTTTATAAATGTGTGACTTTTAAATGATTTCAAAAAAGGAGATATTTCTCTCAAATAGTTTTGATTTCATCTATGTCAGCATCCTTTGATGGATTTTATGATTATATGAAGTTGATTTATTATGATACAAAACTTCCATAATGTATTGAAGGTTTTGTGATATGTTTGACTGTGGATGTGTTATTTTTATACCATTCATGTTTTATGGAAAAAGTATTGACATTTCGTATGCTAGTTTTAACATGAATGTTTATGTTATGTTTAAACCTTTTCATATGGGAATGCATTGGACTTATTAAGTGACGAGTGGAGCCCACTATAGCTCTTCGATGCATCGGTAGGTCTCATGAGACAAACTAGTGTCTTGGCACAAGGATTTGGAAAAATTTTATTTGTAGTATTGGCACGAGGCCTTGGCTATGTGGTTATGATAGTCTGACATTATGAATTCCATCATTATGAAAGTGGTTATTGATATTGCATGTGATTATTCGATTAGTAGAATATCCATGTGAATAATTAAATGGCATTATTTCATTGTACTTTTTCTATAATATGTTTAAGTTCAAGTTTAAAATTCTTTTTTTAGTTATACATTGCCTTAAATGTTTATGCTTATTTTGGAATGTTTCCTCTATATTGTTATCCTTACTGGGCATTTGATCTCACCCCTTTTCTATTTTTTATTTTTCCCAGGATGTGAAGAAGTATGTTATGAATGACTTGCAGGGATATTATGAGGGGTTAATAGTGTGGACTATGGAGACATTATGTTGTTGTAGTAGTTTTTCACTTTATGATGTAATGTAAAACTTTAGTAATATATCTAGTGTTTCCAAGGCTACTAAACCAATCGGTCTTTCGAGATTTGGTATTTCTTGTGATCATTCCAATGTTATGTAATAATGCACCGACTCTGGGTAACTGGGGTCGAGGTGTTACAGTTGGTATCAGAGGAAGTTTAGTACATATCTTGGAAGCTAGATTTAGATAAACTATGATTAGAGCACGTAGACCTAAGATGAACTTTGAGGATTAGTATAAAAGAACATCCTAGAAATTTGGTATTGTAGAGCTTTTGTGAGTTCTCTGAACAATACATCTCTGTCTGGATACGAGCAGGTAGAGGCGGATCTGGCACAGATGTACCTAGGGGTAAAACCCAAAAACACCGCTTTGAGCTAGACTCGAACGGGAACTGGTGCACAACAACGGGCCTTGCTGCACTCTTGGTTACGACACTCCCAGGGGATATGCATAGGATAATTCTCTCTTTCTTTACAAACCATTATGAAGGGTTTATGAGTATATAATTCCTCAAAGGAGACATTTTTATGATTATGGATTATATACATAATCTATTTAATTTATCTTATTTGTTTTACAAGTTTGGGATTAGGTATTGTTATTCATAAACTAATCTAGTGTATGCCATTGTTTAGAAATGGCGCCCAGTAGAAGGAATGAGAACTCCAGCAATGCACATGATCCAAAGAGAATGAAGGATCATATCTTTCATGGTCTTAAGCTAGAATTTATAAGAGAAATAGTCTCCCATGTATTATCATCTTATGAAGAAATAATATCATGTGTTGATAAGATAAGTAAAGAGTTTACTGAGTCCTATGGCTTTGAAGGGAAGCAAGAGAAGAAAAGGATGGAAGAGGGAAGGATGGATAAAGGGAAGAGGGAAAAGAATAATTTTCCCATATGTGATAACTGTGGGAAGAAACACCCTGGAACTTTCCTGAATGGAATGGGAGTTCGTTATAAGTGTGGAGGAAAAGGGCACAAAGTACGTGACTACAAGGGTAAGAAAATGGTTTCAAATGTACAATGCTTCATTTGCAAGGAGTTTGGACACTACATGAACCTATGTCCCAGTCATCAGACTATGCCGCAAATGATGCTATTGGATGATAATCAAGTTATGATACTACCACAGATGAAGAGGAATGATTATAGTTCTTATGTTGAGTATGTCAATTGAGTGTTGTATCAACAATGTACATGTTATAATAATTATGGAGTATATAGGGATTGTACTGCAGTACAATTTCATTAAGAATTGAGATTGTGTGGAACAATGAAAAGTGACTCAATTGTAGGATAATTTTTTTGAAAATATATGGTTGAGAGAATGATAAACCATAATATAGTTCTAATACCGAGGTAGTGATTTTTGAATAATACATGATTGTTTTGGATAAATTATATTGGATATTCTTGACTACCTTGAAACTGATTAATGATTTGTATATTCCATCATTGTTGGGCTTTACAACATTTTTGGATTGAAGGAGTATATCTATTATTCTATAAGGAATAAGGGATCATGAATGTAATCAATAAGGTTTTATGATAATTCAGAATGTTACAGTGTTTTAAAAGAATACATGATGAAGGTGATCACATGTTATTACCCGGCAAAAAAAAAGGATCTTCATTGTGTTTAACTTCCTTATAAATTTTGGACTGATGTATTTTGGATAGTTCTAGTTTGAATTATTTTGCATTGGCATAAAAGGACAACCCGGAGGTCAGGCGGCAACCTGTCGTGTCCGGAAAGGCCACGAGACATGAACCCACACCCAAAGGGAGACAAGGGTGTATCACCTACCACTGACCCACGTGATGTCGTGGTTTGAATAATGTCTTTTTTTAATGGTTCTTCTCGATGAATTATAAATCAATTTTTTAACCCTATACGAATAGGATAAACAAAATATTATTTTTACATTCAATTATCTTTTAGAGTAAAAGATGAGTTTATGGTAGAAATTAGTTAAAGGATGGAACTCTACTTGTCAAGAATATATTTTTCTTCTTCTCTTATTCTATGAAGAAATTAATTCTTATACTTTATCTATGGAATCCTAAAACCAAAAATGTGTTATCCTAATACCCTATGTTTTGTTGAACCGATGGTATTTCAAATCATCATAGATTGATGAATTTAAGGACCTCAATTTTACACTTTTTTATGATTGATGACCTCAATAACTACTTATAAATATTTATGTTTTCCCCCAATTATATGTCTCTAATTGCCACTAATGTTCTCCGAATAGAGATCATAATTTGGTGGTGACCCTTTCATTTCTCGTTTCCTCATATTAAGACTAAATTTTAGTGACCTAATTTTCTATGTGGGTTTCCCCACAATGATATTTTCTATTTTCATCCTTTTATTTTCGAAGAACAATTTCAAATTGCGAGGACGCAATTTATTGAAGGAGGGGAGAATGTAAGACCCCATGATTTCATAGTGTGTTATTTCTTCAAAATAATTCAATAACATTCAGTACACGCAACACCGAGTTCAATAACACCATGACTTACCAAACAAGACATTCAAAAGTGGTTATGAATAGTATTAACTAAATTTTAAACTAATATATCCTTAGAATTTTAGAATCCATATTATGAGTTTCTTAGACATAACGCAAGAACAAATTCATTTTCAGTATTGCACTTTTATCAACTTTTAATAGTGAGCCCTTTTTAAATACAATATTTTAAACTTTTTGATTAAATGGGGACATCAAAAATTTAAAATGAAACATCTCAAGCTTCCACGGTACGCTTTCCTTTAAATAATACAGTAGCGTGTGTTGTACGCAACTTCGAGTTTTAACACACACCACAACCGATCAACTAGCTGTTATGAATAGTAGTAACTACTTTTTGAAATTTTATCTCTCAAAATGGACTTCATTTTTGGATTCGGAATATCAAATTTTTCCTAAGGTGAAATTTTCGCACTTTTCGGATAACTTTAATATTTTGATGATTAGTGAAAATTACTAAATTTTAATTAAAAACAACTTTTTTATTCAAAATAATTAAAAGTGATAAATAATTAATTTCAGTGGTTTTAAAGCATAATTAGAATATATTTTTACCATTTTAGCCAATGGTGTTCATTAGAATTAATTTCACTTTGAAATTGGACATAAACAATTATCAATCTTTTGATATATATTGTTTCTTAAAAACAAGATTTTTGTTGTGACAGCGGGAATTAATTATAAAATTAATTAATGCAACTTATATTTTTGGAATATTGTAAAATCGACATCATTTTTGAGTTTGGAATTTCAATTATAGCTTAGGGTAAAATTTTGGCTTTGTTCTGAAAAACTTCAATTTTTGATGAATAGTGAAACTACTAAGTGGTAGTTAAAAAACTGAATTTTTCATAAAACATAATTTTACTGCTTCTGTGAATGGAATTTCAAAAATCCGAGAGACACGGTTAATATGAAGAAGTAAAATTTCGTTCAATGAGATGAAAATAATTTTTGTTGAATAGTAACTTTTTACTTTTATTTAACACGGTTAAAAGTAAAATAGGGTAATTAAGGGTAAAAAAGATATTAATATTACCCTATCACATGTCCTAATTCTATTCGACAAGTGTATCTCGACCATAAACAACCTTAGGAATAAAATATTATCATTTAGGTCCACTTGGATTAGATTAAGACATTTATTATTATTTAATTCAAAGAAGAGTTAAAAGAGTTAAAATCAATGTTTATTTAATAAAACATTATTAATATAGGGTTATACATAAGATAAATTCGATTTTAAATATAAATTTGAAAGAAAATAAGATTTAATACATAAGGATATTTTATTTATAATTTTTAGACTTTAAATAATTTAATTTATTTATGACACAATGATGATGCAGTAATTACAATAATTGTGAAAAATTAAAATAATTGATATTTTAAATTCCAAAATAAATATAATTTGAGACTTTTAATGAATTAAAATAATTTTATAGGCTAATATGACATGTTAGGATTGATTTAAGTAACTTTTGTCGAAGTAATAATTCTGTTATGAGTTTCACAAAAATCAATTATTGAATTGTGTCAAAATTAACATAAAAGAGTTTTTAAAACAAATATTATATTATTAATTGATATTAAATTCATAAAAATCTAAGGTTCGGCCTCGAGACTTATATCATGATAGTTTCATTTTTAATGTACCACTTGGGGGTCTCTTGGATGTATATAGTATGTTTATTAACTATATATTATAAAAATACAAAGTGACATGGTAAATGTCAAACTAATTAACTAAGAGTTAAAACTAAAAGATAAGGTTAATATAGTAACCCAAAACTGTCTAAATTCTATTGGTTGAATAGTTTTCGACCTATCCCCACCTTAACTTATGAATAATAAACTTTCGTGCCATTTGAAATCGAATATGAATTTATTATAAATTAATATTTCTAGGTTTTCCAAAGGTGCCCCTCACCCCTCTTATAAAAGGAAACTCCTCCTTCTCATTTCTTCACACCTTAAAAGCTTTTTGGTTCGGCCAAACTCTGCCCAAATACTCTCCAATCTTCCCTCAATACAACCTAGAGGCATTAGTTTGATCAGAAAGCCAGCCTATGGAGCCCTTTTGATCAAATCAAAAGGAAGAACCCGAAGAAGAGGTAATGATTTCACCACCTTTTTCCGTGTTCATTTCTTCTTCCACTTCGTTATTCATTGTTATTACCATTCTAAAATAATAACTCCAGTATCATATATATACTGTGATGTTATTATAAATTTGGTACAATCATATTCAGTATTCTATCCACCCTTTGAATAACATGTCACCATACGTGCGTACGTACGGCTTACCGTCTCCATGTCGTGGTGTAATTGTTATTCAATATATTATTATTTGGATGGGTATAATAATGATATGTAACTCATGTAAATAATAAATATAACATGATAATGATTCTGTATATATTATATACTATCAAATTATATATTATTTTAATATCAAAAGAATGATATTGTCGCTTGTGCATACGTTCGGACTACCGTCTCCACGAACGTGATGAGATTCATTCTCCATCGTATCCATTCAAGTATAATTATCATTTTCTGATTTAAAAATAATGTTTAAGTACTTGATATCATAATGGATATGAATAATATACAACATATCCATTACAAACATGGCTTACGTAACAAAACATATAAAATAAAATGAGTAAGTTAACTCCCGAAACAACGATAATACTAAGATATTATTAACAAATCAATGTTAAAAGATCATATATGATATCATATTAATGTATATGATTTTTGTATAATTTAATAACAATTATTTCACCATTATACAGGAGGTTAACTTACCCCAACCAAGGAAAAGTACAAGGTAAGGGTTTATTTCACAATCTCTTCATTATCCGAGGTTGTTTATATGTAATAATCTACTGAGATCTCTTTATCATCCACATCCAGGTTTCATAAAAATGAATTTCAAATTTTTTTACTATTTACTAGAATATGGGTTAAAGTCATTTATACCCTTTTTTGACTTTTTATAAGAGGCTTATAAAGGAATATTTCCATCGTTTTCCAAACAAGGTGCTTTTTAACCTTTTCGACATAATTAAGGTAAGAATGTTTTTTTTAACTTATACGGCGGGTGCGACTATTTACCGCCGTTATAAAATATTCAAAGCTTCACTTACAAGCTTTCATGGACATTTTCAAAGTAAATGTTTTATTTTATAATTATGTGACTTTCAAATGATTTCAAAATCAATATTTTAAGAATTTCAGAAAGGTACTCTTTATCAAAATCAGAATTTTAAAATGTTTCAAAGATTTATCTTTCTAAATCTTTTTAATTAATTTCCATGTTTTCAAAATGTTTTTTTAAGGATTTATTTATACGGACATGAATGTTTTAGAAATGTTAATTCCTTTTAAAATTTTCAATGTGGTATGGGACACTTTGATTAAAAAATCTCTTTTTAATTACTTCCATTATAAATGTGTGACTTTTAAATGATTTCAAAAAATGAGATATTTCTCTCAAATAGTTTTGATTTCATCTATGTCAACATAATTTTATGGATTTTATGATTATATTAAGTTGATTTATTATGATACAAAACATCCATAATGTATTGAAGGTTTTGTGATATGTTTGATTGTGGATGTGTTATTTTTATACCATTGATGGTTTATGGAGAACGTATTGACATTTCATATGCTAGTTTTAATACAAATGTTTATGTTATGTTTAACCCTTTTCATATGGGAATTCATTGGACTTAGTAAGTGATGGGTGGAGCCCGCTATAGCTCCTCGATGCATCGGTAGGTCTCACGAGACAAACTAGTGTCTTGGCACAAGGCCTTGGAAATTTTTTTTTGTAGTCTTGGCACGAGGCATCGGCTATGTGGTTATGATAGTCTGGCATTATACATTCCATCATTATGAAAGTGGTTATTGATATTGCATGTGATTATTCGATTAGTAGAATATCTATGTGAATAAGTAAATGGCATTATTTCATTTTACTTTTGCCATACTGTGTTGAAGTTCAAGTTTTAAAGGCTTCTGTTTTAGTTATAAATTGCCTTAAATGTTTATGCTTATTTTGGAAAGTTTCCACTATATTGTTATCCTTACTGGGCATTTGAGCTCACCCCTTTTCTATGTTTTATTTTTCCCAGGATGTGAAGAAGTATCTTGTTAATGACCTGCAGGGATATTATGAGGGGTTAATAGTGTGGACTATGGAGACATTATGTTGTTGTAGTAGTTTTTCACTTTATGATGTAATGTTAAACATCATTAATATATTTATTGTTTCCAAGGATACTAAACCAATCGGTCTTTCAAGATTTGATCTTTCTTGTGATCATGCCAATGATTTGAAATAATGCACCGACTCTGGGTAATTGGGGTCGGGGGGTTACTGTTTGTATCAGAGGAAGTTTAGTACAAACCTTGGAAGCTAGATTTAGATAAACACTGATTAGAGCACATATACCTAAGATGTAATTTGAGGATTAGTATAGAATAACTTCCTAGAATTTTGGTATTGTAGATATTTTGTTAGTTTTCCGAGCAATACATCCCTGTCTGGATACGAGAAGGTAGAGACGGCTCTCGCACAGTTGTACCTAGGGGTAAAACCCAAAAACACCACTTTGAGCTTGACTCGAACGGGAACTGGTGCACGACAACGGGCCTTGCTGCACTCTTGGTTACGACACTCACTGGGGATATGCTTAGGCTAATTCTTGCTTTCTTTACATACCATTATGAAGGGTTTATAAGTATATACTTCCTCAAAGGAGACATTTTTATGATTATGGATTATATCCATAAACTATTTAATTTATGTTATATGTTTTACAAGTTTGGGATTAGGTATTGTTATTCATAAACTAATCTAGTGTATGCCATTGTTTAGAAATGGCGCCCAGTAGAAGGAATGAGAACTCCAACAATGCACATGATCCAAAGAGAAGGAAGGATCATATCTTTCATGGCCTTAAGCTAGAATTTATAAGGGAAATAGTCTCCCATGTATTATCATCTTATGAAGAAATAATATCATGTGTTGATAAGATAAGTAAAGAGTTTACTAAGTCCTATGGCTTTGAAGGGAAGAAATAGAAGAAAAGTATGGAAGAGGGAAAGATGGATAAAGGGAAGAGGGAAAAGAATAATTTTCCCATATGTGATAACTGTGGGAAGAAACACCCCAGAACTTGCCTGAAAGGAATGGGAGTTTGTTATAAGTGTGGAGGAAAAGGGCACAAAGTACGTGACTGAAAGGGTAAGAAAATGGTTTCAAATGTACAATGTTTCATTTCCAAGGAGTTTGGACACTACGTGAACCTATGTCCCAGTCATCAGACTGTTCCACAAATGATGCTACTGGATAATAATCAAGTTATGATACTACCACATATGAAGAGTAATGATTAGAGTTCTTATGTTGAATATGTCAATTGAGTGTTGTATCAACAATTTACTTGTTATAATAATTATGGAGTATATAAGGATTGTACTGCAGTACTATTTCATTAAGGACTTGAGATTGGGTGGAACAATGAAAAGTGACTCAATTATAGGATAAATTTTTTGAAAATATATGGTTTAGAGAATGATAAATCATAATATAGTTATAATGCCGAGGTAGTGATTTTAGAATAATACATGATTATTTTGGATAAATTATATTGGATATTCTTGACTACCTTGAAACTGATTAATGATTTTTATATTCCATCATTCTTGGGGTTTACAACATTTTTGGATTGAAGGAGTATATCTATTATTCGATATGGAATAAGTGATCATGAATGTAATCAATAAGGTTTTATGATAATTCAGGATGTTGCAGTGTTTTAAAAGAATACATGATGATGATGATCACATGTTATTACGCGAAAAAAGGATCTTCATTGTGTTTACCTTCCTTATAAATTTTGGACTGAATTATTTTGGATAGTTCTAGTTAGAATTATTTTGGATTTCCATAAAAGGACAACCCGGAGGTCGGGCGACAACCCGTCGCGTCCGGCAAGGCCGCGAGACATGAACCCACAATCGAAGGGCGACAAGGGTGTATCACATACCACTGACCGACGTGATGTCCTGGTTTGAATAATGTATTTTTTTAATGGTTCTTCTAGATGAATTATAAATTCATCATTTTAACCCTATACAAATAGAATAAACAAAATATTATTTTTACGTTCTATTATCTTTTAGAGTGAAATATGAGTTTGTGGTAGAAATTAGTTAAAGGATGGAACTCTACTTGTCAAGAATATATTTTTCTTCTTCTCTTATTCTATGAAGAAATTAATTCTTATACTTTATCTAAGGAATCATAAAACCAAAAATGTGTTATCCTAATACCCTATGTTTTGTTGAACCGATGGTATTTCAAATCATCAAAGATTGATGAATTTAAGGACCTCAATTTTACACTTTTTTATGATTGATGACCTCAATCACTACTTAAAAATATTTACGTTTTCCTCCAATTATATCTCTCTAATCGCCACCAATGTTCTCCGAATAGATATCATAATTTGGTGGTGACCCTTTCATTAATCTTTTCCTCATATTGAGACTAAATTTTAGTGACCTAACTTCCGATGTGGGTTTCCCCACAATGAAATTTTCTATTTTCAACCTTTTAATTTCGAAGAACAATTTTAAATTGCGAGGACGTAATTTATTGAAGGAGGGGAGAATGTAACACCCCACGATTTCATAGTGTGTTATTTCTTCAAAATAATTCAATAACTTGCACTACACGCAACACCGAGTTCAATCACACCATGACTTACCAAACAAGCCATTCAAAAGAGGTTATGAATAGTATTAACTAAATTTTAAACTAATATATCCTTATAATTTTAGAATCCATATTATGAGTTTCTTAGACATAATGCAAGAACAAATTCATTTTCAGTATTGCACTTTTATCATCCTTTAATAGTGAACCCTTTTTAAATACAATATTTTAATCTTTTGACTAAATGGGGACATCAAAAATTTAAAATGAAACATCCCAAACTTCCACGGTATGCTTTCCTTTGAATAATACAGTAGCGTGTGTTGTACGCAACTTCGAGTTTTAACACACACCACAACCGATCAACTAGCTGTTATGAATAGTAATACCTACTTTTTGAAATTTTATCTCTCAAAATGGACTTCATTTTTGGATTCGGAATATCGAATTTAGCCTAAGGTGAAATTTTGGCACTTTTCGGATAACTTTAATGTTTTGATGAATAGTAAAAATTACTAAATTTTAATTAAAAACAACTTTTTTAATCAAAATAATTAAAAGTGATAAATAATTAATTTGAGTGGTTTTAAAGCATAATTTGAATATATTTTTACCATTTTATCCAATGGTGTTCATTAGAATTAATTTCACTTTGAAATTGGACATAAACAATTATCAATCTTTTGATATATATATTGTTTTTTAAAAACACGCTATTTGTTGTGACAATGGAAATTAATTATAAAATTAATTAATGCATCTTATATGTTTGGAATTTTGTAAAATAGAAATCATTTTTGAGTTCGGAATATCAATTATAGCTTAGGGTAAAATTTTGGCATTTTTCTTAAAAACTTTAATTTTAGATGAATAGTGAAACAA
Source organism: Viscum album (assembly GCA_963277665.1). Taxonomy (NCBI): domain Eukaryota; kingdom Viridiplantae; phylum Streptophyta; class Magnoliopsida; order Santalales; family Viscaceae; genus Viscum; species Viscum album. The sequence continues at coordinate 1,751,807,490 of OY728164.1, forward strand.
CTAAGTGGTAGTTAAAAAACTGAATTTTTCATAAAATTTAATTTTTCCGCTTTTGTGAATGGAATTTCGAAAATCTGAGAGACACAATTAATATCAAGAAATAAAATGTGGTTCAATGAGATGAAAATAATTTTTGGTGAATAGTAACTTTTTACTTTTATTTACCATAGTTAAAAGTAAAATAGGGTAATTAAGGGTAAAAATGATATTAATTTTCGCCTAACACATATCCTTATTCTATTGGACAAGTGTATTTTGACCAAAAACAACCTTAGGAATAAAATATTATCATTTAGGTCCACTTGGATTAGATTAGGACATTTATTATTATTTAATTCAAAGAAGAGTTAAAAGAGTTAAAATCAATGTTTATTTACTAAAACATTTTTCATATAGGGTTATACATAAGATAAATTCGAATATAAATATTCATTAGAAATATAATAATATTTCATACATAATGATATTTAATTTATCATTTTTAGTCTTTAAATAATTTAATTTATTAATGACACAATGATAATGCAGTAATTACCATAATTGTGAACAATTAAAATAATTGATATTATAAATTCCAAAATAAATTTTATTTGAGACTTTTAATGAATTAAAATAATTTTATAGGCTAATATGAAATTTTAGGATTTATTTAATTAACTTTTGTTGAAGTAATCATTCTTTTATGATTTTCACAAAAATCAATTATTGAATAGTGTCAAAATTGACACAAAAGATTTTTTAAAACAAATATTATATTATTAATTGATATTAAATTCCTAAAAATCTAAAGTTCGGCCAAGAGACTTATATCATGATCGTTTCATCATTAATGGACCACTTGGGAGTCTCTTTGATGTATATAGTATGTTTATTAACTATATATTATAAAAATACAAAGTGACATGGTAAATGTCAAACTAAATAACTAAAAGTTAAAACTAAATGATAAGGTTAATATAGTAGTCGAAACCTCTCTAAATTCTATTTTTTGAATGGTTTTCTACCTATCCCTACATTAACCTTTGAATAACCAACTTTGGATCCATTAGAAACAGAATATGAAATTATTATAAATTAATATTTCTAGCTTTTCCAAAGGTGCCCCTCACCCCTCTTATAAAAGGGCACTCCTCCTTCTAATTTTTTCACACCTTCAAAGACATTTGGTTCAGCCAAACTCTGCCCATATACTCTACAAACTTCCCTCAATACAACCTATAGGCCTTAGTTTGATTAGAAAGCCAACCTATGGAGCCCTTTTAATCAAATCAAAAGGAAGAACCCGAAGAAGAGGTAATGATTTCACCACCCTTTTCCAAGTTCCATTCTTCTTCCACTTCTTCATTCTTTGTTATTACCATTCTAAAATAATAACTCCAGTATCATATATATACTGTGATGTTATTATAAATTTGGTACAACCATATTCAGTATTCTATCCACCCTTTGAATAACATGTCACCATACGTGCGTACGTACGACTTACTATCTCCACGTCGTGGTGTAATTGTTATTCAATATATTATTATTTGGATGGGTATAATAATGATGTGTAACTCATGTAAATAATAAATATAAAATGATAATGATTCTGTATATATGATACACTATCAACTTATATATTATTTTAATATCAAATGAATGATATTGTCGCCCGTGCGTACGTACGGACTACCGTCTCCACGAACGCGATGAGATTCATTCTCCATCGTATCCATTCAAGTATAATTATCATTTGATTATTTAAAAATGATGTTTAAGGACTTGATATCATTCTGGATATGATTAATATACAACCTATCCATTACAAACATGGCTTACATAACAAAACATATAAAAGAAAACGAGTAAGTTAACACCCGAAACAACGTTAATACTAAGATATTATTAACAAATCAATGTTAAAAGATAATATATGATATCATATTAATGTATATTATTCTTGTATAATTTAATAACAATTATTTCACCATTATACAAGAGGTTAACCTACCCCAACCAAGGAAAAGTACAAGGTAAGGGTTTATTTCACAATCTCTTCATTATCCGAGGTTGTTTATACGTAATAATCTACTGGGATCTCTTTATCATCCACATCCATGTTTCTTAAAAATAAATTTCAAAACATTTTTACTATTTACTATAATATGGGTTAAAGTCATTCATACACTTTTTTGACTTTTTATAAGAGGTTTATAAAGGAATCTTTCCATCGTTTTCCAAACAAGGTGCTTTTTAACCTTTTCGACAAAATTAAGGTAAGATTGTTTTTTAACTTATACGGCGGGTGCGGCTATTTACCGCTGTTATAAAATATTCAAAGCTTCACATACAAGATTTCAAGGAAATTTTCAAAGTAAATGTTTTATTTTATAATTATGTGACTTTTAAATGATTTCAAAATTAATATTTTAAGAATTTCAGAAAGGTACTCTTTATCAAAATCAGAATTTAAAATGTTTCAAATATTTATCTTTATAAATCTTTTTAATTAATATCCATGCTTTAAAAATGGTTTTTAAGGATTTATTTATATGGACATGGATGTTTTTAAAATGTTAATTCCTTTCAAAAATTTCAAAGTGGTATGGTACACTTAGATTCAAAAATCTCTTTTTAATTACTTCCTTTATAAATGTGTGACTTTTAAATGATTTCAAAAAAGGATATATTTCTCTCAAATAGTTTTGATTTCATCTATTTCAACATCCTTTGATGGATTTTATGATTATATGATGTTGATTTATTATGATACAAAACTTCCATAATATATTGAAGGTTTGGTGATATGTTTGACTGTGGATGTGTTATTTTTATACCATTCATGGTTTATGGAGAAAGTATTGACATTTTATATGCTAGATTTAATACAAATGTTTATGTTATGTTTAAACCATTCCATATGGGAATGAATTGGACATAGTAAGTGACAGGTGGAGCCCTATATAGCTCCTCGAGGCATCGGTAGGTCTCATGATACAAACTAGTGTCTTGGCACAAGGCCTTGGCAAAATTTTATTTGTAGTCTTGGCACGAGGCCTTGGCTATGTGGTTATGATTGTATGGGATTATGAATTCCATCATTATGAAATTGGTTATTGATATTGCATGTGAGTATTCGATTAGTAGAATATACATGTGAATAAGTAAATGGAATTATTTCATTTTACTTTTTCCATACTATGTTGATGTTCAAGTTTGAAAGGCTTCTGTTTTAGTTATAAATTGCCTTAAATGTTTATGCTTATTTTGGAAAGTTTCTGCTATATTGTTATCCTTACTGGTAATTTGAGCTCACCCCTTTTCTATGTATTATTTTTTCCAGGATGTGAAGAAGTAAGTTATGAATGACTTGTAGGGATATTATGAGGGGATAATAGTGTGGACTATGGATACATTATGTTGTTGTTGTAGTTTTTCACTGTATGATGTACTGTAAAACATTATGAATATATCTAGTGTTTCCAAGGCTACTAAACAAATCGATCTTTCGAGATTTGGTCTTTCTTGTAATCATTCCAATGTTATGTAATAATGCACCGACTCTGGGTAACTGGGGTCAGGGCGTTACGGGTATGTTATAAAAGAGAATTAAAGAAGAATAAAGATAAGATAAATATTATATATATCATATATATTTAATGTTTCATCATAATGGCCCTAATTAGAGGTGGTAGAGGAAGATTGGATATTTATTGTTTTGTAATACAATGGTCCTCCATCCATAGAAAAATTATGTTATATACCCATTAGATCGGGGAGTTTGTAAGTGTTATTCAAATAAATATCATAAGAAAAATATAGTATATTGTTGATACTAGTGCTGTTATTTTAAAAAATAAAAATAACATAGGTACTGATGAAGCTAAATAATAGAGGAGAACTTGAGGGAAGATGTTTACTTTAAATCGGGTAAATGACTTTATTTTAAACCAAAATTCATTATTGGAGTGCCTTATTCCCTGGGTAATGCTATTATGAGAAAGAAAGTGGTCATGGGAACTTATTTGGGATGATTTTTCTCGAGCTAAGGGGCATGATAGATGTGAGTAATAGGTTAGAGGTGACGACCTTTTTTAATGGGGAGGAGGGGATCTTTTGGAATGTTTGAAAATATTATATTATTATAAACTCATTTTTGGTTTCAAAAGGACCAAATTTTGATAAATCCAAATATAATGTTCATATAAGTCTAAATAAAATAATCCAATTATAATTGTACATATTTTTTATAATTTTTATTCCTTATCATTTTTTATTTATCCCTTTGTTATCTTATATAACTTTTTCCATGTTCTCTTAAATATTCATACTATAAGGTTAATGTAGTTACCATAAAAGTAAAATATAACCACAAGTGGTTAATTACTGAAATTATAAAAATTATCTAAGTAATATGGCTAAATCATAGATTTTTAGGATTTTTATATCATTTCATAAAATAAATATTGATTTAAAAACTCATTTATGTCAATTTAAATACGATTCATATTATGTATTTTAAAAAAATCCATAAAAAATTATTGTTTCTAAAAAAACAAAAATTTATTTATAACAAGTCATAATAATCCCTAAAATTCGTTGAAGGAATACAATGTTTCATAATAATTTTATTTTAACATTTATAATCTCATTTATTTAAAACATTCATTAATGAGATAATAATTACATCATCATTGTGTCAAGATTAAATTTATTTATATGATTTATTAAAATTAAAAATAAAATTCCATGACGTTTGAAATATTATTAAATTTATAATTAATATTTATAGTGAAATATATCAATTATTTAACCCCTACTAAAATTTGTTTTTCATAAAAATACATGTTTATGATATTATTATTTTTACATTAAATAAAAAGATTTATATTTAATTATTATTTCCAAGTGGATTTCAAAGGCCAAAATATTCACCCAAAAATATTAGTAGTGGTCCATGAATCATAAAATATGTTTAGAAAAAAATTTTATGAAATTTTATATTATTATAATATTATTTTTACCATGAATTTCCCTATTTACCTTTAACCGCTGTAAATAAAAATCAAAACTTACTATTCAAAAAAATTATTTTCATCCTATTAAACAACATATTTATTAATAATGAAAAACATTTATGTTTGGTTTTTAAAATTTAATTCAAATAAGTTGAAAATTTTCATTTAAATGAAAAAATCGGTTTTTAACTACTTAGTATTTTTCACTATTCATCAAAATTTGAAGGTTTTTAGAAAAATATATAAAAATCACTCTAAGATAAATTTGATAATAAAAATCCCAAAATGATGTCTATTTTTATATATTAAATACATATATGTTTCATGAAATAATTTACAATTTATTTTCATTGTGAAAACTAGAAAGCGTGTATTTGAGAAAAAATAACAATCAAAATTTTGACATTTGTTTATGTTCAGTATCAAAGTGAAATTACTTCCAATGACCAAGTTTTATAAAATGGTAATAATATAATATAATTACAATTTAAAAAAACATAGAAATATAATCTATCCCTATAAATGAATTTTATTAAATGGTTGGTTTTAATTAAAATGTTGTATTTTTAGCTATTCATTATGAAAATCAGCAATATCATAAAAATACCAAAAATTTATCGATAGTAAATTTTGATGAACCACTTCTAAAAACGATGATCAATTTTTCAAATATAATATATAAAACTGACACAAACCTATCTTCAAAAAGGGTTCTCCCTCAAAAGGTGATAAATCTAACATTTAAGGAATATTATGGTATTTATGATTAAAATTTGATTCATTCGCATTTTAAGCACTTAAAATTTATTGGATAAAGGTAAAGTAATTTTAAAAACATGTATAATCATATTGTAATTAGTTCTATTCATTCTGGCCAATTCAACGGCTATGTATTAACTACCATTTAAAATAATAATATAATATTATTATTTTTCTATATAACCCAACATTGTGTCCAACATATTATTTCAAAGAAACACATTATTACGTATTAGGTACACCATAAAACACATAACCCCCTTTGATGTTAAATTAACATTTCCATCACAAATTTTATTAAATATGAAAATAAAATATCTTTTATTTAATTGGGTTGTTAAATCCTTCCCCCCTTTTGAAAATTAATCCTTTATTGTTTTATTCATTTATTAAATATACTGGAGTATTTGGATGTCATAGCATTTTCAGATTCCCATGCTGCTTCTTCAACCATATGGTTTTATTACAAAATCCTATACTAATTAAATACCATATTCTACAACACATTCAATCTCCAGTCAAAATAAACAATTGATGTTTCTAATAAAAAAGATTTTCTCCCAACTAAACTACCTCTAGACTAAAAACAGGAGATGAATTAGACATATTATTTCTCAAAATTGGATCATGAAAAACAGTGTGTACTCGGGATAAACATTGTGGTAATTCTACTCTGTAGGAAACTGATTTGACTTTCTCCAAGATTTCATAGGGTCCAATGAACCTCAAACTCATATTTCCTTTCTTGACAAAGCACTTCACACATTTACATGGAGAATATTTGAAAAAGACATAATCAACGACCTTGAAATAAATATCCTTCCTTTCTTTATCTGAATAACTTTTCTTCCATATCTGAGCTACTCTCATGTGATTCGGAATCAACTGATCTTTCTTAAACATCTCATCATTCTATTATTGTCCCATCATCTTCCTTTCACCTACATCATCTTAAAAATATGGAGTTTAACACCACATTCAATATAATGCCTCAAACAGAGCCATCTGTATACTAGAATGGAATTTTTTACAAAATGAAAATTCAACCAATAAATATATTGCTCCAAATATTCCTAGAAATTCATTTAATAAGAACATTACATTTCTTACAAAGTATGAATTACTTGTTTTGACTGCCGATCAGATTGTGGATTAAAATATATACTAAAATTTAATTCAGGACCCAACAACATCGGAAGGACATTGGAAAAGAATGAAGTAATGCTGGGATTTATATCAGATACAATAGATAGGGGAATTCCATGTAACCTTTGTATATCCTTAACATAATACCAATAAAGTTGATCTAGAGACATTGTATCTCGAATTTGAAGACAATGAGTAGTTTTAGTCAATCGATCAATAATAACCCAGATTGCACTGTTACCTCAATATGTCTTTGGTAATCCCACAACAACATACATGGATATATTTTCCCATTTCCACTCAAGCACTGGTAAAGACTGAAAAATTCCATTTGGTGACTGTTTCTCTTCTTTATCTTAATGACAAGTCAATCACTTCACTATAATGTTAGAAAAAACTCTTTTCATTACATCCCACAATTAATACTCCCAATGTTCTCTGTACATCATAGTACTGCCTAGATGGACTGAAAATTGAGAACTAATAGCTTCCCATAACAACTATTTCATTAACTGTGTATCAAAAGGCACACATAATCTCTTTCTAAAACTCCACCGACCGTATCTATAAATATTAATCTCATGTAAAATATACTTCTAAACCAATTATACATTTTTCTGTAACTCACTATCATAATTATGCGCTTTCTATATTCTATATGCTAAAGACGATTGTACTGAATAAAAAAAAGATTAATTTCATCCACCGATAACTTCCAATCCAATATTCATTAAATGAAAACTGAAAAGATTTTGTATGAAAAGTATCATGGTTATGGTATAATTACTCTTTCGACTCAATGAATCAGTCCCTTTATTTTCCTTTCTCAGATGATAATGGATCATGCAATCATATTCCTTGTTTTATTCTATCCATATCCTTTCTTTCTTTATTAATTAAATCTAACTAAATATATACATCAATCTATTGTGTCCATTATATATTTCACAATTTACTCCATACAGATGATTCCTTAAAATTTTTTAAGCCAAATTAGTAGTAGCTAATTCCAAATCCTGTGTAGGGTAATTTGAAAGGAAAAATGTTTTATATAATGTATTCTTCCATTAATTTCAACTGATGGAACCCTGACATCAAATCAATCATTGAAAATTCTGAGCTCCCTGGAGATCATCAAAAAATTCATCGATATGAGGAAAATGATACATGTTCTTAACAGTGATGTTATTCAATCCTCTATAATCAACTAAAAGACTCAATAAACCATATTTATTTTTACCAAACAATACTGGAGAACCCCATGATGATGTTCATTGTCAAATAAAACCATTATCTAATGAATCCTACATTTATTTCATTAACTGAAAAAGTTCAGTTTGAGGAATTTGATATGGGGGTTTTGAAATTTTCTTAGCATCATAAATTTAAGTACACTGTTAATTCAACTTCCTGATTGGGTATTATACCATGAAACTCTTCAAGAAAACATCAACGTACTCATTTGAATCTGGATCACCATTAATCTGAACTGTTCCTTTATTTTCATCAATGTGTAAATGGTAATATTAATTTCTATCTATCAGTAGTTTCTCAGATTTATGATATGTTATCCAAATTAAAGGATCATTCTTCTTCAAAAACTAGAATTCTTTCTAAAGAAAACACATTATATAGATAATAAATATTTTCATGTCAAATGGAAATCCAATCCATTACCAAAATAACATCGAACTCTACTAGAGGAAAATCAATAAGGTTTTCAGGTAGATTATTTTTACACACAAGTACATGAATTTTATTATATTTTTTTTCTCTCAAAAATTCCTCACGGTGTATTTACCATATGTTTAGGATTCATTTCCAGAGATGGAATTCCTAAATTACTAGAAAAATTCTAAGAAATGAAATAATGTATAGAACCTAAATCAAAAAACACATTTTCATAATCATCATAAACAAACAATGTACATGATAATTCTTCATTTGATGGTCCAATATTATCCAAATTAGTTGCAAATGATTTCACCACCCCTTTATTCATATAGTATGGTTTTTTTAAATTAGTTTTGTTCTTTAATGGACACTCATTGGCATAATGACCCATCTCATGGAACATAAAACTTCTTACTACATGATTTTAATTTCCTTCTTCATCACCTTTTTTACAGTTATGAGAAATATGACTAGACTTATCACAACTTTATTCGTCAGTAAAATTTATTTATCTTACTATCATGATATCATATGATATTTGGATCATAACTTGTTAGTCAAGGGAAATTTTCTTCATTAGCATCCTCTGAGTCATTATCCTACCTCAATTACAAGAATTGTTTTCCACCCTATGTCAAATCAACTAAGGAAAATATTTCTCAAGAAACATACATTTGAATTCGACCCACCCAAGAGCATCGATCTCTTAATATAACTAATATTGATCACCATCGACCAACACTGATAAAATTCACCTTCAAACCCTAACAAAAGACCAATCTTTTGGTTGTCTGTACTACCCATGACATCAAAAATCATATCCAGTCCTTTGATCCACACATCAACTTGAACAAGGTAAAATGATCCCCTGAATTATTGGGTTGTTACCACATGAAATTATTTTCTACTAACAGGTCCCTCTATGGTTGATATGGATGATCTCATATATGGATACAACCACCATTTATACCCTGATTCAATTGTTCCATTACTACAACAAACTGTTACTTTACTATTTTTACCATCTCAGGATGCTGATTTGAAAGGTTATTCTCCTTTATATATATTCTTAACATATATACCATTTTTACTATATAGAAAACCATTCTAGAAATTGATATATCTTAGGTGAAGAAACATGGTAATATTTATATGCAATATCATTTCAATAAGACAATAAATTAATTTATGGATATTAATTTTACAACACCCTAACTCCTAATGATGTCTAAACTGACATCTGATACCATATTAATGCCCCTGCCATAAACAATACATAATTTTTAATTAAGTAAAAAAATAAACATTGAATATATTTTCAGTTATATATCATTAGATAATTAGTTATAACATGTACATAAAAATTTGAAATATTACATTTAAACACTTATACTAAGTATCAATTTTTTTACTAAAATAAAAAATCTTGAAAAATGAAATCAAGTATAGTTCTTTATATTAGACAGCATGAAATTTCGTTGATCACATATTTGAACCCATTAATCATTATCTCCTATGAAAAAAATTTCTAAAAAAATATTGGATGCACATAAAAATATTATTAAGGGATACACAAAGTAGGAAAACTGTTAGTTTTTAAAATCTATAGGTAAACCATGATTACATTATCATAATTAATACTTTTCACCTTTATGAGTTAATAAATACTCTTCACCAAATTTAAGCTTATTGATTAAACTTTTGTAACAACAATATTACCATAAGACCCACATAAACAACACATAACATATAAAGGTAACTTGGGACATAAACATACTTAAATGGGATAGCCATACGGTTGACATCCACAAATACCACTTAATAAATTATCCATATGGCCAAATTCCTTTCCCAGTGCATTTTAAGTTATAATGTAGCAACTCATCCTAGTTTTTCACGACAATACTCATCATTTGGTCTATCATATAACCACCTGTCAAATGTCCAAGTACCATTTTCAAATCATAACACTAAAAATATTTCAACTAATTAATAATATATCATTTGTAATCACTTGAAATCATTTCATGATATTGAAAATATCAATCTACTTCAAAAATCATTTTCAAAACCAAATCACCCAAAATGGTAATCAGAGATTTATTTTCTTATTAAAATCATTATGGCTTATAGAGGAAGCCAAAAAAAAGATTATGCTGTTAGAGATGTCATTATCACCACAGAAGTTAAAAAATTCCTTTTATCCTTTAGTGAAGTGAATCATAGAAAAAAGATTCCATTTGAATGATATTAAAAGTAAAAGGGATTATTATATATTGTATAAAATATGAAGTTGTATATTATCAAAACAATCCTCAATGAAAGGACATTACGATGAAATCCCTTACCTCATGTCCGAATTAACCCTTTCGTTCATTAATTTCATGAATAATAAATATAAGTTAATTTATAGGATATTAAGAACCATTTTTAAGTTTATTATTAATTTTATATCAATTATTACCTTGTTATATCAATTAGTTCATTATTTGAGTTCATATCGTACATTTCGTCGATGTTCAGAACATGAGTAAAAATTGAATTTGTTTTAATTATATATTGTTCATATGGTCAAAATTCTATTATCATTAGAATGATATACATGATTTATATATCATATAAATCATATATATCTAATATATATTTATTTTTATTAGTCCATATCTTTTGGATATAATAAAATGAATATGGAGATGGTAAGTCGTTCGTACGCATGAATGCTACTGCCATTTATTTTTTTTATTTTTAAAGGAATGAAACAAAAATGATATATAGGTATATTAATATTCCATAATAATATAATATTTCATATACTTTACATAAGTTCATTAACATCATATTTTATACATTCCATGTATGGTATTAATGAGTCATATCATTTTTAGGGGACTGTAGTCTGCACATTGTGAAAAGAAATTATCGTATATATAATACATGAAAAGAATAATGTTATGTTATAACTTAGAATTTAAGAATATTATAGATAAAACAAAAATCGTAAATATCATATATAATAAGAGTTCCATCATAATGGCCACCATAAGAGGTGGTAGGAGAAGATTGATTAAATCGCCTTTTTGTCAGGCATCTGTTCGTCTTCCACAAAAACAGTATGTTCAATACACATTGGATGGATGTGTGTGTTGGTATAATTTGAATCCATCCCATAAAAAACATATTATATTGAGGATACATGTTTTGTTTTGTAAACAAGGAATAAAAAGAGAATAGGGAGTGAATATGAAAAATAAATGTAGAGGACTTGAGAAAAGACATTATCTTTAAACCGGGTAGCTATGTTTGGTTTGAACCAAACAGGTTTATTGATGTGACTTCTGCCTAAGGAAAAGATTATAGGAGGAAGATTGGGATCCTGGGGACTATTTTAGAGGAAGATGGATGATCCAAGGGGCTTTAGTGTTGTGAGTAATGGGTTGGACGTTATGGCCATTTATATGGGACAGGAGGGGCTCTTTAGGAATGTATGAAAATATTATTTTATTATAAAGAGATTTTTGGTTTCAAAATGACCAAAATTTATGTATATTGATATTAAGGTTCATATAAGTCTATTTTTCACCGTTCTCTTATATATTCATACTATAAGTTTCATATAGTTACCATAAAATGACAATCAAACCAAAAGTTGTTCATTAAGGACATTATCAACCCTATCTATGTAATTTGCCTGAAACATAGTTTTTTAGGATTATTATTTCATTTAATAAAATATTTTTAGATTTAAAGAATCATTTATAAAAATTTAAATACTGTTCATATCATGACATTTGATAAATATATAAAAACATAAATCCTTCGAAAAGCCAATAATTATTCAAAGATAATAACCCATACTAATACCTAATATTTGCAGATCGCATAAAATATTTCAAAATTAATATATATTAACGTATAAGTTTCATTTATTTTGAACATTCATTAATGTGGTAATAATTACATCATCATTATGTTATAAATAAATTTATTTAATTGATGTCTAAAAATTATAAGAAAATTCCATGATTTACGAAATCATTTTACATTTCATATATTTTCTTAGTCAAATATATCAATTATATAACCCCACTGTATTTTTTTAAAAAAATATATGATCGTGATATTTTTATTTTTACTTTAAATAAAAAGTTATTAATGTAATTATCATACACAAGTGGATTTAAAAGGCCAAAAGTTTCACCCAATGATTTTATTTGTCCCCCATGAATCATCCAGTAAATTTAGGACAAATGCTAAAGTAATTTTATATTATTATAATTTTACTCTTACATTTAATTAACCTCATTACCTTTAGCTGCAGTAAATAAAAATCAGAAGTTACTATTCACAAATAATTATTTTCATCATATTGGACCCCATTTACATACTGATGACAACGATGAATGTCATATTTTCTAATTAAATTTAAAAAAGCTATAAAATTTCAAATAAATGAAATACTCGGGTTAAAACTACTAAGTAGTATTTTTCAGTATTCATAAAAAATTGAAGGTTTTCAAAAAAATACCAAAAAATTACACTATGCTAAATTTGAAAATATGAATCCAGTAATGAGGTCTATATTTACATATTAAAAAAAATATAAGATGCATTAATTAGTTTAAAAGTTATTATCTTTTTCAAAACTAGTAATATTGTTTTTATGAAATAATAACTATCAAATAAATGACATCTGTATGCACCAAATTTCAATGTGAAATTACTCCAAATGACCAAAATTGGATTAAATGAAAAAAAATATAATATAATAACACATTAAAAAATACTTTAAATATAATATAATCATATAAATTAATTATATTTAATAACAGTTTTGAATTAAAACTTAGTATTTTCACTATTCATTAAAAAATGAAAATTATCAGAAAAATACCAAAAATTTACCTAAAGTATATTTTGATCTCCCAATTCCATTAAAGTTGTATATTTTTTCAAATTGAATATAAAAAGTGACATAAACTATATTTAAAAATGGTTCTCCCTCAAAAAATTGGTAAATCCTTCTTTTAAAGAATATTAGAGTATTTACGCTTAAAATTAGATTCATTTAATTTTTTGCCTATAACATTAATTCGATAAAGGAAAAGACATTTAAAAAAATTTATATTCATATTTTAGTTATTTATGTTCATTCATGCCAATATAATGCCTATGCGTTATGTGCCATTTAAAATAATTAAATTAAATTAGTATTTTTCACTATAACTCATCACTATGTGCATCATAATATTTTAATGAAACTCATTATTGTGTATATGGTACACCATCGAACAAAGAATCCCCATTAAAGTAAAATGGATCTTTAATTCACAAATATTAATAAATATGAAAATATAATATCCTTTATTTAACTATGATGTTAAAAATATAAAAATGTTATTATTTTTATTGGTTGTCAAAAAATAATTAGTCTGTAACTCCTCTATACTACTGCAGTTTGATGAATCGCCAGTGATGGCATGACTCTGTCTTTAATACGGTTATTTTATGACCAATTATTTTTACAATTTTCAATCTTGGGGATCGGGTCCACTATATTAACAAATAATGATAATATATTATCATTATTAAATATTTGATCTTCCATAACTCATGCGTGAGATGTCTGCTTGAATTTCTATCAACGAAAAAATAACCCCACCTATAAGAAGACCAGATCGAGGCCAACAGTGTATTTAAAATATGGTTTCATGGTTCAGTTGCACAAATATCCTCTTTTAAATAATAATAATTTAATTATTATTATTCGAGAGTTCTTTTATCAAACTGATAATCTAAACGGGATGTTCGTATCATGCCTCATCATCAGTAGCACAACCCTAGACCGTGATGGAAAATTTCAAGAATAATTTGAGGTGACTAGAATGAAGAAGATTTGTGGGTCTCACTTATCTCATTTCACATGATTTAATTTGCAATGCAGCTTTCTTCTTGGTATCCATTATAGAAAATGACTAGGTTATCTAATGTTTCATTTCGTGAGGATTGAAATGGCGTGATCCATATAATTAATTTCAGGACCAAGGAGTCATCCCTATTAGAGAACATTCATGAAAAGCACACCAAATTATTAAATTTTATAACATATGTGTATTTGGGGAAATTAAATAGATGATCATGGGTGTTTTACTCATAGATCACAATAGTGTGAACTGTTTTGAAGTGTAAAGACTTATTTATGATCTCATTAAATGTGGGATCATAAAATTGATTTCATTGTATGATCGTTTTGATGTTTTTGAACTAAACTCATGGATTGGGTCAACCTTGACTTTTATGAGAGTAGATATTATGTACAAAGAGATGTTGGCCAATGTTCTTGTTCAAAGTAAGGAGGTCTTCCAACATAATTACGCTATTGGACCTCCAGATCCATGCCGAGCGTTGTGCTCCAATTGTACATTTTACTGGGTATGTCATGTACCATCAGAGTAAGCTGGAATGACTAGGCGTACTTTTTCATAGTTTTGTCCCCAAGAACGGTTAGGTACAAGGCCAGGTAGTGAGGTGAGTTCACACATCAGTAGGACCCACACACACTGTGAACTTATTTATGCTTCTTTTACCTCCAATATCATCGTCTTTTGGCCTCTGATATTTGATTTTGAGTTGGATATCCTGAATGTTTTTTCACATAGAATCTGATGGTTACCTTTGTCGTGGCTTATGAGATAGGTTGTGAAATATCAACAGAGTGGTGCCTATCTAGGACGACACCCAACAACTACAATAGTGTTCATCTTAACAAGTATCATTCAGCAGGGATGACCACCATTCCATACTAATCATGAGAGGTACCATATAACAGGGATGTCTAGTGTTCTATAATTCTTATTAAGAGGTACCATCTAGTATGGATTACTAGTGCTGTTTTGGGATGACCCTCCCACTAGGTCGGGTATCGTAGTCCCCAAGGAGATACATGGAATAACACAAAGAGTAGTCCATGAGGAGATATCAAGCTATCCTAGTGGGTAAAACTTAAGGGGATACCATGTTGACCTAGATAATCTTCATGGGGGGAGACATCATCCCAACCCTACTGTCGGGTGGTGTAGAATTGACTCTGATGGTTCAAGGAAGACCCTCGACTATTCAACACAGTGGTGAGGCATATTAAAATTTAACTAATGAATCACGAGAAATAGTGTAACATTTCCCACTAATATACATCATTGTTTTGTGAGCCTAATCTATGTAGGAGAGTCGGATCCTACCAAGGAAGATAGTATCACGGTGTGCTGATTTGAGCCTCTATGGAATGTGACTCATGGGTATATGGAACGAGATCCGGGGCATCAAAAAGGGATCATCATAGATCTATTTGTTACTGAAATTCGTGGGCTATGCTATGAGATAGTGATCCCCTTACGCCCTCATCTGTGATTCTCAAATAATCATATATATATATAATGTTTTCATTACCCACTCACTGGGTTTTGGAAACTATCAATCTAGGAGGGACGAAGATGGTTGGGGTATTCCACATACCTTTCATGTCTATATCTTTATGGTTGTAAGAGTCAACTATACTAATATTTTTAGATAAGGGTCAATGATAAGATCATCTTCTCAAAATTTCTATCTTATTATATTTGGATGAGGTATTTTCAGTCTCTTAGTAGGTAGAGATTCACTCTTTTTACTATACCTTGTCATATATACTGCTATAATTTAATGATAATATCATAAGGCTACTCCATCACCATTTAGAGAAATGTTATTGAATATTTTTATACTCACCCATGCAAGGTCATTTCCCAAATTATTCATGCCTTTTGCAGACGAAAGACCGAATGATCATGAATTTATTAGATCATAAGGATTAATGTTCTTGGACCATGATTAGTTATTGTAGAATGGGTTATATAAGAAGTGATCTATCAACTAATTACATTTTAGTTACTTCCATGTTGTACCACTTTTATAGTTTGTTGAGTAATTTTTACATTTTTTCTCATTTAGTTTACTCTATTGTACTTGTAATGTATAATGTTTAGTTAAGTTTGGTTTATTTAGAACATTATTAATAATTTGTTAATTTACATCTGCATTTTAACATTGTGATGGTTGAATGTGTGTGTATTGGTTCATAGGAAATGGTCTCCATGATTTTTTTGTGCCTTTGGTGCAAGTCACCAGCCCTTGGCCACTGGAGGCATGTTGTGGCTCGAGCCCCGACATGGGTCAGGTCATGAAAAAGATGTATCATAGATGTTCAAACCATTGATAAATTGTTCAGATGATTCCCTAAAAATGTATTTTTTGGGTTCATGTAAAAAATGTCACATTGTCTCTAGAGTTTCTCTCATGAGAAAGAGTCCAGCGATGGTATGAGAAGCTAAAATATACATTCACCAGGACCCTGATTACCTACATGTCAACTTGGTACCCTAAGACGCCTATTGTAGGGATGAATGATGCATGTCACGTATAGAATGTCATATTTGACTTTCATTTATGAAACAACACTCAATCATTGATTATATATATGTATATATATACGTATTCTCATTTTACTAAGATACACTTCATACTATTCATGATGAATCCATGAAGATAGCCAAACATGATACTAGTTCTGTTTTCTGATAATGGCCATGTGAAAAACAAGGCCTCAGTTTAGGATCCATCATGCGACACCCTAAATCTATGTGGTAGGTATCAAAACCCACTCTTTTTGAGGAGTAGAAACCCTCAGAAGAGTAGGCCGCAGACATATGTAGGCAGTGCACCTATCATGAGATTCAAGGATAGGAATCGTTGGTGTTTTGCAAAGAGACATATCGTTAGGTGTCATAGTATTGGTTAGAGTGATTGAACCACTGCTATATGATTTCATAGACACTAGAATATCGTATAGTGTTTTTATTTTCCATCCTTTTCTATAGACCTACATTTTTTGCGGGAGATTCTTTAATCAGAAACTTGATGAGTCAGAACACCCAAGGGATTTCTTCCAGTAGCTATGTTGTTAGGATTGAAACCCCTTCTTCTTGCACTACTTTGAATTAAGTTGCTCCTCCAATTTAAGAAGGGAGGGATAACTGTGACAACTTATGAAGCTAGGTTCACAAACCTAGCATGCTACTCATTTGACATGATTTACGATGACAAAATCTAGGTACATTGTTTTTATTAGAGACTTCATAAGGAGATATTAGTTTTCATAGTAACCATGTTCACCCCACCTATACCGAGGTGCTAGATAAGGAACATGTGATAGATATCCGATGGTCACACCATGATGTTTATTATAAATGTGGGAACAACAGAGCTGAAATGGCTGCCACATCTCACAGATATTAGTTGACAAGATCCCTATGTATGACATCTTCATATGATTGGAATCAGGAACCCAAAAAACCCAATGTTGTATGGTGTTATTCATGTGATGGGATATGTCACATGGCATGAGACTGCGCTACCAGAAGTGCTATGAACACCAGGATGTAAGAACATGGACCTCCATGATAGAGGTTGCACCATCATCAGGGTGGTGCCTATGGAGGTTGATCTAGAAGAGGATCAGGAGGAGTTGTAGTTGGAGGATTACCTTATGGGGTCCTTCCACCACCACCATGTGACCCACGTCAGGATCATGGAGTTAGAAGCTGGGTCCATGGAAAACCACAAGAATTCGATATATATGATCTTGTAATTCATGAGAAAATAAGAGGTATTCATGGAACATTTCATAATTATTGGTGTAGAACTTGTTATGATCTATATCATTTTCACTCTTATCCTGGATCCTTTCATTATTTTTTAAATGGTGAAGCATGGTGTCATTATAATCCAATATCGATTATGTGAGATATAAGATAAAATTCATGATGAAGAGGGAACTTTTATGTACAAAATTTCATTTTTTTATGATTAATCTCCATACAAGAAGGAAGAATACACTAAGGGTATTCCAAATTCATTCTTTATTTATTATATTACTATTGGATGAGTTTACTCACCTACCCTATTCTCTGGTAACTTGTGATCTCAACTTAAAGTCTTGATACTGCAGTTCCCAAGTATAGATTGAGGCGATGGATACTCCGTGAAAAAACTACACGACTCACTACATTGTGCTGATAGCGATGGTCATCACACTGTGAATGTTTATACACTATCTTCTAGGAGTGTTCGTAGTGGTTTGATCATACTACTAGTGTCATAGGTATGTTTACACTTAGAGATACATGAATCTAGGATGAAGACATTGGATTAACATCCAATTGTATTACAAATTTGAGACATACTATACTACATGAAAGGAAAAAATTGTAGAAGATTCACATTGGAGGAAGTGAGGGATGTCCCAGACTCACACTATTTGGGATGATTCCAAATAGTTAACTTCCCTACAGCTGACATTGTTTGTGTAGGTGGGTACATTTTTTCATCATTCGATGGTGTTGACTCCTTCTTTTCTCAAACTTGTAAGAAAGTATCAAAAGAGATTCACCGATTATGAAATATAGTTTGTCCATAAATCCTTGGGTGTTTTAAAATATGGATTTTTTTGAAACAATTTATCACGAGGCCCAATTATATGATAAAACCGTATGAGGAAAGATCATCCCATTGATTTGCATGATGTGATATCATATAAATATATAGGAGTTCCTCTTGGTGTGGGAGTGCTATATACGGGCATTTATCCCAAGTTTTTAACTAGTTATTCTTTCTGATGACAAAAAACCTAAAGGATGGAATAATATAAAGACTTGGTTTTTTCAATATATGTCCTTGAAATATGTTTAAATATTATTCTAGAGCTATATGCGGAGACATCATGCTATTTCATGACCCGGTGTGCCAAGAATTAATTTAATAAAAATATAAGGAGTTTTTATACAATGGACATTTAATAAATATTATATGTCATAAATCAAAGCATCTATCAAGAATCTTAGTACAAGGTTGTGTTCAGAATGTGGTTTCTAGGGAAGAAGAAACATAAAACAATGTTGACATGGGACATTATGACCCCTCTCTCATTATTATGTTGTTATGTTGATGAATTAAATTATCAATATTTTATTTTAATATCTCAAAACCTAATAACATGCATGAAGGGGATCATATGTGAAATATGACATCACTATTGAGTTCAGAACATATATTTTACCCTAGCCATGGTATAACAGTTGTCAGCATCGGGAGGTTATCTTATGTTCCATAGTGGGTGATAAATTAAATAAATAAATAATTTTTTATTTAATTATTTGACATATCTAGTTTACCCTAATGAGAGGTTATATATTATTTTCTAAAAGGGGTTGGAATGATAATTTAGTTTTTCCAATAACGAAAACCCATATCTTAAACTCCTCTTCTACCCATTGGTGAATGATGAAAACAACGACGGAAATATGGATCCAAGTGGATCATGGCATGACAATTCAAGGAATCTCCACCTCCATTGTTCAAAATGATATTTATCAAAAAAAAATTCAAGGATGGTATAGGACACTTAAATTGAAGTTTTTGACTAATTTAATTAAATGATATATAATTGAGTTTATCTACCTTTTATTCAAGAGTATTGTTCTTCACACAAGCTCATAATTTATTAATTTTTGTTATAGATTTATAATTATAATTATAATGTCGATGAATCATGGCCAATACAAATGTAACACCCCAATATTCCATGGTAGACTTCCCTTTGAATAATACAGCAGTTTGTGTTGTATGCAACTTTGAGTTTTAACAGACACACTATAACCAATCAAACTAGCTATTATGAATAGTAATACCAAATTTTTGAAATTGTATAAATTTTAGCGCTCAAAATTGAATTCATATTTGGATTTGGAATATCAAAATTAGCCTATGGTAAAATTTTGGAACATTTCGGATAACATTTATATTTTGATGAATAGTGAAAATTACTAAATTTTAAATAAAAACAACTTTTTTAATATAAGTAATTAACAGTGATAAAATTATGAATTTGAGTGGTTTTAAATTATATTTAGAATATATTTTTACCATTTAATACAATTTTGGTCATTGGACATAATTTCACAATTAAACTGGACATGAACAAGTGTTAATATTTTGATAGTTATAATCTCTTAAAAACACGCTTTTTTTTAACAACGGAATAAATTTTAAATTAATTTATACCACTTTTGTGTTTTGTATTTGAAAAAATGGATTCCATATTTGGAGTCTGGATGTCCAAATTGTGTAAATAGGTAACATTTATTTGTAGACATTTTTAATAATTAATTCGGTAAAAGTTTTATTTACCATGGTTAATGTGTAAATCCGTTAAATAAGGGTAGAAGAAACATATTACAATAATAATAAATTATCCTAAAACGTTTCTTAACAATATTGGTTGATACATGTATGACCATGGTCATCTTTGGGTCGATTTTGGGACCCCATGGAGCCACTTGTATGTGATAATGACACTTTATATTAATTAAGTTAAAATAAAAACAAAAATGATATAAGCATATATCTTTTAGAAAAACAACTTTTACATAGGGTAATATATGTTAGATTTTGGACTATAAATATTAATTAGAACGATAAAAAGATTTCCTACATAATTGTATTTTATTTAAATTTTTTAGAAATTTAATAATTAATATTATTTATGACCCAATAATGATAGAGTATATTCCTTATTAAATAAAGAATCAAATAATTGGTTTTATAAATGTCAAAATTAATATAATTTGAATGTTTTGATGAAATACATGAATTTTGTTTCTTAATATGACATTATAAGATTGCTTAAATTAATTTGGTTCGAATTTATATAGTTGTTAAGAATTTAACAAAAATAAATTATTGAATAGTGTCAAAATTGACAAAAAAGAGTTTTAAAAAAATAATATATTATTAATTTATATTCAATACCTAAAAATATAAGGTTCGGCCAAGAGACTTATATCATGATAGGTGTATCCTTAATGGACCACTTGGGGGTCGCTTGGAGGTATATAGTATGTTTATTAACTATATAATATAAAAATACAAAGTGACATTGTAAGTGTCAAACTACTTAACTAAGAGATAAAACTAAACTATAAGGTTAATATAGTGACCCAAACCTATCTAATACCTTTTGGTTGAGTGTTTTTCGACCAATACCCAGCTTAAAATTTAAATAATTTACTTTGGATCCATTAGAAACATAATATTAACTTATTATAAAATAATATTTCTAGCTTTTCCAATGGTGCCCCTCACCCCTCTTATAAAAGGGCACCATCCTTCTCATTAATTCAGACTTTCAAAGCCTTTGGGTTTGGCCAAAACATTCCCAAATACTCTCTCAAATTCCATCACTTCAACCTAGAGGCCTTATTCTGATCAGAAAGCCAACCTAATGAGCCCTTTTCATCAAATCATATGGAAGAACCTGAAGAATTGGTAATGTTTTCACCACCCTTTTTCATGTTCCTTTCTTCTTCAACTTCTTAATTATTTGTTATTCCCATTCAAAAATAATAAATCCATTATCGTATATATACTATTATTTTATAATAAATATTGTATAACCATATTCAGTATTCTATCCATCCTTTGAATGACATGTCCCCATACGTGCGTACGTACGGCTTACCGTCTCCACATCGTGGTGTATTTGTTATTCAATATATTATTATTTGGATGGGTATAATAATGATGTGTAATTTATGTAAATAATAAATATAACATGATACTGATTCTGTATATATGATATACCATCAAATTATATAATATTTTAATATCAAAAGAATGATAGTTTTGCTCGTGCTTACGTACGGACTACCGTCTCCACGAACGCGATGAGATTCAATCCCAACCGTATCTATTCAAGAATAATTCTCATTTAATGATTAAAAATACTGTAAAAGGACTTGATATCATTATGTATATGAATAATATACAACCTATCCCTAACAAACATGACTTATGTAACAAAACATATAAAATAAAACTTGTAAGTTAACACCTGAAACAATGATAATACTAAGATATTATTAACAAATCAATGTTAAAAGATCATATATGATATCATAATTATTTATATGGTTCTATTATAATTTAATAAAAAAGTTATAACTATTATACAGGAGGTTAACATACCATCGACTGATGAAAATTACAAGATAAGGGTTATTTCACAATCTCTTCATTATCCGAAGTTGTTTATGTGTAATTATTTACTGGGAACCCTTTATCATCCACATACATGTTTCAAAAAAATGTATTTAAAAACTTTTTTGATATTTTATAGAATATGGGTTAATGACATTTATACCATTGTTTGAATTTTTTTAAGAGGTTTATAAAGGAATCTTTCTGTCGTTTTCCAAACAATTTCCTTTTTAACCTTTTCGGCAGAATTAAGGTAAGAATGTCTTTTTTTAAATTATACGGCGGGTGCGGCTATTTTCTGCCATTATAAAATCTTAGAAGCTTCCCTTTCAATCTTTTATGAATAATTTCAAAGTAAATGTTTTATTTTATAATTATTTGACTTTTAATCGATTTCAAAAAATGAGATATTTCTCTCAAATAGTTTTGATTTCATCTATGTAAATATCCATTGATGGATTTTAAGTGTATTTGAAGGTTATTTATTATGATACAATAATTCCATATTGTTTTGAAGGTTTTTTGATATTTTTTACTGTGGATGTGTTATTTTTATACCATTCATGTTTAATGGAAAAAGTATTTACATTTCTTATGCTAGTTTTAATACGAATGTTTATGTTATGATTAAACCTGTTCATATGAGAAATGCATTGGACTTAATAAGTGACGGTTGGAGCCCGATATATATCCTCGATGCATCAGTAGGTCTCATGAGACAAACTAGTGTCTTGGCACAAGGCCTTGACAAAATCTTATTTGTAGTCTTGGTACGAGGCCGTGGCTATGTATTTATGATAGTCTGGAATTACGCATTCCATCATTATGAAAGTGGTTATTGATATTTCATTTGATTATTAGACTAGTAGAATATCCATGTGAATAATTATATGTCATTATTTAATATTATTTCTGCCATATTATGCGTAATTTCAAGTTTTAAAAGGATTTTTTAGTTATACATTTCCTTAAATGTTTATGCTTATTTATGAAAGTTTCAACTATATTGTTATCCTTACATGGAATTTGAGCTCACCCCTTTCTATGTTTTATTTTTCTTAGGATGTGAAGAATTATTTTTTGAATGACCTGTAGGGATAGTATGAGGGGATAAGAGTGTGGACTATGGAGACTATATTGTTGTAGTTTTTATTTTATTATTTAATGTAAACATTATGAAAGTATCTAGTTATTCCAAGGCTACTAAACTAATTGGTCTTTCGAGAATTGATCTTTATTTTGATCATGCCAATGTTATGTAATAATGCACCGACTCTAGGTAACTGGGGTCAGGGCATTACAGTTGGTATCAGAGGAAGTTTAGTACAAACCTTGGAAGCTAGATTTAGATAAACTCTGATTAGAACACATAGACCTAATATGGACTTTGAGGATTAGTATAGAAGAACTTCCTAGAATTTTGGTATTGTAGAGATTTTTTGAGTTTTCTGAGCAATACATCCCTGTCTGGATACGAGCAGGTAGAGGCGGCTCTAGCACAAATGTACCTAGGCATAAAACCTGAAAATACCCCTATGAGGTAGACTCGAACGAGAACTGGTTCACAAAAACATGACTTGCTGCACTCTTGGTTACGACACTCCCAGGGGATATGCTTAGGATAACTCTGATTTTCTATACAAATAATTATGAAGGGTTTATGAATATATACGTCCTAGAAGAAAACAGTTTTTATGATTATGGATTATATACATAAATAGTTCAATTTATGTTAAGTGTTTTATAAGTATGGAATTGTGTATTTTGACTCATAAACTAATCTATTTTATGAAATTGTTTAGAAATTGAGCCTATTGAAAGAAATAGAAACTGTATCAATGCACGCACTCCATGTAGGGATTTCCCTACTACTCAAGATAATTATATTGGAGCTGGTGATGCCATGGGTGTTGATCAACTAATCACCATATTGGGATAACTCACTCAGGTTATGAATAATACGCTTACCCGTATGGAACACCCTAATCCACAATATGGAGGATCAATGTTAGATCGATTCATGAGGTAGAAACCACAAAAATTCAATGAGAGTACAATTCCATTAGTAGCTGAGAATTGGATAAGTTTCCTAGAGAAAATATTTCAGGCTTTGGGGTGTAGTGAAAGGGACAACGTTATCATGGCAGTTTACCACCTCACTGGAGATGCTGATCAATGTTGGTCATTGATTCAAAACACAAAGTAATATGATGAAGTGTCAAATATGGAATGGATGGAGTTCAAAGATATTTTCTTAGAAAAACACATTCCTCGCGACCATCGAGCAGATATGCAAGGGAAGTTTTTGAGTCTGAGACAAAAGGAGGATGAGAATGTCTCAAAGTACAAGGATAAAATTACAAGGTTAGCAAGGTATGCTGGAGATTATAAACAAAAACCAAGAAGTAAGATTGATCGTTTCTTTTTTGTGTTAAAACCGTTTCTCCGTCGAGAATTAGTCTCACAATACTTCTCATCGTACGAAGACATTGTCTCATGAGCTATCAAGATAGAATAGGAATTGTCTAAGTCTTATGACATTAAAGCAAATAAAGAGAAGAAGAGATCTGCTGATCAATCTGGGAATGGAAATAAGGGGAAGAAGGGAAAGGTTGAATATCCATCATGTGGTAAATGTGGGAAGAAACACCCTGGTACTTACTTAAAAGGAATGGGTGTCTATAACAATTGTGGTGAAAAGGCCACTAAGCTCATGATTGCAAGGGGAAGAAGGAAGCTACTTATGTCCAATTCTATAATTTACAGGAGATGGGACACTATGAAAATGAATGTCTTAAGCGTCAGGGGAACTTACCTCAGAAAAGGAAAGGGATCAAGGCCAAGCTTATGCTGTCACTACTGTTGAGGTAGAACCTCTGAAAGACATGGTGGTAGGTAATTTAATGGTTTCCTCAAGTTTAGGTAATGCATTATTTGATTCTGGATCATCACATTGTTTCACATCTTCCCAGTTTTCTAAGAGAATTAGATATTTTCAATTTTATTTAACAAGGTAGTTGTCAGTTAAAACTCCAATGGGAAGTATCATTGCAACAATGTTTTGTGAATCAGTCCCCATTAGAGAACATAAATATTCTTTATCCGCTGATCTTATCATCATACCTATGATTGAGTTTTATATAATCCTTGGTAATGATTGGCTTTCGGACCATGATGCAAAGATTTATTGTAAGAAGAAGGAGGTTACAATTTTTAATGATGACGATAAGGAACACCTTATCTTTATAGAAGAATCGTCACCACCTAATTCTTATCTAAATCCACCCCTAGTACCTCAACAAAATTCAACTATTGGAGAGGAAGGGAATGAAATGACTATGGTTGAGTAAAGGAATGTTCAAATAGAGGATGTAACTATTTTTAATGAATATGTAGCTGTGTTTCCGGAAGATTTACCTGGACATCCTCCAGAAAGAGAAGTTGATTTTTCCGTTGATTTAATTCTTGGATCAAGGCCTATATCGAAGACCCCTTATAGAATGTACACTGTGGAATTAGTTGAACTAAAGAAACAACTAGAGGAATTGAGTAATAAAGGATTTATTCACCCTAGTGTTTCTCCGTGGGGAGCCCCTGTTCTTTTTGTTAAAAATAAAGATGGATCTATGATGTTATGTATCGACTACAGGGAGATCAATGCTATAACAATAAAGAAAAAGTATCTCCTACCTCGCAATGATTATTTATTTGACCAACTGCATGGATCTCAATACTTTTCAAAGATTGACTTTTGATATGGATATAATCTGTTTTGTGTGAAGATGGAAGACATTCCATATACAACATTTCGAACAAGGTATGAGCATTATGAGATTATGGTAATGCCTTTTGAGGTGACTAATGCACCCTATGTATTCATGGATCTAATGAATTGAGATTTAAAGGAATATCTCGATGATTTTGTGGTGGTATTTATTGTTGATATCATGGTATACTTCAAAAGCTACGAAGATCCTGAAAATCACTTGCACATTATCTTGAAGACTCTCAGAAGACATTAATTATATGGAATATTTAGCAAGTGTGAATTCTAGCTTCGGGATATTTCTTTTCAAGGTAATATTGTCTTTAAATATGGAATCTCTGTTGATCCTTCTAAGACCAAGGCAATCCAAGAATGTCCAGCACTGACGAGTATATCTGAGGTATGCAATTTTATTTGTTTAGTAGGTTATTATCGACATTTCGTCCAGAATTTTGCCCAATTGGCTAACCCATTAACAAAGCTCACATGTAAGGGGGTTAAATTTCTTTAAAAAAATGAGTGTGAATAATGTTTCGAAGAGCCGAGGAGAATATTAGACAATGATTCTATATTGAATCTACCATCGGGGAATGATGGGTTCGTTATTTATAGGGATGCATCGAAGAAAGGAATTGGTTGTGTCCTTATGAAGAATGATAGGGTTATTGCCTATGAATCACGACAGTTGAAAATTCATGAGAAAAACTATCCTACTCATGATATTGAGTTAGCAGATGTGATCTTTTCTTTGAAGACATGGAGGCGCTACCTCTATGGTGAAAAATGTGAGATTTATACTGATCACAAGAGTTTGAAGTATATTTTCACACAAAAATACCTCAACATGAGGCAAAAGAGATGGCTTGAACTACTCATGGATTATTATTTCATGATAAACTACAACTCAGGGAAGGAAAATAAGGTGGCAGATGCTTTGAGCAGAATAGATCATGGAGTTCTGGACATGATGAGAATTGAAAGGGATCCTATTTTCATGGATCTTATGATGATGGATATGGGAATTACCATGGAAGGTGAAACATCAATACGTTTTCAAATGGTTGCCAAACCATCATTACTAGAAAGGATAAAGAGTTCTCAGACCTGTGATGAAGAGTTTCAAAAGAATATTAAAGCTATGAATTATGGGTAACTGAATGAATTTGGTTATGAAGATGGAATTTTGAAATTTGGGATGAGAATTTGTGTTCCCAATATACATGATCTAAAAAGGGAATTGTTGTACGATGCTCATAGTTCCAATTTCTCTATTCACCCTAGGAGAACCAAAATGTATAGATACATGAAAGAACATTTTTGGTTGGTCAACATGGAGAGGGAAATTGCTGATTTTGTGTCAAGATTTATGGTTTGTCAACAAGTGAAAGATGTAAGGAAACAGTCTAGAGGAGTCATGCAACCTCTTCCAATACCTTAGTGGAAATGGGACAATATAACGATGGGCTTTGTCATGGGACTACCAAAGACTCCTAGAAGGAATGATGCAATATGGGTTATTGTTGATCGTCTTACCAAGTCAACCAATTTTATTGCAATAAGGGAAGATTTACCTCTTTAACATCTAGCAAGGCTATATATTAATGAAGTGGTAAGACTTAATGGAGTACCCCTATCGATTGTTTCTCATCGTGAGCCCCGTTTTACTTCAATATTATGAAATAGTCTTCAGAATGCCCTGGATACAGAACTTCGTTTGAGCACTGCCTACCACCCTGAAACTTTTGGCAATAAGAATGGACTATTTAAACCTTAGAAGACATGTTGAGATCCTTCTCACTTGACTTTCAGGGTATGTGGGATAAATATTTACCTCTGATAGAATTTTCATATAACAATAGCTTCCATTCAAGTATTCTGATGGCACCATATGAAGCGTTATACAGAAATAGATGTCGTACACCAACTTGTTGGGATGAAGTTGGTGAAAGAAAACTTGTAGGACCAGAACTGGTGGAGGAAACGATGGAAAATGTCAAGGTAATCCAAAACCACATCAATGCTACTCAATGTAGGTAGAAGAGCTATGCTGACAACCGAAGAAAGGATTTGGATTTTCAGGTGAGAGATAATGTTTTCTTGAAGGTATCTCCATGGAAGGGATTTATACGTTTTGGCATGAATGGTAAATTGAGACCCGGGTAAATTGGTCCTTTCAAAATTCTATAATGAATTGGGGTTGTTGCTTACCATTTGGAAATGCCACCAAATCTGTCTAACATTCACGATGTGTTCCACGTATCACTATTATGAAAATACATGCCTGACCCAATGCATGTAATCACTTATGAGGAATTAGAACTGGAACCCGATCGGTCTTACTGCGAAGATCCCGTCAGGATTGTTGATACGAGAGAACAAGTACTGGGAAACCGGAAGGCTCGTCTGGTAATAGTTTTGTGGAGAAACCATAATATAGAAGAGGCAACGTGGGAACCCGAGGAACTTATGATGAAGAACCACCCGAGTCTTTTCATGCGGTAGTATTATAGAAATTTAGAGGAAAAAATTATTTGAAGGAGGGGAGAATGTAACACCCAAGCTTCCATAGTACGCTTCCCTTTGAATAATACAATAGCGTGTGTTGTACGCAATTTCGAGTTCTAACACACACACCACAACCAATCAAACAATCCGTTATGAATAGTAATACCCACTTTTTGAAATTTTATAAATTTTATACCACAAATTTGACTTCATCGTTGGATTTTTAATATCAAAATTAGCCTAGGGTAAAATTTTGGAACTTTTCGGATAACATTTATATTTTGATGAATAGTGAAAATTACTGAATTTTCATTAAAAAAAATTTGTCATTGAAATAATTAATAGTGATAAATTATGCATTTGAGTGGTTTTAATGTATATTTAGAATATATTTTTACCATTTAATACAATTTTGGTCATTGGACATAATTTCACAATTAAACTGTACAGGAACAAGTGTCAATCTTTTGATAGTTATTATCTCTTAAAAACAAGCTTTTTTTTATAACAACGGGAATTAATTTTAAATTAATTTCTACCACCTCTGTGTTTTGAATATTGAAAAATGGATTCCATATTTGGAATCAGTATGTAAAAATTGTGTAAATAGGTAACATTTATTTTTAGACATTTTGAATAATTATTTCGGTAACAATTTTATTTACCATGGTTAAACGGTAAATCCGGTA
Source organism: Viscum album (assembly GCA_963277665.1). NCBI lineage: Eukaryota > Viridiplantae > Streptophyta > Magnoliopsida > Santalales > Viscaceae > Viscum > Viscum album. The sequence goes on from OY728164.1 coordinate 1,751,837,153, forward strand.
AATAAGGGTAAACAAATAATATTATAATAATAATAAAATACCCTAAAACTTGTCCTAACCTTATTGGTTGATACATGTCCGACCATGGGCATCTGTGGGTCAATTTTGGGACCTCATGGATCCACTTGTAAGTGATAATGGCACTTTATATTAATTACGTTAAAATAAATACAAAAATGACATAAGCATATATCTTTTAGAAAAAAAAATTACATAGGGTTATATATGTTGGATTTTGGACTATAAATATTAATTAGCAAGATAAAAGGCTTTCCTACATAATGGTATTTTATTTATTATTTTTAGAAATTTAATAATTAATATTATTTATGACACAATAATGATGTAGTATTTTCCTTATTAATGAAAGAATCAAATAATTGGTATTATAAATGTTAAAATAAATATAATTTTAATGTTTTGATGGTATCCATGAATTTTATTTCTTAATATAACATTATAGTATTTATTAAATGAATTCTCTTCGAACTAATAAAGTTTTGAAGACTTTAAAAAAAATCAATTATTGAATAGTGTCAAAATTGACATAAAAGAGTTTTTAAAACAAATATTATATTATTAATTTATATTCAATTCCTAAAAATCTAAGGACTTTCCAAGAGACTTATATAATGATATATTAATCATTAATGGACCACTTGGGGTCGCATGGAGGTATATAGTATGTTTATTAACTATATAATATAAAAATACAAAGTGACATGGTAAGTGTAAAACTATTTTAAAAAGAGTTAAAACTAAATGATAAGGTTAATATAGTGACCCAAACCTGTCTAAAACCTATTGGTAGAGTTATTTTAGACCAATCCCCCCCTTAACCTTTAAAATATACACTTTTGAGCCATTATAAACCGAATATGAATTTATTATAAAATAATATTTCTATCTTTTCCAAAGGTTCCCCTCACCACTCTTATAAAAGGGAACTCTCCCTTATCATTAATTCACACTTTAAAAGCCTTTTGGTTCGCCCAAACCCTGAAAAAATACTCTCTAAACATTCCTAACTTCAAACTAGAGTCCTTAGTTTGATCTGAATGCCAACATAATGATCCCTTTTGATCAAATCAAAAGGAAGAACCCGAAGAAGAGGTAACATTTTCCCAACACATCTTCAAGTTCCATTCTTCTTCAACATCTTATTTATTTGTTATTACCATTATAAAATAATAAATCCAGTATATTATATATACTGTGATGTTATTATAAATATGGTACTCCCATATTCAGTATTTTATCCATCGTTTGAATGACATGTCACCATACGTGCGTACGTACAACTTACCGTCTCCATGTCGTGGTGTAATTGTTATTCCATATATTATTATTTGAATGGGTATAGTAATGTTGTGTAATTTATGTAAATAATAAATATAACATGATAATAATTCTGTATATATGATATACCATCCAATTATATATTATTTTAATATCAAAATAATGATATTGTCGCTTGTACATACGTACGGACTACCGTCTCCATGAACGCAATGAGATTAATTCCCCATCGTATCCATTCAGGACTAATTCTCATTTGATGATTAAAAAAATTGTTTAAGGACTTGATATCATTCTGTTTATGAATAATATACAACCTATCCATGAAAAACATGACTTATGTAACAAAATATATAAAAGAAAACGAGTAAGTTAACATCCGAAACAGGGATAATACTAAGATATTATTAACAAATCAATATTAAAAGATCATATATGATATCATAAATATGTATATGGTTCTTATATAATTTAATAACAATGTTATAACTATTATACATTAGGTTAACATACTATCGACTAAGGAAAAGTACAAGGTAAGGGTTATTTCACAATCTATTCATTATCTGAGGTTGTTTATACGTAATTATCTACTAGGACCCCTTTATCATCCACATCCATGTTTCTTAAAAATATATATCAAAAAATTATTTCTATTTTTCCGAATATGGGTTAAAGTCATTTATTCTCTTGTTTGACTTTTTATAAGAGTTTTATAAAGGAATCATTCCGTTGTTTTCCAAAAAATAACCTTTTTAACATTTTTCGACAGAATTAAGGTAAGAATTTATTTTTTTAATATATACGGCGGGTGCGGCTATTTTCTGCCATTATAAAATCATAGAAGCTTCCCTTACAGGCTTCTAAGAATATTTTCAAATTAAAAGTTTTATTTTATAATTATGTGACTTTTAAATGATTTCAAAAAAAAGAGATATTTCTCTCAAATAGTTTTGATTTCATCTATGTCAACATTCTTTGATGGATTTTAAGAATATTTGAAGTTTATTTATTATGATACAAAACTTCCTTATTTTATTGAAGGTTTTTTGATATGTTTGACTGTGGATGAGTTATTTTTATACCATTCTTGGTTTATGGAATATTTTTTTACATTTCGTATTCTAGTTTTAATATGTATGTTTATGTTATGTATAAACCTGTTCTAATGAGGAATGCATTGGACTTAATAAGTGACGGGTGGAGCCTACTATAGCTCCTCGATGCATTGGTAGGTCTCATGATACAAAGTAGTGTCCTAGCACAGGGCCATGAAAAAATATTATTTGTATTCTTGGCAGGAGGCCTTGGCTATGTGGTTATGATAGTCTGGCATTATGCATTCCAGCATTATAAAATTGGTTATTGATATTGCATGTTATTATTCGACTAGTAGAATATCCATGTGAATAAGTATATGGCATTATTTCATTTTATTTATGCCATATTATGTTGAAGTTCATGTTTCAAAAGGATTTTGTTTTATTTATACATTGCCTTAAATTTTTATGCTTATTTATGAAAGATTATGCTATATTGTTATCCTTACTGGGCATTGGAGCTCACCCCTTTCTATGTTTTATTTTTCCCAGGATGTGAAGAAGTATTTTATGAATGACCTGCTGGGATAGTATGAGCGGATAAGAGTGTGGAATATGGAGACTATATTGTTTTAGTTTTAATTTTATGATGTAATGTAAACTTTATGAAAGTATCTAGTTATTCCAAGGCTACTAAACTAATCAGTCTTTCGAGACCTGATCATTCTTCTGATCAATTCAATGTTATGTAATAATGCACCAACTCTGGGTAAATGGGGTCAGGTCATTACACCAAACATGGTTGAGTTCATTTTTATATATTTTATTTCTCATATTACCCTTCAATATTCAGCTAATAATAAATTTTTCTGCAACAAGTTTTGTCATATAACCATAAACAACAATTGCACACTCGATCCATGGTACAACGGATTGCAACATAGATTGGGATTTGAATCGGTGTCTGATCAAGAATCAAGTGATGTTTCATTGAAATGAGGTTGAATCTAGAAGTTTGTAGTGGATTGGCAGTGTTAGGGTTTATTGTGCTTGTGTGAGAATAAGAAGCACCTTATGGAGAGGCCGCAGAAGTGGAGGGTCTTGATGTGAAGGTCTCGGCATGCGGTTCTAGGTGTGATGGAACATGACCAGGACAAACAATGTCAGGTGCGACGATGTGTATAGTTCAGATGGCCAGTTGGTGAGGACATAGATCTGATGAACCATGTGACCAGTGGTTGTGGGGCACCATGTGGTTAGGTGTTTGTATGGGAAGAAAGGTCTATGCAATTTTGGGTTTCAGATTTTTTTTCGTCGTTGATGATGAGTTTGATAAAAAAACTATTAAATGAAAATAACATTATTAAATAATAATAAACAAATGAAATTGGTGGAATAAAAAAATGGAACAAGAGATCAATGAGGGGTGGCATACGTGTTGCACAAGAAAAGGGAAAGGGTTGTGTGTGGGTATCATTAATGTGAGTTTTTGAAAGAAATAAATTATAAATGATAACAATATTATTAAAATATTATTACTATTTTTTTCTCAACCAATAATTCATCAATTATTCTTCTGTGCGACCTCGGTTTGAGGAACCATCAATGTCAGAATGACCCTATCATTAAGATGGTCATTTTATGATCAATTTTTGATACCTTTCTCTATCATGTGGGTCGGGTCCATGAAAAAAACGAAATTATAATAATAAAATATTATTTTGATTAAATCATTCATCAACCATTACTTCTATGTATGACGTACATTGGACTTGTTGTTAGTTACAATGTGAACCGGTCCTTAAGAGGGATTGTTCAAGACTAATGATGGATGTCAAATTTTGTTTTTTGGATTAGTTTCATGTAATTTCTATATTATATAATAAAAATTTAATTTTAATTACTCGGTTTTTTTATAATACCTATCATCTAAATGGGACGTTTGTTTGAAGTGCCTACAACAGTGGCATAACTGAAGACCTATATTTTATATTTCAATACCAATTTAATATGATTAAACATGAGATGTTGGGTGGGCCTCACTTATCATGGTTCGCACATGTTATAGTGAAATGAAGCATTCTCACCAGGTCTCTATTTTGGACGAATGAGTATTCCATATCATTTATCTTTCCATGAGGATCACAATTATGAATAAAATATAATTAATTACAGATCAAGGATTGGAGTACATGAGATGTGTTTTAACCTCAATTCCCTATATTATTCCCTTCTCTATATAATTTATATTTTGGAAAACAAAGTTGTCATCCTTGCATTTTTTCGGGAAGGATAACAGTGGCATGATCTCATTGGATGTGAAAATCATTATTACTAGTCTCATTAAATTTGGAAACATGAAAGGGATATATGTGGACGACCCTTAGATGTATGTCAACATAATTAGTAGAGTGTGTCAACCTTGAAACATGTTAGAGTAGAGAATATGTATTGAGTGATGTGGATAAATTATCCTAAGTATTTTAGTGAGGTGTGATAGTGTAATTGCACTTTTGACCCATTAGATCTACAACGAGCGTCGTGCTCTCCTTGGCCATGTTACTATGTGTGTCGTGTACTCTAGGAGTAATCTTTCATTTTTATGGGTAGTTGTTCATTTTATAGTACTCATGAATGTTCTGATACATGGCCATGCAATGAGGTGGGGTTTGAAGTCACGTGGGACCCACAATCTCTATGTTATAATTTACTATTCCTTTACGTGTCATATCATATTCATTTGGACTCAGATCTTCACCTCTGAGTACTATTTCTTGGGTTTTTTTCACGCTGAATGTGATGGTTCTTTACATAGTGTCTTTTGAGATAAAATATGTGATGTTATGGTAGTGGCTTATATCCTGGATGACACCCAAAAACATAAATGACTTGCTTATAGAGAGGTACCATCCAACAAGGTTGCCCAATCTTCCTCAGATCATCCTGAGAGGTACAATCTAGCAAGGATGGCCAATCTTCCTACGTGCTTCCTAAGTGTTACCATCTAAAAGGGATGAGAATTTTTGTTCTAGGTTGCTCCACCCACTGGGATGGGTAGCATCGTCTCTGTGGAGATATTGAGATGACATAGAGAGTAGTCCCCAAGGAGATACCAGGATGCACCATAGAGTAGTCCAGGATGAGATTATATTTTTACATAGAGAATACACCCTGAGGAGACATCAGGGAAACCCTTCCAATAGGTCTGGTAACCTAGTTCCCGATTGTTCGTAGAAGACGCTCAACTATGCAGCATAGTGGTGTGGCGTGGTTCGATTTACATAAAGACTCTAGAGAAAGGGGGTACATTCCCCACTAAGACCAACATATATGATGTGACCCAAAACCATGTGGGTGTGTTAATTCCTCCCAAAGAATATAGTTTTAGATTGTGGTCAATTTAAACCATTAACCTATGCCTCATTGAACGATGTGAAGAGATATGAGTGATAACATGTTGTTTTAATTGGAACAGTTTTCTACAAATATTCATGGGATGTGCTGTGAGATTGATATTCCCTTACTCTCCCGTTTGGGATCCAAGATTGATCATATATATATATATATATCCTAGTTTCATTTCACATTCTATGGGGTTTGGATACGCTAATTCCAAGAGAGGACAATACATGCATGGAATTAAATTTTCTTTTTATGACTTGATTCTTATCATATGATGAGTCTAATCTCCTAATAAAGATTGATAGGACTCAATGTTATGTTCATCTTCTCATTATTTGTTTCCCATTGTGTTTTTATGAGATTAATTCACTATCTTGTTGGGTATAACTACACTCTTTTAACTATAGATTGTCTAATATACTGCTTTCCTTTTCTGAGTGTATCATACAGCTCTCCATATGAATATTTAGGGCATCCTACTGAGTAATTTTATAATCACACCTACAAGGGATTTAATTACACTTGTCGTGCCATATAAAGATGACAGACATGTTTAACATGACATTAGAGAAGCATAGGGATACAAGTTCATAGACCGTGTATAGTGGTCGAATATTATGTTTCTTAACAATGTATTTTCTGTTACTTTGTGGTTATAACACTTTTCTAGATGCAGATGTTATTTTATCTTTTTAGCATTTACATTTACTTTAATGTATGTATACCATTTAGTATCTCACGCATATATATATTATTTATTGATGTGTTTGATATTTTGATCCTACCCTTCTTCACCTTTACATAGTGATGGATACATGTGTATGTATATGTCCAAAGAAAGAGGCCACCCCATCTATGTTGTTCCTTCAGTGCTCGTCGCCAGCCGCATGTCTATATAGGCGGGCTAGGGGGAGTTTTGTCTCGAGCCCTAGAATGGGTCAGGTTGTGATAGAATCATATTATTAATAAAATATATTATTATTTATGATTACTGATTTTACATTTTATTTTCATTACAACAAAAGACGAGTAAGTAGATGTGGACATAATCTTGAAAAGAATAATAAAGATCATAACCCATTATTCGATAGACTTATGTTTGATGTATTCTTATCGGACCAATTGTCGGTAAATAAAAATTATCATAGAAACTAGAACATGGATAATGATAAGTATTATTGAATTTCATATTGTTCTTTCAAGATATAAATATCAATGTGTCGATATTAATTTGGATAAGGGATGTCCTTTTATTATTCAGGCATGCATTTTCCATTAGTAGTGATTTTAAATCCCTACAATAAACTGATCAATCAATCATTATATATATATATATATATATATACTATAAAACATACTATGAATATATTTAAATGGATTTTTCATACTCTATAAAATATTCCTCTTCATTATTTTATATATTTTTCTGTTTCAATTTCATATAATACAATTACACAACATGATATTAATTCTGAAAAAATACTATATTAATAGATCTCCATTCAAGATGATAAATTTCAATTTTATATTTTGTATTTGGGGTAAATGAACAACATTTATCATAATCACACTTTAATCAATATAAAACTATTATAATGTTTTCTTATTATTAAATCCAAAACCCATTAATAACAATTCAATAAACTTAATTCCCTTTAAATCCACCACTCAATTATTAGTCCAACTAAATTATAGTGGATTATATCACATAGAGAGATCCAAAACAAGAGAATAAATATATATATATAATGGGTTATTATACTCATGTATGGTAATTATTCATAAATTTTTTTAAGCATCAAATGTTTAGTCATTATATTCTCGGACAAAAAAATTAATTGTATTATCTTATTCAATTGGAAAATTTCTATATTCGTAATGATTATAGGTAATATTTTATGTTCCTTTTTCCAATTCCTATGAATGACCGTATATAAATAATTTCATAGAATTATAAATTATAAATTAATATTTAAATATACTAATATATTGAACCAGATAACCTCAATTTAATATAACTGTATTATAATTATGAAAATTAAAAACATGGTTTTTTTGGGATTATATTTCTCTGGGCTATCAATAGACTACTTTGTAGAAAATATGGTAATAAAATTATCTGTAGATTCTAAAAATTTAGGATCATTACAGGTTGGATATGAGATGACAGATAATTTTTTCCTTATATAAGTCTTAATATTCTTGTTCTTTTCATTATTTTTCATTTAATTCCTTCAAGTCAATCTCTATCACTAGATGATCAGAGATTCCTTGTGCCTTTGACATTTCATATTAATTTCGCGGTATCCTTATTATTTTAATTATACTCATCACTGTATGATCATTTATGGAAACCATATTGTGTCTATCCATATGATTCATGTCACAAGGATGATAATTGGTGTTGTGTGAAAAATATTTCTTATTATCATATGATGTTTCTAAAAACATTATGATGCATGATGAAGCATGATTTTTTATGTCGGTAGAAATTATAGTTGTTAAAGGTGATTGATCCATTAATTCATAGAGTGTGGATGGTTTTTTGGGGACTTGTACCTATCATATTTTCGGTCATATTATTTTATATTTCATTTGATACATTATTTTATATAATCTATCATATATTTTATGTCTCAATCATGTTTTTTATACAACTAACTTGTTTAAATATTTATACTTATAATGTTTGTCGTTATATTATGCATTGTAGATTTGTGTTCAGTGTTGGTGTATGTTTTTTGTGGCATCCTATGTTTTCTCATATACCAACGTAGATATATTCCCCATCACATGGACAATTAGTAGTGGGATGGGGTGGAATGCATGTCTTGCCCTCAACATAGGAGGGTCTCTAGTGGTCCGAGTCTCGTCATATACAGATGAATATATATATATATATATTCATATATAGAATTTTAATCCTGATAAATGTTATAGGGATTTATCTACATTATTTTTTTTGTATTATCATTTATCCCCATTATTAAATTGATTCAACTTATAATAATACATTTGAGATACGAATTGAAAAAAATAATGATCATGATAAATTTATATATTATATAAAATTCATCCTCAATAGTCCAAGTTCAGTGGTTTAATTATTTCATATTCACATGATATAAGTGAATGAATCACAATGTACTAAATATCTTAGTAGTTATTATAAAATATATACATTCATGAATGAAATTACTATATGAAATTTTAATATAAATCAATGAAATGTCATTGAGATGAGAATTTTCAATCATAAAACAATTCATGGAATCATTGGGAAAGGAAATATTAGAATAGGTTGGGTTTTCATACATAGTTTCGGTATGTTTATAAAATAATATATCATGACTAAAAAAGGAATAAAAAATATGGAATAGTAATTAACTAAACACATGAATTTTAATTATCTACATTAATATGTTGAAAAATATAGAATGAATAAATGATGATCAAATAATTCCATATAAAAAATCGCAGGATCTGGAACTATATCAATGGATATACTGTTTAAAAAAATAATTAATTAGGAAATAATAACAAAATATATAATGAGATAATTCATAATTCTAACCACCATACAAATTTCATCAAGGCCTCTTTACAACACGTCTTATATAAATGGATAATCGATTGGCCCAATACCCAATAATGTTGGACTTCTGAGACATACCAATGTATCAAGGGGTTTTAGAGGGTCCCAACCATCACATAACAAGATAAATAATTTCTTCATATGAAATGGGTGAGGCATAATCAAACTAAAAATTCATATTAAAAATATAGTCCATGTAATTTTATTTCATTCTCTATGAAATGAGAATAATCAAAATACATTTAGAATTATATAGAGAATGATATAAAAATATTACACCCACAATAAAAATGATCACTACCAATTTGGAGATATAATAAGGAATATATCGCTGAAAAAAATTACATAATCAGTATAATTGAAATACATGTAGATTTTTAAAATGATTTGAAATACAATTAAAAACATTAATATATTCTCGATGAATTTAAGATTCTGACATTCAATATCACATTGAAAAAACAATAAAATTCATTATTATTATGAAAAAAATATAATTTAAAAACATCTGAATTATATTTTATAAGAATATTCCATGTAATGCATTTCCATTATTGAGGTTACATACATAAAATTTAAAAAATTTAAAAAATATAAAAAAGTTGTAAAAAGGTTAAAAAGTTACTCATTCAAAAAATTAGTAAACTATCAGCAAAAATTTCTGTTAAAAAGTCATTTTTCAGAAAAAAATTCATTAATAAATAATTAAGATAAGGGAATATATTTGTTAAATCCATTTGTGGAAAAAATGTATAGGGATATAAAAATATATTCATCTGAATGTTGAATTCATGTCTATTTTCATTATAAACATTATTAACAGTCTGTAATATTAATAGAATGATAAAAAACATTAACATCCCCCCAATATAAAAAAATATCATGTGGCTAATATAGGATGGTTATTAGACCAAAAGAACAACTCTTTGTTTTCCAGAAGCTGTTGACTAGCATCCGGGGTGTACCGATATAGTGGAAAAGCAATACCCTTGGGAAAAGATTTACATTGTTGAAGAAATAAAACTTATAAATGTATATAAATAGATTAATATAAAATGTGGAAACATTTATTTATATGACTGGGAAATGAATATAGAATCCAAGTATCAAATAATAATAATCCCAGTAATGTTAGGCTAACATGTACCTAAATTCATTCTAAAAATGATATATATTAAATACGAATGTGACACAACAGACATAAAATAATCTATTATCATATCCCAAATCAGTCTCATCACTAATCAACATACCTATAAGAAATAAACATTTAGTAATAGTGTCTTTTATATTTTCCAAACATATATCTATTTATCCTTCTTGGGTAACAAAAAGCATCCCAAATATGGTGTGAGTAAAATATTATAGGTCGAGATGACCATGCCAGTGAACAAATTCTAATAAAAGGTTCATAAAATAATGTGAAAAAAGTTTTATTAATTATCTAATTGATATAACCCATATATCGGCCATCTTTCTTACCATTACATGAATTTATCAGATTATCTATGACTATTGTGCCAACCATTAACCATATATCTCTGGAAATAATCACATAAATCAGGGTTGACCAATATATATAATCATTATTACATGGAATGGGAATATAATGTTTAGTAAATATATTGTAGTTTGGAATTGGGAAAATCCATGTAAAAATAAGCATTTAATCTTTGAATTGGTTCATGCCTACCCAATATAAGCATTACAACATCAGATTGCGCCAAGCCAAATTAATATATGGATTATGGAATCGTAGTGGGTAGTTCCTGAAATATATAAAAATTAAAGAATGGGATTAGTCCAATACCACTAAATATTTTAATTTATAAATTTTAACACAATAAATAATAGTAAGGATATCACAATATTATTTCAATAGGGAAAGTGGTCAATTTGGAAAAATACCGTCAAATTTTCCATAAAATTATTTATTTTAATCACAGTGATCAACAGTCATATCTTCATGAAATAATAAATTACCATGGGATTTACTATCAGCTAATATCATTAGGGATCAATTCAATATATAGAATCTTTAATCCATTAAAAAATTTCTTATTAATATGTGATTCAATCACACAATAATTATTCAAAAGCCATGTCATAGACAATTTGATCAATATAGTGTAATGGGAATTCCCAATATACTTTTCAATAAATTAATGTGAGTTTTATTTTTAAAATTTTCATTATTTCACATATTTTTAAACTATGAAATCATAGGGTTATGGATGATACCACCAACCATTTTCCAGAAACTACCAGATGTTTCCAATAGATAACTTTATTATGGTTGAATGTTAAAATGATCCCAAGAAGAACATTGATTATCCAATGTCACAGAAAAAATAATAATCTTTTTGATGATATTTAAATGAAAATTACAAGAAATTATTGGAGAGAATCAGTAATCCAATGAAAAACAAACCACTTATCATAGGATGTGTAAAAATTTTCAAAAAGAGAGAAGAGACTCCAAAATATTTTGGAAATTAAACTAGAGTTCTATGATGAAATAATGATCATATGAAATGTAATAAATAATATACAAGACGTGATTTTTTTTTCTCGATAATGACATGTAATTTAATCCATTTAAACATTATGTAATTATTATTTAACAGTAATCCCAGGAAACTAGTTTCTACATATTAATATATTACACTTCTCTATGTGTAATTTTTTTTTATTTCTTATATAATGGGAAAAAATATCATGACCATATTTGAATCCAGCAATATTCCAATGTATTTATATATCAATCAAGACAATTATTATGTGTTAATGTCCAATAAGATGTTCAAGGACTAGGTTATTCTTAAGATTCCAAACCACCTCTAAATCAATCCAAAATCATGGAAAACACTCATATACCCATTTAAAAAATTTATTCCTATACTATATTAATTCAAATAAACATAAATCCCTAAATATATGGAAATTTAACCAAATAAGGACTCTCCATCATTGAAAAATATTCATCCATGTATTCTTATTTACAATGTAAAACCCAACTAATTTAATTTTAATGTAAAACTAAAAGAGGGATGGACCTTATGAAAACAAGATTTTAAAACCACTCCACCATATATTATATTATCCCCAATCATATCTATGAATGTATAAGGATTGTTGACCAGTGTGTCTAGAAACCATTCCCACATATCAAAATCCCATAAACATGTACCCCTTAAGTCTCCATCCTGCTTCAAATGTCCTTGAAATGAGGGTATAATGATAACCAATGTATAAATACCATTATGGTTACAAATCCAAATCAAATGATCCTCAATGAATGCATCATCATGAAGATAGATTTCCTTGACATATACAAAAAATGATATGGTTCAACATAATATCATAAAATATAATAAATGTGAAACACTTCGGGAATGGTACTATATCACTATGGAATGGATAATTAGAATGTCAAAATATAGCCCTTATAAACTATCTCAAAGGACAAAACTATAAGAACAAATATGATTCATTTCTTCTTTATAATACATTTACCCTTCCTAGAGGGAATCTAAATGAAAACATGATGAAAAACTTCATACAAAAGATCTCATATTTGATATTATGCATGCAATTTAGACATAATATATGTGGTCACCAGCTACGTCCTGATCAACTAAACCTTTTTGGATGTACCTTTCACAAGAATAGGTTGAACCAGTGTAATCTCAAGATCATCAAACCATCATAACCTAAATAGTAATATCATTTCATAAAAATAATGAAATTTTTTTATTTTGACAGAATCCTAGAATCAATTATGTTATTAAAACACCACGAGTTACATATTCATCTCTCATGAACATACAAAATATACAACAAATGCAACCTAAATTTCCCACAAAACCTATATAGTCTTCAATGATTTTCCATCATTCTAGGGTTGATATTCTATAATCAAAAGAACAAATGATCCTATTTCATTATGATGAACATACATGAACTATGCTATCAAATAAGGGTCTACTTAAGATTCAATACTTCCTTTTTACATTGTGATGTCAAAATATGTCACGACCCATCCCCCAGGGCCCGTGTCGTGACTAACCCATGCCCACCTTCCATAGGCCAAGTGATGGGGACTATAACTAATGGTGTAAATCCATACAACTAGGATATCATTGCCTATATAAAGTGTAATCATACAAAAAATAGTATGATCTGTAAGAAAAACAGTAAACAAAACTATAAACAAAAGAGTGCTGAAAAAGTAAAGGGGGCTGTAAATAAATCCCAAGTGGTAAGTACAAGTTCAAATAGAAAGAAAGTACAATTGATGAAAAGTAAAGTAGCCATAGGGTCTTCCTTCGGGATTCCTACCTAAAGGGTAGGTATAGATGGCCTCCTCAACACTCCACATCCGCTAGTCTCCTCCGTGCACTGACTCGTCGTAAGATCAACCTCCGGGTACCGTCCAGTCTAGCTACTCAGCCTCAGTCAGTGCTGTTCGTCATCTGCATCCAACACAATGTGGTGAGGGCATAGTCCATGCTGGGGTGAGTATATCAATACTCAGTATGGATGCCAAGACCCTCAAGGTCTCAAAAAATACAACAAAGTTAAACTACAAGTATGAAATCAACATATAACCCCACTTAGGTATATCCCCATATATATAACTATGATATCAAATAATCAATCTCAAACATGAGGAAACACAAGATTTACTGACACATATCACACAAGAATACAAATTATGTAGAGAGATAAAGATGATTAGATATAGACACTGAATCATCAGAGCTGTTAGACCAACACATGATCCAGTACTAGCTATTCTGTCGGACCAACAAATGATCCAGGAACAGAATTTAGAACTGTTATACCAACACATGATCTAGTAACAATCATTAGAGATGTCAGAACAACACATGATCTAGGACAAGCTATTTTGTGGGACCAACAATGATCCAGGAATAGAATTCAGAACTATCAGACCAACACACGATCCAGGAACAGTCGTCAAGAACATCCAACCACAAGATTTCCACAAAAGCATGACTGATTCTGGGAGGGTCCTCTCCTCAAGCCATGTGTGGATACGTCAACTGCCACCATGTCCCACGAAGATTTATCTCAAAGCTCTGTCTCGTCATAGTCTTCTCAACACAATATATGGCGCTTCAATCGGGCGCCTGGTCTGTGAGTTATTAGCTTATCAGTACCAGGGGCCCAATTGGATTCTTCCATGATCCAACCTGACCGTATCTCATCATTAGCCCGAACTCCAGTGGGGTATACTTAAGAGTCCGCCGACCTACATGAAAAATATCACTGTTGATGGTTCGTCAAATGGTTGTTCGATGCCAAAGTTATGGGCAATGCACGAAACGTTGTCGGTAATGGGCCCAGATCCAGTCTGACCCATTCAAACCGACTAGGCCAAAACTAGTCCTGGACGACCTGGTTTGGGACAACCTGGACTAAATGGTTAGTTCTAACCTGACCCACTGGGTGGGTCAGCCTGTTATGTTCAACCAGGTCTGCTGGGCCCGGTATAGTGGACTACGAGGCTGGTTCGCCCCAGAGTCCACCGTATAGGTGGCTCGACCAGAATGTCAGGGCCGGTTTAGCCAATGCTATAAGAGTGCGGCTCTGTGACTCCGCCTGGGAGGCCGGTGGCCTAGAGGCCGGTTGGCCAGACGGAGGGTCGTGGGCAGGCCGCGGGCCAGCGTGGGTAGGTGGTGCGGGCCGCGCGACATGCATGCAACGCCCATGGAGGCCAGATTGGCGCCGGAAGGTCGCTTGGGTGTTGGAATCTGCACCGGGAGGCCACGAGCAGGCGACCTGTGCACCGAGCAGCCCGCCGAGAGGCCACGGGTAGGCCGGCAGGGCACTGGGTAGTGCGTCGGGAGGCCACCGGTAGGCGGTCGAGGTGCCGGGTGGCTTACAGGGAACCGAGCAGTGGTTCGGGAGGCCAGGGGCAGGCGGCCTGGGTGCCGGGCAGGCCTCAGGTTCAGTCGGGGCATGCAGGGCACCTCGGGGGCAGCGTAGTTCATGGTGGCCATGGGTAGCACAACCTTGTCGTTTCTGCCTCCATCATCTTGTCGTTGTTACGATTTCATTCAAAAAAAAACATCATAAGAGATCAGTGGAGGGAGTCGGGTCATGTTAGTTATCCCGCACCCTTCGCGTTTAGGGGTGATAACAAAAGGTTCATCAATTGAATAACATGGTCAACAACTGCAAAAATTTCCTTCCAATCATTGAATGTGATTTGAAATATGAATTTCCATACATAATAAACCCCTTCCTGGATTTTCGAGCGTTGACGGTGATGTCATAGAAAGAAGATGTAGTCATCGTTCGTCGCATCTGTTGCATGCATCGACATCTGAGTTTGCATGACAGTTGTGTAAATGTCTCCACATCGGTAGGTATCCGGGGAAGAATTCTGGGGAAGAAGTCAGTGGATGATCGTTGCTGGCGTTCTTCGTTTTTCGTTCTTCTTTGGGACAATGTCTTTTCTCCCATGCTCTCTTCTCAAAGATTCCCCCAAATGAAAATCGACAATCCATAAAAAATTTAGAATGTCTATTATTTCTTTGGCACATCAATTTCCAATTGGGGAAATAAATTAAGAGGCTCCCCTTATTTAATTCACAGTGATTCCTCAAATAATTAACAACGAGGTCAAGAGGCTCCCATTAATTAAATCACACGCGTTGGCACACTTGATTAATGGGGAGGTCAAGAGGCTCCCCCGCATTAATTACGGTATTTGGGAGGTTTTCCTCTCCTCTCATTAATAGGGGGTTAAGACATGTGTGGTCCCCACCTCATTTATCCTTAGATTTGAGGTTGAGTTCAGGTGGGCCCCACCACCATAACCTCTCAATAGAGGGTTAGGTGCGGTGGCCCCACCTCCAAGATCCATGGGGAGGTTTTAACCACCACACACCAAAAGGCGGCTCAAATTAAAATAAATCTTAGGGAACTTTATTTTTTTTATTTTTTATGAAAAGCCAAAAACTAAGTTTTATTCTCTGCCAACTACAGTTGAGGTGAACATCTTCTTAAGAGAATACTGACGCTATGAGTTCAACGGTGCCCTCATATTTCAATCCCGAGTACCGGTTCAAATGATATAAAAACCCACTCATACGATTACTGAACGTACCTGAACAAAAATTCATAAATTTATTCAGGGCACACCTAGTCTCAGAGTGAAGCATCGTAAATTTTTGTGGACTTCTAAAAATCCCTTGTATTAAAAAATTACAACGAGATTTCTAGGACTTTATATTCTCCCCACCTCAGGGAATTATGTCCTCATAAGCTATAACTCGAACTAAGGGGGAAATGGGGGTAATGACCATGTATTTTAGCCTCCCTCTCCCATGTGCTCTCATGGAGGTAACTATGGTGCCAGTGAATGTGCACCAGATGTATTGACCATCCATGTAGGACCCGATCCTGTCAATCCCAAATCTCCAATAGAAGCTCCGTAAAAATAACCCCATCGTTGATGTCCATCTATCCATGGTCAATGATCTGAGTTTGGTCATGCATATATCACTTCAGCTGAATTACGTGGAAGACGTCATGCACGCGGTGCAATTGAGGAGGAATAGCTAAGCAGTATGCCACCTCGCCAACTCTGTTGAGGACCTGGAATGGTCTGATGAACCTATGAGATAACATGCTATATTTTCCAAATATCCATAGACATTGTTGAGATGAGACTCGTAGAAAGACATGGTCTCCATCTTTGAACTCGAGAGTCCTCTGTCAACTGTCAGCATAGGACTTCTGCCTGCTTTGTATTGTATTCATCCTCTCTTGGATGATTTTCACCTTCTCCGTGGTTGCTCGTACCATCTCTTGTCCCACTAATGCTGACTCCCCTGGGTATGTCCACCACACTGGGGATCTGCAAGGTCGACCATATAATGCCTCAAAACATTCCATCCCGATGGTGGAGTGATAACTGTTGTTGTATTCAAAATCCACAAATGGTAAGTGTTCCCCCTAGCTACGATCGAAGTTGAGGACACAAGAACATAGCATGTCCTTGAGGGTCTGAATAGTCCACTAAGTCTGAACATCTGTCTTAGGATGAATGGCGGATCTTAGATGAAGTTGTGTCCTGAAATCCTCCTGCAACCCCTTCCATAGCTTGGAAGTAAACCGTGCATCACGATAGGAGACCATAAAAGAAGGTACTCCATGTAGCCGCACAATCTCTTGTACAGAGAGGCATCCCAAGCTCTCTAATGAACCCTGCTCTCTGATCGGTATGAAGTGGGTTAACTTGGGAGTCAGTCGACGATGACCAAAATTGGTTCGTGACCCCATGATTTACAAGGAATACAAATCACGATGTCCATTGATATCACATCCCACTTCCACTCTGGGACCTCTAAAGGTTGATCCTAGACTCCTAGTACCAGATGATCCATCATCACTTGCTGGTAAGTGAGGAATCGATAGACAATCTCTGGTACTACCTTCTTCATACCTGGCCACATGTGTTGTCGTTGAAAGACCAGGTACATGTTCACCAATCCTTGATGTACCACTAGTTGGGGCATGTGGAACTCTTTCAACACATCCTTCTAATGTTCTACTGGTACAATAGTTTGTCCTCTGAAGTGGATGAAATGCCACCCAGCTTCAAAAAATCCACCATGTTCCTTCCCTATGAATATCTGATCATGTCATGTCTCGCAGTCGGCCTCCCCATGTTGTGCTTCACAAACTCACTAGGGGAGTGACCGTAAGAGACTGTAGAAAGGATGATCAGACTCTATCTAGAAAGGATTTCTGCAAAGCATCTAGGTGCTCCATATCCTCTCCTAGAAGCTGTTTACCATACCTCTTAATGAGTGATTTTGCACCAACGTTTTCCTTCAAATGAGTATAGACTATCTCGAAGTCATAGTCATGGAGGAAGTCAAGCCATAAACGTTGTCTCAGACTCATTTACATTGTAGAGAAGATATACATAAGAATATTGTTATCAGAGTACACGGTAAAACTCTCTCCAATCAGATAGGGTCGCCAAAACTTCATGGAGAAGACCACTACTACTAACTCAAGGCCATGGTAGCGTAGTTCTGCTCAGGTTGTCTCAACTGTCAAGAAACCTAGGTGATTACTACTCTCTCCTACATCTTGACACACCCATGATCGGCCCATGATACATTATAGTAGAATACGTACCCTATTCCGTCCTTTGGAAGAGTTAGGATGGGGACACTAGTCTACCTCTGCCATAGCTCCTAAATTCTCTGCTGACATCTATCCGACCACATGAAGGGTTTCCACTTATTTTTCAAAGAGAATAGTGGTGCTACAACACTGGAGAAGTCTGGTATGAATCTCCGGTTATATCCTACCAATCTTAAGAAACTTTTTACCTTCATCACACTGCTTGGTGGATCCCAAGCATATACCGCATTAATATTCACTGGATCTATGGATAGTCTATCCTCTGATATGACATGTCACTAGAAGTGAACCTCTCAGATCCAGAACTGGCACATTGAGAGCTTACCATAATCCTGGTGCTCTCAGAGTGTGTCTAGTACTACCTGTAAATGGTAAGCATGCTCCTCCTCAGTATTTGAGTGGATCAGAATGTCATCGATGAAGACTTCGACAAAGCGATCGAGGTATGTCTAGAAGATACTGTTCATGAGTACTATGAACTCTCATTGAGTATCGGTTACACCGAAGGGCATAACCAAGAAATAGTAGTGTAAGTACCGACATCTTAAGTTCATCTTTTGCACTTCCTTGTCTTGAAATCTGAGATTATGATAGCCTAACATGAGGTCTATCTCTGTGAACCACCACACTCCATTCTGCTGATCAAAGAAGTCGTCGATCCACGAATGTGGGTACTTGGTCTTCACAATCACCTAATTTTGGAAATGGTAGTCAACACAGAACCTCAAGCTCCCATCCACTTTCTAGGAGAACATAATCGGGGCTACGTAGGGAGAAACACTAGGTCATATGAATCCATTTCCATGCAAGTACTATAACTTTACCATCTGACCGCGAAGCTCTACGGGAGCCATCCGATATGATAGTAAAAGTATCAGTGTTGTCCCAGGGTACTGGTCAATCTAGATGTCGACCTCTCTATAAGGATTTAGTCTTGGAACATCTCCATGGAAAACATCCGCGTTCTGGTCCACCACTACAGGATATCTTGGACTCTCCTCATTTACTGCTCCGAGAGTAAGGTCAGACAACTGATGAGTGATCGGCTACACCCTTCTCTGAGTAAGTCCGTCCAGTATTGCAAAGGATCCCTTCTCAATGGTGAAGGTGAATTTGGTCCCATCCCTATGGACACACTACACTTCGTGCATAATATAGTCAATATGAACATGGAATGTAGATAAACAGACCATACCCAAGATGACGTCATAAGGCCTCGACGCCGCTACTAGGAGATCTCGGCCGAAACTCTCGCCTCCTAGAGTAATCTCGTATAGCAGCACCAGTGAGTAATCGTCCAGTCTGCTCCTGTAGAATTATTTAGCTGTAAGGATAATGTCAACAGCTCTGTCAGAATCTTTGTGCTCCGAACGAGGTGAATGGTAGTGAAATAATGACTATAACCTTTGTCAATAAGGACTATAGCTATGGTGGATTAGACCGAGATTCTACCTTGAATCATCTACGGAGTTCCATGATTGTAATTCTCAACTTCCTGGAGATGATCTATCCACTGTCCTCCAACTCCCTATGGTCGGGGTGGAACTCCTGGTGGTGGTGGCGGTAACACCTCAAATTGTCACCCACTGCCTCCTGCATGACCAACTCCTTTGACATGTCTGCCTACTCCTTGAGGTCTACCTCGATCAAATATCTACCTCTACCTAGGAGGTCCATCAACTGACTTTTGATCATCATTATGGAGGGTCAGACAACCACGAGCCATGTGACCCTTCCTTCCACAAGAGTAGCATTTCCCGCTCCTAGCATGACTGTCTATGTCTCATGTTCGCCACACAACTGAACCTCTATCATGAGGTCATCCACTGGATGGCCTGGTCTGCTTAGAACTCTGTGAAATCTGTCTACTACCATCTTTAGAAGACTCCACTGCATGTCAAAAAGTGATGTGTCTCACTACTGGTGACTGCTCAGCATGGAAACTATCCATTAGAAGGTCACTCTTTAACACCCCCGCATGCGTCGGGATGCTGAGAGAGATCATCCAAGCTCTGATCTCTCGCCTGAGCACCTACTCAAAGGTCTGGACCCTGATAAAAGTGTCCCACATGATATTTGTGTTCTAACACGAGAGTTCAGTTAACCTTGTTGAGTACTGTGACACCATCATGCTACCCTACTGTAGATGTAGTAGCATCTATATCTGTACTGCACGTAGTGTGGCTGGGACAAACTCCCCCCAAAACTGGATCTCGATGTCTACCTAGAGAAGTTTCACCTAATTATGCACATGAAGCATCAGGCTCCACCATATGCCTACTATGTCCTGAAGGAGACTCACTACAAGTATCACCATATAATCTGATAGTGTCCCTACTAGTCTGAAGACTCTCACCACAGCCTCTATCCAATCCTGAACTACATGCGGATCCGTCTCACCCCTGAACCAGGGTGGCCTCTGGCGATGAAATTCATTCAACGCGCTCAAGCAGTGTTCAATATCTGCTACTAGGGATGGTGGTATCGGTGGCCCAATGGGTAGGGGTACCGCTGGTGGCTCAGTTGTGATGGGGCCATGCACCAAGGCTTTGTCGCTCGGTGGGCTGACATCTCACACATCTCTCAGAACCCAGGCTGGCTGTCTATGTGGAGGCATCATGAAATTAAATAGGTGCACCACTGTCAAGAAGTTATACCTGGTGATATAAATTATGATATCACAATGAAACCATTTTAAAAAACACATGTAATCTGTGTTTTCGTGCACTGAGTCAGAAATAAGAAGTCAGGGTCTTGGTGTATGGATATGTCAGTCGCCACACCAACACTGGACTCCCTGAACTGAAAACCACAATCAGTACCCTTAACACAATTGCTTCAAGGATATGAAAGATCATATTCCTATGTTCTACAGTATAAATTACTACTTTGATACCAATTTGTCACAACCCATCTCCTAGGGCCCGTGTCGTGACTACCTGATGCCCACCTTCCATAGGTAGGGGCTGGCGACTAGCACCAATGCCTTAAATTCCTAAAACTGGGAAGGAATTCTCTTTATAATGTGTAAACACAGAAAAAAGAGTATGATCTGGAAGAAAAACATAAAGAAAAATTGTATACAAATGAGTGCAGAAAAGGTAAAGGTGTCCATAAATACAAGCCCAACAAGAAAGTACAAGTTCAACTAAAAAGAAAGTACAAATGAAGAAATGTATAATAGCCACAGGGTCATCCTCCAGGGTTATTACCTAATTAGTAGGTACATATGGCCTCCTTATCACTCCACTTCATTCAGTATCATCCACGAACCAACTCTTCGTAAGGTCCACCTCCGGATACAGTCTAGTCCTACTACTTAGCCTCAGTTAGTGATGTCTGTCATCTGCATCCAACACAACATGGAGCATGAATTGACCGTGCAAGGTTGAGTATATCAATACTCAGTAGGGACCCCGAGAACCTCACGGTCTCACAAAATCCAACAAAGGTAACCCACATGTATGAAATCAAAAGATATCCCCACTTAGGTATATGCTAATACATATGCCTAAGTTATTATGTAATCCATATCAAACATGAGGAAACACTAGAGTAATTGACTCATCTCACATAGGTATATAACTTATGTAGAGAGGAATAGATGATCGGATATATCCACTGAATCATCAGAGTTGTTGGACCAACACATGATCCAGGACTCGCTATTCTCTTAGAAAAACACATGATTCAGGAATAAAAGTCAGAACTATCAGACCAAAAAATGATCCATGAAAAGTCATTGGAGCTGTCAGACCAACACATGATCCAAGACCAGCTATTACATTGGACCAACACTTGATCTTGGAATAGAAGCCAGAACTGTTAGACCAACACATCATTCAGGAACAGTCGTTAGAGAACAGCCAGCCACAGGGTTTCCACAAAGCATGCATGATTCTAGGAGGGTCCACTCCTTAATCCAAGTGTCAATACGTCAACTGCAACCATGTCACATGAAGAAGTATCTCAATGGTCTATCTCATCATAGTGGTCTCAATGCAACAGACGGTGCGTCAATCGAACGCCTGGTCTGTGAGTTATTAGAATTTTAGTCCCGGAGGCCCGATTGGATTCGTGTACAATCCAACCTTACCGTATCTCAATATTAACCCAAAATCCAGTGAGGTATAGTCATGGGACTGTCGTGCTCCATGAAAACCAGCACTGCTGAAGGTTTGTCAAACGGTCTTTCGGTGACAAAGTTATGACCAAAGGAAGTAATGAGGTCGGTAATGGGCCCAGGTCTGGTCCGACTCAGGCGGACCGACTAGGCCCAACCCAGTCTGGGTCAACCTGGTCTGTGTCTACTCGGACTGACTCATTGGGTCTGACCCGGCCCATTGGGTGGGTTAGCCCGTTGGGTTCAACCTGGTCTGCTGGGCCCAGCCCAGTGCACTATGAGGGTGGTTTGACCCGGAGGCCGCCGTGTATGCGGCTCGACCAGAAGTTCAGGGCCAGTTCAGCCATGGATACAATGTCATGACTCGGAAACATGGCTCGGGAGGCTGGAAGCCCAAAGACTAGTGTGCAATCCACTGTGGCGCGGGCTGGCATGGGTAGGCTGTGCGGGGTGCGCAGCGTGTAGGCAGTGCACTGGGAGGCTAGTTGGGTGCTGAATAGCTTGTCGGGAGGCTACGGCTAGGTAACCTGGGCACCGGCCAGCAAGATAGTTGGCCAGCTGGGGATTGGGAAGCATGCACGGAGCCCATGGGCCATTTTCCTAGGTGTCGGGCAGCGCACCAGGAGGACGACTTTATGCCTGACAGAGCGCTAGGAGGATGGTGGGGCACAAGGCATCGTACCGAGAGGCCGGCGGGGCTTCGAGAAGCATGCCGAGAGGCCGCGGTCAGGCGACCTGGGCACCAGACAGTGCACCGAGAGGCCGCGGGTAGGCGCCCTGGGAGCCGAGCGGGCCGCTGGTTCGGTCGGGGCACACGTGGCACCGTGGGGGCGGCGCAGTTCACATTGGACATGGGATTGAGGCCTTGTCATTTCCGCCTCCCTCTCCTCGTCATTTTTACGTTGCCATGCCATAGAAACGTCAGAAGAGATCGGCAGAGGGAGTTAGGCCAAGTTTGTTGGCATGCACCATCCACATTTAGGGGTGATAACATGATGCTCATCAAAATAAGAAGATAGTCAACAATTCACCTGCAACAATTCTTTTCCAATCATTGAAAGAGATAATAAAAATCAATATCAATACATAATAAACCCCTACTTGTATTTTCGGGCGTCGACGGTGATGTCGCGGAAAGAAGACATAGTCATCATTCGTCATGTCTGCCACACACTTCCACTTCCGAGTTCGCACAACTGTTTTGGGAGTGTCTCCATGTCGGTGGGTATCCGGGGAAGAAGTAAACATATTTAGTCCGTGGAAAAACATTTCCATCATTATTTGTTCTTCGTTCAACATTTGGAGAACTTATTTTCTCCCCAGCTCTCCTCTCAAATCTTCTGCAAAATGAGAATTTCCATACCAAAAATAATATAAGCTTTCAATTATATTATTTGGCACATCAATTAAAAATTTTATAAATAAATTAATATTCTCCCATAAATTAATTCATGAAGAAGCCACAATTAATTAATGGGGAGGTGAAAAGGCTCCCCTTAATTAAATCACACGCGTTGGCACAATTTATTAATGGGGAGGTCAAGAGGCTCCCCCCCTCATTAATGAGGGTATTTGGGATGTTTTCCTCTCCTCTCATTAATATGGGGGTTAATCCCTATGTGTTCCCCATCTCATTTATCCTAACATGGGAGGTTGAGTTCGGGTGTGCCCCACCACCATAACCACTCAAGAGAGGATATGTTGAAGTGGCCCCACTCCCAACCTCCATGGGGAGGTTTTAACCACCACACACAAAAAGACTGATTAAAATAAAAAAAAGCATAGGGAAATTTTTATTATTATTATCATTATTATTTAATGAAAAGATAAAATCTATCTTTTATTCTCGACCAACTGCCGTCAAGGTGAAGGTCTAATTAAGAGAAAGCCAGCACTGCGAGTTCAACAGTGCCCTCAGAATTCAATTTCGATCAATAGTTTAAATGTTATACAAACCTGCTCGTATGTTTACTGAACGTATCCGAACAAAACATTTGAAATTGATTCCTGGCACACCGGGCCTCAGAATCATGCACCGTAAATTTTCGCGGACTTATAAAAATCCCTTATATTAATAAAAATTCCACAGGATTTCTTGGCCATTACAAAATAAACCACACAAATAAAGACTACAATGATTATCATCTGTGAAGGTATCCCTTGTAGGACTGATGTGGGATTCCATTTTCAGTTAATCTATGATCTCCCATTTTACATAATTCATATGAGGTGTCCTGGTAATTCTATAATAAATCCATAGTTATGTTATTCCACAACAATTTAGTATTGGGTTGTGGAAACCACATCCCAAATGGCCTATGATGTTCAAATTTCACAAGATGTCATGTAAAAAATCTCACTACAAATTTTTTTCCTATATCACCATTCATGTGTAAAATTAATTAGTATGAAGATAAAGATACATTTATATAAAACCAAAGTGTAAGTCCAATATCGAATCATGAAAATATATAATCACCTCCTCATGGAAGAAATATGCTACCCATACAAAATTATGGAATTAATGGGAATTTCACATCCAATATACTATTCTTAAGGTTTCTACCTAACATATAATTTTTCTACAAGATCTATTCTCTCTAAATCTGATAATATGTACACTATTATCTGGTCTAAAAATTGGGAATACAAAAAATCAAATTTATTGATACTACTCCATGAATCATCTGAACATCATGATTCATGTCTCAACATAGATACATGATCTAGAAGTCATCACTGTTGGGAAAGATGGCCATCGATGAACGTGAAAACAATGAAAATATGAACGCATAGTGGAGAAATCTTTCCCTTAAACAGAGGATGTGTAGAGACAGAAATTGATGTAGAAAATAAAATTTTCAAAAGAAATTTTTACATGGAAAACCCAAAAGGGAAAAACCACGAGACCTAGTACAGAAAGAATGATCCACTAAAATAGATAAGTACACAGTAGAGACTCCCCAAAAATGAAAGGGATATGAAAAGTAATACTTTGACAAATAGTGGATCAATTTCGGAGTATATATGCAGTCTGAATGAAGCCTGAAATGAAGAATGCAGCCTGGTAAAGAAACCCAAATAGATCTGAACATGAAAGCAAAAGATTGATGTCCGAACAAAAGTGAAGATGAAAAACACCGGGAAAGGATCAAAAACCACCGCAGATGAAAGCCGATCAATTAAAAGTAGTTCCACTAGTTTCATATCTGAACACTGCTCCTTGAAAACGCAACTGCACTGCCTCCAACCACTGCCGAGAGAGGAGTCGCACATCTCATATAAATAACGATTATATCTCTTGTATCTCATAAAAGATATCTCATATCTGATTAAAGATATTAAATATATCTCATCAAAGATATAAAATATATATTCTCAATGATAACAGATATATCTTTTCAAATATATAAAATATATTTTTTAAAGATATCGAAATTTTTTTTATCGGGGCCAGATGAGGAGGTGCCAATACAAACTCCCCCTCCAACTCAACTGTGGATCATCGCCAACCCAGTAATTAGTCGACAAGTCTCAAATTTTCCCCTGGGTAAACTCATAGTAAACAAGTTTGACCCATTTTCATCAGTGGGGATCTTCTCAAGCTCTAATTGTCTCGAATCAAGGACATTACAGATCCAATGATACAGAACATCGATATGTTTCGACCTCCCATGAAAAGTATGATTCTTTCCCAAACAAATAGCACTCTGACTATCACAAAATAAAACATAACTATCTTGATTAAAATTGATCTCTTAAATAAAAGTTTTCATCCACAACTATTATTTTCATGCCTCTATACCTACAACAAACTCTGACTCTGTGGTAGATAAAGCATATCATCTCTGCAACCTAGACTGCCAAGATATAGCTCCCCCTGCAAAAGTGATCAAATAGCCTAAAGTAGACTTCCTCAAATCAATAACTCATGCCATATCTAAATCTGTAAATCCACAAAGAATAGGTTCCCCTTTTCCAAAACACAATCTCAGATCAGAAGTACCTTGAAGATACGAAAAATCTACTTCACTACCCTCCAATGCTCTCTGACTAGATTTGATAGAAAAAAACTGACCACACAAACTGCATGTGCTATATCAGGTCTAGTACATACCATAGCATAAATCAAATTTCCAAAGGTATATGAATAAGTTATGTGTTGCATCTCCTCTCTCTCTTCATCAGTAGATGGTGACTGATTGGTGCTGAGCATAAAATTTAAAGCAAGAGGAGTACTAACCACTTTAGCTCTATCTATAAAAAATCTCTCAAGAACCTTCTCAAGGTATCTCTCATGAGATAACCACATTATTTTGTCCTTCCTATCATGGGAGATCGTCATGCTAAAAATCTGTCGTGCTATCCCCAAGTCTTTCATCACAAAAAACTGGCAAAGATCCTTCTTCATCCTATTAATTCTAGAATCATCAAGGCAAAAAATGAGCATATCGTCAACATAAAGCAATAGTATAATAATATAATCATCATTAAATCTCTGAACAAACACACAATTATCAGAAGATGTCTTCATGATTCCCTGATGATAAATGAAAGATTCAAACTTTTTATACCACAGTCTCAGAGCTTGCTTCAAACCATAGAAACACTTCTTCAATCTACAAACATGATTCTCATTACCTATTTTAACAAAACCCTCTGGTCGCTCCATATAAATCTCCTCCTCTAAATCTCAATGGGGGAAAGTTGTCTTCACATCAATCTGCTCAATCTGCAGATCCAAACTAGCAACAAAACCAAGTGAAACCCGAATAGAAGACATTTTGACAACATGCGAGAAAATCACATCAAAATCAATACCTTTCTTCTGACGGAAGCCTTTAATAACTAACCTTGCATTTTATCGGTGAACAAAACTGGATTATTCATTATTAATCCAATAAATCCACTGATTTTTCAATGCTCTATTACCAGTCGGTAACTTCACGAGCTCAAAAGTGTGGTTGTCGAGCAATGATTCCATCTCGTCATCCATTGCCGCAACCCATCTGTCATTATGTTCACTTTCCATCGCCTCATCAAATGATTCTAGCTCTCCCCATTCAGATAAGAGCACATACACATTAGGTGAATACTAAGTAGAAATGGTATGATGCCGAGATGACGTTCAGAGTGGAACTGCAGGTTCATTGATAACACCAGGAACCAGATCATCAGAATAAAAAGGTGCATCAAGAATATCAACTCCAACCTGTTCACCCTGAGCATCATTCTGCACATCAACGTGATCATCAGAATCAACAATATGAGGTAAATTTGAATCATAACCTGGCTCAAGACTAACAAAGACATCAGAAGTTGGAGAAGTGGGCTTTTCTCCCTTATCAATATCTGCAATAGTCTGGTCCCCTTTAAACACTGCAACTCGTCTTCTGAGAAGTTTCTTCAAAGAAAAACATAAAACATGTACCCAAACTCATCATGTCCATAGCCAATTAAAATACACTGTTGTGACTTATCATCAAACTTTGTTTTCTCATCTCTAGGCACATTAAGAAAATCCTTGCAACCAAAAACTTTCAAGTGATCGTACCAGATACTTTTTCCATACCAAAACTTATTGGGAGTGTCTGTCTACAAATCAACTGATGGTTATAAATTGATAATATAAGCTGCAGTAAGTATAGCCTCACCCCAAAAGTGTTCATGTATCTTTTCTTCCGAAAGAAAACAACGAACTCTTTCCAACAACGTCTTGTTCATCCGCTAAGCTACACCATTTAACTGAGGTGTCTTGGGAGGTTTCTTCTGATTCTGAATACCTTCCTGCCTGCAATACCGATCAAATGGATCACAATACTCTCCCCAATTATCAGTGCAAATAAATATCAATTTCTTTCCTAATTCCCTCTTTGTAGAAACATGAAATTTCTTAAAAACACTAAGAACCAGACTTATGGAAGTCAAAAAATATTCCCAAAGCTTCCGTGAGTAGTCATTAATAAATGTCACAAAATAAAGACTGCCAGTAAAGGTCTTAGATTTCAATGGACCGCAAACGTTTGAATGTTCTAATTCAAGTACCTATGACTTCATGTGTGGGGGATGACTACTAAAACTAGCTATAATCTGTTTCCCAACCATGCAATGATCAAATGTGTCCAATTTGACACTCTTCAAATCTGGAAGAAGATTTTTCTTGGCCAAAAAACCAAGACATTTCTCACTGATGTGACTGAGCCTCTTTTTCCACAACTTGGACGAACCACTGCACTCAACAACGCAAGCAGTATCACATGAAATAGACTCTCTAGTCCAGTACAAACCTGAGTACTTATTTCCTCGGGCCATAATCAAGGAGCCCTTGGAAATATTCCATTGGTAATCACCAAATGAACTGATAAACCCTTCATCATCAAGGCCTCTGGTAGAAATAAGATTCAAGAAAACCTCTGGTGCATGTCGAACATTCTTCAAAATCAGCTTACTTAATGTACTGGTCTCTAAACAAACAGTCCCGATTCCTACGACATCAATATGACCATCAGTACCCATCTTCAAAATCTCAAAATTACCTGGGTTGTAAGATGTAAAGAACTAATTATTTTATGTAACATGATAATAGGCACCACTGTCAACAACCCAGCAATAATGATCAGAATCAATATTAATGGAGTCATAAACAATAACAAGATCACCCCTGTAGCGGAGCAACATGATCATCTCCATCGAAATTCTTCTTTGATTGATTTTCCTTCATTTTGTTTTCTCTTTTCAACTGATAACAAAACTTCTTAACATGCCCCTTATTACCATAATGATGGCATTCAAAATCTCTCTGCTTTGATCTGGATTTTCTTCTTCTTTTAATCTTTGCTCGACTGCTCTGTCCCTGATTCTTTTCATGGATTCTCCCCCTGTTCTCTATGACTAAAATCTCTGAAGATTTCTCTTGATCATGTCTCCTTATTTCTTCATTAAAAATAGCAGACTTAAAAAAACATAACTTCACAACACCATTAAGAGCAGAACCAGTTAGAGTAACATGTAAATTCTCCCATGTATCAGGTACCGTGTTAAGCAATAAAAGTGTTAAAACCTCATCTTCAAAATTAATACCCATGCTAGACAACTGATCAAAACATCCCTGATATTCACTTAAATAATCAGAAATAGACGTACCTTATCTATACCTAAAATTCATCATTTTTTGAGAAGAAACAATTTATTGTTTCCTGTCTTGAAAGAAAAGGTAGTCTCAAGCTTCTCCTACAATGTTCTGGGGTGAGAGATGTTGACAATGTGATTCATCACGTTGTCTTTGACAAATTGGTGAATGAAGCCACAAACCATCTCCTGGTCGAATGCCAATTCTTCATCTGACATCCTTTCTAGCTTCTGGGTAATAAACACTGTACGATGAATTCGCTTGACAAAAAGTAGATCCTTTATTTTAAGTCGCCTCATATGATAATTGGTACCATTCAATAAAATCATCTGACTGTAATTACTATCCATAATAAAATATGAAATAAAAACTAAACACTCTGCTACCAGATGTTGGGAATGATGGAATGTGATGAACGCGCAAACAACGAAATGATGAATGTGTAGCGGATAAATCGTTCCCTTAAATAGCCGATGCGTAGCGACAAAAATAGGTGCAAAAAAATTTGACACCAGAAATTTTTACGTGGAAACCCCAAAAGGAAAAAACCACGAGACCTAGTACAGAAACAAGGATCCACTAAAATAGATAAGTACACGGTAGAGACTCCCCAATAATTACAGGGATCTCAAAAGTAATACTTATAAAAACAGTGGATCAAAGTCGGATTATAGATGCAATCTGAATAAATCCTGAAAAGAAGAATGGAGCCTGCTAAAAAAACCCAAATAGATCTGACCGTAAAAGTAGAAGATTGATGTTCGAACAAAAGTGAAGATGAATAACACTGGGATCGAATAAAAAACCACCGCAGATGAAATCCGATCAAATCAAAGTAGTTCTGCTAATTGCAGATCTAAAAACAGCTCCTTGAAAACGCAACTGCACTACCTCCAACCACTGCTGAGAGAGGAGCCGCACATCTCATATAAATACAAGATGATATCTCATGTATCTCCTAAAAGATATCTCATGTATGATTTAAGATATTTAATATATCACATCGAAGATATAAAATATATATTCTCAAAGATATCAGATATATATTGTCAAATATATAAAATAACTTTTTTAAAGATATCGAAAAAAACATTATCGGGGCCAGATGAGGAGGCACCCCAAAAATACCAATGGACATGTACTTTTACAATCTACATTTTCATGGTAAATAAATCAAAAAAACATTTCATTTCATGGAATTTAATACAATCCCATTTGGATATTTAGACTCTCATCCCACCCCTTCTTCCAAAGTATCTCATCATTCTAACGTAATATATAGATAAGGTTCATCGTGTCCATGTTCTGCATAACATCTCATAATAATATAGTTTCTCAAATATATGGTGGAATCCAAAACCACAAAAAACTCTAGAATGTTTGAAGGATAATTAATATCACTTTTTCTTAGCAATCTGAAGCCTTATAAAACCACTCAATCTTCTATCTTCTAATTTGATTGATGTCTTACTCTAGATGGGTCATAGTACATGGTATATGCTTTACCCTTATTATGTAAATCAATGATAGTTTATGAGATAAAAAATTTAAATACTCTTATGAAACCACCCATATTTATCTTACCAAACAAGCCTCATAAATTTCAGGGTCTCCCTGATCTCATTTCATATAGAATGGATATGTTCTAAATATTAAATTGATAATAACATGATAATCTCTCAAATCACTGAATCTAATATGCATTAGTGGGTCCTATAATGATATGACCATTTCAACCTTCTTTTGTAACATAAAGACCTTATCCACTAAGATAATGTGATCCCAAATTTTACTTTATCAGTATTGATGCATCGTTTATAATAGTATGATTAAGTGGTAGAAATGATCATTTAATGACATGTGAAATATTTGTGTATGAATTTTTTTTGTATTCTTTAAAACAATAAACCTAATAGGTTATAATGAATGTATTTGATCCAATATTTATTTTTTATATTATATGTTTTAATAAATAAAATTGTCTCACCTTTTTAATTATCAATTAAGGAAATATAATGTTTTTTATTTCAGTGGTGAATCTAAGAGTTCAGGTTCATTTTTATATATTTTGAATCCGAGAAATTATTTAAAAACATTGGATATTGGTTTATTTTAATGTGAGGTTATCATAACTGTTATACCATCATATCTCTATAATATTATTTATCATCATAATTTCAATGTCTTAGGCAAACTTTGATGATTTTTGTAATATGATGTTAATGTAAATAAATAAATATTATTATATGTTTTAGTTGGATAAAAATTTCCTAAATTTATGGTTTAATTGGATGTATTGGTTTAATATTTTATTTAACTAGATTTATGTTATGGATAAAATTCAGAATTTATATGATCTTTGAAATTCTGAACACATGTCCTATCCTTTAGAAACCTCAATATTAACAACTAATTTCATAGATATGTGGTTACTAATCAATTAAAATATTATTTACATATTATTGGGCATGAATTATGAAATGAATTTGATTAATAAATTTTTTAATAACATATTATTTGTCAGAAAATTAACATAATTTGGGATGTGTCGCTATGAAATTAAATAGTTTTTATATTGGTTATGAAAATCATAATTATAGGATTATTGAATCAAATTAAATTTTATTCTTTTTAAATTATTATTCTATGTGAGTACAATTATTGGGAGTGGATAGTGTATAATGAAAGGAGGACTATATTATAATCATTTATATTGTTAGATATTTATTATAATATTATTTTAGTGTTTCATGGATGAAAAAATAATCCTATGTAAACATTATTGGTGAAACTGATTATATTTTAGTGAAAATTGATTAACTGATGAAATTATACTCACCAAGAATGCATATTTTCATATTATGATGGCATATATTTTTAGATAATTCCTCAAATTTTAGAAATGGTTCTTGTAAAAATAAATTTATCCCACTACACTGATTTTATGGGAACATATGCAATTTTCGATAATCACATATATATGGTTTTAAGCTATTTAATTCCATTCATCATTTACATTCCTAAAATCGAGGACTGGAATCACACTATATAATTATTAATTTTTATCATTCATTCCAACCTATGATATCATATTTAGAGAACTAGTTATGTGTTATTCTATATGACATTTGTAATTTCCATTAACAGTTAAAATGTGAATTTTCTATAAACCATTTTTTTTATGTGGGTATAAAAATTGTATTTCAAAATGACCATCTATTCGATACAGAGATATATAAAATATTAATAGGACATAATTTATTAAATGGGGGAGGATATAACTCCATTATATTTTAAAATAATATTAAAATATTCAATATTTTAATGGGAATATGACATTATTTAGCTTATATCACGTGAAAGAATATATTTAGAACGGGTAACATGGAAAAAATATTTTATATTGAGATACATGCATGCACCATGAATAAAATGATCGATTGTGTATTCACCACAAAACACAAAATATAAATATGCTATGATATAGAGTACTATTACAACAAAACAGTTAAATTGGTTGGTATTAAAATTATAATCTACCGTAATATATATATATATATATATATATTCTATAAGAAATATAATTAATTGAAATAATTCTAGTAAAAAATGAAAATGTATTTTGTTAATTTAATTTTTTCTCAAAAAATATATTTTCATAAAAAAATGGTTTCCTTTGTTTACATAAAAAATATATTACCATAGTTTTTTTTGAAAAATTTAAAAAATTTATATTATGAAATTAAAATTATTATTAGAATTAAAAAATATCATAATTCAATTTTAGTGAAATTTTGAAATTTTTTGGAAAATATTTATTTTAAAGTAAATAGTGAAAAATACAAAAAAAATTAATTATTTTATGTTCAATAATTTACAAAAATCTGAAATATATAATATGTTATGAATTAATTTTCATTTATGGTAATTTATTCTTTATTATACTATATAAAATTTATTATTTTGAATCATCTTTATATTATTTTCTAGTTTACGCTTTTTTGTTTAAAAAACAAGATTATGTAAAAATTGTTTTAAAATGCATAATTTATCGTCAAATTAATAATTTAGAAAAATACCTAATAGTGTTGGGATATAAAATAAAATATATAATATATTTAAATAAATATAAATTTTATTTCGAATAATATTTATTATTAGTCATATATTTAGTATTGAATCATCTCATTCTAAAAGAATATTCTATGAAACCGATGACTCGCAGTGAGTCCAGGATAAATAATAAATTAAGGGTTTCCATTTTTAAATTTAATTTAAAAAAATTAATGCAATATATCATATTATTAGAATTTATAATATATATTATAGGAAATTTTTTTTAAAGATAATGATTATTGAAATATGTTAAAATTTAAAAAATTAATTAACCAGAAAATGAGTTTTTTGATGGATTAATCATTTAATATAATAATAATAATGACCCAGAAACACATCCAAAATGCATTTTCTGGATGTATTTTGAATTTTTTGATTCTATTTTAGATAATGTACTATTATTTAGTCATTATCACATGTATTATATTTAAATGAAATTCACTAATTAAAAAATTACAAATCATCCACTCAACTCACTTATAAAAGGCCACAAAATACACAACACTCTTCAAACATTCCGGCCACGTTATATATTCCAATAAAATACTAAATAAAATATATAATTAAATAATCTCATCCTAAAATACATATTTCTTCATTATTTCTACCAAGGAGGGAATTTGATTAAAAAAACGAGTTACCAACATAATAGATAATGTTCCTCAGTGAGAATTTTTATATTATCATTGTGCACATTCTTAATAAGTTTTTATATTAATATGAATTATAAAATATCCATCATATTCTGGGATGTTATTATTTGTTTATTACATATAAAAAAAAATTATCAATTGGAATTTTAAATCATCATTGATGTTATTAAAGGACAACTACATCGTGGAATTATGTCATTTTTTCCATTAACTACTCTCACTTTTTGGTATGATAATGAATATAAAATTTATATATGATTTATATATATAATAATAACACAATTAGAGTAATGATATAATTTATATACTTTTATGTTTTGTTCTTCATGGGATATGATAATATCACTTGTGTGTTGGTGTAAAATTTACACATGAAATGATGAGAATCATTTTTTAAGAATGCATTAAATTGAATATAATAAGTTTATGTATAATAATATATTTTAAATTAATTAAATATTTTTGGTTTTCCTGAAATATTTTTTCCTTCTATAAATTTAATATATATTTTTATTTTTAGATTTAAATTTTTGGATAAAAATTATAATATCATTCCTAGATGTTAGGATTAATCCCTCCTAAAAGTGGTGTTATTCAGTTTTCACCACCGCATTACATAAATAAAATATATTAATGTAAAAAAATTTTGTATAGTTTTTATTCTTGAAATATATAATATTAATTACCATTTCACATGTAATGGTCATGGAAAAAATAAAATGTTACTCATGCATTCATATTACCTATCATTTTAATGATTGCAATGTTATATCATTTTTCAATGCCATATTTCAATATAGGTTTTACGATTATAATTTATTTATTAATACTATAATTATTTTCTTATTATTATTTATTTTTTTATATAATGTCCCATTTGACAATAGTAACCTACTTCTGTGATGTCTATGATATAAGTCTAATATTAACCAAACATCCACCATAAAGATTATTTTTTATACAATTATATGTAAAATAATAATATGTCCAAAATGATTAATAAATATATTTATCGAAATTATAAATAAAATAAATATTTTTTATATATTTTTTATTCATGAATAAAATTACACAAGTTATATGTCTTACTTATGATAATGGTTTCCTCACATAAATTTTCTTTCTGTGATATATATGTTATATTGATACCTTATTTTATACTGTATATACATCCCATGAATTTATATTATGATTACTATCCTTATATATATTGTCATTTACATAAAAATTATAATATCTCCCTTTAATTGGATTTATAGACTCAATGATAAAAACAATGTATAGGTCATAGTAACGATTTCCTTTCAATGAGGATTTTTTTAATGTCAAGCACCGATATTCTTTTTTTTTGTTTTATATATCGCCCCACGAAATGATATATTGAAAATTTATATATTAATTTTTTTTCAAATGTTTTTATGTTATTATTTAATTGGGTTTATTAATCATTTGTTTCCCAAGTGATATAGGGATTTTTATAAAATAATCATTTTTTATGATTTTCTTTTTACACATAATTATTAATGTATATATCATAAAAATGATTTTATGGAAAATATTATAGAGAAAAAATAATTAAAAATATAAATTTAAATATAATATTCATTATTCAATGTATTCCAAAAATTATTATTTTTTACAAATTTTATAATGAATTTTTGAAAAAATATTAAAAATGTTCTATTATTAACCTACATTGAATCATTGAATTTTCTCAAAATTTGATTTATTTTCATTGATATATTATTTTTTTCAATAATTTCTGTTTTATTCTATGAGAATAATTTTCCATACTTTTTTATAATTTTTATTCGGTATTATTTATTTAAATAAAATCATATTTTGATATCCAAATGTTATTTTATTATGATTTTAAAATATTATTTCATATGATTTATGACATAAATGTGAAAAACTAAATGTACTTTATTCATTATATGGTACATGAGAATTTTATGATGGGATTTACTATATAATTTCATATGATCCCATTAAATTTTATAGGATGTAGAATCCTATATAGTTAATGATGAGCACATTATAAATTATATGACTGGCCGATCGGTACATTGATAGGGGTTCCTGTTATAGCTCTATTAGTGGTTTCACTCAGATAATTCTCTAATGGATTTTTTTAGTAAATTTTATCTTGAGTTGAATGAATGAAGGAGTTTCCTATTTTTTTCTCAAATAAATTTTTTTTTGGAAATAATTATTTTTGTCAGTGGTTAAAAACATATTTTGAGGAAATATGTTCCATGATACCAACACATTTTGGTAATGATTATTATGGGTTTATAATGTTTTTATTATTATTATTGATGTAAGTTTTTTCTTGATTAACTATTTTGATGAATCATTTTAATTTCATGCTTTCATATTTGATGATCTAGGTTTTTTATATGTATGAGTTCTTTTATTATTGTTTATGCTCTCTGATTCATTCTTCATGCCCTTAAGTACTACATATGCACACTCATGATATTTAATTTCAAATTCATATGTCAAAACATACTAATAATGTGAAATAATAATTCATAATAATATTCCCTAGTATATAAATAAACTATTTTGAATAAATCATTTCTAAATTAGTTTTATATGGTTTATTATAAAGACATATTCTGAAATATGTAATGATTGATTTAGTGGGATGAATGTTTTTTTTCAACATGGGTATTGTTTATGTGAGATTTTTTCATAATTTTAACAAAATATAAAAAAAAATTAATATGAAAAAATGAATTATCAAATATATTGTTTTGATATTTCAAATTTTATATGGGGATAAATTTTTCGCCATCCTTAGTAGCAATGCCTAATATTTATTTTTTATGATTTCGTCAATGAATCCAAGAGTACAGGTTTTGTGTTGTTATCTAAATGATTTTAAAAAATAAATTGGATTTCGATTATTATAGTTGATCATTTATAAGTATCTATTATACACAATTTTAGATAATTTATTTATGTGAATATCATTATTTAAAATTTCTCATTTAAAAATTTTCAATTGTGCCACTATCCTGTCTTATATCATGAAACCCCTCCCCTTTCATATAATCATAATAAACCACATTTTTCACCCGAATCATGTATAAATAACCTAAAATAATATCTATTATCATCCAATAATCCTTGTTTTGGTCATATATACATTAATGGAATATATTATGTGTATTCCTATATAGGTGGTCAGAGAATATCTAATATATCAAACTACTCCATTATATTAATTTTCTTCTTCCACATTCTAAAAATATTTATAATTTAATATTTTATAATATAAAAT
Organism: Viscum album; assembly: GCA_963277665.1. Taxonomy (NCBI): domain Eukaryota; kingdom Viridiplantae; phylum Streptophyta; class Magnoliopsida; order Santalales; family Viscaceae; genus Viscum; species Viscum album. The sequence continues at coordinate 1,751,874,997 of OY728164.1, forward strand.
TTATAATAAATTTAACATTGAATTATTATATTAATTTCATTACAATTATATATATCATCCTCAATATAATGTGATAATCAATCCTCATTCTTTTGTATGTTTGAATATTTTCTCACAAAATGATGTCATATATTTTTGTCATTAACTCATGACATTATTTTGAATGATTATTGATCTAATGAATATATTGTAATGTTATGAAAAAATATTAATTTAAAAGGTTTATATATTTCCCCATGGAAATATAATATCAATAATAAATTGTTTTTTATGGTATTTTATATTTCAATTTGAATTATTTCAACCTAAGGTATTTAAATAATTATTACCCAATGACAAATAATTTCATAACTATATTTTCATCATTGGGTTATATTACTTATTATTTCTAATTTATATTATACGATTACTAGTGTAATGATATTTTATTATCATATAATGTATTTACATTTTATTTTTGTTCAATATTTGATACGCAAAAATATATTCTTCCATTAATTTTGACTTCCAATTTTATTATATCGGTATTGGTTTATTTCGCAATATCATTTTCATTTGGACTGTTTATACTTTAGTTTACATAACGAATTTTTTTGATAAATATATAAAAAAATATTTATTTTTATATAAAATATGTTTATATATAATATTTCTCAACGAAAACTAATATTGGTCAAATCATTTGTACATGAAGATATTTTTATATTTTATTTAGTAAAATGCCACTTCATTTCACTTTTCATTCAGAAATACCTTTTCATCCATAACCATGTTTTCTATAACAATTTTTCAGAAAAATATATTTTTAATCCAAAATATAATTTATTAATAATATTTATAAAAATATATGAAATTAAAAAAAATAAATAATCTTCATTTATTTTTTTAAAAAAATTCTTATTTTTAATTTTTTTAAAAGTCACTAATTTGTTTTTTTAACTTGAATGAAATATACAAAATTTACCATTGTTATGAAAACATAATATTTTAATGATAAATTATTAATAATGAACAATATTATCGATGATATTTATTTTAATTTTTTTTGTCAAACGTGAATTTTTAAATAGATTTCTCATTAATGAAATTATTATATTACTCATGAATATTAATATAAATATTTTAATGATATTTATATTCTTCATAAACTATATCAATTTATTTTACTTATAATCCACTATTAATATTTTTTATTGATTCTGCCTTTATTTTTTCACTGGATAGTTTATGGTTTTTTTCACCATAGATTGTATTGATATTAAAATACTTGATTATTTTTTTTCCATCATTAACATTATTTTGAATTATAAACATTCCTATGATCATTGAACATTAAATTTCCCCAAAATAACTACATCATTGACCATGAATATTCATACTTCCGATGAGATATATGATTTTTATATATGGGATTTCCTTTGAATCTCATATGATTAACATATTAAATATTGATATGTCCATATTTTTACTCAATATATATATATATGATTATATGATATCTTGTTCATGAATTAAAAAAAATTATTCAACATATGTGGAAATATTTGGCCATATTGTAAAGTGTGGGGCCCGAAATAATATATCCCTTTAGTGTAATAGTAGTATAATAAAATGTATCAATAATATATAATTATTAAAATTATCTACCACTCGTTTAATACTATATTATGAAAGGTATATTTGGTATTGGTGTCATGACGAATGATACAAGAATTTATAATAATTATTAATTTACATTACCATTTTTTATAATAAATGACGGGTTTTTAATGATATTTACAAAATGATATTATCAAATAACCTTATCATTGGAATTATTTACGTTTATATTTAATGATAAAATATCATGTGTATCTATTTTTTTACCATTCCATAATGATTATGACTTATCTTTCCATGATAACAATGTTACTGATGAAACAAAATGTGTTTCTATTTATTTACCATTCCATTTTAATTACTCAATAATAATTCAAAATAAATTCTTCAATTATTTACTGTTACTAATAATTTGATATTACCTTTATTTATTTTCATTTTAAATAGGAATCCATGAATTTTACTATGATGATATAAAATAATATGCTTTGGGGTAATGATATTTCAGAAAACATAATATTTTTTAATGTTTTTCTATTTTAATATTGGAATAAAATATTTAATTTGTATTAAACAAATACTAAAATAATACATACTTTCTGACGAGATTCTATATATGTCACGAACCAGCCCGAGTTGACCCTAAACCTGTCACCCAGGCCAGCCCGCGACAAGTCCCGAGAGGTGTTCCCGATCCTCCTGGGATGGTGAAAAGCACAAAGGGAATCAATAGAGTACACAAGGGAACGTTTTCACCCATATATAAAAAAACAAACAAATAGCGGAAATAAACAGACAGCCTAAAATAAATTTATATAAAAAAATGAACTAAATATTATTTGTACAAGAGACTAAAAGTAAAACAAAACCAACAACTCAACATATCTATCTCGATGACCAACTAACTCTATGTGACACTTCTGGTCACTCTCCAACATAGTGATCAAATTTCCCCAAGGTGATCGAACTAAAGATGAAACCTGCACAAGGGCTAAAAAAGAAGAAGACTATAGGCGTGAGTATTAAAACTCAGTAGTTTATCCTGATATTCTATTCCCAATGCACATTCCTTTAAATAAAATAAACAAATATTTATAGTTTTATATTCAAGATATGATAGCATGGTTTTCAAATGAGGTTCCATGCTATAATAATTATCAGACAAAAACATGCATGTTTAATAAACAAAAATGCAAGTAACAATTTTTTTCAAATCGGTGAAACTTCAAAATGAGAATAGTTTTCAAGAGGGTTGCTTTAAATAATTTTAACTTTGAAATAAATAACACATACTACTGAATTTACCAACCAAACACATAGTATGCTGATGGTGAGTACAAAATAGCCAATGAGAACTAGTCACGGGAACACCCCTAGGAAATAGTTAGTTGTGAGCCCCAGGTGCCTCGTATCTCGGTGAAAGTAACCATAATAAATATCCATTCTCGTGCACAAGAAACTAGTAGATAACATACCCATAACCTAGTGGTCCCCAATAATAATCATCATCATAGTTTAGCCAGTGTTGTCATCGTCAAACTTGCTACGTGAAACAGGGGCCAACCCCTATAGAATCACTAGCATACTAGTACACGTCCGCCCACCTAGATACCCGAGATTCCCTTTAGTGCTCAATCAAGTTACACATATTATGAAATACACATTTCACATCCACATTACATTCCAAAACCATAATAACAAAAACATCCCATAATATTTCTTCACATTTCTTACACTAATCAACAAACCACTTAATATTTTGGTAAAACAATTTCATGAAGTGTATTGAGGCTTTGCACTTAAAACGCTTTCAAAGACACTCTTTAAATTATAAACACACATCATAACCAAACCAAATAATATTTGGAAGCCCAATAAAAATTTAATAAAATCATTTAATGGACCGTAAAACAATCACAATTGCACAACTTGTTATATACAAGTAAAACACTCCTTCATTTCTAGGAAATGCCAAACGAGCCTTTAATCATTTTCTCAAAACTAACCATTGATGAAGGTATGCATTTTAATTTTATTAAGGATATGTATAAAAATAATTTACAGTAGAAAACCTCATTCATAAATATCTTATAATACTCAGGTTACATATTCAAAACACAACCATTTTCATAAAGATGTGAAACGGTCTATTTTTGGGAAACTCGGGCCAAAATATGATGTAAATCAAAACCCACTTGTTTGTAAAAACAAATGAAAATTGGAAATAAATATAAGTACCCAAAATACCATTTATAATACTTCCAATTCATTTATAAATCCTATCAAATAACTTTTAAATCACACATCACACATAAAAACCAACCGGGAAATTTACCGACCACATGTCATGCCCTTTTTGAACAAAAAAATTTATTTTATGTACATGAAAAGGAATAAAACACCAATTTAATGTCATATTTTCATTCAAGATACTGTAACATGTTTAAAATACAATAAACCAGATTATAAACCTCACAAAATATTTTCAATAGATAATGGAACATTTAAACAAACACTTGTTGAGCACTTTCATGAAAAAACAACACTACCTTTCACATAACAGTGATTAAACAACGACTTTGCAAACCAAGAAAAATATAAAAAGGATTATAAAACAATAATATATATTTATATCAGTATAGGATAATATTAAAATGATGAAACTTCTTTGATAAAGGCATGTGCAAGGGATATCCTACCTCAAATCTTTGGCGTAATTGAAACGCACACCCGAAATCACCCACCGCGGGTTTATAAACCCTAAAACTATAAATAACAGACCTAACAAAACATAAAACCCATCAAAAAGCATTGTATAACAAAACCATAGGTCGATCAAGACAAGGGTATAATATAAAACCATGAAATAATGAAAGGAAGGGGAAGAGGAAGAAGAAAGGAGAAGGAACCTCACCTTTCATCCTAGAAAACTCTTTATCATCCATTAGATCTCAAGCACTAGAGAAAGGGGAATGGATTGAAAATTCTTGGAGATACTCCTACGATCTGGACGAACCAGGGGAAGAAGAGTTTTGGCTAAAAGAGTAATAATTGTTTGATTTATGAATGATAAATGTTACCTTGGCAATTCTGTGCGATTTGAGGCTTCCTGAGAATGTTCGGCCTAATCCATGACTCACATGAGCTCCAAAGAGGTAAAAAAGATTATGAGGGTTAGTATATGGTTATTGGATTAGAGGGGGAGGTGTAATAACCGAATAATAGTAATAAATGAAAAATATATAAATGAAACAATATATTGTTTTTAAAACAAGAAATGGGCCCATGGGCTGACCCAATACCTAAAAAAGTAACCCAAATTAACCCAGCTTATGAATTTATAATGGGTCCAAAAGGATAAATAAATTTTAATATATCAGTATAGGATAAGTGTGAAGTTGAATGGGTGAAAAAGGTTGAAAAACAAAAGATTTCTAAAAGAAACAAATTCAGTTTTTAAAACTGGGAATGGGCTCGCGGTTGGCCCAAATCATGAAGTAACCACCATTTCTTTAAAAACTTTTAAACAAGCAATGGGGATCCGAAATTATGGTGGTTAGACATATATGAAACTTCAAAACTCAATATTCATCTCAAAAAATACCCATGAAAAGGATCCGGATTTTTATTGGGCCGGATCAATACAACGATAGAAAAAAACCGTGTGTGACAATTCTCCCCACCATTAAAGCCTTCCGCCCCCGGAAAGCCATAACTCTTTTCGGCTGATAAAAAAACAAAACCTAAGGATTCCAGAATGTACTCCACACCATTAAGAATCAACTAGAACTAGAAATGTTCTTAGGATGAAAATCTAGGAGACCCATGGTGGGTCTCCCCACCATTAGAAACCAACTAGCAATGAATAAACAAGAATTGAACATGAGCTAGAGTTGGGACTCACTCACACAAGACCAAAAAAAACCCTCCTACAAAAACCTACTATACCAATTTAATAGAGTTACAACATGAACATATAAACCACCCACTCCTGAATGGAGGGGACAATAACTTGGTCGACACATTTAGCACAATTCTGGACCCCCGTCACTTATGGAAGGGAGGGAAGGGGACCCCATAATTTGGCCACTGAAACAAAAAAAGAAACAAAGAAACTACCCAAAACTCTCCCCCTATGAATAGGTAACACCAATACTAAACCTGATTTTTACAGACGGTCCACATAGGGACATTTATTGAAAACCCACATCCATGAAGGAATAACCATAGACACTGTGTGAGGGGTTAAGTCCACCACTCTTGTTGTGACAAAGGGAAACTCAAAGAAATGAGGAACCAAAACATTGACATAGTAAATTACTTACCAAAACAAAGGATTAAGGATCTTAATCTATAACTCCACACCTCTGTTGATTTTCTGATTGCGTGAAAAGATTTACTCCATGTCCTATGTCTGGAGTCCTGATTCTTAAAGCATTTGCTGCACCGTAGTCAGGTGATAAGGATCACACCACTCAAAAAAAACCACACTTGATCACCAAAAAAACCATAATCTAAATAGGAACTCATAAATACATATCAAAATTCTATCTCACTCCAAACGAGGGGCAGAATGGAAAAGGAATACGACAAAACACATCAACCTCACCAAACACAACTGCTCTGTCCAAAAGAATTATCATGACCTAGAAGCACTTTAGAAGATCCCAAACAGCTCTCTATTCCAACAAACAGGTTGAGGCATCATCAAAAGAGGTGGATTTAAAATTTGAAAGGAATATTTATTTTGATCATCAGGAAAGATTTCCAATATAGAACTATCCATGGACACATCACAACATCAAACACATTTTTAGAAACCCAATGAAAATTACTCTAAAACTGAGCCACCAACAAGATCTCATCAATAGATAGAACAAGAGTATGAATTCTAGATCACATGAAAGCTAACCAAATACAAAACTCTTATAATAAATAGAAAAATCAAGCCACATAACCATTGGTTTTAATAAAAGGCCACAATTTTCAGCACAAAACAATTTTTAAATTCAAACTAACTTGGTGGGTTTCCACAATCACCAATGGTGTTTCATCATGTCTCACCCACATGCACATTTCTATGCCACCCCTGGCACCCAACCACCATACCATAACGTCCATACTTCCATATATAAATAAAACCATGCGTGTGAGCACCCATGAAAACACCAAAGGCTAAAATTAAACATCATAATTCAAGAAAACAATTTACCTTCAAAAGGAACAGCAACCACCAAGTCAAAAAACATTTTCATATTTCACAAAAAAACCCACAATTATTTAAGAACCATTTTCTTAAAAACCTACCCCTTTTAATTTGTAAAAACTTTTTAAATAACCAAGCCACTCCATACAACCCATTCCCATTTTTTTAAAAAAAAATTCAGCAAGGTATATTTTCATAATCCGAGGTCCATTGAGACCAATACCGTTTGTAGTAAAACACCAACCGATCAAAACCAATTTCCAAAACTAATTTATGTAATTCAAAAACTTTTTAACATCCTAAAATACCCCGTTTTAAAAAAAGATCCAGAATCACTTTAAAATGATTCACAATTTCAAAACATTTTATTTCAACAAACCACAAGTTTAGATTATGGATAATCCAATCCCTTTAAATCATTTCTACTTCCCTCCATTTTTTTCACAAAAACGAAACCTTCCAAAACCATTCTTATATTTGATTATTGAAAACCCCCTTTTTCACTTTTCAAAATCTAATCCTTACTTTAAATCCCATTTCCACATTTCTCACACAAGGATTTTAAAAAACAAAAATTCTGAATTCAAGAAAGGTTCAAGAGACCCAAAAAAAGGGAACTAGTGTCCGTGGGTGACTTGACCATATTGTTGGCGGCCATATGCCAAACACAACACCAACATAGAGAGACTTATTAGGACCATTCCCCAGCTCCACATGGCTTTCCAGGCCCTGTGAGCTCACAAAGGCCATTGGTCAGACTCCCCTTGTCATATCCCAATACCAAACAATCAACTAGAATAATGGACACTAATAAAACCGGACTTCCATGGAAACCTGAGGATTAGAAAAAGAAAGAGTTCTTGACGCTCTTCTTACACTTACCCGTCAAGTCCCAATAATCCTACTCCATCTACCTTGACATCCCCAAAAAAACATGGGTTCTCTAAAAATAAATGTCCGCTAATAGCTGACCTCCTTTGATACCATTTTGTCACGAACCAACCCGAGTTGACCCTGAACCGGTCACCCAGGCCACCCCGCGACAAGTCCCGAGAGGTGTTCCCGATCCTCCTGGGATGGTGACAAGCACCAAGGGCATCAATAGATTACACAAGGGAACGTTTTTGCCCATATATATACAATCAAACAAACAGCGGAAATAAACAGACAACCCAAAATAAATTTATATAAAAAAATGAACTAAATATTATTTGTACAAGAGACTAAAAGTAGAACAAAACCAACAACTCAACTGAACTATCCTAATGACCAACTAACTCCATATGACACTTCTGGTCACTCTCCAACACAATGATCAAACGTCCCCAAGGTGATCGAACTAAAGATGGAACCTTCAGAAGCGCTAAATATAGAAGAAGACTATAGGCGTGAGTATTAAAACTCAGTAGGTTATCCCGATATTCTATTCCCAATGCAGATTCCATTAAATAAAAAAAACATCAATTTATATTTTAAAATTAAAGATATGAAAGTAAGGTTTTCAAATGAGGCGCCATGCTATAATAATTATCAAACAAAAACATGCATGTTTAATAAGAAAAATGCAAGTAACAATTTTTTTCAAATAAGTGCAACATCAAAATGAAATTATTTTTCAAGGGGACTGCTTTAAATAATTTTAAATTTTAAATAAATAACACATACTACTGAATTTACCAACCAAACACACCGTATGTTGATGGTGAGTACAAAATATCCAATGAGCACTAGTCACGGGAACACCCCTAGGCACTAGTTAGTTGTGAGCCCCAGGTACCTCGTATCTCAGTGAAAGTAACCATAATAAATATATGTTCCCGTGCACGAGCCACTAGTAGAGAACATACCCATAACCTAGTGGTCCCCAATAATCATCATCATCATAGTTTAGTTAGTGTTGTCATCATCAAACTTGCTACGTGAAATAGGGGCCAACCCCCACAGAATCACTAGCATACTAGTACACGTCCGCCCACCTAGATACCCGGGATTCCCTTTAGTGCTCAATCAAGTTACACATATTATCAAATAAAAATTTCACATCCATATTCCATTAAAAAACCATAAAAACACAAACAGCCCATAATCTTTCTACACATTTCTTACACAAATCAACAAACCACTAAATATTTTAGTAAAACAATTTCATGAAGTGTATTGAGGATTTGCACATAAAACTCTTTCAAAAACACTCATTAAATTATAAACACACATCATAACCAAACCAAATCATATTTTTCAGCCCAATAAACATTTAATAAAATCATTTAATGGACCATAATACAATCCCAATTGCACAACTTGTTATATACAAGTAAAGCACTCCTTCATTTCTAGGAAATGCCAAACATGCCTTTAATAATTTTCTCAAAACTAACCTTTGATGAAGGTATGCATTTTAATTTTATTAAGGATATGTATAAAAATCATTTACAGCATCAAACCTAATTCATAAATCTCTTATAATACTCAGGTTACATATTCAAAACACAACCATTTTCATAAAGATGTGAAACGGTCCATTTTTGGGAAACTCGGTCCAAAATATGTTGTAAATCAAAACCCACATGTTTGTAAAAACATATCCATATTGGAAATAAATATAAGTACCCAAAAATAAAATTTATAATTCTTCCAATTCCTTATAAATCCAATCAAATAACTTTTAAATCACACATCACACATAAAAGCCAACCGGGCAATTTACCGAACACATGTCATGCCCTTTTTATACAAAACAATTTATTTTATGTACATGAAAAGGAATAAAACACCAATTTAATGTCATATTTTAATTCAAGATAATGTAACATGTTAAAAATACCATAAACTAGATTATAAACCTCACAAAATATTTTCAAAAGATAATGGAACATTTAAACAAACACTTGTTGAGCACATTCAAGACAAAACAACACTACCTTTCACATAACAATTATTAATCAACGACTTTGCACACCACGAAAATTATAAAAAGGATTAAAAACAATAATAAACATTTATATCAGTATTGTATAATATTAAAATGATTAAACTTTTATGATAAAGGCATGTGCAAAGGATATCCTACCTGAAATCTTTGGCGTAATTGAAACGCACACCCGAAATCACCCGCTGCGGGTTTATAAACACTAAAACTATAAATAACAGACCTAAAAAAACATATAACCCATACAAAACATTTTATAACAAAACTATATATCTATAAAGACTAGGTTACAATATAAAACCAATAAATAATGAAAGGAGGGGGAAGATGAAGAAGAAAGGAGAAAAAATCTCACCTTTCATCCCAAAAAACTCTTCGTCTTCCATTCTATCTGAAGCCCTAGAGAACAAGAAATGGCTTGAAAATTCATGGAGCGACTCCTAAGGTCTGGAAGAATCAGGGGAAGAATATTTGTGGCCAAAGGAGTACTAATTGATTGATTTATGAATGATAAAATCTACCATGGAAATTCTGGGCGATTTGCGGTTTCCTGAGAATTTTTTCCCTAATCTGTGACCCACATGAGCTCCAAAGAGGTAAAATATATTATGAGGGCTAGTATAGGGTTATTGTATTCGAGGAGGAGGTGGAATCACTGAAAAATAGTAAAAAACGAAAAATATATAAATGAAACAATTTATTTTTTTAAAAACAGGAAATGGGCCCATGGGATGGCCCAATACCTAAATAAGTAACCCAAATTCACCCGAATTATGAATTTATAATGGGTCAAAAGGATAAATAAATTTTAATATATCAGTATAGGACAAGTGGGAAGTTTAATGGGTGAAAAAGGATGAAAAACAAAAGAGTTATAAAAGAAACAAATTCAGTTTTTAAAACTGGGAATGGGCTCACGGTTGGCCCAAATCATGAAGTAACCACCCTTTCTTCAAAAACTCCTAAACAAGCAATGGGGATCCCAAATTATGGTGGTTAGACATATATGAATCTTCAAAACTCAATATTCAACTCATCAAATTCCCATTAAAAGTATCAGGATTTCTAATGGGCTGGATCAATACAAAGACAGAATAAAAAACTGTGTGTGACAATATAACTTATGCTAATTCAATAATGAATACACATGATCTGGGATTGTAACATCCCAGATCCTGATGCCACTCAACTGTTGCTTCAGAAATTGTTGGCCACATGGCCCCTAGCACATTCCCCCAATCGCATGATGATGCCGACTAGTAGAATGGACCAAGGTTGTAATTGTGGAGAAACAAATCCCTCATTATTAGATTGTATCATAGTGGAACAAAAAAAATAGCAGAATTAGTAAATATTGTACAACTGGAAACAATCAATGGGAGACTGATTATATAGATAACCAGAATTAAAAAAAAAAAAATATGATACTTCTTGTAAAATGTTTTATAAAAGCTGCCAAAACATATTTCATTCAATAAAGTACAAGATATAATTCCAAAGTATATTAATAAAAAAAGTAAACCAGGAATAATCTTAATCATCATGGTGGTTCTATGTTATTTTTCACCATTAACAACATATCATGTACCTTGAGAAGGTAACTTTCCCTTATCATCACATGAAACAATATAATCATCTTGGGAAGAAATATGGTCAAAAAATAATGTGATTAATAAATCCTAGTAGGAAAAAACCTCAAATATAGTTATAATCTGCCTGTGATTATTTGCAATGTGAATTGTACAATAAAGAAATCAATAAACTAGAAATACTCAAAAGTAAACAATCCTTCAACATTGGTTATATTTTCATTCATTTTAATAATTAACCAATTCAATCACATTGAATTATTTAATACATAAGATCTAGAATAGGCCAGAAAATAACATGTATAATGTTATCACATAAGATTCCTCAAATGGCTATCGAAACAAGTAAATTAAAGACTGAATCCATGAATCTACTATGTCATGGATGATGCATCATAAATAATTCCATCCCAATAACCTTTTCAAAACCTGAGCTCAATCATTAAACCATTGCTCTCTCATGAAATATAAATAAAAAGAAAACCAATCACACAAGAATCAAAAAAACCATACATGTAGGCATATAAAATTATCTCCCACAAGAATATAAAATCCTCACCCATATGCATAGTATAATCTCTCCCCATAAGAATATCACAATGTCTCCCATAGAAATAGTAAAATCCCACCCCCAGGTATATCACAGAACAAGTGCACATGTAAATTAAACTATTACATGGAAAACATGTTATAAATTCATGTTATCATAAATCATATCGCAAGCTTACAAGTAATATAAACAATTAAAAGGATTAAATAACCATATGATCACAAGGGAAATTCATGTAATAAGAGAAAAATTTCCATTAATCTATCACAAGGAATAACCAATCAATATATCATGTAGGAATCACATTCAATTGAACAATTTCATTTATAATAATAAATATTATTTATTATAAGGATTTCCTTTTATAAAAACTAGTCCAAACAGCAACATTTTTCTCATTTAAGGGAAATGCACCCATAGGGTGGCCATTAATCAAATCATGAAACCTAATACATGATTTATATCATTAATCCAATTAACTAATGTAGTTTAGTAAATAACACGAGTCAATTATTAACAAATAGACAACCTAAAATGGTTGCACAACACTCGACACCTAAAAACATTACATGGATGAAAGGCTCAAGACCACTTAATTGTAGTTGTATGACTCCACCCATCCATCATAATGATCTAATTCAGCCTAGAATGTAGTCATTCAATAAAATAATCCTAATCAATCAAACATTGATAACTACATAGAGAGAATAAATCATCAGTAAATCCTCATTAATAATCAATAACTCATTGAGGGGATTCCAACACCTCTGACAGTGTTCAAATTAGAGATCGAAAGGTGAAACATGAGGAAATACGTCCCTCGAGTGTTGTTTCTGAAAAAAAACCTGTGGGTGATGATCAATCCATTTATACTGAAATTGAGGTTACTACCCAATTTATTAAAATCCAAATGGTAATGTACACAATTTTTACCTTATGTACATAACATGTAGGTACATGACGTGTACCCCAATATAGGACGTGTACCAAGACTGTATCAATTTTTCTACATTTTTCTCCACTTCATTCCCAATAACAACCCAACCGCCCCATGGCCCAAAATAGTGTTTTATAAAAACAATAATTTAAATAACATTTAACCCAAAAATAATGGTTTATACCTAAAAATAATAAACAGGTTCTTAAAAACATCCCACTTTATGTAATTCGTCACTTAATTGTTCTTCCAACTATTTCGGTGAATATCTGTGAAAAAATCTGGACACTGAGCATGTACATTTTCTTAGCTATTCTAATTCTCATACTCTACTCAACCATGATTCTATAGAACACATATGAGAGTAATTTACCATCCTCATAAAACCTTCGCAATCTAGCCAATGACATGAATCAGATAATTCTCAAAGGACAAATCGACTTGAAGATCACTCTCCTCGTGTAGAAAAATGTGATACAAGTATGAATGATAGTTGTTCAACTGAGATATGTAGATGATTCAAACATGGATTAATACTTATGAGGTAACTGAAATAGATAGAAAACTGACCCAACTCTCTCAAAAATTCCAAATGGCCTAAAATATCATTGTGAATGTCTACCCTATCTCTTTATAAACTTTTGTCCCAACCTTGGTGAAGCATACAAGAGAACTCGATCCCCGACCCCAAACTCTATAGGTCATATATGTTGATCAACCTAATAATTTTTAGTGGAATACATAGTAATAATCAACATATGAATCAACTACACATGTTCAGTGGTCTCTAGGACAAGGTATGGCCCCAACATTGCTGTATCTCTAACCAACATCTGACACATGGGTGATTGGCATGGTATACTATAAAAAGAATCATATATTTTCCTCTGAAAATTAGATTTATATTAGATGTTATTGGATAACTCTTTCATTGGGGTGTTCCTCTCACAAGAGCCACACTAATATATAACTCATACCTACCAAATTTCCCTAAAAATAGGTATTAGATGATCTGACTGGCCATCACCTCGAGGGAGGAATTTTATTCTTAGAAGTAGTTGTATACACAACTCCCTCATAAAACACTTCCAGAAATGAGATAAAAAGCGGTAATCCTTATCAAAAACAATAGATTTTTGGACACCAAGTAATTTTAGTAATTCTTAGATTTAAAACCTTATAACATAATCAACATTTATGTTCCCCATGATAGGAAATAAAATTATTAACATCGTTAGCATGTCAATTATAACCCCCATAGCATCGTCACCATGACACCTCAACCTTCAATAACCCCACTAACCACCCCCTGAGAATTATAGTGATATGACCAACGTGAATTCTTTTTAATGGATAAACCAGAACATGTATAATTTCAAATCACTAACTCATAGAAAATAAGGTTGAAACCCCAATCGACCTCATCAAAACCTGTCTTGAAAAATTACCTAAATAGAAATTTAGAATATTCTCACCACACAAACCTTAAATTGGTAGAGTGTTCAATCTAGTTCACTAGATCTTACATGAGGAATAGGAAGGACAACGTCTTATACCATCACTAGATGACTTATCATAGAATTCCCCGATGTTGAAGGCTAACATGTTCTAAAATAAAACCAACACATTCTCCCATGAAACCATGCACCCAAAACGATCATGTTCACTAAAGCCCATACATGTGCCTCAATGAAAATAAATTATCAAACAATCAACTGGTCATTTAAAATGGAATTCCTCAGAATGAGTACAAGAGTAATTACAAATCAATCCCCCTAGAATCATTACATATTTTTAAAAATCACATCATAGACCAAAAATAAGTCTTTGATAAACATAGATTAATCAACCCAGAGTCCCTGGAACTCACCAATGTGGTATATAATCCCAGATAAAATAGATACATTGGTACAAGTCCAAATATCCACATTAAAGCACTGATTTAACCAAGAGTAGAATATTTCCTATGTTTAGGTCAAATAAAGTGGTAGGAATCCATGATTCCATTCAATTAATTCCTATACAAGAAAACAATTATAAATTAGGACTATTCAATACTCATGAAAAACAATGAATCCAATTCACAACAATGAAATATATCACGAACTAGATGAAAAAAATTAATCTAAAATGAAAAAAATAAATGTTTTTCTCTTAGTGCATCCATGAAGATGTATGTATAGTGTAGATTATCATCTCTTAAGGAAGTACAGACTAATAGGGTCTTAAATATTACTAAATAGAACTCCAAAACCACTACTATTCAACCTCAAAAAAATAAACCCGACTTCATTGAAACAATATCATCATTTGATCGACCAACATTCCTTTATACCAAGACAGTAGTGTGATTCATCACACTTAACCAGTGAGGACCATCCATGATAATCAATGCCTCACAAGTGTGTCACTGAAAACCAATTACAATAATGTTCTGATTCCTTTTCAATATTCAATATGAAACATTACTTGACTACCTGAAAGGCATTCATGTTGAATCGACCATGTTCTAATGGTCATGGATTACAATCCTTCTACTAGGAAGGAAATATTTATACCAAACAGATGTGATGATCCCCACCATGGATTGTTTTAGAAATCAACATGATAGACCAGTCTGTATAAAGAGCTATTTAATAACTCACATAAACACATGAGTATCATTCCATGATCCGTGATAACCAAGTCACATGAAAAGGCATTAAAGACTAAATTAAGCTGAGCAGCATGTCAAAACACCCATATCCTAAAAAATCCTCTCAATCAGTGGGGAAAACATGGTTCCATAGAAACCACATCACACCACAGCTGAGAAAACCCATGAACATACTCAATAGATCAAATCTAATCGATTTTCCAAAAATTAATAGTATGTTTTATCATTTAAAACTCGTTCGGTACCACTTATGTCTAGAAATACTACCAAGAGGTTAAAAAAATAAAATCATAGTTTTCCTAATATTAATAGGTTTTCCACATTATGAATCCTAGTACCGGATGAATTATTTTTGAATTGGCTCAAAAGAACACCATATACACAACCATTTAAATGGATGATGATGAACCATGTTTCCTATAACTTATGTAAATAGATGTTAACATCACCTAATATTGTGCTGAAAATACCCACTGCATGTATAACCTACTAAACCGAGCATTCCTCAATGATCATTCCTAGATCAATGGTCACTATTCAGTGATAAACCATCCAAAAAAATTTCTCCTCTTTAAAAACAGTATTAAAAAATTGAGAAAATGACAGAATTATCATGTGAGTTTCTTTTTAACAAACAAGTAAAACTACGAGGGTCTCTGAACACAAGTAATGCTCAGAGCTCAAAAGAAAAATTATAAAAATGGACATTTCAACACCTTCCACTAATCAAAATTCCATTGGCCTACCCAATGTGTCAGGTCTATGTGTCAAACAAAGAGATATACTACCAAAATAAAACTGCAATGTTCCGGTCTTTTCACATTATGCACTAAGAGGCATTCTACATGGAATCATGTAGGTAATCATGAGAGAATGCATCCTACACCAAATACTTAGAGGAATGGTGATGGAGGAATCCAACAAGGTAACATCGAATGATAATCCAAAGAGTCAACCTTTAATACGGATCCTCGGAAATCATGCACAGGAGAGGTAAATTGCATGGATTTCCCTAGAAAAACATAGGTCACGAATGATAGAACACATATCATCTCAGATCATACGTCTCAACATGGTTTTTCTAAACACAAAACCAATTTTCTTCATCCATTCTATATGTTTCAAAATGTAACACAAGTGCTATGTCTCTCCCTGTAGCATATATTATTTGAGACATACCCTCTTCTCAAAAGGTGTTTATAAATTCTAAAAACTCACTAATGTGGGATCTAGACACAACTAAGCATCATATGGATCGACATCCCCCAAAAAAATATTGGAGGATGCAACTACTGAAACCCCCATGTCATCTCATCCATAATAATGTATAGCTAAAATGATCCTTGTAAGGTCTACATAAAAATATTGAACCCCTTCCAGAACTGTTCCTAAGCACCTTTGTCCAAAATAACTTCTTGTCCTATAGCTGGTACTAAAGTATGCTAAACTCGCACCCCATGGTCCACCCTCTCCCAATAATGTCCATATCCTACATCGAGGCATACCACTAGGATTAATCATGGTGGAATGTTTCTACAATTCCAAAAACAATCATCCTAAAAGAAAGATATCAATACATATAGCTCAAAACCGTTTTATAGGTCAAACCCCTCTAAAAATCAAAATCAACCCATATCATGATCTTAATGACAAGACTGTATAATGAACATCCAACAGAATAGTAGAAATTATCCCTCACACCCACTCATGTTTCGGGTCTAGGTCATGTCTCTATAATCATTTCATTTTTCAATATCCTTTTCACATTATTGTTTTAGGATATTCCTCCAAGGATTTAACAATATCCAAATCCATTATGGAACATAACACCTTCTGAACCATAAACATGGCTGCCATTCAATATATATATATATATAATGTTCATTAAAACCTTTCCATTCCAATGATTCATCATTTAAAATTCATAAGGGTCCATACTTATTTTGAATTAAATGATGTTGTCACCCATTAATCTACTTCACCCAACAAACAAAACAGTAGCCAAAAATATCAAATCAACTGTCACAAAAACATGAAATTTCTAATACATCATAAATGGTGTAGAATAATTCAACTTATCGGATTCTAAAACATGCCTATTTAAATCATGTGATGGAACAACCTAATATCTTAGTGTAACAACTAAAATATTACCCTCCATTACACAAATATTAATAGTATAAATCAGGTGTGTTAACTAACTGTGAAATCGAATCATCATGAATAATCAAAATCCAGATAATCAAAAATAATTTCGAGTTAATTTAGCTTTTATTTATACATGGGATATCTACTCAATGGAAAAAAAATTTACCATATACCTGGAAAATTATTTTTATTCAACTTGTATCTAATTAATAAATCAATTATAGGGAAATAAAATCATCTAAAAAATCATTATAATGTCGTTGATCACGATGCAACACAACTCGTGCAGTGTACCTGATTGGCCACATGACCTCTAGAGATTATCCTCAAATACTAAAGGATGTCTTTTATAAAGGAAGTCCTAGGGTGTGATAGTGGATAAATAATTTTATCATAGTAATACTGTAACACAAAAAAACAATAAAATACAATATAAGAATTAGTATATCCCATATAACTCGAAATAGACAACATAAAACTGACAGTAATGATATATAGATCTAATAACATACAATATATGATGCTTCATTAAGAACATTTTATGAATGAAACAAATACAAGATATCCTATAATAAAGTAAAATATAAAATAACAATGAATTGAAATAAAAATTAAACATAGAAACATCAAAACCCTCGGTTTGGGCGCATGATCTCCTTTACTAAAAATGAATATTATGTACTTAGAAAAGGGATATTTTCTTAATAGAAACATACAATAATATAATCTAAATGGTCCCAATAACATGGACCAAACATGATGTGAGAAATAATTAATAATAGGCATCCACCTAGTGATCAGTTCCAATCTGTCAGTGAGAATATGCAATAGGTAGTGTATAATAGGGAAAGCGGTAAACTATTAAGAACTCAAAAGTAAAAAATCCTACAGCACTATTTTATATTTTCATTTAATCATTTTATTAATAAATTAAATAGCATTTATTTATATAATAATATATGTCGATATTTTGCCCAATACCCCCCATATAATGTTAGAAAAAAAGATATCTTAGAAGGGTATGAAAACAAGTAACGTGATGAATGAATCCAAAATTTTTCATTGTCTTGGAAGAGTCATTATAAATCAGGCCAACTCAATAACCAATTCAAAAACCGAGCCCACCCATTACATAATGGATCACTAATAACGTATAAACAAATATAAATCATCACCCACATGTATATAAATAACAATTCCCATAGGCATAACACAATATCCCTTACGGGAAAAGAAAACCCACACATACAAGAATAATTCATTCTCACTTACAATCATGTAACACTATCACCAAAATAAATATCATAATCTTGTCTATAGGCATATCACAATCTCACCACTATGAATAGTATAATTTGATCTTATTGTATATCACATAATAAGAACACAAGTAAATTTAGCTATTATAAGGAAAACATTGACCAATTCAGATTGGATCAATCATATCACTTGACTATCATTAATATAATGAATTACAAGGATTAAACAATATTATGCTAACACCATTAATTTATGTAACAAATGAAGAATGTGAATTAATCTATCACAAGGCCTAACCAACCATTATCCCACATGGGCCTCATATTCAGTTGACCAATTCCATTTCTAACAACTCATAATAGGGAATATGTGGCATACCTTATAGGAATCATACTCCAAACAACTAAATGTTGGTCATTCAAGGGAAACACACCCATGAAGGGTCCTGTAATATAATCTAGAAACCTCCAAAATGACTTATATAATAAAAATAATGACATAATAAAATTTAAAAAATATCACATATCAATTATCAATAAATAAACACCGTAAAATGGGTTTGTGGCACTGCAGCACATATAAACCGCACGAAAAATCAAGAAAGGTACAAGACCCCATACCCTATAGTCATACTACTCTCTTCATCCAACGTCATGTTGTAATCATCCAATAATGGATTAGATCTACAACACAAGAATAAATTCTCATGATTTTATAATTATTCAAAGATAATAAATCATGTGTAATGGCTCATGATTAATCATTACCACATTTAGGGGATTCCAACAAATCAAACATTGTTCATGTCAGATTTCAGATGACGAAATATAAAACAAAACAACCCAATGACACTGCCTATTTAAAAATTGCACAGGTGAGGTTCTCTCAGTTTTTAATGAAAATGAGTCTACTGGCCATTTTATTAAAAAAAACCCACTGGGATTGTACACAATGTGTACCTCTTGTACATGACATGTATGTATATGACATATAAACTACATACACGATGTGTACAGGAAAATATCGATTTTTCAAATTTCCCCCCCTTATTTCCTAATAACAACATTACTGGCACATGGACCGACATGGGGATTTAGAAAAAAATGAAAGAAAAAAAATTATACCCAATAAAAGATTCATTCCTATTAAATAAGAACTAGATTTTTATAGGGATATTTGGGTCATGGTCGGCGTAGTTGGTATCATAGGATGTTTAATAAAACTCATTGGAAGTACATTTAAGAATTCATAAATACTATATCACAACAATGTGATAAAATGTGATT
Source organism: Viscum album (assembly GCA_963277665.1). Taxonomy (NCBI): domain Eukaryota; kingdom Viridiplantae; phylum Streptophyta; class Magnoliopsida; order Santalales; family Viscaceae; genus Viscum; species Viscum album. The sequence continues at coordinate 1,751,895,157 of OY728164.1, forward strand.
AAAAATAATTATTTATATTATAAAACATTATAGAGGAATATATGATGTGGTATTTCGACGAAAATTACACAATGGATATTATATATAGGCATGGTTTTTGAATAGTTTATCATATTGGTATAAAATCCCATAAGCACTCATTGGGACTGACGAGCTCATCACCAAGATCATGATAAGGGGACATACAAGAATATATTTTCTCACTCTAAAGGGATATTCATAGAATAATTGTAATATTCATTATTAATCAATATAAAGTAGTCAAAAAGATAATTAAAATGAAATAAATTTGTTAAAACAAATGTTTATAATATTAAAAAAAATTGTCATGATATATACATCATATAAATGATTATATGGTTTCCCAAATATGATATTTGTTTCCCACACAACCCATTTTTTGTTTTAGTTAATGAAAGAATCCTGATATCATTTAATATCCTAGACAATGATGTTACTATGAGTAAAAAAATTGGATGATATGATGAATCTTCATAATTATTTATCCAAAAAAATTATTATTAGCCTCTATATAAACCAACACTCACAATAAATAATGATGAGAATAATGGATTTTTCTATGTGATTTAGTTATAGAGACCATGAAATAAATAATGATTGATTTTATTCATGTAAAAAATGTTGGAGGAGACAACTAGGAAAGTGTGCCAACGGATCATGAAAATGATTTAAATTTGTAAGTAAAGGGAATAATCCAATGAATTATCAATGAAAATTGAAGATTATTTTTAATGAAATATAGCTTATCATAGGAACATTTTCTAGTTTTAGGTATTAAATGTGGGGAACCAATTCATTATCTATGCCAATTCACTCTTCTAAAAGTTTATCCCTAGATAAAGGGAGAGAATATGAGGATGTAAATTCGATGAAATATTTATGTATTTTTCTTTGCAATTAAATTACATAATTATTTTTACCATTTTTATTTTAGTAATAATAATTACAAAACATATACTGATTATGAATCATATAATTCTAAATAAACATATGATTTACGGATACAATAATGGTTTTATATGTTCATAATATATCACAAGTTCAATGTCATAAACAACCCTTTCTATGTTTTATGTGAACGTAATATATTATGTTAATGATATTTTTATATTTTTTGAAATACAACTTACTAGTTTATAATATGGTTTATTGAATGATATCTCTATGAAATTATTCCTATTCATTTTATAGAAAAAAATTATATGTATTAATATCCATTAGGGTTTTAATGATAATTAATTATATTTTATTATTATTCCATTAAAATTAATATACTTTGTTTGAAAGAATAGTTTTTATTAAATAAATTAATAAACAAGTTTTTAATTTATTTTTTTATTTCAAGGATATCCATCACATTATTTGGAAATATATTATAAATTATATTAAAATTTTTTTTGAAAATTTAAATCATGCTTGTTGCGTGACAACTAACCACATAGGGAAGGATGTTGGCCATATACACAAGACCGAAGGATAATATGATTATAAAACATAGCACTGGAATATATGATTTCATTTTAAATATTTTATATATTTATTTAAAAAATTGAATGATTAAATATTAATGATGAATTAGTGGTGTCACTGTAGAGGTTAACATATTAATATAATATGTTGGATAATGTTTAGTAATCATATTAGTTTTGGAAGAATAATTAGAGTCAAATTGAATGACAATTAAAATGTTCATATATCATATGATTCATTACTTGTGAAGTTTGGTGATTCATGAAATATAATGATTTTATAATTTCATGGTGGAAGAAATGAATTGGAAATAAATTGAACAAAAACTAAAGGCAAATATTATGAAAATTAAATAGAAAAACATCAAGAATGTTTATTTCAATGTATTGAAGGATATTTACATAATTCATTAACATTAGGTAAATTATAGTCTATTTTTTGTTACTCTAATAAATTCATATATGATGAATCATTAATTTTTTTTAATATTCAATGATTTATCGTATTGAGATTAGTACGCTTACATTTATCATTTATCTTATTGTGGTCCAAAACCTCTATCACTGAATATAATTATTTATAATTTTATTCAACGTTCATATCATCACTGGCCGCAAATTTTATCTTATATGAAAACCAAGATATGTTTTATTCTATATAACCTTTTTAAATCTGTTTATATTTTATTATGATAATTATTTATTATCAATTTTATTATAAGTGTTTTTAACGAAATAAAATTCAAATATAAAATGCAGTATTAACAAGATAATGATTAAATTGTTGTCAAATAGTTTATATGATGTTGGAAAAATGTAACAAACCCATAATTTTAAATAATAAAATTGTATTTGATAGTTTATGTGAGAAATTACATTGACCATTAACAACTCATGAAATATATTCAATTATATGTAATCTATTTAATATCTAATAGAACATGCAACATTGAGTCCATATAAAACACAATGTAGTAAATTATTATTACATTTCAATTATGTTTTTGTGAATGAATTTATCTAAAAATTATATGAAAATTATGTTTGTATATTGATAATGAATTTTATTTTAAAAATTAAAATGAATTATCTTTGTTTATGAAAAACTGCAATTATTAAAATGAGGGTTTAACTTCATATTGAACATATATTTTGAAATTATTTTATGTGAAGTTTTTGTACATTTTAATTATAAAAATATATTAATTTTCTAATCCAAAATATCAAAATTAGGTAATTGTATTTCTTTTCTCTAATATTTGTATATTTTTCACTTTTCAAGGAATAGTGAAAAATAATAAATTTTAATTGAAAATTGCATTTTTTTGTTTAAATTAATAATATTGGGTAATTATAATTTTAAATGGGTTCAATGAAAATTTATTTCAATTATATATCCACAAAACCAATTTTGGTAAATTATATAATTATTTTTTATATCTAATCACGATCATCTTTTTTATATCTTTTCATTGAAAAAAACCTTTCTCATCACGTCTATAATAGTAATGTTAATGTAAAATTTTAATATTATACCAATATAATTTTGAAAAATGGATTACATAATTTGAATAATGGTTTTTTATATAGTATATTGAAATAATTTTTTTACCATGATGAATTGTAGAATAAATAATAATTAATTATTTTAGTTAATGTAAAAATTAGTTTACTGGGGATTGAGAAAATGAATAAGGTTATAATTGGAATAAAATAATTATAAAATATATTACATGGATATATGAATAGTTGACAATTAATAATTCGTTATTATATAACATTTTAAACCATTTTGGATTTTGGAAAACACAAGGACACCTTTTTAAACTAAATTACTAGTCCTAAAATCCCCTCAAAAATAAATCCCTCCCCGCTCCTTCCATTTTAACAAACTCAAAGATTTTTTAATCAGAAAATAAAAACTCGCCAACTTACATATATATATACTATAATTCTATAAGAATAATATTTTTTGAAAACCATTATGTGATTACATTTCTTGTAATCCAAATGTGGTGGTCAGATAATAGGTAATATTAATAACCATATATTTTTTTATTTCTCATCCCAATACCATCAGTCCGTATTTATTTATGATAAAATATAAGATAGAATATTTAATAATTAATATAATTTTATTATTTTATATTAATCACCAATATCGATCACCTATTCAATGAAATGGGTTTTTAAATCATCAAAACCTTGTATGAAGAAATACAACCCTGTGAACCATTGTCCTTTGTTTTTCCATTTCAATATCTCAAGGATTAGTATAATGGTATATATTAATTACATATATAAAATTAAATACATAATTATATGTACATATTAATCGTATAAAATATTCAGTTATAAATTTTATTTTGTAGGTCATATGGTAACATCACATAAGTGTATGGTGGACAACTAGTTCTCTTTGCAATGTAAATCATTTTTTACTAACACATTTTGTGGATGGTAATAAAGACAATTTTAATTATTATACATGCATGATTGATATAATTATCATTTTCATGCCATATTTTCTACTTTTAAAATTGAATATATCATTTCAATCAAACCTTTTTACCTATATAATGATGATAAATTCATTCGTGTATGTGTGGAGTACCACCTTCATGAAGAAATGTGGTTCTATTTTCCTTAATCCACCATGTGGATGAAATTTATTTAATTATATAAATAGGAAGAATAATATATTTATTATATTATTATCATTATGGATAAATAAATTATTACTTTCCTCCTTCCCAAAATGATTAATGAAAAATTGAAATGTTTCCAATGCTTACAATCGTCCTGGAATTCAATATATAATCCTCTAGTTATATATGGTATATATTAATTATTAGTTAAATTTTTGAATTTCATAGTACTTATAATGAAGCAATTTTTTGGGAGATCAAACTTCATTTATCTCTATAGTTGGATATACATTTTCATCGAATACAATGTTCACTAAATACTGGTTTCTTATTAGAAAATATTTTTTTAGTGATTTATTATATAATATCTTATCACAGTTATATTTATTGAAAAAAATATAAATATAATTTTCATCTATTATTCAAAGAATAGTTAATTTGGATTTTACCAAAAAATAGAAATGTATCCTTGTTTAAAACTGTTCACCAAGTAAAAAATTTGGTACCATGATACCAACTCCATATTTTTAAACATTATATTATACATTATAAATTTTATTTCAAATGAAAAATATTTTCACGTTTTTTTGTGGATTTCACAATTTTAAAACTTTTCAATCAAAATGTAATTAATATTTTTAGGATTAATTATTTAATGATTATTTTTTGGTATTTCAATTAATGATGGAAACATCCTCTTATATAAAATATAAAAAATGAGGATATTTAGTATTGATACAATCCTTAATATTTAATTATATGTTTTGTGATTCTTTTGATAATTTATAATATTGACACATACTTCCTTAATTCAATTAGAATTCATGAACCTTCTTTTCTTTTTTTAAATTTCATTGAGAGTTTGACATTAAATTCAACCACATATCAATACTATTTATCTTCTATATACCAATATCATATTATGTATTACATTTTTACATTAAATGATTTAATTTTATAATTATTTTATTAACATGGGAACAATTGATCAATATGAATTCTTTACTCAATAGGGATATTTCATGATAACGAACATTGTTCTTTAATAAAATTTATTATTCAATTTATAAGAAATACTTTGGACACATAATGTCAGGGTGCAGCCTATAATTATAAATCCCCTAGATGCATTAGTATTCTTCTGAGGAAAATCTATAAGATGAAAATATAACAGATTTTACTTTTTGATTAATAAAATCTGTTTAAGTGTCTTCACGGTAGAGTTATATTAAATCCTAAGATCACAACATAAAATAATTATGTATTTAATTAAGTTATAATGAATTTTTTATGATGTCAGATATTTTTACAAATGATATTATCTTGGGATAAATATCATTTTCAATTAATCATTTTTAAGGAACATGTTTTAATTTAGTTTTCATTCCATATTATTTAGGCATTATCTTTTCTTCAATCCAATGTAACTAACTAAATAAAATGTCTGTTGTGTTATTTTCTATTCCATATTCATCATTATTTATTAATTAAAAATTGCTTCCACTATACATAACCCTTAATAAACATTTGATCCCACCATTAATATTTCCATTCCACATTATTCCATGAATTTTACTATGATGATATGAAAGGATATTCTATAGGATATAATGATATACTCAAAAAATTATTGTAACTTTTTTTCAAATATAATATTACAATCATTAATAAATCTAATTTATTTCGAAAAATAAACTCTTTGGTAATTCATGATTTCATTTAATATGTGTTATGATAATGTAAAAAAGTAGACATTATTTCTAAGCTATTGGGGTTGGGGTCACAATAGTATTAGAGATGAAATGTTATCTTCTATAAAATTTCTATAATGTTAGATTATAATATGTTTAATATATAAAATATATTTTTATTTTCAATTTTACATATTTTAAATTATAAAAATGTAAATAATTTGAATATTTTTAGTATTTGATACCTAAAACATATTGCACTCTATACTTCCAAACATTTATTCTTTATTTGTGAATGAAAAAATATGTCAGTAAAATCAGTAAAAAAATATTATGAATATTTATATTATGTATGAAAATGATTTATCTAGATCTCTTTAAAATCTAATTTAAATTTTTTTAATGAACATCAGATATCAAAAGATAAAATATTGTATAATAAAACATAAATTTACACTAATAAAAGACAATTTTAAAACAATGAAATTTGTTTTTTATATTAAATTTTATGTTTTTATGACGCTCCAGACTGATAGAATTAATGATTTCTTAAACTATATCAGTGAGGGTAATTGAACCATTAATATTATTATTGATAAAATTTGGGATATTTATGCCATTAAAATGTAATTATAAACCATAATAATTTATATAATCTAATGTTGTTGAAATAAAAATAATAAAAAATATTAGTGTTCTGACATAAAATATATCAAATAACATAATGAAATATGAGGTGATAGAAAATTGACATCGGATAAAATCTTAAGGGATAAATATTAATTAAAAATTTAATATTTCATTCAAGAATATGTATAATCATGATCTCAAATATGGAATATAATAATAGTTTTTTATAGATGAATTTATTTTGATAGTGGAAATTTCTTTTTAAAAAACCTGGAGTAACAATTTACAAAAAACTAAAAATTGTGTTCTTCATGTGTGGAAGTGATTTACTAGTAGTAAAAGTTATTCAAATGATGAGATATGAATATTTTTTTGGGTTATATTTATCAAATTTTTCAAAAGGAATGATTCATTTTAAAAAAATAGAAAATTTTGAAATAAATATAGAAATAATCCTCAACATGAGAGTTTTTTTAGGAATGGATTAGACAATGATGTTATATTTTTTATGAATATTTCCATAATTTCTAGTCTGATTTGGTAGATGTGTGGATGGTAATAGTGTAAAATTGAATGTTCTAAAAAAATAAATAATATGTTATATATGGTTAATATTTTATCAAAGTTAAATATAATTACATAATAGAGGATTAAAACATTCAAGATAAGATAATGAAATTTTTGTTAGAGTATTTAATTAATCCTTAATATATGTAGAAAAATCCTACACAAAAATCACTCCACTAGAATGATTTATAGATGATCAAAATTCTATGAATGATACATTATTAAAAAAAGATGAATTAAAAATGAAATATTAGTTATTATATGTGGTAATAATTAAAAATAAATTGTTTATGTGGATATTATAGAAAACATTATGATTAATTTTCAAATTAGGTTAAAACAACGAAAAAAATGTTGGAGTTTTTCTTAATTGTAAATATACATTGAATAATATGCATTTTATGATTATTTGGGATTCTAGGGTCAATGAGAGAGTCATTTGTGTTTGAATAGAAATTTTGAATGGATTAAGTGAACAATAGAACAATATTATGGGAATGATTACACTAGGACAGGTGAAAAAATAATCCATGATGAATAAACAAATTTTGGTGAAATAAAGTTAGATGATTTGTGATATTTTAAAAAAATTATTATCATAAAATTTAAAAACAACAAAATTTTAAATGTATTAAGTAATGATGTTGAATTATATTGAGAATAGATTAGTTGTTGATAATTTTTTAAATACAATTACATTGGTCACATGATTAATTATTGAGATAAGTGGTTATGTAATCTCAAGGAAAGTAATATTTCATTAAGAACCAATGGTTAATGAACTATAATTTTATGCAATGTTAATACTATTGTTATATTTGTTATTTTTATTAATTTGTTTTCATAAATATTGTGGTGGTATTTAATGGAGGATATCTACAACATGAAAATGTAATATAAATATGAAATATATTAAAACCATCCATTTGGAAAAAAATATATTTCATTTGTGTAATAGTATGACATAATTTCCTTATATTTTGGATGTAAAGAAGTCAAAATTTTCTATTCCTCATGTCTACCAAAAATATTTTATATGAAAAATAATTATAAGTAATATTCCATAATTTTTTAAATCAGAAAAACAATTTTGTAAGAATAGTAGTATGTTGTTATTAATCTTTCTTGATCATCCAAAATATTTTAAAATTTATTATTATTGAATATCAAGTTGAATCTTATAGATATTAATATTTATTTGGGTAATTAATATACCATAATGTGTATGGGATATGTTAATAGTAGGATTTGTACATAAGTGACTATTAATATTAGTGTATTATTAATTATATATATTAAACATAGACATATGAGTGTTACAAATCATTATGACTAGAGATATGAATTAACATTAAATTTCTAATGCATAATAAAAACGAATGATATAAAATCTTTGAATCAATGGAATTTGAGAAATGATAATGTCATTCAATTTAATAACACAAAATACTTATGTCACGACCCATCCTAGGGGCCCGTGTCGTGACTACCCCAAGCCCGACTTCAATAGGCCAGGGGCTAGCGACTATCCCCAAAGGCGTTAATCCCGATAAAAATGGAAGGCATTGCCTTTATATAAGTAATGAAACACAACATTGTACACAATCTGAAGTAAACATTAAGTAAACTGAATACAAAAGTAAGTGCTAGAAAAAAAAAGGGCTAGTATACAAACCCAACTGAAAGTACTGTACAACTGAGAAAAGAAAGTACAACTGCTGAAAACTGAAGCAACATCCACCAAGTCGTCCTCCAGAATTCCTACCTGATGGGTGGGTACAGATTTCCTCGTCGGCTCCTTGGGTCCGTCTTTTAGCTCTGTATAAATCCCGCCTGATAGTTTACCTCCGGGTACCGTCCCGCTCCACAAGACTCAACCACGATCAATGTTATCCATCATTTTCCACCAACACAATGTAGTGCGGGCATGGCCTGTGCAGGGATGATTAAACGATACTCAGTAGGGATCCTGTGATGACTGGTGGAGATGATAAATGTAACCTCTGAATCATCTCCCCTACCGAACCCCCGCAGAATCCATGTACTGAAGACGTCGCTACAGAACCTACGTAGGATCCTAGTATAGTAACCATCGTTGTCGGACCCACGTATGATCCATGTACAATCGTCATCGCTGCCGAACCCACGGAGGATCCATGTAAAGTTGTCCTCGATGCTCAACCCACGTAGGATCCATGTACATTCATCATCGTCATCACAGTCATAGCCAACTCTAGGGTTTCCGCACACAACATAATTGATTTCGGGAGGGTCTGCCCGTTGATTCATAAGGGTGGATACATCAGCCATCACAAAGACTATACTTAATGTATCCCGTAGTTCCATCCGATATCATAGTTTAAAACTAAGAAAAATGGGCCCAAGTCAAATTGAGTAAGATGACCAAGTCATTTCCCATAAAGTACATGACGTGTAGGTATGCTATACACTCCATGTCATCAGACATCAGTTACTGCTCGTGTGAAAATGACCCGTGTCATGGGACTGGTGGTGTAAAATATGTAAATACACGGTGTGTACTATGGTTACACGCTGTTTCCAAACCACTAGAGCCGGTTCAATGTGTTCCAGCCATGTATGGTCGTGCGGTGTAGTGCATGCCTGTGTACTCCACCCCATGTCCGTGTATTTCCAGAATACACGCTGTGCCTCTTGGCCTTATGGTTCTGCTCGTGTCCATGTATCACCCAGAGTACATGCCAAGCCTCATGAAGCCGCTTCTACTAAGGTGGTGGTAGTACACGATGTGCCTCATGGTTGTGTGGTTCTTCCCATGTCCGTGTATCTCCTATATTACACGTCATGCCTCAGGAATCCACTTCTTCCTTTCAATGAAGATAATACACGTCGTGCCTTGTGGCCGTGTATTTCTGTCCATGTCTGTGTATTTCCCTTGAATACAAGTCATGTCCATCGAAGTCTCATCTGTCAAACTGTGTGGACAATACACATCATGTGACCAGTGTCGCAGGCCATTTGTCACTTGTTCTGAAGTCTGTTTCTTCTTCCACTGAACGCTTGTACTATACAATGTGTGATTTAGAAGTACACGTTGTGTATTCTGGAATTTTTCAAAAACGACACCTCTAGGATGTACGCTTCCCGAGGCATCCGTCTTTTGTTCTGATGATCTGTTTGCTACAAAACCTTCTTTCCTAGTTCTTCCTGATGTTCCGAGACCGTTTTCGATGTTTTGGGGCCTATGATCGTCTCTGAAAATATACCTTGATTCACCCCTCAAGAACAGTTGGAGAAAACGATACAATAGGAACGAAGGAGGAATCATACCATGTTACTTTGGTCTGGTTCCTTCTGCATTAGTTCGATATAAAAAGGTTTAGAGAGAACAAATAACATGGTAGGGAAAACAATTTTTCTCAATCATAAACACACCCCTACCTCGCAATGCAATTCGCGGATGTCAATCGCTGCAAAATATAGCATTGTTTCCGTCATCGTCGGTGTTCACTCGAGGAAACATCATCTTCTCTTTTATCATGGAGATAAGATGATGAATGCATGTCAGTTGCCGAGTCATTCATCTCTTGAAGAGATGAAGATCTTCACGGGAGGATAGATGCTCTTCGCGGGAGGATGATGTTCTTCCCATGAGAAAAGAGCTCTCTCTCCCCAATATCTTGACACAAAAACTAACCCCTAAATAAAATAAGACATATATTATATTGTTACGTCAAGCCATGCATTTCAATTTTAAAATCAAACACATACATCACATAATTGTTTAAGTGTGACGACATGGATAAAGAGGAGAGAGGGGAGTGTTACACTATTAAAGGATACCAACTTAAAGGGCGGGGTTAAAGGAGATAAGGAATGTGAAGGGGTGGGGCTCGTGTGGGTCCCACCTCACAAATATCCTAACAGGTGTAGTAAAGAACTGGTGGGTCCCACCCCAACTCCTACACTTAGGATATAACCACTTTGATAAAGAAAATAAAATTGTACCACAATTTTATTTACTTCACATTTAATCCTCAATTTTTAACAACTCCTCCCGAGAAAACGCACCGTCGAGAAAGGTCATTTTAAAAAATTAATGGCACTGCGGTTTCATCGGTGCCCTTGGATTTCAATTCTGAGCTCTGGTTCAAAAGATAGAAAAACTGTCTCGTTCGTTCATTTAACGTACCCGAGCTAAAATACAGAAATTGATTCTGGGCACGTCCAGCCTCGGAATCAAGTTCCGTCAGAAACTGCGTACTCGTAAAATCTGAAAGATTTCAAGAAAAATTTTCATTGAAATTTACGAGTCTTTATATTACTCCCACCTCAGAGATTTACATCCCCATAATGATACATCACAAACTAGGGGAACAAATGAGGGTACTATGCATGCTTCTGAGCCTCCCTCTCCATTATGCTTTCATGGAGGTTCTCATGCTGCCACCTGATGCGTACTAGAGGAATCGACCATCCCCATAGGAAAAACTTCTGTCGAACCTCGATCACCACTGGGAGCTCCGCAATAGCCGCCCGTCATCAATGTCCAGCTCCCCATGATCAATGATATGTGTCGGGTCGTGCACGTATCTCCTCATCTAAGATACGTGGAAGACGTCGTACACCCGGTGCAACTGTGGTGGAAGATCCAAGCAATATGCCATGTCACCTATCCTACTGAGAACCTGGAATGGTCCGATGTAGCATGGAGATAACATGCCACCCCGGCCAAATCTCCGTAATCCATGCCGAGGTGAGACCCGTAAGAAAATGTGGATTCCATCCTCGAACTGTAGTGGCATCTGCCTCCTATCAGCATAAGAATTTTGTCTACTCTGAGTAGTCCTCATCTGCTCTTGGATGATCTGAACCTTCTCCGTTGTGGCCTAGACCATATCTGGTCCTAAAAGTGCTGAATCTCCAGGATCTGTTCAACACAGAGGTGATCGGCAAGGTCGGCCGTACCGTGCCTTATATGGTGCCATCCCGATGGTGGAGTTGTAACTGTTGTTGTACGCAAAATCTACCAAAGGAAGATGAGCCTCCCAGCTGTGACCAAATTCAAGGACACATTCACGGAGCATGTCCTCGAGATTCTGAATGGTCCTCTCCATCTGACCATCTGTCTGGGGGTGAAAGGCGGTGCTCAGGCGTAGCTGCATCCCAAATGCCTCCATCAACTACCTCCTAAGCCAGGAAGTAATGAGAGCTACTTGATCAGAGACAGTAGATTATTTTACACATTTAAGATGTACAATCTCATGAATGTAGAGGTGCCCAAGCACTCCACTGAGCCCTTCTCTCTGATAGGTAAGAAGTGGGACGACATGGGGAGTCGGTCAACAATTACCCAAATGGAGTCGTGTCCTCTGGAAGTGCGTGGATGTCCCGTCACAAAATCCATGGATATACCGTCCCACTTCCACTCTGGGACCTCTAAGGGTTATATCAAGCCTTCTAGTACCTAGTGCTCTACCTTCACTTGCTTGCAGGTGAGGCATCGTGAAACGAACTCTGATGCAACCTTCTTCATACACGGCCACCAGTGCTGTCTTCTGAGGTCCGGGTACAACTGCGCTACTCTAGGATGTTCCGCTAGAGGGTATTTTTAAAACTCCCTTAGAACCTTCTCCCGTAATGCAGCTGGTACCATGAAAAGTTCCTTGAAAAGGCTGACGTGCTCTCCTCCTACAGAAAATCCATCAGGTTCCAATCCTGAGGATATCTGTGCAGGTCGTGTCTCACAGTCAACGTCCCCACGTTGTGCCTCTTTGACACGCTGATGTACTGGAGGAGTGACTATGTGTGACTATAGAGAGGCTACTCCATATCTATCCATGAAGGATATCTACAATGCGGCTAGCTGCTCCGTCACCTCTCCATGTAGCTGAATGCCCGACCTCCTTCTGAGAGCATTAGCTACAAAGTTCTCCTTCCTGGGAGTATAGACTATCTCAAAGTCATAGTCCTAGAGGAACTCGATCCATCGTCACTGTCTTAGGTTCAGGTTCTTCTGTGAGAATATGTACTTGAGACTCTGGTGGTTGGAATAGACTGTAAAGCGCTCACCCATCAGATAGTGCCGCCACATCTTCAAGGCGAATACCACTGATGCTAAATCCAGATCATGGGTAGCATAGTTCTGCTCGTGCTGCCTCAACTGTCGTGATCCATAAGAGATCACTAACTGATACTGAATCAGGATAGACCAGAGTCTGGTCCCTGATGCATCATAGTAAACAACGTACACTACTCCCAACTCTGGTACCCTCAAGATGGGTGCACTGGTCAATCTCTGTATCAGCTCCTGGAATCTCTGTTGACATCTATTCGACCACACAAAGGGTTTCTTCTTCTTCGTCAAAGCTGAGAGTGGTGCTGCAAATCTGGAGATGTCTGGAACAAATATCTGATAGTACCCACCAAAACCTAGGAAACTCTACTGCTTCATCACCCTCCTGGGTTGCTCCCAAGCTAGCACTACCTCGATCATCGCAGGGTCCACCAAAACTCCTTCCTCAGAGATAATGTGTCCCAAGATGTGGACCATTTGAATCTATAATGGACACTTCGAGAACATAGAATAATGCTAGTGCTCTCAGAGTGTGTACGGTAAAACATGCAAGTGATTGGTGTGCTCCTCCGCAGTAGTCGAGTAAATAAAAATGTCATCAATGATGACTACGAAAAATCATTCGAGGTAAGGCTGGATGATCATGTTTATGAGACTCATGAACACTACTGGAGCATTGTTTATGATGAATGGAATAACCATGAACTCATAGTGGACATACCGACACCTAAAGACCGTATTCTGCACATCCTCATCTCGAACTCTGAGCTGATGATAGCCTAACTTGAGGTCTATCTTCGAGAACCATCATGCTCCCTTGATTTGATTGAAGAGGCCTTCAATCCTTGGAAGTGGATACATGTTCTTTACAGTCACCTGATTCAGGAGACGGTAATAGAAACATAGTCAAAAGCTCTCGTCTGCCTTCATGGTGAACAAAATTGGGGAAAACCAGGGTGAAACACTGGGTCGGATGAATCCATTTCACTACAAGTCCTCCAGCTGTACCTGTAGATCTTGAATCTCAATGGGAGCCATCCGATATGATGGATTGGATATCGGGGCTGTCCCAAGGTATAGGTCAACATATAAGTCTACCTCTATGTGAGGAGGTATTCCTAGAACGTCGTCCGAAAAAACGCCCACATACTGATCCACCACTACAGGAAAACTCGGACTCCACACATCAATTGAACCTAGGATGAGACTAGCCAATCGATGAGTGATCGGCTGTACTCTCCTCTGTGTGAGTCAATCCTGTGCTGCTAAGGCACCGTTCTCACCGTTGAAGGTGAACCTACTCCCATCACTACGGACACACCGTACCTTGCGCCTAATATAGTTGATCTGGGAATGAACTGTAGATAACCAGTCCATACCGAAGATGACGTCGTCAGGCCTCGACGCCGCTTCAAGAATATCCCAGCCAAAGCTCTCGCCTCTTAGAGTAATCTCACACTACCGGAACTAGTGCGTAATCATCTAGTTATCTCTTGTAGGAGTCTCTAGCTGTAAGGATCGAGCCAACGGCTCCGTTGGAATCTCCATGCTCCGAAAAAGGGCAGTAGCAATGAACGAATGACTCGCTCTTGTGTCTATAAGAACTACAACAATGGTGGAGTAGACATAGATAGTACCTCGAATCATCTCAGGTGCGCCGTGGTCGTAGTCCTCCACTTCTTGAAGAAGGGCCTACATCAGCCCGCCAACACCCTGTGGTCGGGGTGGACCTCCTGGTTGTGGTGGTGGTAGATCCTCAATGCGTCGCTCACCACCCACTGCTCGGCCAGCTCCTCTGCCTCATCTTACTTTTCCTTAAAGACTGCCACAGTCGAAACTCTTCCTCTTCCTGGGTGGTCCCTCAACCATTTGCTACTCCTCTGCATGGCGGGTCAGGCAATCACGATCCATGTGGCCCTACTCGCCGCATGCATAGTACTACCTGCCTCTCGTATGACTGGCACATATGCGTGTGACCTACACATCCAAACAAGTAACTAGAGGTCTCCCACCTGATGGCCTAATCCTCTTGGACCCCTGTGACATCTAACAACTGCTTGCTATAGAATAATCAGCTATGTGCCGCCCTGCGGTAGGTCTCACTGCTTGTGTAGGTTCAATAAGAAAGCTCTCTACAAGAAGGGCTCTCTCCAGTACTCCCGCCTGTGTTGGAATACTGAGGGAGATCATCGAAGCCCTGATCTCATGCCTCTGTTCATGATCGAAGGTCTGGGCCTGAATGAATGGGTCATGTACCATGTCTGTGGAGTAGCGCAAGAGATCGGTAAACCTCGCCGAGTACTGGGAAACTGTCATACTGCCCAACCGCAGCTATAGTAAATCCTCGATGTGCACTGCATGGAGGGTGGATGGAGCGAACTCCAAGCAGAAAAGGCTCTCGATGTCCGAACAAATAAGATATGCCTCATCGTGCACCTGGAGAATCAGGCTCCACCATATACCTGCTACTGCATGCAGAAAACTCGCCGCAAGAATCACCATGAGGTCAACTGGTGTCCATACTAATCTGAAAACTCTAACAATAGCCTCCATCTAGTCCTCGGATGCCTCAGGGTCCTTCTCCCTGCGAAACCTGGGCGGCCTCTGATGCTAAAACAATTGCAGTGCTCTCAGGTGAAGTGAACTCTCAGCTTCTAGGGCTGGGGCATTAGTGGCTTGGCGGGTAAAGGTACCGCCAGTGCATCTGCTGTAACGGGGCCAGGCACTAAGGCCTCGTCGCTCGGTGGGCTTCCATTTTGCAAATAAACTCAAGACCCTAGCTGGCTTCGGTCGTGGGACCATCATGAAAATAAACAGCTTCTCCATGGTTAATACAATATACCTGGTGAGATGACACACTGTAATCACAAAGAAAACTTTTTAAAAAACACATGAAATCAATGTTTTTGTGCTTTGAGTCAGAAATCAGAGGTCACTGTCCTGGTGTATAGATACGTCGGCCACCACACCAACAATGGACTTCCTGGACTAATATACACACTTAATACCCTAAAATATATTGCTTCACAGAGAAGAAATTATCAGAGTCCTGAGTTCTGCAGTAGAACCGACTACTTTGATACCAATTTATCACGACAAGTTCTCGAGGGATGTGCCGTGACTACCCCAAGAACGCCTTCCATAGGCCAGTGGTTGGAGACTTTCATCAAAGGCGTAAATACCAATAAAAAGGGAATGAATTTCCTTTATATATTTAATGAAACACAACAACGTACGCATCATGATGTTAACACTAAATAAACTGAATACAAATGTAAGTGCTTGAAATAAAATGGTCCAGTATACAAAGACAACTGAAAGTATAGTACAACTGAGGAACGAAAGTAAAACATTTGAAAAGTAAAGCAGCATCCACCAAGTCATCCTGCGGAATTCCCATCTGAAGGGTGAGTATAGATATCCTGTTCACCTTATCAGGTCTGTCGGTCCGCTCTGTGTAAGTCCCTCCTGATAGTCCACCTAGGGGTACCATCCCACTCCACAATCCTCAACCATGGTCAGCGATGACCGTCATATGTAACCAACACAACGTAGTGTGGTCATATCCCGTGTAGGGGTGAGTATATGATACTCAGCAGGGACCCTGAGTCCCTCGAAGGTCTCCCAGAATCAACAAAGGATAAACAACAAAGGAAAGATACAAACACAAAGTATCAACCAAATCTACTTAGGTATATACCCATACATATAACTGAGTCATCAATTCTAGTACAACTCCAACTCAAGAGCCCAAGTACAACCCAATCCACACAGGAAATCACTTCCCAATACACACAGGAAAGAAAGTCAATCACATCGATGATAATGACTGAAAATAATGACTCAACTCACACAGGTATACTACTCACGATGAGGGGTGAAGATGATAGATGTAGCCTCTTAATCATCTCCCTTGTCGAACCCATGTAGGATCCATGTACAGAAGTCATCACTGTTGTACCCACGTAGGATCATGGTAGAGTAACCATCGCTGCCTGACCCACGTAGGATCTAAGAATAGTGGTCATCACTGTTGAACCCACGGAGGATCCAAGTACAGTCGTCCTCACTTCCGAACCCACATAGGATCCAAGTACAATCGTCATCGTCATCGCATTCACTGCCAGCTCTACGGATCCCGCACACAGCATACTTGATTCCAGGAGGTTTCGCACCTCGAGTCAAATGGGTGGATACGTCAACCATCACGAAGACTAGAGTTAATGTATCCCGTAGTTTCGTCCCACATCATAGGGGAACACTAAGTAAAACGTTACCAAGTCACATTGAGTAAAATGACCATGTCATTTCCCTAAAAGTACAAGGCGTGTAGGAATACTATACACGTCGTGTCATCAGACATCGGTTTCTGCCCATGTGAGAACGACCCGTGTCAGGGGACTGGTCATGTCATATAATTAGATACACGGTGTGTACTATGGTTACACGCCATGTCCAAACCTCTAGGGTTAGTTCCATGTGCGCTGGCCATGTCTGGCCATGTGGTTGAGTACATGCCCGTGTACTCCACCCCATGTCAGTGTATTTCCAGAATACACGTTGTGCCTCTTGGCCGTATGGTATTGCCCATCTCCGTGTATCACCCAGATTACACGCCGAGCCTCAGGAAGCTGCTTCTGCCAAGGTGGTGGTAGTACACGTCATGCCTCGTGGCAGCATTTTTCTGACCTTTTCCTTGTATATTTCTGATTACATGTCAAGCCTCACAGGGCCTCTTCTTCCTTTCAATGAATATAATACACGTCGTGCCTCATGGATATGTATTTCTGACCGTGTCCATGTATTTCCCTTGAATACACACCATGTCCATTGATGTCTCTTCTGTCAAACAGTGTGGACAGTACACGACGTGTGATCAGTGTCACATGTCGTGTGTCACTTCTTCTGATGTTTTTTTCTTCTACCGCAAAATGCTTGTACTACACGGCGTGCTCTTTGGAAGGACACACCGTGTATTCTTGAATTTTCTAGAAAAGACGCCTCTGGCCAGAACACCTCCCGAGGCATATATCCTTTGTTATGATGATTTTTTGCTACAAAACTATTTTTCCTAGGAATTCCCAATGTTCTGAGGCCGTTTCCGATGTTTTCGGGCCTCCAACCAGCTCTGGAAACATGCATTTATTGACCGCTCAAGAACGGTTGGAGAACACCACACAACAGGAACAACAGAGGAATCCGACTGTGTTAGTTTGTCCCAGTTCCTTCTGTATTAGTTCAATAGAATTTTTTTAGAGACAACCAATATCATGGAATGGAAAACAGTTTTTCTCCATCATAAACACACCCATACCTCGCAAAGCAAGTCGCGGTTGTCAAGCACCGCAAAATTTGGGGTCGTTTCCGTCATCGTTGGTGTGCACTCGAGGAAACGTCGTCTTATCTTTTAACACAGAGAGAAGATGATGAATGCACATCAGTCGCCGAGTGGTTATTTGCTTGAAGATATGGAGTTCTTCGTGGGAGGATTGAAGCTCCTCACGGGAGGATGATGTTCTTCCCAAGAGAAAAGATCTCTCTCTCCCCAATATCTTCATTGAACAACTAACTCCAAAATAAAATAACACTTTTCTTATTTTATTACATAAAGCCAATCATTTCAATTTTAAATTTCAAAAACATACCTCATTTAATTGATTAAGTGTGTTGTCTTGGATAAAGAGGAGAGAGGGGAGGGTTACACAATTAAAAGATACCAAATTAAAAAGGGGGGTTAGTGGAGTTAAGGAATGTGAAGGGGTGGGGCTCGTGTGGGACTCACCTCACAAATAACCTAACAAGAGTAGTTATGAACTGGTGGGTTCCACCCCAACTCCCACACTTAGGATATAACCACTTAGATAAAGAAAATACAATTGTACCACAATTTTATTTACTTCACCTTTAATCCTCAATTTTTAACAACTCCTCCCGAGCAAATGCACCTTTAGGAAAGGTCCTATTATGTAATTATCGGCACTGCGATTCCATCGGTGCCCTCATATTTCAATTCCGAGCATCGGTTCAAAAGATAGAAAAACCCGCTCATTCGTTCACTGAACATACCCGATCTAAACTTCAGAAATTGATTCCAGGCACACCGGGCCTCAGAATCAAGTTCCGTAAAAAACAACGTACTCTTAAAATCCCAAAGAATTTAAGAAAAAAATTTCCGTGAAATTTAAGGGTCTTTAGAACTTATGTTTTTAATTGGGAAAGAAAAATTATTCTTATGGAATATGTAATTTTGGAATATATATCATAACATGATGAAAATTAATTTAATTTTCAAATATGTGGTTTATATACCAAATATACAAATATATTACAAAAATAAATGTTATTTATGTATTAGTCTTTGACAATTCATAAAAATTGAAATTAAATTAAGAAGGGAGCTACAAAGTTTATAAATAAATTTTACATAGAAAAGTATGGTCCAATGATATATACATGAACAAAAATAAAATAATATTTTTTCTGTTGATTGATGATTTCATTTTTTTGGAATATGAAATTTTCATTATATCAGTGAAACTGGTGGGAGAATGTATCTAATGATTTTATGTTTATTTGAATAAAAAATGGATCAGTTATCATAATCATATAATTGAATAATTATTAATACCCAGATCATTTAAATTTTGAAATGATGTGAAAAATAATTGAATCACACATGATGGTTTATTAGTGATTTTTATCATATTTTATTTCTTGACAAGACGAACCCCATATTGAATTACATTAAATTTAAAATAGTATTTTATAGTTTTATCTTATTAATCATTATGAACTATAATTCATGTGTAGATTTTCGAACTACAAATAGTGTCATGTTTTTTAATATATATAATATTAATCCATATTAAATGTTTCATGTGTGAAAAACAACATTAGTAAATTTATTTTTTTTAGAAGTACAATCATTATTCATAACAGACTATAAAAAGATAATAAATAATGTGAATCCTTAAAATAAAATTTCATTCCATCTTATTAAAAATATGCATAAAAAATTTCATTAAATAAATGTTCAATTATACTATTGAATTGTAAATAAAAATTTCATTGATATATTTTAAGAAAAATGATAATAAAAATTCATTGATATAGGTGAGGGGGTTTATAATTAGGATGCATTGTTATGGAACAATTATATATATATATTAGGTAATCAGTTAAGTGAAATTTAATAGTTAAATTTTATATTTAGTGTCTTAAATCTCTACAACAATTAGAAAAAGGAGAATATAATCCATTATGTGTAATATTGTTTGTTTCAATTATACTAAATTACTAAAATTAAATATGTGGTTTTGTTATTAAATCAATTTTTATAATTATATGTCGTAAATTAATCATTCAATTAAGAGACCCATGATAATTCATGTCAAAATTCCAAAAATAAATAGAATGATTAAAATATGAATAATATTAATTTTAAAAATAAATGCCTAGTGGTCACAATGATATATAAGACACAATTGTTTTTAAAAAAAATGATATGTTGAGAATGGTAATTCTATGTGATTAGAATAATGATTGGTATGTACTTTCTATATTAGGTGCATGTTGAAGAGACATTCTTAATTTGTAGATACTTAAAGAAATACTATTATTATTGGTAGTGTAAAACAATTGAGGATACGTGATATATTAATGTGGTGTATGGAATTAATACTTAAATATGGTATTTCAAGATTATGTAATAATTAAATTACTAGTTTATTTTGGAAAATATTGTGGTGGAATAAATATATATCACCAAATGAATGATTTATTTTTATTATACCATCACCATGATTAATGTACACTAATTTGGATTCACATATGATTAAATTTGGCATCAATATTTATAATGTTATATATATTCTCAATTTAATAATCAATAATTATTAATAAATTTTAACACCCTCCCCAAACTCTCTCGATTGACGAGACGGTGATGGTTACTTGGCCTTAAGCGATGTTCCCAAGGTGCCATTGGCTGGAAATAAATGCCCAGGGCTCCGAGAACAATTTGAGGAATGATTTGTGCTTAAGACAAAACCAAAAAAAAAATCCACCAACCACCACAATATGGTTAATGTCAAAAAAACACCCAAACATGCATTCAAAAAGAAAACCAAGTTGTACCACAATATAACCCAAAATCAATACAACAAGACATGAATGCACCACATCAGAGTACAAGAGGAAACCAAACAACAAACACCATGAGCCATGACGCCACCACAACTCCACACCCAGCTTCAAGCTCTAAGCTCCACCAAGAAATCACTATGCACTACTAAAGGAGGTATATGTCTTGCCTTCTTCCAAGTTACAGTACTCTACATCTACAAAGACACCAAAATTCCAAAACAGGGGGTGAGTACAAAAACTCAGTAGGTTTTCCTCAAATGAATTCCCTATACATGCCACTAGAACAAAACTGTTATCAAATTTATATAAAATAGTTTATATAAAATAAATCACAATTGTAATCATTTCCAACATCCAAACACGCACTTACCAAGACATCACACCTAATCCAAGAATCCAAGGGAATGCCAGCCAAACATGCCCAAAGCCATTTCATCATTCACCCAATAGAATAACAATTTTCAACTTGAAAAGCAATTCACAACAATAAACCAAAAAAAAAACAAATGGTGGAGCTTCCGTCCAACCTGTTCACCCATTCACACCTAGTTGAACTTCTCGTCCACTTATCAGTGGATAGTGGCCCTTCCGTATACTATCTATCCCCTTTTTATAGTGGTATTTATCTCGACCTCTACACAACATTCCAATCAAGCCATAACCAAACATATATCCCACCAAGGTCACAACAACATGCAATCAACCAATTCCATTGCATATCAACCCACTTCAATAAATCACCCATTTATTGAAAACCATTTTTCATTCCCAAAAACATTTTAATAAAGAAAACTTTATTGAAAACCATTTCCATCAATAATTTCCAAAAATCAACCATAGAATCTCATTTTAAAATATCCAATTTAAAATACATAATAACACCATTTCACCATAAAACACCAATTATCCCAAAAATCCCCTAAAACATCACCCAAGGGATATCCAATCAATTTATCACATCAAACAATAATTAATTCAAAGAACATTAAATTAATGGAAAACAAAACCAATAGCTATATCCTAGTGGTGTCAAGAGAGAGGCCATCTACTATTAGGGTTCCTGAGAGATTGACCCACTAGAAATCACAACTCGAATTCGGTGAACGCACAACCAAACCTCTCTTGATCACATTCCCTAGCATTAACAAGTCTTAAAAATCAACATCCAAGGAAACCAAAACACTATATTCACACAAAAAGGGTGTAGATCTAGAAAACAGAGAGATGGGAAGATACTGATATAGAGGAAAACACAATGAAACTAAGAGTAGAGACTTACCTTTGAGCACCCTCCATCAAAACACATGAAACCTCTTCTATTTGCTTCTAAAAAGTGTGGGAGATCTCCCTCCACCCCTGAGAACCCGAAATTGTGAGTGTGGCTCAATTGGGAGAGGATTTGGAGTGGAATGTTGAAATCCCACATCATCGCGGGTTTTAAACCCTTACTTTTAAGTGGCTTCATGGTTAGTCTGTATGGTTTGGAAAACCTTGTGCTTACTGTGCGCATGCTACTACCTCGAGAGCAATGGTCATCACGATTGCCTCGCAGGGTTTGGAAAACCGTGCATAGGCTGTGTGAAGCCTACTGTCTACCCCAGTACTATTTCCTGGAGAACCCGCACGGTTTCCCCTAGCCGTGCTCAAACTGTGGTCCCTAAGAAAAGCCTCCAAACTCATTCAATACCATTCCAAACTCTCCCAACCTTTTCTCAACTCATCCCAAGCACATTAAACGCATAAAGAAGAATAATAAAAAGGATAAATACCTCAAACTGGGAGGGGGGTGATACATTCTACCCACTATTGGACATTCCATCCCTAGAAATTAGTGAACCCAACATTTTATGAAAGAGCTCGGGTCATTGCTCAACCATCTCTATCTCTCGCTTTTATGTCTTTTGTTGAATTTGGCCATGCTTCCACAAAACATGAACTAACCCAATGATTTTACAACACAATATATTATTTTTCCAATCCACAACCCACACTGGATCATGCTCCAACGAAGCATCCAGTACTAGCTCAACATGATCCCATATAATCACATGGTCATGATCCAGATGATACTTTTTCAACTGTTACACGTGAATCACATTGTGCAACACAAATAAACTAAGTGGAAAAGAAAAATGATAATCCACATCACCAACCTCTACATGAATCTCATAAGGTCAAATATACCTTGGATATAACATTCCATTCTTCCCAAACCAATGATGTCCCAACCTAGGAGAGATCCTCTGAAAAACATGATCACTCACCTCAAACAACAACAAGCCGTCAATGATGATCTGCATATGATTTTTGACGAATGTGAGCCATATCTATTATATTCATGATTAAATTGATCTTATCCATAGTCTCCTATATGACGCTCGGTCCAACCATCGAGGACTCACCCATTTCTACCCAGCATAGTGAAGAACGACACAACCTCCCATACAATGCTTCAAACCATGCACAGGATGTGCGAATCCTACTGTCTCCCCCTGCACTGTTTCCTGGAGAACCTACACAGTTTCCCCTAGTCGTGCTCAAACTGTGGTCCCTAAGAAATGCCTCCAAACTAATTCAAAACCCTTCCAAACTCTCCCAACCTTTTCTGAACTCATACTAATCACATTAAACGAATAAAGAAGAATAATAAAAGGCTAAATACCAAAAACTAGGGGGTGCTACATTCTCCCCACCATTGGACATTACATCCCCAGAAATTAGTGAACCCAACATTTTCTGAAAGTTCTCGGGTTATTTCTCAACCATCTCCATCTCTCACTTCCAAGTCTCTTATTGAATTTGGCCATGCTACCACAAAACATGAACTAACCCAATGATTTTACAACACAATATATTCTCTTTCCTATCCACAACCCACACTGGATCATGCTCCAACGAATAATCCAGTACTAGCTCAACATGATCCCATAGAATCACATGTTCATGATCCGGATGATACTTTTTCTACTGCTACACGTGAAACACATTGTGCACCACACAAAAAACTAGGTGGAAAATCCAAATGATAAGCCACATCACCAACCTTCTCATGAATATCATAAGGACCAATATACCTTGGAAATAACATTCCATGCTTCCCAAACCAACGATGTCCCAACCTAGGAGAGATCCTCTAAAAAACATGATCACTCACTTTGAACAACTACAAGCCGTCAACAATGATCTGCATATGATTTTTGACGACTGTGAGCCATATCTATTCTATTAATGATTAAATTGATCTTCTCCATAGTATCCTAGATGACGCTAGGTCCAACCATTGAGGACTCACCTGTTTCTACCCAGCATAGTGAAGAACGACACGACCACCCATACAACGCTTCAAACGAAGCCATATATATGGATGTATGATAACTATTATTGTACGAGAACTCAACCAACAACAAGTGTTCCTCCCACGAGCCACCAGAATCCATGACACAAGCCTGCTACATATCCACTATGGTTTGTATCGTCCTCTCGGATTGACCATCCGTCTGAGGGTGATACACCGTGCTCATAGTCAACTGTGTCCCAAGGGCTTGCTACTAGGATTTCGAAAAACGATATGTAAACCTCGGATCTCTATCTGATACCATTGAATATAGAACTCCATGCCTCTTTACCACCTCCCAGATACTGATTTTGGACAGATCCCCACCATATGAGACTCACAAATTGAGATGAAATTGGCAGACTTTGTTAGCCAATCCAATATCACCCAACTGGCATCGTGCTTCATGACCGTTCATGGGAGACATATGACAAAATCCATCGCTATTTTCTCCCACTTCCAAATAAGGAATGGTAAAGACTGCAACATTCATGATGGACATTGATGCTCTGCCTTGACCTAATAGCAAGTCAAAAATCATGAAAAAACCTCATCCATAATTCTTTTCATACCAGCCCACCACAATTGAACTTTCAACGATTTATACATTTTCAGAATTCAAGGATGAACATCCCACTTGGAAGGATGATATTCCCTGAGAAGATCCTACTAACAAGAAACTAGTACAACCATCTGATTCTGAAAACAGAAAACCGAATCTTCATTCAGTTTCCAACCCTCAATGGTCTCCCAACCACTGAGTTTCGACCTCATGGTCACACACTCAGAATCAGATATATATATGCCTCTTTAACCAGTTCCACCAAGTCAGGAATAAACAAGAATAGAAAGAATACCACTCTATCATCCTATCTCTCACATTCAAACTACATGTCATCTAAAGCCAACATCAACTGCCACTGGAATGATTTCTATTTCACCACCTGAGCATATGATTTTGGACTTAATTCATTCGCCACTGAATTTCCCATACACGGTGCGTAAATAAAGTCAAAATCAAACATCTGAAGATATTAAATTCATATCCTTTCCACATGATGAAATCCATTTGTGTAAAATGTTCTTCAAGCTCATATGATCTGTATATTCCATGAATTTCTCATTAAAGGGATAATGATGCCACACTTTCAAATCATGCTCCACTGCTTCCAATTCTGTATCACTTTTTAGGTAGTTATTCTTCTTCACCTTCAAATACCGTTACCCATATGTAACCATAGTATTCCCTTACATGAGAATGCACCCCAACCCTTATCTCGATGCAGAACAATACACCACGTACCCTCTTCATGGTTCTGGAAAAACCATGATTTGTGCTAATGTAAGGTGACCCATTAGCTCTTTAAAACAATGCCGACACTGTTCATTCCACTGGAATGGAACATTAATTCTTGTCAAATCTATCATTGGTGAATCCAAACATGAAAAAGCATTATGAAACATGGATAATACCCAGCTAGACCAACGAAAAATCCCTACCTCAAGCACATTATTTGGTTGTTTCCACGAGATAACAACCATCATCTTTTCCAGATCCACTGAAATGCACCTTTCTGAAGTCACATGGTCAATAAAATGGACTTCATGAATCCATAAGTTACACTTTGAAAATTTGGAATACAACCAATTATCCCTCAAGATCCCTAGAACTGTCACCAAGTGATGCGCATGCTCCACCCTTGTCTCTGAATACACAAGAATATCATCTAAAAACACCACCACAAATGAATCCAGATATCCTTGAAATATCCATTTCATAAATTCCATGAATACCGCTGGAGCATTCATTATAAAAATTGGAATAACCACATATTCATAGTGACCATATCTACTTCTGAAAGCTGTTTTAAGAATATCGTCATTCCTCACACGCAATTGATGATATCTCAACATCAGGTCAATCTTGAAGAACCACTGGGCTCCCCTCAACTGATCAAAAAAATAATCAATTCATGGAAGTGGATATCTGTTTTTTATCTTAACATGGTTATTTCTATGAAAATTAACACAGTTCCTAATTGTTCCATCTGCCTTTTTCACAAACAACACCTGTGTAGCCCACAAAGATGTGTTAGTCTTGGTAAACCATTTCTTTTATAACTATTCGAACCAGAATTTCAATTCCTGCAATTCAATAGTTTCCATCCAATAAGACAGAAGTGAGATATGATTGGTCCCCAGAAGGAGATAATTCATAAACTCCACTTCTCATACGGGAGGTAACCCAAATAATTCATTGGAAAAAACATCCATGAACTGATCCACCATTGCTAGAGGAACACTCTTCTCAACACACTGTACTAATTCCAAAAATGACACAGCCAAATGATATGATAATGTGTCGAATTCTATTTCCCTCAAACACATTTCACCCTTCCTTTCATGCTTCTCCACACTAAAGAGGTTTCTAATTCCATTGTGTGTCGTAAAATCCATTGTTATCACATTACAGTCGATGTGGGCCTTAAACGCCACCAGACAATCCATTCCCAGGATTACACCATTCCCATCCATTTAAAACACTATGAAAATACACATTAGATTAACCTCGCCCAAAACGATACAACATGCTCTACATAATAAAGATCGACCCTGTCTTCCTCCATGAGTAGTTTGAAGTTTCAAAACTGAAAGCATCATTTATAACATTAAACCCAACAAATCAACCACACGTACAACTATAAAATAGTGTGAAGCACTCGTATCAAACAAAACATGCATCAAGGTAGAATTTAAAATAATATTACCTCACACTATGGATGGTCTAGACTAATCATCCACCATAACCTTCTCGGCACCGAACAACACCATGGTTTACACACTCTTCTCTTTATTTCCCTGATGAGGAGTTGTGGTGTTCCGAGAATCACCATAACTGACTTCACTCTACTAAAGAGGGGTATGCTATTGTTATCATCCTATTGATTCATACGATGTCTGTGATCCCTGAGTAGTGTCACACACACCTGACCTCGGAGCATTCTGACAATAACGTTGCAGATGCCCCATATACATAAAATTATGACATGCTCGAGGTTGTATCCTATATGGATTTCCATAGAAAAACATAGGTCAATAATTATAGATCACATATCATCTCAGATCATGTGTCTCATCATGGTTCGTCTAAACACAAATCCAATATTCTTCAGCAATTCTATATGTTTCAAAATGTAACACAAGTGCTATGTCTCTCCATGTAGCATATATGTTTTGAGATGTACCCTCTTCTCAGAAGGTGTTTATAAATTCTAAAAATCACTAATGAGGTATCTAGCCACAACTAAGAATCATATGGATCGACATCCCCCAAAAAAATGTTGGAGGATTCTACTACTGAAACCCCCATGTCAGCTCTTCCATAATAATGTCTAGCTACAATGATCCCTGTAAGGTCTACATAAAATTATTGAACCCCTTACAGAACTGTTCCTAAGCACCTCTGTCCAAAAAAATTTCTCTTCCCATAACTGGTACTAAAGTATGATAAACAGGTACCCCATGGTCTACCCTCTCCCAATAATGGACATCACCTACATCAAGGAATACCACTAGGTATCATCATGGTGTAATGTTTCTACAATTCCAAACACAGTCATCATAAAATAATGATTTCAATACATATAGATCAAAACCATTGGATAGGTCAAAACAATCTAAAAATCAAATGCAACCCATAACATGCTCTTAATGACAAGACTGTATAATGAACATCCAATAGAACACTAGAAATTATCCCTCTCACCCACTCATGTTTTGGGTCAAGGTCATGTCTCTATAATCATTTCGTTTCTCAATATCCTTTTCACATTATGTTTTTCAGGATATTCCTCCAAGGTTTTAATAATATCCAAATCCATTATGGCACATAACACCTATTGAACCCTAAACATGGATTCCATTCATATCATATATATATATATATATATATATTATGTTCATTAAAACCTTTCCATTCCAATGGTACATCATTTAAAATCCATAAGGGTCCATACTTATTTTTAATTGAATGATGATGTAACCCCTTAATCTACTTCACCCAACAAACAGAACAGTAGCCAAAAATATCAAATCAACTATCACAGAAACATGAAATTTCTAATACATCATAAATGGTGTAGAATAATTCAACTTATCTGATTCTAAAACATAAATATTTAAATCAAGTGATGGAACAACCTAATCTATTTAGGTAACAAATGAAATATAACCCTCAATTACATATATCTTAATAGTAGAAATCAGGTGCGTTAACTAAGTGTGAAATCGAATCTTCTTGAATAGTCAAAATCCAGATAATCAAAAATAAATTCGAGGAAATTTAGCTTTTATTTATACATGGGGTATCTACTCACGAGAACAAATTTTTACCATACACATGGAAAATTATTTTTATTCAACATGTATCTAATTAGTTAATCAACTATAGGGAAATAAAATCATCTGAAAATTTGTTATAATTCCATTATCAGGATGCAACACAACTGGTGCAGTGTACCTGATTGGCCACATGACCTCTACATATTATCCTCAAATACTAAATGATGTCATTTATAAAGGAGGTCCTAGGGTGTGATAGTGGATAAATAATTCCCTCATATGAATAATGTAACACAAAAAAACAATTATATAAAATATAAGAATTAGTAAATCCCATATAACTCGAAACATAAAACATAAAACTGGAAGTAATGATACATAGATTTAATAAAATACAATATATGATGCTTCATAAGAACATTGTATGAATGAAACAAATACATGATACCCTATAATAAAGTACAATATAACATAACAATGAATTGAAATAAAAATTAAACATAGAAACATCACAACCCTCGTCTTGGTCGCATTCTCTCCTTTACTAAAAATGAATATCATGTACCAAGAGAAGGGTGATTTACCTAATCAAAACATAAAATAATATAATCTACGTGGTCCCAATAACATTGACCAAACAGAGTGTGAGAAATAATTATCAATAGGCATCCACCCAGTGATCAGTTCCAATCTGTCAGTGAGAATATGCAACAAGCAATGTATAATAGGGAAAGCGGTAAACTATTAAGAACTCAATAGTAAAAAAATCCTAAAACCCTCTTTTCTATTTTCATTTATTCTTTTTATTAATTAGTTCAGTCACATTTATTTATATAATAATATATATCGATATTATTTCCAAAACCCCCCATATAATGTTTGAAAAAAATATACCTTAGAAGGGTATCATAACTAGTAATGTGATGAATGAATCCAAGATTTTTCATTGTCTTGGATGAGTCATTATAAATCAGTCCAAGTCAATAACCAATTAAAAACCTAAGCCTTCCCATTAAGAAATGGATCAATATTAACATAGAAACAAATATAAATCATCACCCACATGTATATAACCAAAAATTCCCATAGGCATTACACAATATCCCATACGGGCAAAGAAAACCCACACATACAGTAACAATTCAATCTCACTTACAATCATATCACACTATCACCAAAATTAATATCATAATCTTGTCCGTAGGCATATCACAATCTCACCACTAGGAATAGTATAATATTATCTTCTTGTATATCACATAATAAGAACACATTTCAATTTATCTATTACAAGGAAAACATTGAACATTTCATATTGGAATCAATCATATCACTTGACTATAATTAATATAATTAATTACAAGGATTAAACAATAATATGCTAACATGTTTAATTTATGTAACAAACATAGCATGTGAATTAATCTATCACAAGGCATAACCAA
Organism: Viscum album; assembly: GCA_963277665.1. Classification (NCBI taxonomy): domain Eukaryota; kingdom Viridiplantae; phylum Streptophyta; class Magnoliopsida; order Santalales; family Viscaceae; genus Viscum; species Viscum album. Next base: position 1,751,925,503 of record OY728164.1, read on the forward strand.
CCATTATCCCACATGGGACTCATATTCAGTTGACCAATCCCATTTCTAACAACTCATAATAGGGAATACGAGGAATACCTTATAGGAATCATAATCCAAACAACTAAATGTTGGTCATTCAAGGGAAACATACCCATGAAGTGTCCTGTAATAAAATCTAGAAACCTCAAACATGAATTATATATTAAAGAGAATTACATAATAAATTTTAAACAATAACACATATCAATTATCAATAAATAGACACCGTAAAATGGGTTTCTGGTACAAGAGCACATATAAACCGCATAAAAAATCAAGAAAGGCACAAGAACCCATACCCAATAGTCATACTACTCTCTTCCTACAACATCATGTTGTAATCATCCTGTAATGGATTAGATCTACAACAAAAGAATAAATTCTAATGCTTTGATAAATACACAATGATAATAAATCATGTGTAATTTATCATGATTAATTATTACCTCATTTAAGGGAATCCAAAAAATACAACATTGTTCATGTCAGATTTCAGATGATGAAATATTATACAAAACATCCCTATGACACTGCCTATTTAAAAAATTTACATGTGAGGTTATCTTAGTTTTTTATGAAAATGAGTCTACTTTCCATTTTATAAAAAAAACCCATTGGGATTGTACACAATTTTTACCTCTTGTACACGACATGTATGTATACAACATATAAACTATGTACAAGATGTGTCCAGGAAACTTTCGATTTTTCAAATTTTCCCCCCTTATTTCCTAATAACAACATTACTGGAACATGGACCAACATGGGGATTAAGCAAAAAATGATATCAAAAAAAATTAAACCCAATAAAAGATTCATTTCTATGAAATAAGAACTGGATTCATATAGGGATATTTGGGTCATGGTCGGTGTAGTCGTTATCATAGGATGTTTCGTAAAACTCGTCGGAAGTAGATTTAGGAATTCATAAATAATATATCACAACCATGTGATAAAATCTGATTAAAAATAATTATTTTTATTATAAAACATTATAGAGGAATATATTATGTGGTATTTTGACGAACATTACACAATGGATATTATATATAGGCATGGTTTTTGAATATTTTATCATATTGGTAATAAATACCAAAAGCACACATTGGGACTGACCGAATCATCACCAAGATCATGATAAGGGGACATACCGACATATATTTTCTCACTCTAGAGGGATATTCATAGAATAATTGTAATATTCATTATTAATCAATATAAAGTAGTAAAAAGATAATTAAAATTAAAAAATTTGGGTAAAACTAATTTGTATAAGATTAAAAAAATATATCATGATATATACATCATATAAATTATTATATGGTTTCCCCAATATGATTTTAGATTCACACACAATCCTTTTTTGGTTTTAGTTAATGGATGAATCCTGAAGGAATCATGATATATTTTAATATAATAGACAAAGATGTTACTATGAGTATCAAAATTCGATGATATAATGAATCTTCCTAATTATTTATCCCAAAAACATTATTATTAACCTGTACATAAACCAACACTCGCACTCAATAATGATGAGAATAATGGCGTTTTCTATGTGATTTAGTTATAGAAACCATGTAATAAAGAATGTTTGATTTTATTCATGTACAAAATGTTGGAGGAGACTAATAGGAATGTGTACCAATGGATCATGAAAATGATTTAAATTTGTAATGAAAGGGAATAAACAAATGAATTTTCAAAGAAAATTTCAGATTATTTTTAATGAAATATTTCTTATCATAGGAACATTTTTTAGTTTGAGGTTTTAAATTTGGGGAACCAATGGATTATCTATGCCAATTCACTCTTCTAAAAGTTTATCCCTAGATAAAGGAATAGAATATGAGGATGTAAATTTGACAAAATATTTATGTATTTTTCTGTGGTATTAAATTACATAATTGTTTTTAACATTTTTATTTTATTAATAATAATTACGAAACATATACTGATTATGAATCATATAATTCATAATTAATATATGATTCTGGGATACAATAATGGTTTTATATGTTCATAATATATCACATGTTCAATGTCTTAAAAAAAACTTTCTATGTTTTATGTGATCGTAATATATTATGTCAATGATATTTTATTATTTTTTGGAAATACAACCTACTAGTTTATAATATGTTATATTGAATGAAATCTCTATGAAATTATTCCTATACATTTTATATAAAAAATTATATGTATTAATATACATTAGGGTGTTTATGATAATTAATTATATTTTAATAATATTCCATTAAAATTAATATACTATGTTGGAAAAAATATTTTTTATTAAAGAAATTAATAAACATGTTATTAATTTATTTGTATATTTCAATGATTTCCATCTCATTTTTTGGAATTTTTTTTATAAATGATAATAAATTGTTTTTGAAAATATAAATCATGCTTGTTGGGTGACAACTAACCACATAGGGAAATGATGTTGGTCTTAAACACAGGACCGAAGGATGATAGAATTATAAAACATATCACTGGAATATGTGATTTCATTGTAAATATTTTATATATTTATTTAAAAAATAGAATGATTAAATATTAATGACGAACTAGTGGTGTCACTGTAGACAATTACTTATTAATATAATATGTTCGATAATGTTTACTAATCATATTAGTTTTGGAAAAATAATTAGAGTCAAATTGAATGAAAAGTCAAATGTTCATAGATCATAAGATTGATTACTTGTGAAATTTGGTGATTCATGAAATATAATGATTTTTTAATTTCATGGAGGAAGAATTAATTGGAAATAAATTGAATAAAAACTAAAGGAAAATATTATGCAAATTAAATATATAAACATAAATAATGTATTCAAGGATATTTACATAATTCATTAACATTAGGTATATTATAGTCTAATTTTTGTTACTCTAATAAATTCATATCTGTTGAATCATTATTTTTTATAATATTAAATGATTTATGGTATTGAGATCAATATGTTTACATTTATCATTTAACTTATTGTGGTCCAAAACCACTATCACTAATTTTAATTATTTATAATTTTATTCAACATTCATATTCATCACTGGCCGCAAATTTTATCTTATATGAAAAAACAAGATATGTTTTATTCTATATAACCTTTTTAAATCTGTTTATATTTTATTAAGATAATTATTTTTTATTAATTTTATTATATGCGTTTTTAACAAAATAACATTCAAATATAAAATGCATTATTAACAAGATAATGATTAAATTTTTATCAAATAGTTTATATGATGTTGGGAGAATGTAACAAACCCATAATTTTAAATAATGAAATTGTATTTGATAGATTATGTGAAAAATTACATTGAGCATTAACAACTCATGAAATAAATTCAAATATATATAATCTATTAAATATCTTATAGAACATGCAACATCGAGTCCATATGAAACTCAATGTAGTAAATTATTATGAAATTTCAATTATGTTTTTGGGAATGAATTTAACTAACAATTTTATGAAAATTATGTTTGTATATTGATAATGAATTTTATTGTAAAAATTAAAATGAATTATCTCTGTTTATGAAAAACTGTAATTTTTAAAACGAGGGTTTAACTTCATATTGAGAATATATTTTGAAATTATTTTATGTGAAGTTTTGGTACATTTTAATTATAAAAATATAATAATTTTCTAAATCAGAATATCAAAATTAGGTAATTGTATTTATTTTCTGTAATATTTTTATTTTTTGTTAGTTTCAAAAAAATAGTGAAAAATACTAAATTTTAATTGAAAATTGAATTTTTTGTTGAAATTAATAATATTTGATATTTATAATTTTAAATGGGTTCAATGTAAATTTATTTCAATTATATACCCATAAAACCAATTTGGGTAAATTATATAATTATTTTTTATATATAATCATGATGATCTTTTTTATATCTATTATTTGAATAAAACCTTTCTCATCACGTCTAAGATGTTAATTTTAATGTAGAATTTTAATATTATACCAATAGAATTTTGAAAAATGGATTACATAATTTGAATAATGGTTTTTTTATATAATCTGTGGAAATTATTTTTTACCAAAATGAATAATCGAATAAATAATAACTAATAATTTTAGTTAATGTGAAAACTAATTTACTAGGGATTGAGAAAATGAATAAGGGTAAAATTGGTATAAATAAAATTCTAAAATATATTACATTGATATATAAACAGATGAATATTAATAATTAATTATTATATATCATTTTAAACCATTTTGGATTTTGAAAAACACGGGGACGCCATTTTTAACTAAATTACTAGTCCTAAAATCCCCTAAAAATTAATAACCCCCCTCCCCTCCCATGTTAACAATCTCGAATATTTATTTCTCAAAAAATAAAAACTCGCTAAATTGCATATATACATACTATAATTGGATATGAATAATATTTTTATAAAACCATTATGTGATTACATTTCTTCTAATCTAAAAGTGGTGGTCAAGAAATATTTAATATTAATAACCATATTTTTTTTTCTCATCCGAATAACATTAGTCCATATTTATTTATGATAACATATAAGATAGAATATTTAATAATTAATATAATGTTATTTTATGAAGGAATACGACCCTGTGAACCATTGTCCTTTGTTTTTCCATTACGATATCTCAAAGATTAGTATAATGGTATATATTAATTACATATATAAAATTAATTATATAAATATATTTACATATTAATTTTATAATATATTCATTTATAAATTATATTCCGTAGGTCATGTGTAACATCACATAAGTTTATGGTGGTCATCCAGTTCTTTTTGCAATGTAAATAATTTTTTAGTAACACATTTTGTGGAAGGTAATAAAGATAATGTTAATTATTATACCTGCATGATTGATATAATTATCATTTTCATGGCTTATTTTCTACTTTTAAAATTGAATATATCATTTTAAATCAAACCTTTTCACTTATATAATGATTATAAATTCATTCGTGTACTGTAGAGTACCACCTTCATGAAGAAATGTGGTTCTATTTTCCTTACTCCACCATGTAGATGACATTTATATAATTATATAAATAGGAATAATATTATATTTATTATATTATTATCATTCTGGAAAAAAAAAATTATTACTTTCCTCCTTCCCAAAATGATTAATGAAAAATGGAAATGTTTCCAATGCATACATTCGACCTGGAATTCAATATATTATCCTCTAGATATATATGGTATATATTTATTCTTGGTAATATTTTTTGAATTCCATAGTAATTATAATGAATCAATTTTTTGTGAGATCAAACATCATTTCTCTCTATAGTTGGATATAGATTTTCATCGAAAAAAATGTTCACTAAATAATGGTTTCTTATTTTAAAATATTTTTTGAATGATTTATTAAATAATATGTTATAATAGTTTTATTTTAAAAAATATATAAATATAATATTCATCTATTTTCTAGAGTAATGTTAATTTGGATTTTACCGAAAAAAATAAATGGATCCTTGTTTAAATATGTTCACAAAGTTAAACATTTCGTACCATGATACCAACTATATTTTTAAAACATTATATAATTCATTACAAATTTTATTTCAAATGAAAAATATTTTCATGTTTTTTTGTTGATTTTCCACTTTTAAAACGTTTCAATCAAAAAGTAATTAATATTTTCTAAGATTCATTATTTAATGACTATTTTTTGGTATTTCAATTAATGATGGAAACATCCTCTTATGTAAAATATACTAAAATGAGGATATTTAGTATTGATACAACCCTTAATAATTAGTTATATATTTTGTGATTTTTTTGATAATTTATAATATTGACGCATACTTCTTTAAATCAATTGGAATTCATGAACCTTCTTTTCCTTTTTTAAATTTCATTGAAAATTTGACATTAAATTCAACCAAATATCAATTCTATTTATTTTATATATACCAATATCAAATTATGTATCACATTTTAACATTAAATGATTTAATTTTATTACTATTTTATTAACTTGGGAACAATTGATCAATATGAATTCGTTACTCAATAGAGATATTTTATGCTAACAGACATTGTTCTTTAATAAAATTTATTGTTTAATTTATAAGAAATTCTTTGGACACATAAAGTCAGGGTGCATTCTAGAATTATAAATCCACTCGATGCATTAGTATTCTTGTGAGGAAAATATATTAGATGATAATATAAAAAAAATTTCTTTTGGATTAATACAATCTGTTTAAGTGTCTTCACGCTAGAGTTATATTAATTCCTAAGATCACAAAATCAAACAATTATGTATTTAATTCACTTATAATGAATTTGTTATGATGTAATATATTTTTACAATGATATTATCTTGGGATAAATTTCATTTTCTATTAATCAGTTATAAGGAACATGTTTTAAATTAGTTTTCATTCCATATTATTTAAGCATTATCTGTTCTTCGAACCAATGTAATTGACTAAATAAAATTTCTATTGTGTTATTTTCTATTCCATATTCATTATTATTTATTAATATAAAATTTCGTCCACTATACATAACCCATAATAATCATTTGATCCCACCATTATTATTTCCATTCCACACGATTCCATGAAGTTTACTATGATGATATGAAAGGATATTTTAGAGGATAAAATGATATACTCAAAAAATTATTGTAACTTTTTTTTCAAATATAATATTACAATCATAAATAAATCTAATTATTTCGAAAAATAAACTATTTGGTCATTCCTGATTTCATTTAATATGTGTTATGATAATGTAAAAAAGTAGAAATTATATCTAAGATATTGGGGTTGGGGTCACTGTAGTATTAGAGATGAAATGTTATCTTCTATTAAATTTCTCTAATGCTAGTTTATAATATGTTTACAATAAAAAATATATTTGGATTTTCAATTTTACATATTTAAAATATCAAAATGTAAATAATTTGAATATATTTAATATTTGATACCTAAAACATGATTCACTCTATACTTCCAAACATTGATTTTTTATTTGTGAATGAAAAAATATGCCCTAAAAATCAGTAAAAAAATATCATGAATATTTATATTATGTATGAAAATGATTTATCTAGATCTCCTTAAAATCGAATATAATTTTTTTAATTAACTTAAAATATAATAAAGATTAAATATTGTATAATAAAATAGAAATTTACTATAATAAAATAGTATTATAAAACAATGAAATTTATTTTTTACATTAAATTTTATGTTTTCCTGACGCTCTAGACTTTAAGAATTAATGATTTCTAAAACTATATCAGTGAGGATAATTGAACCATTAATATTATTATTGATAAAATTATGGATACTTATTTCATTAAAATTTTATTATAAACCATCATAATTTATATAGTCTAATGTCGTTGAAATAAAAATAATAAAAAATATCAGTGTTTTGACATAAAATATATAAAATAATATAGTGAAATATGAGGTGAGAAAAAATTGACAGCTGATAAAATCCTAAGGGATAGAGATTAATATAAAATTTAATATTTCATTAAATAATATGTATAACCATGATCTCAAATATGGAATATAATAATAGTGTTTTATTGATGAATTTATTTTGATAGTGGAAATATCTTTTTAAAAAACCTGGAGTAACAATTTATAAAATATTAAAAACCATGTTTTTCATGTGTGGAAGTTATTTAGTGGTAGTAAAAATTATTCAAATGATGCAATATGAATATTTTTTTGGGTTTTATTTATCAAAAATTTCAAAAGGAATGATTCAATTTATAAAAATAAATTTTTTTGAAATAAATATAGAAATAATCCTCAACATGAGAGTCTTTTGATGAATAGATTAGACAATGATGTAATTTTTTTGAATAATATTTCCATAATTTCTAGTCTGATTTTGTAGATGTGGGGATGGTATTAGTGTAAAATTGAATGTTCTAAAATAATATATAATATGATATATATGGTTAATATTTTATCAAATTAAAATATAATTACATTATAAAGGATGAAAACATTCAAAAAAATATAATGAAATTTTTTTCAGAATATTTAATTAATCCTTAATATATGTAGACAAATCCTATACAAAAATCACTCCACTAGAATGATTTATGGATGATCAAAATTATATTAATGATACATTATTAAAAGAAGTTGAATTAAAAATGAAATATTAGTTATTATATATGTTAATAATTAAAAACAAATTGTTTATGTAGATATTATATAAAACATTGTGATTAATTTTAAAATTAGTTTAAAACAATGAAAACAAATGTTGGATTTTTTCTTAAGTGTAAATATGCAGAGAATAATATGCAGTTTATGATGATTTGGGATTATAGTGTTAATGAGAGAGTCAATGGTGTTTGAGTAGAAATTTGGAATGGATTATGTGAACAATGGAACAATATTATGGTAATGATTACACTAGGATATGTGAAAAAATAATCCATGATGAATAAAAAAATTTTGGTGAAATAAATTTAAATAATTAGTGATATTTTAAAAAAATTATTTTCATAAAATTTTAAAAGAACAATATTTAAAATTTATTATGTAAAGATGTTGAATTATATAGAGAATAGATTAGTTGTTGGTAATTTTTTAAATACATCTACATTGGCCACATGATGAAATATTGAGATATGTAGTTATGTAATCTCAAAGGCAAGTAAAATTTTATTAAGAACCAATGGTTAATGAAATATAATTTATTGTAATGATGCAAGTATTGTTATATGTGTTATTTTTATTAATTTGTTTTCAGAAATATTATGGTGGTATTTAATAGAGGATATCTACAACATGAAAATTTAATATAAATATGAAATCTATTAAAACCACCCCTATGGGAAAAAAATCTATTTCATTTTTATAATAGTATGACATCATTTCCTTTTATTTTTGATGTAATGAAGTCAAAATTTTCTATGCTTCATGTCTACCAAAAATATTTTATATGAAAAATAATAATTAGTAGAATTCAATAATTTTTTAAATCAGAAAAACAATTTTGTAAGAATAGTAGAATGTGGTTATTAATATTTCTTGATCATCCAAAATATTTTAAAATTATTTATTATTTAATATCAAGGGGAATCATATATTTATTAATATTTATTTTGGTAATTAAAATACCATAATGTGTATGGGATATGGTAATAGTAGGATTTGTACATAAGTGACTATGAATTTTTTTGTATTATTAATTGTAGATATAAAACATAGACACATGAGTGTTACAAATCATTGTAACTCGAGATATGAATTAACATTAAATTTATAATGCATCATAAAAATGAATGACATAAAAGATTTGAATCAATGGAAAGTGAGAAATGATAATATCATTCAATTTAATAACACACAATACATTATGTCACGACCCGTCCTCAGGGCCCGTGCTGTGACTACCCTAACCCCGACGTCCATAGTCCAGGGGCTGGCGACTAGCCCCAAAGGCATAAATCCCGATAAAAATGGTTGGCATTACTGTAACACCCCAAGTAAATAAATAATATGACATCTTTATATTTATCCATATTTGTGAATAAAATATTAATATTACTTTAAATGGGATGCTATGCTCAATGGCGTACCCAATACGCAACAACGAGTTTCTTGGGAATCTTACGTTGCACTCTAATAATGAAATAATATTATTTTAAATGGTTGTTAACGCCTAGCCGTTGTAATGGCGAGAATGAACAGAACTAACTACAAAATGATTATATATGTTTTTCAAATATTTTTACTCTTTACAATAAATGTTAGAGGATTAAAAATGGAAATGAATCCAGTTTTTAAGCGTAAACATTCTAATATTCTTTAAAAGGTCGATTAACCACCTTTTGATGGCGAACCCCTTTAAAATCCACTTTTTGAAAATTTTATAAGCTCTTTTTTTTTAAAATAAACATTTTATTTATTATTGGGACATTAAAAGTTTCCTTGGGTTAATCTTTGGTATTTTTCTTACAATGTTCATTTTTCAATGAATAGTGAAAAATGCTGCATTTTACATCAAAACTGCTTTTTCATATAATATAATTATATAGTTATATTTTATTTTTAATTTTTTTTAAAGTGTAATTAGAATATATTTTTAACATGTAATTCAATGATGGTCTTTGGGATTAATTTCACTTTGGAATTAGTCATAAACAAGTACCAAACTTTTCATAAATATTGTTTAAAAAAACCCGCTATTTCTTTTAACAATGGGACGTTTTTTTATATTAATTATTGAAATTTAAGTGTTTGTAATTTGGTAAAATGAATTAAATATTTGGAATCAGAAGGTCCAAATTATGTAATTAAGACTCTTTTGTTTTTGGACATTATGAATAGTAACGACGGTAATTATCTTTAATTATCTTGATTAATGAGTAATCGGGTAGTTAAAGAAAATAAGATAATATCATAATAATAAAAAATGACCACAAAATGTGTCCTAAGGATACTGGTTGTCTCATTTCTGACCATGGGATGCCTTGTTCCAAACTTGGGGGCCCAATTGAATCACTTTTGTGAGAAAGTGACTTTTTATCTTTTTATTTTTAAAGATTGTTAAATGTAACAAAGAATGTATCACCTAAGTAAAATATTTTAAATTTTGTATAAAAAAATGATCATTTAGACTATAACTATTCATTGGAAAGCTAAAAATATTTGCTACATCATAGTATATTTTTTAATATTTTTAGATATTAAATAAAATAAATTATTTATGACATCATGATGATGCAGCGATGACCTCATTATTTAACGATTTAAATAAAATGGAATGATAATGTAAAATCTAAGACCTAAACATGTCCAAAACCTATTGTATGGGTGGATTTCGAACCCTTATCACCTTATCCTCTAAACACATCAATGTGGGACCATTAAAATCTGAAATGCATTTGAAAATGAAGTTACATTTTATACCTTTCCAAGAGTGCCTCTCCTCTCCTCTTATAAAAGGCCCCCACCCCTACCTCCATACCCACACATAAAAAGCCTTTGGATCGGCCAAACCCTGCCCATTTTGTCTCTCCAAATCCCTGTCTTACTCCTTGAAGCCTCACATTGGGATGAAGTCTTCCCAAGGAAGCCTTTGATCTCAAATCTAAGAGAGTTACCCGATTTTATGGTAATGTCTTCACTTGAGTCCTTTTGTTTTATTTTGCTTCTCCAACCCCCTAAACACTTTTTATTCATTTATTTTGTAACAAATCTAGTATCTTAAATATACTAGGATGTTTTTATAAGTATTATTCGAGTTACACTTACACACACCTACATCTAATGGTTAAAGAACATACTGTTTCTGTGGACGGCGAATTTATGCCTCCTGAAACGATTGTTGTTCAACATTCTTTTAACACCTTCAATGGTTTCCATTAAGATGAAAATATACTTATATATGATATATAATATGTTTATGTTTTACTTAATATTCTTTATTTTTAATTTATGGCATACCTTAATGGTTTCCATTATGGGTAAACACAATATCTTCATTTAAGGAAGTGCGGACTACCGCCCCCTCAAAGTGATGTGATTCGTTAATGCCATACGTGGGATGTATAAAGGATGGATTTGAAGTTATTATATATGATGTTATAATGTAATTATAATATACCTTTATATCATTATTATTTTATTTCCATTAAAGTATGAGATAGAAATGAAGGTAGCGTTCATGCGTACGCACGGCTTATCGTCTTCATGAACGATGCTTTTCATTTCTTATCCCCAAATGTAATATATTATTATGAGTACATATATATAATGGATATATATGATTTATGTTACATCTAAATGATTAATATAATTCTGGAATTAAAATATACATACTTCTCATATAGTTTTAATTTCATTAATATGACATAGAAATGAATGTAGCATTCTTGCGTACGTACGACTTACCGTCTCCATGAACAGTGCATTTCATTTCTTTTTTCTAAATGATTATGTGATATTATAAATACATGTATATGCTGGATATATATGATATATATAATATTCAAATAAGGAATGTCATTCATGGATATAAAGAACTTTTGACCACACGAACAACATGTAATTGTAAGAAGTCCACTTTCGACTTAAGAACAAAATATCGACAAAACAAACATTATTAATTTAATAATTATATAATGTTTATAACATGGAAATGAGTGATATAAAAGGAATAATAAGATTGAAAAATGTTCTTAATTAACTAGAAATTAACTAATGTTTATTATTCAGGACGTTAAAGAACGATCGAGTCAAGTCGGACCCGAGGTAAGGGATCTTACTCCTCTCTTTCTTTTTAAGTACACTCTTTTATGTAATTCCTTCTAAGATCATCTTTCTTGTTATTGGGATGTTCATTTATATTACTCTTAGTGTAATTTTTATGTTCATATTATGAGAGACCCTATTCCCTCTCATCAATCCATTTTGGAAGTTTTGAGTGGCGCTGTTAGGTTGCCGAATTTTTGTAAGAGATCTAACCTCTCTCTTTCTCAATAAGTACTCTCCATTATGTCACTACTTTTAAGCTACTCTTTGTTATGATGGGGGTTGTTATTTTATATTAATATTGCTGTAAATTTTATTGTAATGTGATGAGATACCCTATTTGATCTCATCAATCCATTTTTGGATGTTTTAAGTGGCGTCGTTAGGCTGCCGAGTTTTCGTAAAGGATTTTTCATCTCACTTTTATTACCTTGAGATTTATGCTACATTTGCCACAATTTACTTTGAGTGGTGTATTTACTGACCATTATTTTACTCATTGTGTAATATTCTTTCATTTATGATTATTTACATCAATTTTTTATTGTCCTTCTTTCACGGGGCATATGTTTCGAAAGATACCCATGTCAGTAAGGGAACTTTTCACCCTCCTCTTTTTAAAAGAATTATTTTGTTATGTCTTTTAATTCACATAATATTATTTTGGGATATGTTCTTATATATAATTATTGATGTAAATTTTATGTCCAAGTGATGAGATACCGTTTTTATCTCTCATCAACTCTTTTTCTAAATTTTGAAGTGACGTCGTTAGGCTGTCAAATTTTTTCAAGGAAAATTCTTAACCCAATTTCGATTCTTTGGGATAAACTTGTACACCTTGAACATTTAATTATATGATTATGTGTGAATGTCCTTTTATCGTTTTAAACTTAATACCCACTTATATTTCGTTTATTCATTTTTCACACATAGTTATGTAACTGATCTATCCTTAATCCATGGATATCGTCTTTGTATGGGACTTCGTCTTAGTCTCCTTTCATTGAGGAATATTTTGTTTTATACACAAATTTATTTTATATGGTGTATAAATCCCTTTGACTTTTACGTTTATCGAAAATGAATATTTTTATATGAAGCGTTTTACCAAACGACAAATGGGAATGTTTTTGTCGTACGTATGCGGCGACAACGACTTCTCCACCGCCGTGACCATTATTCGAGTTTCGGCTTCCTCTACAAGCCATATCTTCTTTTTAAAAGAAAAATAAATACCATGTTCTATGTTTCATTTATTTTGGTATTGAAAATGGTTTTCATAATTTATTTATATCAATGTGTTGTATTGATATCTTGTTATTGAAAAGTGGAAATGTTATGTTTCCTTTATTCATGTTTTATATGATAAGATTATGTTATGGTTCATGGGAATTGTTATGAAGATGGGTGGTTCCGTGATAAACTAAGGGCGGGTGAGCCCGATATAGATCTCAAATGCATTGGGTAACGCGAATGAGTGAAACGTTAAGGTTTTTCTGAAGATATTTAGGGAATATACTGTGGTGGGTATTCCAAATGTAACTAAGAGGGTTACTACCTACGTAAGAATGATTTGAATGCCTCAAGTTACCTTTATGTCTTATGATTTCTATGATTTATTCATGATTTGATGAGTTATGTTAAAGTGGATATGTTTTATGGGTAAATTATTATTTCACTCTTATGTATATATGTAACCATGTTTCCTTTCCATATTTTTATATCCCTTACCGATCTTTTTATGCTCATCCCAAGTTTTTTGAAATGTTTTTCACAGGTAAAGGGAAAGGTACATGATATGATGATAGTGTCATGGAAGTGTCAAGAAAGAATCCATGTTTTATTTTAAATATGCTTCCATTGATGGGAATGAATAATACTATCTTTATGTATCCACTTTGTTTATATGTGGAATGTAATGAATGTTTTATGATCTAATTCTCTAAAACTCTAAACCCGAAAAGATCTTCAATGTGTAATCATGTAATAACTCAAGATTAAGTAAGGTTTAAGGATGGGGCCTTATAGTTGGTATCAGAGGTTGGTTTAGATAACTTTAGAGGTTAGGGAATTCTTTAAGCATAAGTGACATTACCATAATGGTTTAGATTTCAGAAAGAGTCCAAGTTTTAGATAAAGTGAATGAGTAAGTATATCTTAGTGTTTATCTTCCTAATTAGTACATGATGGTTTTGTTGATATACTCACACTGACCTTTTTGGTTTTATTAAATGGATGGATCTAGTAGGCACCAATGTAACAGTAGATGTGAAGGAAACTGTGACTGGTTTTTGAGCAAGCAACTGAATGATATGGGAGCTGGAATGAGAACTCTTGTGATTATCCTCAACCAACTATCTGGAGTCATGATTTACCACCTAATCCGTGGTGATTTCTCTAAGGCATCATATATGTGAGAAACAAATCCCTACGGAACTACAGGTAATAATCATAATGGTAAGTGTGTTCAAAAACCTATGTGTCAAAAATGAGGAAAGAAACACCTAGGAAAATGTTTCAAAGGGACATAAATATGCTATAGATGTGGAAATGATGTTCATAAAGCAAGAACCTGCCATGGAAAAAGGAAGCATCCAGTTGACTCGAGGAAAGGGAAAGAAGTTCATTCTGAGGGATCAATTGAATGTTTTAAATGTGGTGTGCATAGTCATTATGGAAACACATGTCCTATGAAGAAGTTTCGTGAATGGGATCACCAAGATCGTACAAATGTTCGTTTACCAATACCTAATGCCATTCTGATTGAGGATGAAGAAACTAAAAATGACCAATCAAAGGTATGGATTATTTCATAACTATTGTTTTCTTATTTCGGAATCTTAGGATATGATTCATGATTTTGTTTGTAGGAAAGAAGTATTTCAGAATAAGTTGGAAAGGAATGGTTAAGGGGTCATGAAGAATGTTGAATGAGTAAGATGTCAACATATAAGGGATTCAAGATTTATGGTGAAATTCTTAAGAGTATTAAGTCTCTTTTGATGATGGGGTTACATTGGAAGACTTTTTATAGAATGTGTAACCCTGATGTTTAATATATGAAAATTTTGTTCAAGGAATAGTTATCTGTTCTTTTGTGGACCTAGTTATAATGAACCATTTGGGTTTATATGATCCTTACTTTTGAGGTAATTATGGGTTACTATATGTTATGATGGAAGTGAAAGGCTTGAGATAAAATTGAGGTTAAATTATGTTATGGTTATTTTTGATGATTTAATCTCTTTTTGGGGAATGATTTGAGAATTATATAGTTTTGGAAAAAGGACAACACTCAGACCGTGTGACAACCCGTCACGTCGGACAAAGCTGCGGGAATCGAACCCACAACCAATGTGCAACTAGTATTTATCGCCTACCACTAGACTACGTGAAGTCCCTGGTTAGTTTGACTGATTCTTTTTAGTTATATGATTTTATGAATTAAGAGTAATTTGATTTTTGGTTATCTATGAATATTTATTAACCTATCATGGAGGATATGTGATTAGGTTAATTACTTTTCAATACGAGACACTAAGAGCAACTGATGTTGTTTGGAGATAAATGTTACGATTTAACTTGGAAGACTATGTGACTAAATCCTTCAAATATTTGGGTTTCAATATTAGTTTGGTTTACTTTGAATAATTTTATGGAAAAATTGATTATAGAATTTTCCTCGTTTGAACTTTGGGTTTTGTTGGACAAATTTTGGAGATTAAGAATAGATTTTCTTTTTATAAAGTGTTATCCTTTTCTGGATAATCTGATCTTGTACTAACCTTTTTGTTTTTGGTTTTGGTTAATTTCTAAAGACATGGGAAGTATATAGTTCTCTTTTGTGGATTAGGTGATTCTCTAGAAGTTGATTATAGTACTCTTAATGTGAACAAGTCTTCTTAAATACTCGTCTTTTGGAGAAAATATGAGTTTGTGTAAGGAATCTAATAAAAGATGAAAGTAAACATGATATGTGATTATGTTTCTTTATGAATAAATTCCTCAAGAAAAAGTAACTTAAAACAAAAATTGTGTCTATTAACTTTTCCTAATGGGGAATCAAATACCGTTTAAACCATCACAAGTTTGTGATTTTCTTGTGGTTAACTTTCTCCTAAACATGTTTTCTATCACTCTCCATCAGAACATGACCCTTTTTTTTCTCCATGTCAATATTTTCATACTTGTAATCCTAGTTTGGGTTAACTCGAATGACCATTGTACTTATCTTTATTTATTTTAAAGTGATGGTTTTACCGACTCTTGTTCCGATGTGGGGCTTTCAAGGATGTTTGCAAGCCCAATTTTAAAATTGCGAGGACGCAATTCCCAAAAGGGGGGAAGGTTGTAACACCGCAGGTAAATAAATAATATGACATCTTTAATTTTATCCATATTTGTGAATAAAATTTTAATATTACTTTAAAGGGGATGCTATGCTCGATGGCGTACCAAATACGCAACAACAAGTTTCTTGGGAATCTTATGTTTCACTTTAATAATAAAATAATATTATTTTAAATGGTAGTTAACGCCTAGCCGTTGTAATGGAGGGAATTAACAGAACTAAATACAAATTGATTATATATGTTTTTCAAATATGTTACTCCTTACAATAAATTTTAGAGGATTAAAAATGCAAATGAATCCAGTTTTTAAGCGTAAACATCCTAATATTCTTTAAAAGGTCGATTAACCACCTTTTGATTGTGAACCCCTTTTAAATCCACTTTTTGAAAATTTTATAAGATCTATTTTTTGAAATAAATATATTATTTATGATTGGGACATTGAAATTTACCTTGGGTTATTTTTTGGTATTTTTCTGTCAATGTACATTTTTCAATGAATAGTTAAAAATACTGCATTTTACATCAAAATTGATTTTTCATATAATTTAATTATATGGTTATATTATATTTTTAATTTATTTTAAAGTGTAATTAGAATATATTTTTACCATGTAATCCAATTATGGTCTTTGGGATTAATTTCACTTTGGAAGTAGGCATAAACAAATACCAAACATTTCATAAATATTGTTTTAAAAAAACCCGCTATTTGATTTGACAATGAGAAGTTTTTTTAAATTAATTATTGCAATTTATGTATTTGGAATTTGGTAAAATGAATTACATATTTGGAATCATAAGGTCCAAATTATGTAATTAAGACTCTTTTGTTTTTGGACATTATAATAGTAACGACGATAGTGATCTTTACTTATCTTGATTAATGAGTAATCGGGTAGTTAAAGAAAATAAGATAATATCATAATAATAAAAAATGACAACAAAATGTGTCCTAAGGCTACTGGTTGTCTTATGACCGACCATGGGATGCCTTGTGGAAAACATGGGGTCCCCATGCAATCACTTTTGTGAGAAATTGACTTTTTATCTTTTTATTTTTAAAGATTGTAAAATGTAACAAAGAATGTACCACCTAAGTAAAATATTTTTAATCATGCCTACATAAATGTTATTTTAGACTATAAATATTCATTGGAAAGGTAAAAATATTTCCTACATCATAATATTTTTTTTATAATTTTTAGACATTAAATAAATTAAATTATTTATGTCATTATGATGATGGAGCGATGAACTCATTACTTAACGATTTAAATAAAATGGAAAGATAATGTAAAATCTATGACCTAAACAAGCCCAAAACCTATTTTATGGGTGGATTTCGAACCCTTATCACCTTATCCTCGAAACACATCAATGTGGGACCATTAAAATCCGAAACTCATTTGAAAATAAAGTTACATTTTATACCTTTCCAAGAGTGCCCCTCCTCTCCTCTTATAAAATTCCCCCACCTCTACCTCCTTACCCACACTTCAAAAGCCTTTGGATCGGAAAACCCCTACCCATTTTTTCTCTCCACATCCCTCTGTTACTCCTTGAGTCCTCACATTGCGATGAAGTCTTCCCAAGGAAGCCTTTGAGCTCAAATCTAAGAGAGTTACCCGATTTTAAGGTAATGTCTTCACTTGAGTCCTTTTGTTTTATTTTGCTTCTCCAACCCCCTAAACTCTTTTTATTCATTTCTTTTGTAACAAATACAGTATATTAAATATAATAGGATGTTTTTATAAGAATGATTTGAGCTACAGTTACACACACCTACATCTAATGGGTAAAGAACATACTGCTTCCATGGATGACAAATTTCTGCCTCCAGAAACGATGATTGTTCAACATTCTTTTAACACCTTCAAAGGTGGAAATTAATATGAAACTATACTTATATATGATATATAATATGTTTTTGTTTTACTTAATCTTCTGTATTTTTCATTTATGGCATACCTTTATGGTTTCCATTATGGGTAAACGCGATATCTTCATTTAAGGAAGTGTGGACTACCACCCCCTCAAAGTGTTGTGATTCGTTAATGCCATATGTGGACGTATAAAGGATGGATTTAATGTTATTATATATGATGTTATACTGGAATTATAATATAACATTATATCATTATTATTTTATTTCCAATTAATGTATGAGATAGAAATGAAAGTAGCGTTCATGCGTACGTACGGCTTACTGTCTCCATGAACGGTGCATTTCATTTCTTATCCCGAAATGTAATGTATTATTATGAGTACATATATATAATGGATATATATGATGTATGTTACATATAAATGATTAATATAATTATGGAATTAAAATATAAATACCTCTCATATATTTTTAATTCCATTAATATGACATAGAAATGAAAGTAGTGTTCATGCGTATGTACGACTTACCATCTCCATGAACGGTGCATTTCATTTCTTTACTCTAAATGATTATGTGATATTATAAATACATGTATTTTCTGGATATATATAATATATATGATATCCAAATCAGGAATGTAATTCTGGATATGAATAACCTTTGACCAAACGAACAACATGAAATTGTAAGAAGTCCACTTTCGACTTAAGAACCAAATATCGGCAAAACAAAAATTAATAACTTAATGATTACATAATGTTTATAACATGGAAATAAGTGATATAAAAGGAATAATAAGCTTGAAAAATGTTTTGAATCAAGTAGAAATTAACTCAAGTTTATTATTCAGGACGTTAAAGAACGATCGAGTCAAGTCGGACCCGAGGTAAGGGATCCTACTCCTCTCTTTCTTTTTAAGTACACTCATTTATGGCATTCCTTATAAGATCATCTTTCTTGTTATTGGGATGTTATTTTATATTACTCTTACTGTAATTTATTTTTTCATATGATGAGATACCCTATTCTCTCTCATCAATCCATTTTGGATGTTTTTAGTGGCACCATTATGCTGCTGAATTTTCGTAAGAGATCCAACCTCTCTGTTTCTCTTTAAGTACTCTCCTTTATGTCACTTCTTTTATGCTACTCTTTGTTATGATGGGGGAAGTTCTTTTATATTACTCTTTCATTACATTTTATTGTAATGTGGTGAGATACCCTATTTTATCTCATCAATCCATTTTTGGATGTTTTATGTGTCGTCGTTAGGCTGCCGAGTTTTCATAAGGGATTTTTCATCTCACTTTTATTATCGTGAGATTTATGCTTCATTTGCCACAATTTCCTTTGATTGGTGTATGTACTAACCATTATTTTACTCATTGTGTAATATTATTTCATTTATGAGTATTTACATCAATGTTGCATTGTCCTTCTTTCACGGGGCATATGTTTCAAAAGATACCCATGTCGGTAAGGGAACCTTTCACCCTCCTCTTTTTAAAAGACTTATTTTGTTATGTCTTTTAATTCACATAATATTATTTTGGGATATGTTATTCTATATCCTTGTTGATGTAAATTTTATGTCCAAGTGATGAGATACCCTTTTTATCTCTCATCAACTCATTTTCTGAATTTTGAAGTGACGCCGTTAGGCTATCGAATTTTTGCAAGGGAACTTCTTAACCCAATTTCGATTCATTGGGATAAACTTGTACACCTTGAATAGGTAGTTCTATGATTATGTGTGAATTCCCTTTTATTGTTTTACACTTAATACCCACTTATATTTCGTGTATTAGTTTTTCACACATAGTTATATAACTGATTTATCCTTAATCCAAGGATACCGTCTTTGTATGGGACTTCGTCTCAATCTCCTTTCATTGAGGAATATTTTGTTTTATACACAACATTCTTTTATACGGTGTATGAAACCCTTTAAATTTTATGTTTATCCAAAAGGAATCTTTTTATACGAAGCATTTTACTAAATGACAAAAGGGAATGTTTTTGTCGTACGTATGCGGAGACAATGACTTCTCCATCGCCGTGACGATTATTTGAGTTTCGTCTTCCTCTGCAAGCCATACCTTCTTTTTAAAAGAAAAATAAATACCATGTTTTACTTTTATTTTATTATGGTATTGAAAATGGTTTTCATAATGTATTTATATCAATTTGTTGTATTGATATCATGTTATTGAAAGGTGGAAATGTTATGTTTCCTTTATGCATGTTTTATGTGATAAGATTATGTTATGGTTCTTAGGCATTGTTATGAAGACGGGTGGTTCCGTGATAATCTAACGGCGGGTGAGCCCGATATAGATCTCTAATGCATTGGGTAACATGAAGGAGTGAATCTTTAAGGTTCCTCCAAAGATATTTAGGGAATACACTGTGGTGGGTATTCCAAATGTAACCAAGAGGGTTATTCCCTACGTAAGAATGTTTTGAATGCCTCAAGTTACCTTTATGTCTTATGATTTCTATGATTTATTCATGATTTGATTAGGTATGTTAAAGTTCTTATGTTTTATGGGTAAATTATGATTTCATTCTTATGTATATATGTAACCATGTTTCCTTTCCATATTTTTATATCCCTTACTGAGCTTTTTATGCTCATCCCAAGTTTTTTGAAATGTTTTTCACAGGTCAAGGGAATGGTACATGATATGATGATAGTGTCAAGGAAGTGTCAAGAAAGAATCCATGTTTTTTTTAAATATGATTCCATTGATGGGAAAGAAGAATACTATATTTATGTAACCACTTTGTTTATATGTGGAATGTAATGAAAGTTTTATGATCTAATTCTTTAAAACTATAAACCCGAAAAGTTCCTCAATGTGTAATCTTGTAATAACTGAAGATTAAGTAAGGACTAAGGCTGGGGCCTTATAATTTCTTTTATATAAGTAACGAAACACAACATAGTACACAAGATGAAGTAAGCACTACGTAAACTGAATAAAAATGTAAGTGCTTGAAAGAAAATGGGATATTATAAAAACCCAACTGAAAGTACAGTACAATTGAGAAAAGAAATTACAACCGCTGAAAAGTAAAGAAACATCTACGAAGTCGTCTTCCTGAATTTTAACCTAAAGGGTGGGTACATATTTCCTCGTCGAATCCTCAGGTCCGTCCGTCAGCTCTGTGTACATCACGCCTAATAGTTCACGCCCGGATACGATCCTACTCCACAAATCTCAACCCCAATCAGCGATGTTTGTCGTCTGCAACCAACACAACATAGTGCGGGCCTAGCATGTGCAGGGATGAGTATACGATACTCAGTAGGGACCTCGAGACCCTTGAAGGTCTCCCAGAATCCACAAAAGATAAACCACAAAGAAAAGATACAAACATGAAGTATCAACAAACTCTAATTAGGTATATACCCATATATATACCTATGTCATAAAATCCAGTTCGTCTCTAACTCATGAGCCCAAGTACAACCCAGTCCACACAAGAAAGAACAACCCAATCCACATAGGAAAGCATGTCAATCATATCGATGATAATGAATGAAAATCAAGACTCATCTCACACAGGTATACTACTCATGAATAGGGGTGGAGAAGATAGATGTAGCCTCTAAATCATCTCCCCTACCGAACCCACGTAGGATCCAAGTACAGAAGATGTCGCTACAGAACCCACGTAGGATCCTAGTATAGTAACCATCACTGTCAGACCCACGTAGGATACAAGTACAGATGTCATCGCTACCGAACCCACAAGGGATCCAAGTACAGTGGTCCTGGGTGTTGAACCCACATAGGATCCAAGTACATTCATCATCGTTGTCGTAGTCACACCCAGCTCTAGGGTTCCTGCACACAACATAATTGATTCCGGGAGGGTCTGCTCCCCGATTCATAGGGGTGGATACATCCACCATCACAAAGAGTATAGTTAATGTATCCCGTAGTTCCGTCCCACGTCATAGTGTAAAACTAAGAAAAACGTTCCCATGTCACATTTAGTAAGATGACCAAGTCATTTACCATAATGTACACGACGTGTAGGTATGCTATACACACCGTGTCATCTGACATCAGTTACTGCCCATGTGAAAACATCACGCATCTTGGGACTGGTGGTGTAAAATATGTAAATACACAGTGTGTACTATGGTTACACAGTGTGTCCAAACCTCTAGGGTCGGTTCCATGTGTGTCAGCCATGTCTGGCCGTGTGGTGGTGTACATTCCCATGTACTCCACACCGTGTCCGTGTATTTCTGGAATACACGCTGGGCCTCTTGGCCTTATGGTTCTGCTCATGTCCGTGTATCACCCAGAGTAAACGCCGAGCCTCACGAAGTCACTTCTGCCAAGGTGGTGGTAGTACACGATGTGCCTCATGGTCGTGTAGTTCTTCCCGTGTCTGTGTATCTCCCAGATTACACGTCGCGCCTCTCAAATCCACTTCTGCCTTTCAATGAAGATAATACACGTAGTGCCTTGTGGCCTTGTATTTTTGTCTGTGTCCATGTATTTCCCTTGAATACAAGTCATGTCCATCGAAGTCTCCTCTGTCAAACTGTGTGGAAAATACACGCCGTGTGATGGATGTCACTTCTTCTGATGTCTGTTTCTTCTTCTACTCAACGCTTGTACTACACAGCGTGTGCTTTGGGTAACACCCTGATATTTTATGAAAAATATTCTTTTTAATTTCATTAATTCCTTGTGTTGTACGCTACACCAAAAGAACCTTGCACAACATGCATCCTTGGCTTGCCTTGCATTACACGCAAGCGCGACCTTCTGCGATAGCGTGTGTTGTACGCAATACCGAGTTTCGCTAAACAATGATATGCTATTAAAATATTATTAAAACTAGCCGTTATGAATAGTAATAACCACTTTTTGAAATTTTGTAAATTTTATTTTTCAAAATGGACTTAATTTTTGGATTCGGAATATCGAAATTAGCTTAGGGTGCAATTTTGGTACTTTTCGGATAACTTTCATTTTCTGATGAATAGTGAAAATTACTAAATTTTTATTAAAAACAACCTTTTTAATCGAAATAATTAATAGTGATAAATTATTAATTTGAGTGGTTTTAAAGTATATTTAGAATATATTTTTACAATTTAATACAATGTTGGTCATTGGATGTAATTTCACATTTAAACCAGACATAAACAAATGCCAATCTTTTGATAGTTATTATCTCTTAAGAACACGGTATTTGTTTTGATGACGGGATTTAATTTTTAAATTAATTAATGCAACTGATATGTTTTGAATTTGGTAAAATAGACATCATTTTTGAATTCATAATATCAAATATATCTTAGGCCTAATTTTTGGTATTTTTCTGGAAACTTGCATTTTTTGATGAATAGTGAAACCACTAAGTGGTAGTTAAAAAAATGAATTTATCATAAAACTTAATTTTACCTCTTCTGTGAGTGAAATTTCAGAAATCCGAGAGACACTGTTGATGTCAGTAAGTAAAATTTGGTTCAATTAGATGAAAATAATTTTTGGTGAATAGTAACTTTTTACTTTTTTTACTACGGTTAAAAGTAAATAGTGTAATTAAGGGTAAAAATGACATTATTATTACCTTAACACATGTCCTAATTCTATTGGATAAGTATAAATCGACTGAAAACAACCTTAGGAATAAAATACGACCATTTAGGCCAACATGGATTCGATTAGGACATTTATTATTATTTAATTTAAAGAAGAGTTAAAAGAGTTAAAATCAAAGTTTATTTACTACAACATTTTTAATATAGTGTTATACATAAGATAAATTCGATTGTAAACATTAATTAGAAATCTAATAAGATTTCCCACATAATGATATTTTATTTATAATTTTTAGACATTAAATAAATTAATTTATTTATGACACAATGATAATGCAGTAATTACCATAATAGTGAAAAATTAGAATAATTGAAATTATAAATACCCAAATAATTATAAGTTGAGACTTTTTATGAATTACACTAATTTTATAGGTTAATTTGACATGTTATTAGAGATTTAATTAACTTCTTTCGAACTAATCATTCTGTTATGAATTTCACAAATATCAATTACTAAATAGTGTCAAATTTGACATATAATAGTTTTTAAAACAAATATTATATTATTATTTGTTATTTTATTCTTAAAAACCTAAGGTTCGGACAATTGGCTTAGATAAGGCTATATATATTAATAATAAACAATTTGGGGTTCGTTTGGATTGTTATAGTATGCTTATTAACCTTATAGTCTAAGAATACAAGAAGACACGGTAAAAGTAAAATTATTTAACTTAATGTTAAATCTAAATGATAAGGTCAAAATAGGAACCTAAACTTGTCTAAATTATATTGGATGAGAGGATTACGACCCATCCCCACCTTACCTTCGAAATAAATCAATTTGGATCTATTTAAAACAGAATTTGGCATTATAATAAAATAATATTTTTAGTTATTCCAAAGGTGCCCCTCTCCTCCCTTATAAAAGGGAACCCCCTCCCTCTCTTCCTCACACCACTTTGAGCTTTCAAGCTCAGCCAACCCCTGCCAAATTATCTTCTCCACTTCCCTAGAAACATCCTAGAGGGTCAGGTCTTCCTCAAAGACCAATTTTAGTGCCCTAAAAGGAGATCTCAAAGAGGCGCTTCAAAGAAGAGGAGGTTCGGACACTTACGACGCAAATCGGACCTAAGGTAAGGGAAATATCACAATCTCATTTTTATCCAAGATTGTTTATACTTTAGTATTTACTGGGATGTATTTTATCATCCACATCCATGTTTCATCAATATGTAATATTATTTCCATCCACCTAGAATTGTTAAATCCAATTTTACCCTTCGGTGAGTTTTTAGTAAAGGATATGAAAGGAATCTTTTGTCGTTTTTCGTACGAGGTACTTTTTGACATTTCCGACAAAATTACGAAGAATGTTTTTTTAAATTATACGACATGAATGGATTTTTAAAAAATTATTTCCGAGAATCTTCCTTAACATGTTTGGAAGTTTATTTTTAATCAACTTCTTTTAGTTTAAAATTGTATGACTTGTTAAGAAAGGAAAAATGTTTTTGAAGTAGAAAGGATTTTTTTCTCAAGAATGGAGTTCAAGTGTTTTATCAAAATTATTTCCCATCTAAGATAACATAGGGTTCTGTTTACCTCACTATTATTACATGGATTTTATTATGTTGTGATGGAAATATTTTTATTAATTCTTTTATCTTATATGAATTGTTTTATGATGTCATGTTGTTTATGAATCCCATTTTTACTACATGGGTTATGCAATGATGTATGATTTATGATTTTGTGGAACACATAAGAATGGTATAATTATGAGATGGGTGGGACCTATATATCCCTCCAATGCATTGGCTAAAGATTTTATATCTCGTGAGATAGACATGGCTGGAACGATAGGTTATACCGGTTCAGTGAGAGAGGACTGAAACGAGGAGTGAACTCGGTTCATAAATAGACTTTGTCCACAAAGATAGTATTGGAAATGAGTATTGACTAATACGAAATGATTCTCTATGATTATGTGTGAATGCCACAAAGTTTCATGTTTTATGTTATGATTATTGGGATTACATTTCACTACAATTATTTATCCCATGTTATGATATTATGATCTCTTTTGCAGGTTAAGATTTCCAAAATGTTATGTTCTTATGAATATGATGTGATTGATATTTCCTTTGTTACCCTTACTGAGCATTTGAGCTCACCCTTTTATGTTTTCTATTCCCCAGGATATAAAGAATGGTTTTAGGTAAAAAAAGGAAGATCTTTATGGGAGATGTTGAAGATCATTCACCATTATTAGAAGATTATTTTCTGAGTTTCCAAAGACACTAAACTATTACGGTCCTTGTGTGTGTGTTTTTGTTATGTACTAAAAATTCCACAAAAGTAATGTAATTTCCATGTACGTCAGGCATCAGGTCTCTATAGTTGGTATCAGAGGGAAGGTTTAGTCAACCTTTGGAAACTAGGATGAGAGAACTTTAGTGAGATCCCTAGAGATATTTCTAATGTATGTCTAGGGATGTCCCTAAGGATAAGTATACGTATAGGATATAGTCCTAAAACTATGGTAACGATATTAGATTAAACCAAAGATGATAGATATTAAAGTTACTCCCCCTTTATTATGATTTTTACCTCTCACACTATTCTTTCTGGGTTTTAGACGATGGATGGAAACCGAATGAACCATGTTGATCAGTGTAATTGACAATGCAATGATTGTCCTCCTGAACAAACAAATGTTATGGGAGATGAAGTGAAAAATCTTATTTCTATACTTATACAAGATATGAAGTATTATGGACATCCAAATAAGATGAGAAGGGAACAATATTCTATTGAGTCCTTCATGAGGCAACGTCCACCTTCTTTCAGTGGGTCTTATGATCAACTTGTTGCTGAACAATGGATCAGTACTACTGAAAAGATATTTTCAGTTCTTCAATATTCTGAACATGATAAAGTCATCTTAGCAGTGTGTCATTTGGAAGGTGATGCTGATCAATGGTGGAATCTTATCAAGAATACGAGGCCAAGAGATGACATTGAGTCCATGGAATGGGACGAGTTCAATAACTTATTTTTCAATAAGTACTTCCCTCGTATTATTTGAACAAAGATGGAGAATGAGTTTCATGAACTAAAGCAAAAGGATGATGAATCTGTTGGTATATACGAAGCGAATTTTACAAGGCTTGCAAGGTATGCATCTAGATTTATCATCCCACCTGAAAGTATAGTTGATCGATTCTTCAGTGGCTTAAAACCAATTTTTCGAAGTGAATTAGCTATAAGAGACTTCAGTAGCTATGAATAAATTGTGCATTGTGCTATCAAGGTAGAAATGGAAGTTGGTGTTACTTATCCACCTCATAGTTTTGACAGGAAACAAAAGATGGAGTTCAAGGAGAAATCTTAGAATAATGTTGAAAAGAAGATGAATGTTTCCTTATGCTCAAAGTGTGGAAAGAAGCATGGTGGAGATTGTCTTAAAGGGACTAGAAAATGTTTTAAGTGTGGAAAAGAAGGTCATCGAGCAGCTGAGTGTCGAAGTAATGGAAAAAGGGTTTCTAAGGATGTGAATAAAGAAAAGACTGCAGAGAACGCACCACCAACACTTCAATGCTTCAAGTGCATGGAAATGGGACATTATGCTAATAAATGCCCTAATCCAAGGGTTAGTGATGATCGACATGAGCAACCACTGAAGGCAAAGGACAAAAGGAAGTCACATGCAATCACTACTGGTGATGCTGAATATGACAACGATGTGGTGGAATGATTAAGTGATTATGTAATGAGATTCCAACATAATGTTGTATATAGTATCGTGGAATATTGGAATATTTATGTATGGTCCTATTGTGGTTTTCAATGGTACCAGTAACCATAGAATGGGATTGAGATATTTTTGGAAAAAAAGATGATATGTGCATAATGAAAGGAAAACGAGAAAATGAAATGTTTGACCGTATTCATGAGCTCATGACTGATATAAGTAGAAGGTTATATCCAGGTTTGAGTATATAGAATTTTTGGATTTTGGTATGTGGAAAGAGTTAACTTTTGACTGCATTCATGTTTTCACTATGGTTCAATTAATGGGTAATCATTCTTCAATAGAATACCTGATTAAGTTATTCACATGTTTGTAATTTGACTAAAAAGATATATCTTATGATATTTGGGGGATAAATGATGGGATTCACATGATTGTTATGTGACATTTCATGTAATCATTTTCTTTATACTATCAGCTTGGACCGAAGTATTTTTGATAAGCCAAAAGATTGGAATTGATTATGTTGGACATAAGTTAGGATAAAACTTTTTTTGATATTATTGATGGGATGTTATAGTAATATAGCTTTAGAAAAAGGACAACCTGCAGGACGGGCGATAGCCCATCGCGTCGGACAAGGCTGTGGGAATCGAACCCACAACCGAAGTGCGACTTGACTTTATCTCCTACCACTGGCCTACAAGAAGTCCCTGGTTAGTAGAAACTAGTTTTATTTTATTAAGCGGTATGATATATGAAGTATAAGTTAATTTTTGGAACCATATACTATTGATCTAACCATAAGATGGACTTATAACTTTTTCTAACCTTTTTTTTAAAAGAGATGGAATGACCCATCATTCTATCACATGATCTACTAACACATCACTAATAAAATATTAAACTTAATTTCTTTATGGGATGAAGTGGAAATTGTTCAATTCACAAACAATAGTGAGATTGTACCAAAATCATGCGAGTATTTCTTCTAATTCATCAACATTAGGGAAATGATCTTGAAAACCAAAAAGGTTGTCCTAGTTCCCTTATATCCGATGAAGTAGATGGTACCTTAGGTCATCACAAATCAATAGCTTTGTGATTGTTGGCTATTTCATAGCCATGTTCTCTACCACTCTCCATCAGAACTTGATGGTTAGATTTTTCTTCCATATCCATATTTTCACCTATATTCTCCTACGTGGAAACCCAATGATGAGTTAATTTGGGTAACCATTAAATTTCATAATTTAGTTTCTAAAGAAATGTTTGGGTATTCCTTTTTACGACATTGGTTTATATTAAACAAACTTTCATGTAGTAAACCATTTATAACCTCGACGAATTTCGAGGGAGAAATTCATTTTAAGGGGATAGAATGTAACACCCCGAGCTTTTATGAAAAATATTCTTTTTAATTTCATTAATGTCTTCTATTGTACGCTACACCAAAGGAAGCTTGCACAACACACATCCTTGACTTCCCTTGAATTACACACAAGCGCGACCTTCCGTGATAGCGTGTGTTGTACGCAATACCAAGTTTCTCTAAACAATGATATTCTATTAAAATATTTTTAAAACTAACCGTTATGAATAGTAATAACAACTTTTTTAAATTATGTAAACTTTATTTTTCAAAATGGACATCATTTTTGGATTCGGAATATCGAAATTAGCTTAGGGTGAAATTTTGGTACTTTTTGGATAACTTTCATTTTCTGATGAATAGTGAAAATTACTAAATTTTTATTAAAAACAACCTTTTTAACCGAAATAATTAATTGTGATAAATTATTAATTTGAGTGGTTTTAAAGTATATTTTGAATATATTTTTACAATTTAATATAATGTTGGTCATTGGATGTAATTTCACATTTAAACCAGACATAAACAAATGACAATCTTTTGATAGTTATTATCTCTTAAGAACACGCTATTTGTTTTGACGACGAGAATTAATTTTTAAATTAATTAATGCAACTGATATGTTTTTAATTTGGTATAATAGACATCATTTTTGAATTCATAATATAAAATATAGCTTAGGCCTAATTTTTGGTATTTTTCTGGAAACTTTCATTTTTTGATGAATAGTGAAACCACTAAGGGGTAGTTAAAAAATAAATTTTTCATAAAACTTAATTTTACCACTTATGTGAGTGGAATTTGAAAAATCCGAGACACACAGTTGATGTCAGTAAGTAAAATGTGGTTCAATGAGATGAAAATAATTTTTGATGAATAGTAACTTTTTACTTTTTTTTACCAGGGTTAAAAGTAAATACCAAAGGTGCCCCTCTACTCCCTTATAAAAGGGCACCCCCTCCCTCTCTTCCTCACACCACTTTGAGCTTTCAAGCTCGGCCAACCCCTACCAAATTATCTTTTGAACTTCCCTAGAAACATCCTAGAGGATCTGGTCTTCCTCAAAGACCAATTTTAGTGCTCTAAAAGGAGATCTCAATGAGGCGCTTCAAAGAAGAGGAGGTTCGTACACTTACAAAGCAAATCGAACCTAAGGTAAGGGAAATATCACAATCTCATTTTTATCCGAGATTGCTTATACTTTAGTATTTACTGGGGTGTATTTTATCATCCACATCCATGTTTCCTCAATATGTAATATTATTTCCATCAAACTACAATTGTTAAATCCAATTTTACCCTTCGGTGAGTTTTTAGTAAAGGATATGAAAGGAATCTTTTGTCGTTTTTCCTACAAGGTACATTTTGACTTTTCCGACAAAAGTACGAAGAATGTTTTTTTATCATATATGGCATGAATGGATTTTTAAAACATTATTTCCAAGAAGATTCCTTTACACGTTTTCATGTTTATTTTTAATCAACTTATTTTAGTTTAAAATTGTATGACATGTTAAGAAAGGAAAAACATTTTTGAAGTAGAAAGGATATTTTCCTCAAGAATGGAGTTCAAGTGTTTTATCAAAATTATTTTCCATCTAATATAATATAGGGTTCTATTTCTATCCCTATTATTACATGGATTTGATTATGTTGTGATGGAAATATTTTTATTAATTCCTTTCTCTTATATGAATTGTTTTATTATGTCATGTTGTTTAAGAATACCATTTTTACTACATGGGTTATGCAATGATGTATGATTTATCATTTTGTGGCACACATAAGAATGGTATCATTATGAGATGGGTGGGACCTATATATCCCTCCAATGCATTGGGTAAAGATTTTATATCTCATGAGATAAACATGGCTGGAACGGTAGGTTATACGGATTCAGTGAAACAGGACTGAAACGAGGAGTGAACTCGGTTCAGAAATAGAATTTGTCCACTAAGATAGTTTTGGAAATGAGTCTTGACTAATAAGAAATGATTCTCTATGATTATGTGTTTATTCCACAAAGCTTCATGTTTTAAGTTATGATTATTGGGATTACATTTCACTACTATGATTTATCCCATGTTATGATATTATGATCTCTTTTGCAGGTTAAGATTTCCAAAATGTTATGTTCTTATGAATATGATGTGATTGATATTTTCTTAGTTTACCCTTAGTGAGCATTTGAGCTCACAATTTTATGTTTTCTTTTCCCCAGGATATAAAGAAAGGTTTTAGGTAAAAAAAAGGAAGATCTTTATGGGAGATGTTTAAGATCTTTCACCACGATTAGAAGATTATTTTCCGAGTTTCCAAAGGCACTAAACTATTACGGTACTTGTGTGTGTGTTTTTGTTATGTACTAAGAATTCCGCAAAAGTAATGTAATGTACATGTACATCAGGCTTCGGGTCTCTACACGTTGGATATACACGTTGTGTATTCTTGAATATCTAGAAACGACACCTCTAGAGAGCACGCGTCCTGAGGTGTCCTTCCTTTGATCTAATGAACATTTTGCTTCAAAAATTTCATTCCTAGGTCGTCCCGATGTTCCGAGAGAGTTTTTGATGTTTTTGGGCCTCCGATCAGCTCTGAAAACTTGCCTTGATTAACCGATCAAGAACAGTTGGAGAACACAATACAATTGGAATAGTGGAGGAATCAGACCGTTTTAGTTTGGTCTGGTTCCTTCCGTATTAGTTCGATAGAAAAAGGTTTAGAGAGAACCAATAACATGGTAGGGAAAACAATGTTTCTCAATCCCAAACACACCCCTACCTCGCAATGCAATTCGCGGTTGTCAAGCGCCGCAAAATATAGCATTGTTTCTGTCGTCGTCGGTGTCAACTCGAGGAAGTGTCATCTTCTATTTTATCACGGAGATAAGATGATGAATGTGCGTTAGTTGCTGAGTCATTCATTTCTTGAAGAGATGACGTTCTTCGCGGAAGGATGGAAGCACTTCACGATAGGATGAAGTTCTTCCCAAGAGAAAAGAGCTCTCTCTCCCCAATATCTTCACACAACAACTAACCCCAAAATGAAATAATACTTATCTTATTTTATTACATCAAGACATGCATTTCAATTTTAAATTTCAAACACATAAAGAATATAATTTATTATGTGTGTTTTCATGGTTAATGATGAGAGAGGGGATTGTTACACAAATAAAGGATGCCAACATAAAGATGGGGGGTTAGAGGAGTTCTAAGAAATTTGAAGTGGTGGGGTTCGTGTGGACCCCACCTCAAAAATATCCTAACAAGTGTAGTTAAGAATAGTTGGGTGCCACCCCAACTCCCACACTTAGGATATAACCACTTTGATAAAGAAAATAAAATTTTACCACAATTTTATTTACATCACATTTAATATTCAATTTTTAACAACTCCTCCCGAGCAAACGCACCTTCGGGAAAGGACCTCTTAAGAAATTACCAGCACTACTGTTCTATCGGTTCCCTCAGATTTCAATTCCGAGCACTGGTTCAAAAGATTGAAAAACTTACTCATTCGTTCATTGAACATACCCAAGCTAAAATTCAGAAATTGATTCCGGGCACATCGGGCCTTGGAATCAAGTGCCTTCAGAAATTTCGTACTCATAAAATCTCAAATCATTTATGAAAAAAAATTTCTTGAAATTTACAAGTCTTTACATTACTCCCACCTCAGGGATTTACATCTCCATAATTATATATCACAAAATAGGGTAACAAATGGGGGTACTATGAACGCATCTGAGCCTCCTACTCCATTATGCTCTCATAGAGGTTCCCATGCTACCCCCTGATGCGCACTAGAGGAATCGACCATCCCTATAGGACCCACTCCTGTCGAACCTCGATCTCCACCAGGACCACTTTAAGAGTCACCCCATCATCGATGTCCAGCTCCCTGTGATCAATGATATGTTTCGGGTCGTGCACGTATATCCTCAGCTGAGATATGTTGAAGTCGTCGTGCAACATGTGCAACTGAGGTGGAAGAGCCAGGCGATAAGCCGCCTCGCCCGGCATACTGAGAACCTGGAATGGCCCGATGTAGCGTGGAGATAACTTGCCACCCCGGCCAAATTTCCGTAATCCACTTCAAGGTGAGACCCATAAGGAAACGTGGTTTCCATCCTGGAACTCTAGTGGTCTCCGCCTCCTATCAGCATAGTACTTTTTTCGCCTTTGGGAAGTCCTCATCCTCTCTTGGATGATCTGAACCTTCTCCGTCTTGGCATGGACCATCTCTGGTCCTACAAGTGATGACTCTCCAGGATCTGTCCAGCACAGAGGTGATCTGCAAGGTCGGTCGTACAGTGCCTTGTATGGTTCCATCCCGATGGTGGAGTGGTAGATGTTGTTGTATGCAAACTCCACCAAAGGAAGATGATCCTCCCACTATTGACCAAGGTCGAGGACACATTCACAGAGCATGTCCTCAAGATTTTTAATGGTCCTCTCCATTTGACCATCCTTCTGAGGGTTAATGGCGATGCTCGGGCGTAGCTGTGTCCCAAATGCCTCTATCAACCCCTTCCTAAGTCAGGATATAAAACGAGCGACTCGATCAGAGACAATAGATGATGGTTAACCATGAAGGCGTACAATCTCCTGAATATAAAGGCATCACATACTCTCCATTGAGCCATTCTCTATGATTGGTAAGAAGTGGGCTAACATGGAGAGTCGGTCAACAATCACCCAAATGGAGTCGTGTCCTCTGGAAGTATGTGGCAGTCCCATCAAGAAATCTAGGGATATCCCGTCCCACTTCCACTCTGGGACCTCTAAGGGTTGTATCGAGCCGGCTAGTACCTGGTGCTCTGCCTTCACCTGCTTGAAGGTGAGGCATCGTGAAATGAACTCTACTAAAACCTTCTTCATACCCAGCCACTAGTGCAGTCGTCTGAGGTCCAGGTACATCGCCGCTACTCCAGGATGATCCGCTATAGGGTATGTGTGAAAAAACCTTAGAACCTCATCCCTTAATTCATCTGGTACCATGGAACGTCCTCTGAAAAGGATGACATGCTCTCCTCCTACAGAAAATCCATCAGGTTCTTGTCCTGAGGATATTTGTGCACGTCGCGTCTCACAGTCAACATCCCCACGTTGTGCCTCTCTAACCCGCTGATGTAGTAGAGGAGTGACTATGTCTGACTGTAGAAATGCTACTCCATCTCTATCCATGACGAATGTCTGCAATGCGGCTAGCTGCTCCGTCACCTCTCCAAGTGGCTGAATGCCCGACCTCCTACTGAGAGCATTATATACAATGTTCTCCCTCCTTGGAGTATAGAAAATCACAAAGTCATAGTCCTGGAGGAACTCGATCCATCGTCACTATCTTAGGTTCCGGTCTTTCTGTGAGAAGATGTACCTGAGACTCTGGTGGTCAGAATAGACTGCAAAGCACTCACCCATCTGATAGTGTCATGACATCTTCAAGGCAAATACCACTGCTGCTATCTCCAGGTCATGGGTCACGTAGTTTTGCTCATGTTTACTCAACTTTCATGATCCATAGGTGATTACTTCTTGATCCTGCATCAGGATAGACCCGAGTCTAGTCCCTGATGTATCCTAGTAAACTACGTACACTACTCCCTCCTCTGGTAGCCTCAAGATGGGTGCACTGATCAATATCTGTCTCATCACCTGGAATCTATGCTAACATCTATCCGACAACACAATGGGATTCCCCTTCTTCTTTAAATATGAGAGTGGTGATACAACTCTAGAGAAGTCTGGCGCAAATCTATGATAGTCTCCAGCCAAACCTAAGAAACTCCGCACCTCCGTCATGCTCCTGGTTTGCTCGCAAGCTAGCACTTCCTCGATCTTCATAGGGTCCACCGCAACTCTCACCTCAGAGATAACATGTCCCAAGATGTGGACCATTCGAATCCAGAACTAAAACTTCGAGAGCTTACCATTAAGCTAGGGCTCTCGTTGTGTGTCCAGTACAATCCGCAAGTGATAGGCGTGCTCCTCCACAGTAGTCGAGTGAATCAAAATCTCGTCGATGAAGATTACGACAAATAGATCAAGGTAAGGACAAAATATCCTATTTATGAGACTCATGAACACTACTAGAACATTGGTTACGCCGAATGGAATAACCAAGAACTCATAGTGGCCATACCGACACTTGAAGTCCATATTCTGCACATCCTCCTCTTGAACTCTAAGCTGATGATAACCTGACCTGAGGTCTATCATTGAGAACAGTCATACTCCCTTGAGTTGATTGAAGGGGTCTCCAATCTTTGGAAGTGGATACATGTTCTTTACGGTCACCTTATTAAGGCGACGGTAATCGACACACAATCAAAAGCTCCCGTCCGCCTTCTTGGCGAACAAAATTGGGGAAGACCAGGGTGAAACACTGGGTCAGATGAATCCCTTGCCCTGCAAGTCCTCCAGCTATACCAGTAGATCATGAAGCTCAGTGAGAGCCATCTAATATGTTGGAATAGATATCAGGGTTGTCCTGGGGTACAGGTCAAAATATAAGTCCACCTCTCTGTGAGGAGGTAGTCCTGGAACGTAGTCCGAAAAAATGTCTGCATACTGACCCACCACTACAGGAAAACTCGGACTCCGCACATTAACTCCACCTAGGATGAGACTATCCAACCTATGAGTGATCGGATTTCCTATCCTCTATATGATTCCATCCTGTGTTTCAAAGGAACCATTCTCACCGGTGAAGGTTAACATTCTCCCATCGTTGCGGACACACCGTACCTTGTGCCTAATACAGTCGATCTGGGCATGAACTTTAGATAACCAGTCCAAACCCAAGATGACGTCGTAAGGCCTATACGCCATTATATGAAGATCCCAAAAGAAGCTCTTGCCTCTTAGAGTAAGCTCACACTTCTAGCACCATTTCGTAATCGCTGAGTCTTCTCCCGTAGGAGTCACTAGCTGTAATGATTGAGCAAATGACTCTGTCAGAATCTCCGAGCTTCGAACA
This sequence comes from Viscum album, assembly GCA_963277665.1. Taxonomy (NCBI): domain Eukaryota; kingdom Viridiplantae; phylum Streptophyta; class Magnoliopsida; order Santalales; family Viscaceae; genus Viscum; species Viscum album. Next base: position 1,751,961,735 of record OY728164.1, read on the forward strand.
AGGGCATCAACAATGAAAGAATGACTCACTCATGTGTCTATAATAACTACATCAAGGGGGGAGTAGACATAGATTGTACCTCGAATCATCTCAGGTGCACCGTGGTCGTAGGCCTCCACTGCCTGAAGTTGTGCATGCCTCTGTCCGCCAGCTCCCTATGGTCGGGGTGGACCTCCTAGTGGTGGTGGTGGTAGAGCCTCAATGCGTCGCCCACCACCTGCTGCTCGGCCATCTCCTCTGCCTCATTCGCCTTCTCCCTAATAACTTCCACAGTCGAACCTCTTCCTTTGCATGGGTGGTCCTTCAACCATCTGCTACTCCTCTACATGGCGGGTCGGGCAGTCACGAGCCATGTGGCCCTGCCCACCGAATGCATAGCACTGCCTGCCTCTCATATGACTGGCTCTGCTGCGTGTTCCCCACACATCCGAACAAGTATCCTGAGGTCTCCCACCTGATGGTCTGGTCCGCTTGGACCTCTGTGACATCTGACGACTGCCATAAGCAGAAGAATTCGCTATATGCCGCCCTGTGGTAGGTCTCACTACTTGTGTACGTTCAGCAAGAAAGCTCTCTACAAGAAGGGCTCGCTCCAGTACTTCTGCATGTGTCAGAATACTGATAGAGATCATCGAATCCCTAATCTCATGCCTCAGTCCATGCTCGAAGGTTCGGGCCCAAATGAATGTGTATCGTACCATGTCTGTTGAGTAGCACGAGAGATTAGTAAACCTCGCCGAGTACTGGGAAACTGTCATGCTGCCTTGCCGCAGCTGTAGTTACTCTTAGATGTGCACCGCACGGAGGGTGGCTGGAGCGAACTTCGAGCAGAAAAGGCTCTCGAAGTCCAAAAAATAAGAGATGCCTTGTCGTGAACCTAGAGCATCAGTATCCACCATCTACCTGATGTTGCATGCAGCAGACTTGCCACAAGGATCACCATGAGGCCATCTGGTGTCCCCACTAATCTGAAAACTTTAAAAAGAGCTTCTAGCCAGTCCTCGGTTTCCTGAGGGTCCATCTCCCCACAGAACCTAGGAGGCCTCTGATGCTGAAAATCTTGCAGAGCAATCTGGCGATGTGCACTCTCAGCTGCTGGGGCTGGTGGCATTAGTGGCTCGGCGGGAAGAGTTACCATCGGTGCCTCCACTGTAATGGGGCCCTGCACTGAGGCCTCGTCCCTCGGTGGGCTGCCATTTCGCACAAAACTCAGAACCCTAGCTGGATTTTGTCATGGGGCCATCCTGAAAATAAATAGGTGCGCCACGGTTAATACAGTATACCTGGTGAGCTGACAGAATGTAATCACAAAGAAAATTTTTTAAACACACATGAAATCAATGTTTTTGTGCATTGAGTCAGAAATCAGAGGACACAGTCCTAGTGTATGGATACATCGGCCATTGAACCAGCACTGGACTTCCTGGACTAATATCGAAACTTCATACCCAAAAATCTATATCTTCACATAGAATAAATTCTCAGAGTCCTGAGTTCTATGGTTGAATCGACTCCTTTGATACCAATTTATCATGACCAGTCCTCAGGGAAGGTGTCGTGACTACACCAAGCCCACCTTTCATAGGCCAGGGGTTGAAGACTAGAACCATAGCTGTAAATCATGATAAAAAGGTAATACATTGCCTTTATATAAGTAATGAAACGCAACAAAGTACGCAAGATGAATTTAACACTAAGTAAACTGAATACAAATGTTAGTGATGGAAAGAAAATGGTCCAGTATACAAACCAAACTGATAGTATAGTACAACTGAGAAAAGATAGTACAACAACTGAAAAGAAAAGTAGCATCCATCATGTCGTCCTCTGGAATTCCCACCTGAAGGGTTAGTACAAAAAGCCTGGTCGGATCTGCAGGTACATCCGTCCGCTCCATGTACGTCCCTCCTGATAGTCCACCTTGGGGTACCATCCCTCTCCACAAGCCTCAACCACGATCAGTGATGTCCGTCGTCTGCAACAAACACAACGTAGTGCGGGCATAACCCATGTATGGGTGAGTATATGATACTCAGTATGGACCCTGAGACCCCTGAAGGTCTCCCAGAATCCACAAAAGATAAACCATTAAATAAATATACAAACATGAAGTATCAACCAATTCTACTTAGGTATATACCAATACATATAACTAAGTCATCAATTCCAGTACAAATCCAACTCAGGAGCCCAATTAAAACCCAGTCCACATAGGAAAGAACTACCTAATCCACACAGGAATGCAAGTCAATCATATCAATGGTAATGACTGAAAATAATGACTCAGCTTACAGAGGTATTCTACTCTAGAAGAGTGGTAAAGATGATAGATGTAGCCTCTAAATCATCTCCCCTGCCGAACCCATGTAGGATCCAAGTACAGAAGTCATCGCTGCCGTACCCACTTAGGATCCTGGTTCAGTAACCATCGCTGCCTCACCCACGTAGGATCCATGTACAGTCATTATCGATGATGAACCCATGGAGGATCCAAGTACAGTCGTCCTCACTGAAGATCAAACATAGGATCCAAGTACAGTCATCATCATCGTCGTAGTCGCAGCCATCTCTAGGGTTTCCACACACAACATACTCGATTCTGGGAGGGTTCGCTCTTCATTTCAAAGGGGTGGATACATAAAACATCATGAAGACTAGAGTTAATGTATCTCGTAGTATCGTCCCACTTCATATGGGAAAACTTATAAAAACGTGCCCAAGTCACAGCGAGTAAAATGACCAAGTCATTTCCCTAAAAGTACAAGGCGTGTATGTATGCTATACATGTCATGTCATCAGACATCGGTTACTGCCCATGTAAAAACGACCCATGTCATGGGAATGATCATGTCATATATGTTATTTTTAGAAGGGTGATAAGGATTGGTTTCCCAGTCCCTGCCAAAGGAAGAATAGATAAATAAAAAAAGATTACAAGAGTCCAGAAGCTGCTATCAAACATCACACTATTCGGATTCCAGAAGTCTGACCAGAAACAGGCTGGCCGACTCCTTTAAGTCTGATACATTTTCCTCTAGACTGAACCATCAAGATGCGCCTTTGCTGCTATTGAGGGTATGCTCATCAGATCGTCCTATCATCATCAAAGAGTCTATCTATCCATGCATGCCTCAACGGGGTCCTCAAAAATAAACCAGATAAAGATTCAAATGAATTAGAAATATAGTAGGAGAGAAATATAAATAACAAAACATCACTGGTCAGATAATGAAGAATCAAGATGAGATCTAAAATACAGGCTAAGAAGAATTGAAATTCCCAAATCTGACATTCAGTATCAAGAAACTCAAACAATAAAACCAAACTGTATAGTTCATAGCTTGAGAATGCTGATAAATCGCATTCAGAAAAGCACCATTTCATAAAATGATCGTAAAAATAGGAGATATTTACAAATCCCTTTTCAAAAGGGGTAAAGAAACATCAGGAAGCATTTCATGCCAAATGAAGACAGCACCATCAGCTCCTTTGTTAGCCAATCCATCTGCAACAGAATTAGCTTCACTGTAGACATGAGTAATAATATGATTCATAGAGGAAAGGGAATCTAAACAATTAATCCATCAATTTTTAAGCATCCAGGAGAGGTGACATGAACCATCCCTAAAAGAAGAGAAAATACTATTCAAATCACTCTCTAGCCAGATATTATTCTAGCCATATTTTTTGGCCTGCTCCATTACAATGATGATTCCCATCATCTCAGATTCAATTGAAGAAACAATACCACATGAACCATGAAAGAAACCAACCACCATTCCATTATGATCTCTAAACACAACACTATATCCAGAAGGACCAGGATTGCCTTTCAATGCACCATCTGAATTAACTTTCAACCAACCAAGAATAGGCTGTTTCCATAGAACTTAAAAAGTGCCAACTAGAGGTTTGAAATTTCCTTTAATACCAATTCAGTCAAGAATAGTGAAATCAGGAATGGAATTAGCATAATAATCCTTCTATGGTAGGCCAGCCGCACGTATCTCAGCAAGTACAAATGAGAGAGTAGAGGTTACCGAGAAGGATTTATTCTCATGGAGAATTTGATAACTAGAGAACCAGAAAAAATGCAACAATTCAGAAGAAAAGCTTGAAATAAATCCAGCAGTTGTGATGAGAGACCAAGATAGTTCCATATTTGAATAATGTCCACAATAGAGGACGTCCTAGGAAGAGAAATCTCAAAGATATTCACTGAAGCGTTCCATATTGAGGCCGCAGTTACACAAAAGAGGAATTAATGATCAGTATCTTGTCTGTGTTGGTGACAGAAAACACAAGAAGGACATAAAGATATACCACAATGTTTAAGATAATAATCAGTTGGAATCTTGCAATGAGAAATTCTCCAAACCAAATTGGAGCGAGATGGTCTAATAAAATTTTTATGCAAGTTCCTCAACCATTTATTGTTAATGTTCGGGTTCAAGGAGAACTCATAAAAAAACTTTTAAGTGAGAATTCCAATAGTCGTAGGGTCCCAATCCCAAAAATCATTCTTGTTTGAGAAACAATAATTGTTGACAATGTTGATAATGTTACTTGGATGTCCTTCCAAGTCTTTAAGCTGATCATTGATGGTAATATCTAGATCAATGATTGTTTCATCCATCACCAACTCTATAAGGGGATCATCATTCCATTTGGTTTTCCAGAAATTAAGAGATGAGTTCTTCCAGACTAACCATCTAGAATGAGCATCAATTGAGGAAAATATGTATTTGAAAGTAGGACAGACAGAGGAATCAATATGATCATATAAGTAAATACATGGAGTGTAATACGATTACACTCCCAGTCCAAACCTCTAGGGTTAGTTCCATGTGTGCTGGCCATGTCTGTCTGTGTGGTTTATTACATGCCCTTGTAATCCACCATGTGTCTGTGTATATATAGAATACACGTCGTTCCTCTTGGTCGTATAGTTCTTCCTGGGTCTGTGTATCACCTAGATTACACACCGAGCCTCGCGAAGCTGCTTCTTCCAGGGTGGTGGTAGCACACGTCGTGCCTCGTGGCAGTGGGATTCTGCCCCTGTCCTTATATCTATCGGATTACACGCCGAGCCTCGCTAAGCCTCTTCTTCCTTTCAATGATGATAATACACGTCGTGCCTCGTGGCCGTGTATTTCTGACCATGCCCATGTATTTCCCTTGAACACACACCATGTCCATCGATGTCTCCTCTTTTAAACTGTGAGGATAGTACACGACGTGTGATCGGTGTCACACGCCGTGTTTCACTTCTTCTGATGTCCGTTTCTTCTGCCGCTGATTGCTTGTACTACATGGCATGTTCTTTGAAAGCACACAACGTGTATTATGGAATTTTTCAGAAATGATGACTTTGCCGAGAACACCTCCCGAGGTATCCGTCATTTTTTACGATTATTTGTTTGCTACAAAACTCCCGTTCCTAGGACGTCCCAATGTTCTGAGGCCATTTATTATATTTTTAGGCCTCCAATCGGCTCTGAAAACAATGCCTTCATTCACTGCTCAAGAACAGTTGGAGAACACCATACAATAGAAACGACGAAGGAAACAGAATGTGTTAGTTTTGTCCATTTCCTTCAACATTAGTTCAACAGAAAATGTTTTAGAGAGAGCCAATAACATGGAAGGTAAAACAAATTTTCTCAATCATAAACAAACCCCTACCTCGAAAAGCAAGTCGCAGTTGTCATGCACTACAAAATATGGCATCATTTCTGACATCGTCAGTGTGCACTTGAGGAAACAACGTCTTCTCATTTATCATAGAGATAAGATGATGAATGCGCATTAGTCGCCGAGTGGTTCTTCGCTTGAAGAGATGACGTTCTTCATGGGAGGATTGAAGCTCTTTGTGGGAGGATAATGTTCTTCCGAAGATAAAAGAGATCTCTCTCCCAAATATCATCACACAACAACTATCCCCAAAATAAAATAAGACTTTTCTTATTTTATTACATATAGCCAAGAATTAAAATTTTCAATTTCATAAACATACCTCATTTAATTGATTTAGTTTTTTGGCATGGTTAAAGAAGAGAGGGGGGAGTGTTACACAATTATCGGATACCAAATTAAAAAGGGGTGTTAGAGGAGTTATGGAATGTGAAGTGGTGGGGCTCATGTGGGACCCACCTAAAAATATCCTAACAAGAGTAGGTAGGAACTGGTGGGTTCCACCCCAACCCTCACACTTAGGATATAACCACTTAGATAAAGAAAATAAAATTTTACCACAATTTTATTTACGTCAAATTTAATCCTCAATTTTTAACAACTCCTCCCGAGAAAATGCACCTTCGAGAATGTTTATCTTATGTAATTATCGGCGATGCGATTCCATAGGTGCCCTTAAATTTCAATTCCGAGTACCGGTTCAAAAGATAGAAAAACCCGCGCATTCGCCCACAGAACGTACCTGAGATAAACTTCAGAAATTGATTATATGAACATCGGGCATCAGATCAAGTTCCGTCAGAAACAGCGTACTTTTAAAATCCAAAATAATTTAAGAAAAAATTTTCGTTGAAATTTACTGGTCTTTAGAACTTATGTTTTTTATTGGTAAAGAAACATTCTTCTTATAAAATATGTAATTCGGGAATATATATCATAACATGATAAAAAATAATTTCCTTTTCAAATATGTGGTTTATATACCAAAAATATAAATATATTACAACAATAAATGTTATATTTGTATTAGTCATAGACGATTCATAATAATTTAAATTAAAATAAGAAGGGAGCTAAACAGTTTATAAATAAATGTTACATAGAAATGTATGGTCCAACGATATATACAGGAAAAAAAATAAAATAATATTTTTTCGGTTTTTTTATGATTTCATTTTTGTGGAACATGAAATTTTCATTATATCAGTGAAATTGGTGAGAGAATTTATCCAATGATTTTATAGTTATTTAAATAAAAAATGATCAGTTATTATAATCATATACTTGAATAATGAATATTACCCAGATCATTTGAATTTTTAAATGATGTGAAAAATAATTGAATCCACATGATGGTTCATTAGTGATTTTTTATCATATTTTATTTCTTGACAAGATGAACCCCATATTGAATTACATTAAAATTAAAATAGTATTTTATAGTTTTATCTTCTTAATCATTATGAATTATAATTCATGTGCAGATTTTCAAACTAAAAATAGTGTCATGATTTTTAATATAGATAATAATAATCCTTATTAAAAGTTTCATGTGTGAAAAACAACATTAATACATTTAATTTTTTTAAAACTACAATCATTATTCATAACAGACTATAAAATGATAAAAAATATTATGATTCCTTAAAATGATATTTCTTTCCATCTTATTAAAAATATGCATAAAACATTTCATTAAATAAATGTTCAATTATACTATTGAATTATAACTAAAATTTTCATTGAAATATTTTATGAAAAATGATAAGAAAAATTCATTGATATATGTGAGGGAGTTTATAATTAGGATGCATTGTTATGGAACAATTATATATATATATATATATATATATTAGGTAATCAGTAAAGTGAAATTTGATTGGTAAATTGTAATTTTAGTGTCTCAAAGCCCTATAACAATTAAAAAAGGAGAATATAATAAATTATGTGTAATATTGTTTGTTTCAATTATACTAAATTACTAAAATGAAATATTTGTTTTTCTATTAAATCAATTTTTATAATTATAAGTCATAAATGAATCATTCAATTAAGAGACTCATGATAATTCATGTCAAAATTCCAAAAAAAATAGGATGATTAAAATATGAATAATATTAATTTGAAAAATAAATTCCTAGTGGTCACAATGTTATATAAGTCACAAATGTTTTTTAAAAAAAATGATATGTTGAGAATGGTAATTCTATGTGATTAGAATAATTATTGGTATGTATTTTCTATATTAGGTGCATGTTGAAGAGACATTCTCAATTTTGTAGATACTAAATTAAATAATATTATTATTGGTAGTGTAAATCAATTGAGGATGCATGATATATTATTGTGGTGTATGGAATTAATACTTAAATATGGTAGTTCAAAATTATGTAATCATTAAATTACTAGTTTAATTTGGAAAATATTGTGGTGGAAAAAATATATATCGCTAAATGAATGATTTATTTTTATTATACCATCACCATGATTAATGTACACAAATTTGGTTTCACATAGGATTAAATTTGGAATTAATATTTATCATGTTATATACATTCTCAATTTAACAATCAATAAGTATTAATAAATTTTAACACCCCGCCCCAACCTCACTGGCTAGATGAGGCAGTGATGGTTACTTGGCCTTATGCGATGTTCCCAAGGCGCCATAGGCTGACAGTAAACGCCCAGGGCTCCGAGATCTATTTGAGGAATGATTTTCGCTTAAGAATAAACCAACAAAAAATCTACCAACCACCGCAATATGATTCATGTCAAAAAAACACCCAAACATGCATTCCAAAAGAAAACCATGTTGTGCCACAATACAACCCAAAAACCATACAATGAGACATGAATGCACCACATTAGAGTATAAGCAGAAAACAAACAACAAACACCATGAGCCATGATGCCACTATAGCTCCACACCCAGCTTCAAGATCCATGATCCACCAAGAAATCACAATGCACTACTATAGGAGGGAGATGCCTTACCTTTTTCCAAGTTATAGTACATTACATCTACAAAGACACTAATGTTCCAAAACAGGGGGTGAGTACAAAAACTCAGTAGGTTTTCCCCAAATGACATCCCTACACACGCTAGTAGAACAAACCCTTTAGCACATTTATATAAAATATTTTATATAAAATAAATCACAACTGCAATCATTTCCATCATCCAAACACGCACATACCAAGACATCACACCCAATCAGAGAAACCAAGGGAATGCCAGCCAAACATGCCTCATGAAATTTCATCATTCACCCAATAGAACGACAATTTTCAACATGAAAATCTATTCAAAACAAAAAAACGAAAAAACCAAATGGTGGAGCTTCCATCGAAACTGTTCACCCATTCACACCTAGTGGCACTTCCCTTCCACTTATCCTTTGATAGTGGCCCTTCCGTATACTATCTATCACATTTTTATAGTGGTACTTATCCCCACCTCTACACAACATTCCAATCAAGCCATATCCATGCATATAAGCCACCAAAATCAAAACAACATGTAATAACCCAATTCCATTGCATATCAACCCACTTCAATAAATCACCCATTTATTGAAAACCATTTTTCATTCCCAACAACATTTCAACAAAACATCTTATTTATTAAAAACCATTTACATCAATATTTTTCAAAAATCATCCATAGAATCCCATTTTAAAATATCCATTTTAAATCCATAATAATAGAATTTCACCATAAAACACCCATTTTCCCAAAAATCCACCAAAACATCACCCAAGGGATATCCAATATATTTATCAAATCCAAAAATAATTAATTAAAACCACTATAAATAAATGGAAACTAAAATCATTAGATATATCCTAGTGGTGTTGAGACAGATTCCATCTACCTTTAGGGTTCATGAGAGATTGACCCACTAGCAATCACAACTCAAATCCAGTGAAGGCACAGCCAAAACCTCTCTAGATCACTTTACCAAGCATTAAGAAGTCATAAAAATCAACATCTAAGGAAACCACAGCCCTAGATTCACACACAATGTGTGTAGATCTAGAAAACCGAGAGACGTGAAGACGTAGATATAGAGGAAAACACAAAGAAACCAATAGGAGAGACTTACCTTGGTGAACCCTCCTTCAAAACACTTGAAACCTCTTTTATTTTCTTCTAAAAAGTGTGGGAGATCACCCTCCACCCCTGAGAACCCGAAATCCTATGTGAGGCTCATGTGGGGCAGTATTTGGAGTGGAATGTGGAAAGCCCACGTGAGCCCGGGTTTTAAACCCATACTTTTAAGTGGTTGTATGGTTAGTCTGTATGGTTTGGAAAACCCTGTGCTAACAGTGTGCATGCTACTTCCTCGATAGAAATGGTATTCATGGTTGCCGCGCATGGTTTTTCAAACCATGCGCAGGGTGTGCGAAGCCTACTATCTCCCCCAGCACTGTATCTTGGAGATCCAGCATGGTTTCCCCTAGCCGTGCTCAAACTGTGGTCCCTAAGGAAAGCCTCCAAACTCATTCCAAACCATTCCAAACCCTCCCAACCTTTTCTCAACTCATCCTAAGCACATTAAACGCATAAAGAAGAATAATCAATGGCTGCATACCTCAAACTGGGGGGGGGGTGCTACATTTTCCCCACCATTGGGATTTCCATCCCCAGAAATTAGTGAACCCAACATTTTTCGAAAGAGCTCGGGTCATTGCTCAACCATATCCATCTCTCGCTTCCAAGTCTCCTGTTGAATTTGGCCATGTTTCCACAAAACATGAAATAACACACTTATTTTACAACACAATAAATTATATTTACTATCCACAACCCACACTAGATCATGATCCAATGAAGCTTCCAATACTAGCTCAACATGATCCCATAGAATCACATGGTCAAGATCCAGATGATTCTTTTTCAACTTCTACACATGAAACACATTGTGCACCACACAAAAACCTAGGTGGAAAATCCAAATGATAAGACACATCACCAAACTCCTCAAGTATCTCAAAAGGTCAAATATACCTTGGATATAACATTCCATGCTTCCCAAACAACGATGTCCCAACCTAGGAGAGATCCTCTGAAAAACATGATCACTCACCTTGATCAACAATAGCCATCGATGATTATCTGCATACGATTTTTGATGATTGTGATCCATATCCATTCTATTCATGATTAAATTGATCTTCTCCATAGTCTATAGGATGAGGCCCACTCCAACCATCAAGGACTCACCTGTTTCTACCCAGCATAGTGAAGTACGACACGACCGCCCATACAAAAAGCATAGTGATGTACGACACGACCGCCCATACAATGCTTCAAACGGAGGCATGTGTACGGATGTATGATAACTGTTATTGTATGAGAACTCAACCAGAAACAAGTTTTCCTCCCACGAGCCACCAAAATCCATGACACATGCCCTCTACATATCCAATAAGTTTTTTATCGGCCTCTCAGATTGACCATCCGTCTAAGGTTGATACGCCATGCTCATAGTCAATTGTCTCACAAGGGTTTGCTACAAGGATTTCCAAAAAAGAGATGTAAATCTCAGATCTCTATCTGATACAATTGAATATATAATTCCATGCCCTTTTACCCCCTCCTAGATATTTATTATGGACAGATCCCCACCGTATGAGACTCATGAATCGAGATGAAGTGGGCTGACTTCGTTAACCGATCCACTATCACCCAACTTGCATCGTGCTTCATGATCGTTCATGGGAGACATGTGAAAAACTCCATCTCTATTTTATCCCACTTCCAAATAGGGAAATGGTAAAGACTACAACATTCATGATGGACACTGATGCTCTGCCTTGACCTACTAGAAAGTCAAACATCTCAAAAAAAACTCAGCCACACTTCTTTTCATACCAGCCCACCAGAACTGCACATTCAACGATTTATACATTTTATGAATTCCAAGTTAAACAACCCTCCTAGTATAATGATACACCCTGAGGAGATCCTCCTATCAAGAAACTGGTACAACCATCTGATTCTGAAAACACCAAACCAAATCTCCATTCAGTTTCGAACCCTCAATGGTCTCCCCACCATTGAGATTCGACCTCATGGTCACACAATCAGAATCAGATATATATATATATATACATTCCTCTTTTACCAGTTCCACCAAGTCAAGAATCAAAAATAACAGAAAGAAGACCACTCTATCATCCTAGCCCTCGCATTCAAAATGCATGTCATCTAAAGCCAACATCAACTACCACTGGTCTGATTCCTGTTTCACCACCTGAGCATATGATTTTCGACTTAATTCATTCGCCACTGAATTTCCCATACTCGGTGTGTAAATAAAGTCAAAATCAAACATCTAAAGATATTACATCCATCTATTTTCCTCATGTTCAAATACCTTTGTGAGTAAATGTGCCTCAAGATCTTATGATCTGTATATACTATGAATTTATCATCAAAGGGATAATGATGCCACACTTTCAAATCATGCCCCACTACCCCCAATTTCGAATCATTTTTTAGGTAGTTCTCCTTCTTCACCTTAAAATACCGTGATCCATATGTAACCACATGATTACCATACTTGAGAACGTACCCCAAACCTAATCTCGATGCATCACAATACACCACATACCCTCTTCATGGTTCTGGAAAAACCATGATTTTTGTTGATGTAAGGCAACCCATTAGCTCTTTAAAACACTGAGGGAAATATTCATTCCACTGGAATGGAACATTCATTCTTGTCAAAGATATCATCGGTGAATCCAAACATGAAAAATCATGAAAAAAAACATGGATAATACCCAGCTAGACCAACGAAACTCCCTTCCTCAAGCACATTATTTGGTGGTTTCCACGAGATAAAATCCTCTTTATTTTCTGGATCCACTGAAACACCCTTTTCAAAAATTACATGGTCATGAAAATGGACTTCATGTATCCATAAGTCACACTTTGACAATTCGGAATACAACCGATGATCCCTCAAGATCCCTAGAACTGTAACCAAGTGATGCTCATGCTCCACCCTTGTCTATGAATACACTTGAATATCATCTACAAACACCACCACAAATGAATCCAGATATCCTTGAAATATCCATTTCATCAATGCCATGAATACCACTGAAGAATTCGTTTGACCAAATGGAATAAACACATATTCATAGTGACTATATCTACTTTTGAAAGCTGTTTTAGGAATATCATCTCTCCTCACACGCAATTGATGATATCTCGACATCAGGTCAATCTAGAAGAACCACTGGGTTCCCCTCAACTGATCGAACAAATAATCAATTCAAGGAAGTGGATATCTGTTTTTTATATTCACATGGTTAAGTCTTTGAAAATCAACACAGTGCCTAATGTTTCCATCTGCATTTTTCACCAACAACACCAGTGTAGCCCACAATGATGTGTTATTCCAGGTAAACCATTTGTTTTATAACTCTTCGAACCAGAATTTCAATACCTGCAATTCAGTAGTTTCCATCCAATAAGACGGAATTGAGATATGATTGGTCCCCGGAAGGAGATAAATCGAAATCTCCACTTCTCATACGGGAGGTTACCTAAATAATTCATTGGAAAAAACATCCATGAACTTATCCACCAATGCCGGAAGAACACTTTTCTCAACACCCTATACTAATTCCAACAACGACACAACCAACTGATATGATAACGTGTCGACTGCTAGTTCCATCAAACACGTTTCACCTTGCCTTTCATGCTTCTCTACACTGAAGAGGTTTCTAACTCCATTGTGTGTCGTAAAATCCAATGTTATCACATTAAAGTCTATGTGGGCCTTAAACACCACCAGCCAATCCATTCCCAGGATTACACCATTCCCATCCATTTGAAACACTATGATATTACACATTAGATCAACCTCACCCAAAACTATACAACATGCCCTACACATGAATGATCGACACTCTCTTCCTCCCTGATTAGTTTGAAGATTCAAAACTGAATCCATAATTTATATCATTAAACCCATCAAATCAGCCACACGTACTTCTATAAAAGAATGTGAAGCAGTCGTATCAAACAAAACATGCATCATGGTAGAATTTAATATAATAGTACCTCACACTGTGGATGGTCCCGACAGATCATCCACCGTAACATTCTCGGCTCCGAACAAATCCTTGGTTTCCACACTCTTCTCTTTATTTCCCTTCTAAGGAGTTTTGGTGTTCTGAGAATCACCGTAAATGACTTCACTCTACAAAAGAGGGGTATGCTAATGTTCTCATCCTGTCAATTCATACGATGTTTGTGATCCCTGAGTAGTGTCACACACACCTGAACTCAGAGCATTTCAACAATAACGTTGCAGATGACCCATCTGCTTAAAATTATGACATGCTTGAGGTTGTGTCATACAATCCTGCTTGATGTGGCTCTTAGAACCACTCTGAAAACATCCTGGTTTTCTATGTGGATTTGGATGAAGATTTACTGATCTTGCTGTCAGATTCTGTGCCATACTCCCACCCTGGGTATAAGTGTCCCTCCTCTCCTTGAATCGAGCATTTGAGTTCCCACTATTCTCCATGGGGACAACCTTGCTTCCTCCGCCCAGAGCACCCAGCGGACCCCGCTCACCCACAGATTATCTATTTACCATATCTGTGAAATTACCAACACACAAAAATACTATTTTTGAATGGAACTCTTTCCATAAACCCCATTTCGATGATCCTTTCCTTCAACGACGTGCTACCCACCACCTCAGGTGCAAATATCAATATGTTCATAAACATAGCTACATAAACCGTTACAAATGGTTTTCCTATTTGAAAAGGGAGAAATCTGTTGTGCGCTGAATTATGAATGTATATGGGTAGAATTGTTTGTTAAAAAATTCCTCAAAGTCTTTCCATGTCATACTCTGGTCTTTTCTAGCTTGGACTACCAAATCCCACAACTGAAGGGCAAGATCGTCCAACATAAATGTGCCCAACATCATTTTAAACTCTACTGGTGTTCCCATGAATTTGATGATCTTGTTCATTTTATTCAACCATTCTTATGCCCTCTCTGTCTCTAAATCACCCCTAAAAATGTGTGTATTCTGATTTTGAAACTGAACCACATGATCCACATTCCTTGGTTCATCCACAATATTTCCACATTTCACTGCATGGAATGCTTTCACTACACATTACACTAACTGCTGGTTCACCTGGGTTTCAGGTGAAACCATGTTCTCATCGGCCACTTCTGGTTGTTCTCTACGACGCCTACCCGGTGCCATTTCTATAAACAGAAAACAAACAACCATGAGTCTCACTTCTGTATGCATCAAGAATTACCATTTCAATTTGCATTACACAACACTATCACAACAAGTCTTTCAACATTTTCCACATTTACATGTTTCAACATTCTTTTAAAATCAATCAATTTTCAAAATACCACTAGTTTCGATGTTTCAAATCCTTTAGTTTTACAACCCAATTCATATTTTTCAAAATCCACACATTCATATCACAACATAAATCATTATACCCCAATTGAATTTTCATCCTAGAGGGAATTCATTTCTACCATGCATGCCATGGTCTTCTCATTGGCTACACCAAAGACAATGAGATATCTAATGCCTATATGTGTCTCCAACCACTTATGTACCAAAATCCTTGGTAACTTGATGTTCAACATAAAAGGGTGTGCTATGCCCTTTTATTCTATACATTCAAAGTTCATACATTCCCATTCCTTGATACAATCCAGACTCAAGCAATATATCACAACAAATGTCAACTAAAAATCCGAGAATCAACTCCAAAGGACCGAACAAGCTGATAGCCCTTGTAACACCCCCACCCCTAAATCATTGTCTTGGGGAGGTGGTGAGGGTTACATGGATTTAAGTGACATTCTAATGGTGCCAAAGGATGTAAATAAATGCAAAGGGATCTGAAAATTTTTTTGGAATGATTTTCCCTTAAGACAGAACCAACCAAACAATCCACTAACCAACACTATATGATGTATGTCAACAAAACACCCAAACATGCATTCCAAAAGTCAACCTCGTTTTTCAAAAATAAAAACCCAAAACAATACAACCAGACATGTCTACACCACTTCATAGTAAAATCGGAAACCAAACAACAAACACCACTAACCATGATACCACCACAGCTCCACACCCAGTTCCAAACTCCATGCTTCACTAAGACATCACAATGCAGTACTAAAGGAGGATGATACCTTACCTTTTCCCACGTCACGGTACACTACATCTCCAAAGACAGCAAAGTGAAAAATAAGGGGGATGAGTAATAACACTTAGTTAGTTTTCCCCAAATAACTTCCCTAAACATGCCACTTGGACAAAACCATTAGCACATTTATATAAAACAGTTTATATAAAATAAATCTCATGTGAAATCATTTCTATAAGCCAAACACGCCCTTACCAATCCATCACACCAAAACAAAGAAACCTAGGGAAATCCTGCCAAACATGCCAAAAACCATTTCATCATTCACCCACTAGCACAAAAATTCCAAACTTGAAAAGCAATGCACAACATACAATCAAAAAAACCAAAAAGTGGAGCTATTGTCCAACTCGTTCACCTATTCACACATAGTGGCACTTCTTGTCCATTAATCCTTTGATGGTGGCCCTTTGGTCCACAATCCATCCCCTTTTTATAGTTTTACATCTCGCCACTTCTACTCAACATTCCAATAAATCCATAACCAAGCATTTGACCCCCCATGGTCACAACAACATGAAATCAACCAATTCCATTTCATATCAATCCACTTCAATAAATCACCAATTTATTGAAAATAATTTCCCATGTCCAAAAAAAATTTCAATAAAACAACCTCATTATTGAAAACTATTTTCATCAATAATTTTCACAAATCAATCATAGCATCCCATTTTAAAATCTCCATTTTAAAATACACATTAATAGCATATCACCATAAAACATCCCATTCCCAAAAATCCCCCAAAACATCACCCATGGGATATCCAATCAATTTTGCACATAAAACCACAATTCATTCAATTGAAGACAAGAAAATTTGAAAGAAAACCATTAGATCTAAACTAGTAGATATTAGAGGGAAGCCGCCAACCTTCAGAGTTCCCATGAAATCGACCCACATGCAACCACACCTCGAATCTGGAAAACAGACCACCGAAACCTCTATAGATTCCTATCCCTATCATTCACAAGCATTAAAAATAAACATCCAATGAAAATCCCACCCTATATCTACACACCATGGGTGTATATATAGAAAAATGAGAGAGAGGGAGGTTTATATTTAGAGGAAACCAAATGAAACCAAAAGGAGAGACATACCTAGGAGAAACCACCCTCAAAACAATTGAAACCTCTTCGATTTTCTTCCAAAACATGTTGGAGATCACCCTTCAACACAATGAAACTAAAATCCCGGGTGAGGCTCAAGTGGGAGAGGATATAAATAGGAATGAGGAAATCCAAATTGATATAGGGCTTTACCACCATATTTTTATGTTGTCTCAAGGTTAGTCCGCACAGTTTGGAAACAATGTGCTAACTCTGCGCACACTACTTCCTCAAGATCAAGGGGTCGCATGGTTACCTCGCACGGTTTGGAAAACAGTGTGCATGCTGTGTAACGAATATTGTCTCCCCCTACATGGTTTCCTAGACAATCCGCATGGTTTCCCCTAGACGTTCTCAAACTGTGCTCCCTAAGAAAATCCTCCAAACACATCTAAATCCATTCCAAATTCTCCCAACCTCTTTTCAACTCATCCTAAGAACTTGAAACACCTATAGAAGCATAAAAAAGATGCATACCTTATCTCGGGGGTGCTACATAACTCATTTTACTTTCCAATATTTTAAATATCATATTTAGTTGTAATATTTTATAATATAATAAGGAATTCCAAAAAATATGCAGATTAAAATTTTAAATATTAAATATTGGATAACTCATATATTTTTTTAAGAGCAATAAAATTGATTAATTTAAATTTATGATGAATAATTTGACGAAGTCATGTTGAAAACATTAAAATTAACTTATTTTAAAATATACATAAAAATAATCAAGGATATAACGATATTTTCAAATGATAATGATATAAAAACAATTGTTTTAAATTTATTCATGATAAAAATTTAATTATTATTATAGATGATAACATTGTGGTCCGACATTGTTTATAGAAGATAATTATTATTTTAGATTAAAAATTAAAAAATATATTATATTATTAGATAGTAAAAGTTAATGATGATATGTTCTAAAAGAAAAAACAATTAAAATTTTATATATTATATTGAAAATTAATATAACCCAAAGAAACATTCATATGTAATATATTATAAAGATAATAGGAATATAAATTCAATAAGTGTTGGTAAATTAATTATTTATAGAAATTGTTATATTTAGTGTTGAATGATTAAATATAGTTTCTTACTCTGTAAAGAGGACCATAATTATATATAATTAAAAATGTCATGTATCCCTCATATCTAACTCAAACCTTAGTTAAATGGTCTCAATAATGCTCTGAGAATTTTCAATGAAATAATATGAGTCAAATATTTTGATATAAGACTTAGGAAAAATATATTGTCACATTCATTCACAATATATATATATATAATTAAATATAAAAATATCACATTATTTGGGGGAGAAATACTTTCCATTTAGAATAAGATAATTTTAACAATTGATAATAGATAATGATTTTCTCTAATATAATTTGGTAGAAGTCTATGGTTGAGGGTGAATTTTTTGGTATTAGAATAATTTTTATTTAATATATATTATGATTAATATAAAGTAATGATTAATATGTGGAAACTAATATTAGTATGATAGTCTATTGAGGTATATTTTAAAGTTATGATTTAATATCATTTACTAATTATTATTTTCATCTCGAGATATGGATCACATATACATTGCGTTATTTTTTAGATTTTAAATTAATATCAAAATTTTATTATTTTCAAATTTTTAGAATACAAATCATTGGAATTCTGGGGAATAATCAAATTAAATTATCATTTCATTAACAAATATGGGGTGTGGGTAATTAAAAATGGAAGATGAAGGATTGTGTTAATCGTTGACTTGGTATTATAAAAATTAATGATAAATAATAATATATTATAGAGTTAATATATTTATTAATTTATTTTATATTTGTTTGATGTTTTATATATATATGACCTTTTCCTCCGATAACATTGATTATAGTACTACATTTTTACAAATTTATTGAAACAAGGGATTGCATTAAAATGGATCTTCTAGTTTTGTGGACATGTAACTATAGACACATAATTTTTTCCGATTTTATATTAAAATAATTAATATAAATATCATGAAATGTTTTTTTTCAACCTTGATATCATTATAATTTTTCCTCTTCATATTTAAATATAAATGATAACTTTTAAAAATGACATCTCTGATACTCACTAATTATTACATGAATGGAAACTATAATGTGAAAATATGGAATAATTGATTATAAATGTGTATAATTAAAAAAGAATTTCATTTAAAAAATATCATTTTACCCAATGAATCATTAGAAAATATCCATGAGACAATCACATGGATTAAAATATCACAATTTTGTATAAATGAAATGCATACTATAATACGACATGAATTCCGATATCATGATATGTTTACTGTCAATATCTTTTAAGAAGATAATTGAATACTATGGCTAAATACAGATATAAATTTTCTAAAAAATTTGTTTAATGAGACATGTTGATACATAATGGGACTATATAAATATTTCAAACACCCATAACTACATGTCCAATTCAGTCTATATATATCAAATATTCATATTAATTGATAAAAAGTATGAATTTTATTAAAATATTTGTAGTGTGTAATGCGTTCAAACATTTAATATTTCTCAATCCATCAATTCTCATTAAATTTAAAACATTGTTTTCAAAAATTTAATATTTTTTATGAAAAAATGATTTCCATGAATAAAAATATTATCTGTATTTACTGAAAAATTTATTCACAAAAAAATATAAGTATAAATATTTCATTACATTATTGTACACACTAGATAAATGAAACTAGTTGGATGAAATTAAAATATTCCTTAATGAAGTGAAATTGAGACAAACTACATTAATCATGTTCAAATTTACACAGAGGTGATCTAAAATCTTGTACACTAAATTCAAATTTATTATAGTTATATAAAACACATTTAATGTCTATAACAACATATATTTTCAATTTAAAAAAAATTATCATAGATTTGAAATACATTATTTTCAGTTATTGTTTTAAAAAGATGATTTTATGTGTTTTTTGATTTGGAAATCTCGATCCTTGAACCAATAATATGATTCCATAAACATCGGAATATTATACATGGTTAAAATTTCTTATATAATCATTATATATACAGTTATTCATAATAAAATTGATAGAAAAATCAATTACAATGTTTTTGGAGATGGTAGAAGATATTTATGCATGAACGTTGTTTTAATATTTTGAATGATAAGAAAATAAGAAAAATATTAACTTATAAATTTTGAATAATAATTGTATTACATATCATATATATTCCTTATATATATCCTCATATCAACCTATATAAATAATAAATCATAAATAGAGTATAGTACATCCTACATGTTTCAATCCACATGTACACATGAATGGTGTTACCATATACCACCATATATTAATGTAATATGGTATATATGATATTATAATTCAAATGGTTTATTTTTCTCATAATTATTACATATAATCACAATTCCCATATTTATTTCTATATATGTAATAGGGTGATGAAAAATAATATAAACTGTTATATGAAGAAAGTAATCTATACATATGCATGAGCAATGTTATCACCATTAATAGGATTGTATGGTGATTTTATATATATTCACAATAATCTTAAAAAAATTTATGTTTGTTTAATTTCATTATTTAGTATCTATGGTTGATTCAAAAAAATTTAGAGGACATTGAACTAAAAAAATACATCAAACCATCAGTAAATATTATCATTTCTTCGACATTATACTTCCTTTAGATCTATTCATTAGGGACATAATGTATATATATTTGAAGGACCAACGTTTCAAGAAAATGAAAGTTATTTATTTATTATTGGTTTATAGGGTTAGGTTGATGTATATAGATCAATTTGGATTGAATAATTGATTGAGGGGTTTCCATTAATATGTGAGGGGAGTGGTATTATAGGAATTTCAAAATGTATTAAAATATTATATAATATATTGCATATACAACAAGAACAAAATTTATATAATTAAAATATAGATTTATGAATAATAAAAACACTATCAACCATTAAAATGTAATGTATTTTTAGTTTTTTAGTCATATCTTATTGAACATACCCCAATTACCTATTTTGAAAATTATCAAAGTATAAAAGTTTTTTAGACTATATGGCTCAATAATGTTACAATATTTTACTGAAGTCTAATATATAGAACCATTTCATGTATACACAAATACTATATTAATTTTGGGGAATATAAGGGTTTTATGAATTTTAATTCAATTAATACATATTATTATTTTAAAATATCATAATTTTCAATTTTTTATTAAAAATAAAAAATTTTACCCTGTATAAATCATAAACCACAGGACTACTGTGAAATAGCTCAAAAAAAATTCATAACTAACAAATATGAAATTTTTGAACAAAAATTTATTCTCAAACCACATAATGTATCCCATAATATCACATACCAAACATGTGAATAAAATTATTACATAATCTCTTAAAACATATTAATAGCATGAATATCTAATAACATCTTCTAAATTATTTATAATTCTGAAAATTCTATTTATATTTATTTATTATATATAATCCCAGATTATCTAATATATTCCATATATCCAAACTGATTTAAATTAAATTATAAATTAAATTTTCATGAAATCAATAATCATTATCAAGAATACAAATATTATCCTATATAAATAATCATTATCAATATTCTATTTATTCTTACTAGACATTACCAACTCACCACGTGGAATTTATTTTGAGTTCTCTGATCCTATTCATATGTTATAAAATAATATAAATTTACTTATAATTTTGTTTTATATGTTATTTTTAACAGTATAAATATAAATTAGTATCTATAATGAAAACTAATTTATAAAAAACTATTTATGATTCATGAATCTTATAATAAAAATTTCATTGATTAATTATATTAACATAATTACTGAATCCAAATACCCATAAAAGTTAATCATTACACTTTTGGTGTATTAATATAATAATCACTAACAACTATTTAGGATTATTCTATGGAATGTTCCACTGATTCTTGGTACATTCGTTTAGATAATTTATCATAACATTCCAGTTTTAAGTGTAAAAATAGTTGTTTCATTCTTTACCTAATGTCGACATGCCTAATTGATTTTCAATCTACAATTTTTGAAGAATAACATTCCATTCATGGATATACAATAGGTATTATATATGAAATTATCACATGTGGGAAACAATAACCTTAAAATATTCCCCACTACTTCATTTATTTTTTATCTATTGTTAGTTATACAATTTATCAAATGATTATCCTTGAATGTATATGTCTTCTAGAATTAAATTTTCATCCTTATGAAACATTACACCATATCATAATATGTGGAAAACATATGAGAAACTTGATCCCCATAAAGGAACTGATTAATCACATAAAAAATAGTTAATCCTTTTTTTCAAATTTTTTATGTAGCATGAAGCATGCCATTTGAGTATAGTAAGTATAGCCTCATTATCTGCCACATTTTCTTATTCCATATTCATTAATCTAAAGAAAATCCAATCTATTTAATCATATTATTCTCAAAGGAATTATTTATAAATGAAAATTTCAAACAAATAGATATTGCATCCTCTTTATTTATTTGGGTTCCTTAGTGTTATAGACAAATGATTATAATTAATCATAATTTATTCTAAATGAATACATATCCTAAATATTCATTTAAATTCCATTTAAAATAAATTCCATGTAAATTATTTTAGGAGCCAAAAATCATTTCTCAACTACCTATGTATTAGTTGGTCTATAAAATGATGGATTATTTTTTAACATGATGTTATCCAACATATGAGAGTCACACTATAGAACAATATATTTCTCCATTCGTGTAAGGTTTATTTTCATATCCTATGTATGATATCCTTATATATCCATAAACATTTCCATTCGAAAACCATCTTATTATGGATTTATATATAGGGAAATCCATACGTGACTATGGAGTTGGGCTCCATTTATTCCATTAGGATATATCTCTATAAAAGGCACAAATAAATTAGATCATAATCATCAATAAAATTGATCTATATATATAATATAAATTACTATAAGAGGTTTTCATTATTCTAATGTTTCATATGTTAATTTAATATATAGTTATATGTTTTCTATATAAATTCTGTTGTTACCACCATTAAAACCCTGCCTATAAAAACATGTATATAGTGACTACATAATGTCATTGTTAAAGATAAAAGGGATCAAATAACCATGGATTAGTCAGTTTAATGACCCTGAAAAATATATAAATACATGGTTATATTCTTAATTCTAAAATATAAAATTAATTTAAATAAAATTGTTTTTCTAACCATGATATTATTCATAAGATACTTAATCCCATAATGGGGATTAAAAAAATAATTATCACATTAAATGCCCAGTAATGGATACAAACATTTGTTTATATCATGAGAAAATTATTCAAATTTAATATAGTATTATAAATAACCAAAAAATTACATTCCCATTAACCAATAAATTTAGAAAAAAAATAATGGATGATTTCATGGATAATAATATCACAATTTATAATTATTAAAATGATTAATATTTATTTAAATTTTTTCAAACATAATTATATCATCCCAACCAAAATCATGCTAAAATACATCTTAAAACTATGGTTAAGGAACCTTTTAAATTTGTTAAATAATTTCTCTAATGATATCTAATAATGCATCGAGGGACTATATAATTCTCTTATGCACCCCTCACTATAAGTATAATATATATATATTATTTATCTAATGGTGAATATTATTCATTAACATTATTAATTTACAATAAATATTTTTATTGAGTAAAATATAAATTTATATATGTAGATCCAAATTCAATCAAATAACAATCATTCGAAAACCTCATATATAAAAATGGTATATTGTGTAGGAAAAAATATATTAATTAAAATTAAGATCATATATATATATATGATAAATCTGTAACAACCCAGTTCAGGGTAACACTGCATGGGTTCCCTGAACCTAGTTCGCCATGTGAACTCATGTGCATTTCCCCAAATGCCATCGGCTGCTGACTAGCAGCGAGGGCCCAGATCTGATAGTGGGGAATCTATGCCCTCATTTGTCAATGTGTAGCACATTGGAATGAAATAAAACAAACAACAATAGCGGAAAAAATAAACCATACACATATAAGATAAACAACTATAGTAAAACAACCAACAATCATATATAGTGTTGATGCAACATGCCTCCAGTTCTAAGAAAATAGAAAGAACATGTTACACAACAATAGAGTACAGAAAAGAAAAACAAAATAGCTGGTATCATTGCGAGCCTAATCCCGGTCCCATGGTCCCCTACTCCTCATCAACAATCTAGTACATGTAACGGAACCTTTGACCTTAGCCATACCTGCAGAAACGTAATATGTTTTTGCCGAAAAGAAAGACCCAAATAGGGTGTTAGAAATAAATCCCAGTTGGAACCCACCAAAGGAACGTGCTCAACTGTGTGTAAACATGCAACAACATTGTGCAAAAGTAAGTGTAATAAACTAAGCACTACTCAAAACTAAAAAACTATACAAGTTATATTTACATTTAACATTCATTTCATTATTTATTAATATGAAACCACCACAGTGAATTTCTATATAAACAGTCAGAGTCCTCAGAGACGCAAACCCTTACCCTCAGGTAATCAAAATCCAGCCCACAGGTAATTTCCCCCAGGCATAATATATATTTACATTAGGCGTAAGAAGTTTCGCCCTAAGGTACATAGTCTATTTCCCACAGGAACATAAGAAGTCACCCACATGCTAAATAGTACAGTGCCCACATGCTAATCAAAAATCTACCCTCAGGCTAAATAGGTAACCGGGCGAAGAAAAACATGTAAACAAGAAGTAAAAAATGAAACTCCTGTCAAGGTAATTCCACAATCATTATTTTAAAGGCATACCCTCGGGTATCCTGGCCAAATAGCTAAACAGAGGAACACACCCCTGGGGTGGTCCAGGATCTAAGCAATGACCCAAAACAGTAGTTTTATTATCACAATTAATTACCTTTTGAACTCTAGGTATTTAAAATCGCGAAGGCCTCACCCACAAGATACCCCAATATGGGTTTGTAGAAGAAAAATACACACAAATGCACAATATTTGTAAAATAAACCCCAAGACACCTACATTAAACGCCCCTGATCAGTATACTCGAACGGCGTTCCACGAATCGTCCTAGAACGAGGTAGATTTGAGGTGAAAGAAAACTTTCTTAAACCCAAATAACATGCATTAGATGAAGATTTGGCAAGAACTACGTCAGGAGATGAGACAGCTTACCCGCGTGGTTCCAACGAGATCGTCCAAGGTGAAAATGGATTCTCGATGCTCGATATGGAGATCCTAGAATATTCGGTCGTCCCCTCCTGAGCTACTGTCTGGTTCTAATCCTTCCTTGTGAACATGGTTTTTTACTACCCATTTTAAGTAAAAAAACAATGTACATGACATGTACTTCTGTTTAGACAGTTTGTACTTCATTTAACTGTTCATCTGGCGCACCATGAAACTGTTCATCCATCGACATGAGTACACGGTGTGTATTCCCGACTACACAGCATGTACTATCGCTCAGCTGGCAGCTGCTCCCACCGCCATACTATTTCATCTGCCGACTGAATACACGACATGTAAAGGACCACTACACGGTGTGTAGTCGGTCATTACACCCATAGTCTCTAACATTGCAACACACCATGTGTACTCATCCTACACGACCAAAAGTACACTGCGTGTGGAAAAGTACATGGCGTGTAGTCCTAAAATATAGGATTGTTCCCCATTTTCTTTATTTTCTCAAAAACACTTAAGGAAAGAATAGAATAAGAAACTTGTACCTCAAGATAATAAATGGGTTCTTACAAACTTACCCCGTAAATCAATTCATCCTAGAATTTCCATTCCAAAGGCGGTGAAGATATAGCCATGAAAAACTCTGGCCGCTGAGCACATACGTCGGTCTCCCGCTCCCAGGTTTCGTCTTACACTCGGCCATGCAGCCATAACATCCGTACAAGAGGAACTGACCGTCCTCAGTGAACCTTCATGCTTCTATCAACGATATGAATCAGATGCTCCTTAACGGGCACATCTACCTCAAGCTCTGCCTCCTTGGGCTAAAAGACGTGAGACGGGTCTAAATTATAGTGACGCAACTGAGATACATGGAAGACGTCATGCAGGGCTCAGTACCTCTATGGTAAATACAATCGATAGAAAACCAGCCCGACTATCTCTATAATCTCAAATGGACCCACGTACCTCGGTGAATATTTACCCTGTCCCCTGATCTACCTGTGTCCCAGCCTAGACGAAACACCCAATAAAACCTGATCCCCAACCACGAACTCCAAGGTTCTTCTGCGAAGATCAACATTAGATTTCTGATGAGACTCAGACACAGGAGGATCAGGGGATAGGGTAAACTTTCACCGAGGAACGTGGGGGAATTTTAGATTCTGGAGAGATTCAGGCTAGTTGCCTATCGGTTGTAGTTACCACATAGGTACCGAGCCATGAATGACGTCGTCCATGTATCTTAGTTGCGTTGATATCATTCAGATCTGTCTCACGTCATTCATCCCAAGGAGGATAAGCTTGAGGTAGATGCATCCTTTAAGGAGCATCTGATTCGTTTCGTTGATAGGATCATGAAGGTTTCCAAGACCGGTTAGTTCCTCTCGTACGGGTGCTATGGTAGCATGGCCGAGTGCAGGATGAAACCTGGGAGCGGGAGACCGATGTATGTGCTTAGTGTCCAGAGTTGTTCACAAGTATATCATCACCTCCCTTGGAAGGGAAATTCGCATATGAGTTTCTTTAAGGGGGGATGTTTGTATGAAACTGGTTCTTATTCTTGACGTACGAGTTTATTCTTTTCTCCTTTCCTTAATTTTTTTTAGAAAATAAAGAAAATGGAGAACAATCCTAAATTTTAGGACTACAAGCTGTGTACTTTTGGCTGTGTGGGATGGGTACATAGGTTGTGATTCCATTTTGGCGACTACTGGTGTAAAGACCGACTACATGCTATGTAGTGGTCATTTACACACCATGTAGTTAGTCAGCAGGCGAAACAGTAAGGCGGTGGGAGCAGCTGCCAGCTGGGTGACAGTACATGTCATGTAGTCAAGAATACACGCCATGTACTCATGTAAATGTATGAACAATTTTGTTGTGCCGCCATATGATCATTTGAAAAATAAAGTAAACGGCATGTACTCCTGAACCCAGTTCACCACGTGACCTCAAGCACATTTCCCCAAACACCAGAGGCTTCAGACTAGTACCGAATGCCCAGGTCTTATAGTAGGAAAACTATGCCCTCATTACTCAATGTGTAGCGCAGTGTAATGAAATAAAATATAAAACTACAGTGGAAGCTATAAACCATACACATTTAAGATAAACAAGTGAAATAAAATAACCAATAGTCATATATGGTGTTGATGCAACATGCCTCAAGTTATAATAAAACAGGAAGAACATGTTACACAACAATATAGTACATCAAAGCAAAGAAAACCCACCGGTAGCATCACGAGCCTAAGCCTGGTCCCATGCTCCCCTACTCCTCAGCAGCAATCAAGTACCTATAAAGGAACCTTTTCCCTCATCCATACCTACAGAAAAATAATCTGTTTGGGCCAAAAATAATGACACAAATAGGATGTGAGAAATAAATTCCAGTAGGCACCCACCAAAGGCACGTGCTCAACTGTGTTTAAACAAGAAACAACTGTGTGAAAAAGTAAGTGAAAAAAACTAAGCAGTACTCAAAAGTAACTAACATTACTAGTTATATTTCTATTTAACATTCATTTAATTATTTATTAATAAGAAACCACCAACATGAATTTCTATGTAAACAGTCAGTGTCCGCCGACACGCAATCCATTACCCTTAGGTAATTAGAATCCAACCCGCAGGTAATTTCCCCCATGCGTAATAAATATTTTCCTCTGGCATATGAAGTGTCTCCCTCAGGCATAGAGTCTATTTCCCATAGGCACGGAAGAAGTTGCCCATAGGCTAAATAGTAAAGTTCCCATAGGCTAATCACAACTCTTCCCTCTGGGTAAACAGGTAACCGGGCCAAGCCCAACATGTAAACAAGCAGTAACAAGACATTCCTCTCAAGGAAATTCTATAATCATTACATTAAAGGAATACCCTCGGGTATCCTGGCCAAACGGCTAAAAAGTGGAACATACCCACGGGGTGGTCCTTGATCCAAGAAATGATCCCGAATAGCAGTTTTATTATAAAAATTAATTTCCTATTCAACTCTAGGTATTTAAAATCACCAAGGCCTCTGCCACATGATACTCTAACATGGGTTCGTAGCACAAAAATACACACAAAAGCACAACTGTTGGAAATTAAACACCAATCCAGCTACCTTAAATGCCCTTGATCATTATACTGAAACGATTTTCCACAAATCGACCAAGGACGAGGTAGATTTGAGGTGAATGAAAACACGCATAAACCCAAATAACTTCCATTAGGGTAATATTTGTCAACAACTACGTTCAAAGGTGAGAGAGCTTACCCACGCGGTTCCAAAGAGATCGTCTGAGGCCGAAATAGATTCATAAATCTTGATCTGGAGATCCTCGAAGATTCAGTTGTCCCCTATCGACCTCCGGTCCGGTTCTAAGACTTCCATGTGATCATGGTTGGCTACTGCACATTTTAAGTTTAAAAACAAAGTACACGACATGTACTTCCGAGTACACGACGTGTAATTTTGTCATTTAACTGTTCATCTGGAAGCACCACCAAACTGTTCATCCGTCGACATGAGTACATGGCGTGTAAAGGACCACTATACGGTATGTAGTCGGTCTTTACACCCGTAGTGACCAACATGGCTAAACACCCTGTGTAATCATCCCACATGGTCAAAAGTACACGGCGTGTGGAAAAGTACACATTGTTTATTCCTACAATTTAGGATTTTTTTTCCAATTTTCCTTATTTTCTCAAAAAAACATAAGGAAATGATAAAAGAAGAAACCCATACCTCAAGAATAAGAACCAGGTTCTTACAAACATCTCCCATTAAAGCAATTAATCCCCGAATTTCCCTTCCAAGGGCGGTGAAGATATAGCCATGAAAAACTCCATACACTAAGCATGTAGATCGGTCTCCCCAACCTAGGTTTCGTCTTGCACTCGGCCATGATACCATAACACCCATACGAGAGGAAATGACGAGTATCAGAGAACCTTCATGCTCTGGTTAACGATACAAATCAGATGCTCCTTAAAGGACGCATCTACCTCAAGCTCAACCTCCCTCTGATACCACTTTGTAAGAACCCTATTATCGGTACCAATCCACGGGTTCCCCGAACCCAATTCACCACATGACCACAAGCGCATTTCCCCAAACACCAGAGGCTGCCGACTAGTAGCGAGGGCCTAGGTCTGATAGTGGTGAAACTATGCCCTCATTTTTCAAAGTGTAGCATAGCGGAATGAAATAAAACATACAACAACAGTGGATGAAATAAACCATACACATTTAATATAAACAAATGTAGTAAAAGAACCAAAAGTCATATATAGTGTTGATGTAACATGCCTCATGTTCTAAGAAAACTTGCAGAACATGTTACACAACAGCAGAGTACATCAAAGCAAAACAAAATAGATGGTAGCATCGTGAGCCTAAGCCCAGTCACAAGCTCCACTACTCCTCAGAAAAAATCTAGTACCAGTAAAGGAACCTTTTCCCTTATCCATTCCTGCAGAAATGTAATCTGTTTGGGCTGAAAAGAATGACCCAAACAGGGTGTGAGAAATAAATTTTAGTAGGAACACACCAAACTAAAGTGCTCAACTATGTGTAAACATGCAATAATAGTGTGCAAAATTATGTTAAATAAACTAATAAGTACTCAAAAGTAACTAACTATACTATTTAAATTTCCATTTAACATTCATTTCATTATTTATTAATAAGAAACCACCATAGTGAATTTCAATGTAAATTGACAGTGTCCTCAGACACGCAAAACCTTACCTTCAGGTAATCAGAATCCAAACTGTAGGTAATTGCCCCCAGGTATAATAGATATTTCCCTCAGGAGTACGAAGTGTTTCCCTTAGGCACAATGTCTAATCTCCACAAACACGGATGAAGTTTCCCAAAGGGTAAAAAGTACAATGCCCACATGATAATCACAACTCTACCCTCAGGCTAAATAGGTAACCAGGAAAAGCACTACATGTAAACAAGCAGTAAAAAGAAATTCCTCTCTATGAAATTCCACCATCATTACATTAAAGGCATACCATCGCGTATCCTGGCCAAACGTCTAAAAAGAGGAACACACCCTCAGTGTGGTCATGGATCCAAGAAATGATCCCAAATAGTAGTTTTATTATCACAATTAATAACCTATTCAACTCTAGGACTTTAAAATCACCAAGGCCTTAGCCACACTATACCCCAACATGGATTTTTAGCACAAAAAAACACACAAACACTCAATAGTTGGAAATTAAACACCGACCCACCTACCTTAGACACCCCTGATCAGTATACTCGAATGACATTCCACAAATCATCTTAGAACAAGGTAGATCTGAGGTGAAAGAAAACTCGCTTAAAATGAAATAACTTCCATTACAAAAATATATGGCATGATATACGTCAGGAGATGAGAGGGCTTAACCGCGCGGTTCCAACGAGATCGTTCGTGGTAGAAATGGATTCCCGATGCTCGATCTGGAGATCCTCGATGAATCGACCATCCCCTCCTAAGATCACAACTGGTAGTAAGACTTCCCTCTGAACATGGTTGGCTACTTCCCATTTTATGTGAAAAAAAGTACACGACATGTACTTCTGAGTACACAACGTGTACTTCCTTAATTTAACTGTTCATCACGAGGCACCACCAAACTGTTCATCCATTGACACGAGTACACGACATGTATTCCTGACTACACGAGGTGTACTATCACCCAGCTGGTGGCTGATCCCACTGCCTTATTGTTTCATCTGCCGACTGACTACACGGCATGTAAAGGACCACTACACAGCCTCTAGTAGGTCTTTACACCCATATTCGCCAACATGGCTACACACCCTATGTAATCATCCCATGTGGCCAAAAGTACAAGACATGTGGAAAAGTACATGGCGTGTAGTCCTAAAATTTAGGATTGTTCCCTATTTTCCTTATTTTCTCAAAACCACTTAAGGAAAGGGGAAAATAAGAAACTCGTACCTCAAGAATAAGAACCAGGTTCTTACAAACCACCTCCCCTAAAGTAATTCGTCCCCGAAGTGACCTTACGTGGGCATTCAAGATATAGCCATGAACAACTCCTACCACTAAGCATGTACGTCAGTCTCCCACTCCTAGGTTTCGTCCTCCACTCTACCGTACTGCCATAGCACCCATACAAGAGGAACTGACCGGCCTAAGAGAACCTTCATGCTCTTATCAACGATTCGAATCAGATGCTCCTTAAAGGACATATCTACCTCATGCTCAACCTTCCTCTGATACCACTTTGTAACGTCCCTGTTTTGGGTACCACTCCACGAGTGACCCAAACCCAGTTCGACACGTGACCTCTAGAGCATTTCCCGAAATGAAAAAGGCTACCAACTAGCAGTGAGGGCCCATGTATGATAGTGGTGAAACTATGACCTCATTTGTCAATGTGTAGCATTGTGGAATGAAATAATTCATATAAAAACAGCAGAAGCAAAAAACCATACAAATTTAAGATAAACAACTACAGTAAAACATCCAACATTCATATATAGTGTTTATGCAACATGCCCCATGTTTTACGAAAACATCCAGAACATGTTACACAACAATACAGTAAAGTAAATCAAAACAAAACAGCCAGTATCATCACAATCCTATGCCAGGTCCCATGCTCCCCTACTCCTCAGCAGCAGTCAAGTACCTGTAAAGGTTACTTTTCCCTTATCCATACCTGTAGAAACGTAATCTGTTTGGTCCAAAATGCATGACCCAAACAGAGTGTGAGAAATAAATCCCAGTAGGCACCTACCAAAGTCTCATGCTCAACTGTGTGTAAACAAGAAACAACAGTGTGCAAAAGTAAGTGAAATAAATTGAGATGTACTCAAAAGTAACTAGCTTTACCGGTTATATTTCCATTTAACATTCATTTCATTGTTTATTAAAAAAAACCACCACAGTGAATTTCTATGTAAACAGTCAGTGTCCTCATATACGCAAACCCTTACCCTCAGGTAATTAGAATCCAACACACAAGTAATTTCCCCCAGGCATAACAAAAATTTCCCTTAGGCGTATGATGTTTTGCCTTCAGGCACATTGTCTATTGCCCAGAGGCACGGAAGATGTTTCCCACAGGCTAAATAGTACAGTGCCTGTAGGCTAATCACAACTCTACCCTCAGGCTAAACAGGTAATCTGGCCAAGAAAAACATGTAAACAATCAGTAACAGAAAATTACACCAAAGGAAATTCCTCAATCATTACATTAAAGGCATACCCTCGGGTATCCTGGACAAACATCTAAACAATAGAACGCACCCCCAGGGTGGTCCTGGATCTAGGAAATGATCCCAAAGAGTAGTTTTTATTATCACAATTAATTAATTATTCAACTATAGGTATTTAAAATCACCATGGCCTCGACCACACAATACCCGAACATTGGTTTGTAGCACAAAAATACACACAAACACACAAAAGTTGGAAAATAAAGACCCAACCACTGACATTAAACTCCCCATATAAGTATACTAGAATGAAGATCCACTAATCGTCCCAGAACGACGTAGATCTGAGGTGAATGAAAAATCTATTAAACCCATATAATTTCCATTAGAGTATGATTTGAAAAAAAAACTAAATCAGGAGATGAGAGGGCGTACCCGCGCGGTTCCAACGAGATCATCTGAGGAAGAAACGGATTCCTGACGCTCGATCTAGAGATCCTGGATGATTCGAACAACCCCCCCGAGCTCCCGTCCGGTTCTAAGCCTTCCCCGTAAACATGGTTGGATAATACCCATTTTAAGTGAAAAAAACAAAGTACACAACATTTATATTCGAGTACACGACGTGTACTTCCTTCATTTAATTGTTAATCCGGCGACATCAACAAACTGTTCATCCATCGACATGAGTACACGAAATGTATTCCCGACTACATGGCGTGTACTATCGCGCAGCTTGTGGCTGCTCCCACCGCCTTTCTGTTTCTTCTGCCGACTGACTACACGACGTGTAAAGGACCACTACACGGTGTGTAGTCGGTCTTGACACCCGCAGTCACCAACATGGCTACACACCCTGTGTTCTCATCCCAAATGGACAAAAGTACACAGCGTGTAGAAAAGTACATGGCTTGTAGTCCTAAAATTTAGGATTGATCCCCATTTTCCTTATTTTCTCAAAAACACATAAGGAAAGGAGAATAGAAGAAACCCTTACCTCATGAATAAGAACCAGGTTCTTATAAAATCTAATAGAAAATGAAAGTTGATCATAATTAATAAAAATTTTCAATATATATGACATTTAAAAGTAATTAGGTGTGTAATATTATAATATGAATAAATAAAGTGAAATTCAGATGAATTCCCGTACATTATGTTTTAATTTCCTCATTGTTTGGTATAACCTCTTATATAATAAATTTAAAATAATTTATCATACTTAACAGAAAAATATCAATCTGTATAATACCATATAAAATCAATTTATATCATTTTATCACCCATTTGATACTAAAAATTTGTTTTTATCATTATTTTAGATGTAAACTCATACATATTTCTATAATATTGTTGTTGGGTAATCTCAATCATTGTAACATTAACGTGATTCAATTGTCTAAAAAATATTATTAATGATATAAAGGTAATAGATATATATAATAATATATTAAAATTCATTAATAGGTGATAGAGAAATGAAAAATAATTACATTGTTATTTGAGATGGTATGTTAGATGTACATATTATTGTTCTCTTTAATTATTGATAGATCAAATGAAACAATGGTAAATAATATTTACACTTTTATGAAGATTATTAAATCATTAATATAAAATATATTAATTAAATATTTATTTATTCCTATTCATGTTAATTGTGAATATGAATATGATAACATTCTTTCAGGGAGGTGGTATTCAATAGGTATGCATGAATATTGTTTTATTTTTCTAACAACATGATTTGTTAGAATAATTATATCATATTACATTTCTAAATAAATTTTATATCATAAATATCCTTTATATTTATTACTTATATCTTTGTAGATTACCAATTTATTCTATTGATGAGAAATGAAATACATGACCACAAGGAGATTGTGAGACATATGTATGGATTGTCTATGTTTTAAATATTCATATGTTAGGAATGTGATATAAGATAATTTTCTTATAAAAATTTTAACATCACCATATATTATTAATGACCCACATTGTGATGGGTCATATGAATTATGGGAAATTTTAATTGTTATTCCAAGAATTTTTTCATTTGGAAATAGTAATTAATATGATAATATATTCCATGATAAATTTTCCACCACACCATTACTCTTAGAATTGTGTTTTTACCGAAAGGTTTGATTTTTTATTAAATACATCAAATTATATATATATATAATTAATTAAGTAAATTTTAATTTATTAATGTATCTTCATTTGGATGTAGGTTATAAACATATAATTTAATAAAAAATCATTTATATTGGTCACATTCCGAATATGTGGTTTTTTTTCAATGAGAGTCATAACGCTGTGTTGGGTAGTGGTGTCGGGAGGGAGAACCTTTTCTTTTAGATTCTATCATTTAAATGCATTTTTAATTAATTTATCCTTTAATTTGTACGTTCATATATTTAATTGTTTTACACCAAAATTTCCCCACTATGGGTGTGACTTAGCCAATAGATTGATTTGGGTATAAGGTGTAACTGTCCAAGAAATAAGGTTCTATTTAATTATCATGTGGAATCTTATAATAATTGTCTATTGTTATGAATAAGTTATTTTCAAATAGAGGTTGGAATGTTTTATAACTTTTACCACAAATCCAAATATTTTATGTGTTGTTATTTATTGAGTCATATTTTGGGGTCTCAGTTACACCAAGTGGGTCGACATGTTGATTTTTCAGGTTAATCAAGCATTTTGATTTATTTTAGGGGATTATCATTTAAGTAATGTTTTATACAAAATATGTGGATTAGAGGAAATTCACTATCTATTATTACTATTCAAGGAAGACAAAAAAATTCACGACCAAATGTGTACATTGTTGTACAGAAAGTGAAATGGCCTTCAAAGTTGTCGATGGATACATATTTAGGAACTCCATGCTTAGGTACAGGACCATGTGTTGTACATAGTATGTCCTATTGTGGGGTTCACCCCTTAAAGATTTATAGTCCCAAAAATACTATATGTCCATGTATATGGGAGGGTACCCATGTGGAGTTACCCAACACGTTTTCAAGATTTTTATATGTTGACTGGTATTTGGAACATGGAAAAGTTCCTACAGGGTGTAACATTCATTATCAAGGAATAAATTCAATAAACATTAGGAAAATATATATTATGTTTCTCATGGAACACATCCAATTTGGTCTTTTTGTGATACAAATCTGGTAATTGGGGTATATTCCATGTACTTTTCCCTTCATTATTCTTTCTCAATGTTTACACCATATTATCAAAAGTGGACGTGAGAGTATAAATAATGATATTTTTCACTTATATCATGATGGTGTTATCCTTTTGGAATATATATTATTCCATTAATGCACATTAGATATTGAGGGTTCAAGTTGTGGATTTCTATGAGGATTGAATTTTGAATCTGCATACATGATTTCATGAGATATTTGAGGCCCCCATGAGGGTTCTGAGCTTGGTGATAGGCATATAAATTTTTTTCCATGAAGATATTTAACAGTTTATATTGATAGATTTTTACTGGAGGGATCAATCAATATCTATGGAGAAATTTATGTTTTCCCCATCATTGTAACACCCTGAACTAGAGGCAAATAAATGATTTATTATTTTAATATATTGACATGATTACAAGGAAAAAAATACATATTGTCTAATCTATCTAGTAATTTTGGATAATGATGTTTTATATATGATACACATAATTGTTTTTGTAAATATACAATTCAAACATGATTCAAAATCAAATGAGATAAAAAAACATAATTAAACTCTTTAAAATGATTCCTATTCTATAACTATTTAATGGAAACATTATAAGTTTGATCTAAAATGCTCAAAAATGATACATAATACAAAATAAAAAATTATTTGATGCATTTAAATCGGCATGGACATTTAAATTACTATTAACTAATGCCATTACAATTAACATGATACGGAATAATTAATATGGAATGGTGAAAAACTAAAACACACGTAATGAAATCAACCTATAGACAATGAAATGTATCCATAGATATGTGGATTCAATAAAAAATAGATAATAATAATAAATTTATTTTTAATAAAGTAAATTATTAATTATTCGATGTCTTGTTTTTCAAGGAACACGGTACCATTATCTTCAATAGATAGTTTAAACTATTCTAATTTTTTCAACTAATTTGTCTCATAAAACACATAATGCATTGAGGGGCATGAATTATCTAGTCCACAACCTATATGTATTTCCATAAATGGTCCACAAACCATTTATTTAATGTCCAATTTGTTTCCGAATATATCTAATTAAAAACGATCTTTAGAAATATGTATCTAAATTGAATAATATATATATATATATATCCATAATTACCCTACATTTGAAATATATATCGGTGTGATCTCTATTTTTTAATAAAAACAGTTACATGAATTTTTCACCCAATTCATGCACCAAATGAATTTATTTGTAAACATTATTTGATCTAACATGAGGTGTTCATAGATTAATCCAATATTGAATATAGGGGAAAAAAATTTGATATTTTCTAGGAAAATAATATAAAAGAACGGATTTCTTGAGACATGTTAGAGAAAAAAAGTCATTGATCTATCAATGATTTCCTCCATGATGGGAATTGGTATTGCTACCCAGTACATTCCACCAAGTAATGTGAATATCCTTCATTATAATCTCTTTTATGAGGCAAAATATGTATGGTTTCTAAAAAAATAATTACTTGAAATACTTCACTGTAACATGGAATATGGATGAGAACATTATAAATTCTTAGTTCCTAGGAAGAAATGAAATTAGTTGTTCAACCAAATATTCAAAAATATTATAGAGAAGATAGTTGTCCTCCTCCAAAACGATTATTGAGTAATAAATCAAAAATAAGAATCTTTTCATATAGATAAATAGTGTTCTAGATCAAATAATTTTTCCCTAATTGTTATTACCGAATGAATGCCAAATAGAATTTTCCATCAACACACCATCAAGAATCCAATAGATTCTTCTGTATCTAACAAACCAAAACTACATCAAACTCCACAATAATGATTTTAAAACATAATGAAATAATGAAGAACACATGACTCATGTTTTTAGAATCAACTGAATAATTTTAACTCCAAACATATATTTCATGATCCAAATCCAGAAAATACTTTCAAACTGCAATGAGAATCAACAAAATGTGAGTTGGTTTAATGAAAAAACATTAAATGAAACGTTGAGGTGATATAATCCATTCTCAATGAATGTCTCTAATGTTGAAATTTGGATTAATTTTACATACTTTAACCATCCTCATGTACATTTGATTCCTAATTTAATGGTTTATTTATTGTTAAATAACACAATTGATGTATTTTTGAATTTATTTTCTTCATGTTTATCCATCCAGGACTCAATTTTGTTACTGACAACATCTATATCTTCCCTTTTGTAGGAATCTATATACAAAAGGTTAATATAATTATCATATTAATCATCTTCCAAATCGGTATTTGCATTACGATCAAGAGCTATAATTTGTTTAGGAGGATCAATGATTCTCTTTCATAGAGGGGTAGAGTGATCTTGGAACAATTTTTTTTCTCAAGAGTAGAGTAATACCATCATTTCATATTTTTTGGGATTTAGTGTAATGCAACTATAAGAATTCCCAATAATATTTTTCTCATTGCTATAATGTGATATGAAGTATATATCCAAGAAAAAATGATTATATAAATGTTATTGTCGCATGGGAATGTGAACAATCTAAAAATAATGTATGATATCAATGGTAAATTTTACTACGTATAAATTTTAAACATAAAATCTGTGGGATATAAAATTAAAAGTAAAACATAATATACAATGATTTTTTAGTTATTAAGGATATTATATTAAAATATTTTTGTATATACACCCATATAAATTGGATTGTTGAATAGGAACAAATACATG
Organism: Viscum album; assembly: GCA_963277665.1. Taxonomy (NCBI): domain Eukaryota; kingdom Viridiplantae; phylum Streptophyta; class Magnoliopsida; order Santalales; family Viscaceae; genus Viscum; species Viscum album. The sequence continues at coordinate 1,752,000,269 of OY728164.1, forward strand.
AATATGGACTGTAAATTGAGGCAAAACTCCCAAGGTAGTTTTTTCTTTTATGTGAATGTATTTCACGATCTTGTATAATATTTTTAAGAGTGTATATAACTTTCTAAAAAACCTAATTAATAATAATTATTTCATATATTATTTTATTATAATATAATATTAATATTTTTAGTAATATTCCATTAATTTAACTATTTTGGATGTTATATTCTTTGTTATTCTAGTATGTTTTGTGTTGTCATTTGTTTTTCATATTAATTGGATATTGATTATACCATATCACAAATTTAAAAGATGAATTTATTATAGTATATATTCATTTCATATGTATTTCAAATGGTCCAATTTATTTTGAGATAATAAATGAAATGCATCGTTAATGGAGATATTGGGTTGTATGTATGCATGAACACTACTTTTATTTCATTTTAATTTTAAAAGAATTATAATTAAATTATATATATATATATATGATTGTAAGTATCTTATAAATACTACATAATATTTATATTATGTGTGGCGTATATTTTTTTTAAAACCATCCTTCAGACATGCCACGCATTTTCTGAACAAATCTCATCGCTTTGTGGAGGCACTAGTGCGTAGTTTCACAATATATGTTATCATATTTTCCAAAAGTGGAATTAATATTGGAATGTATTATAAAATAATTATATAATAATGTTTATATTATAAATATCATATATTTTCATATATATATATATATATAATTTCAATCATAATACCAACCATGAAAGCTGGTAAAAAACGAATAATCATCATTTTGTGAGGTGGTATTTCACCATAGAAATAAACAGTAAAATCATTCCCTATTCCATTGAAGTGTGATTAAGTTCAGGTAAAACATATAGTATAATAAAATATAATTATATATATGATACATGATTTATAATATATAAATTTAAAAATAATATTAGAGTGGTGGATATTGAAAAAAAGGAATTTGTGGAATATTGTTACCTCTTATATGGGTAACTCTATTCAGATTATAACAAAAAAATTCCTTGTATTAATTTATAAAAAAGGGATGATTAATGGATGAAGGAATAGATTTTTAGTAGTAAATTTGTAATATATTTTTCATGCCTTTTTTCCTTAGAGGTGTAGAGAATTTGGAGAAGTGGTGGCCTTTTTTAATTGTGGAAAACGACTCATTCTGTATTTTTGAAAATTAGTTAGTCTTATCCACCTTTTTACATAAAAAAATTAAAAACCCCATTAAAATAAATAATATATGAATTATATCTTATATATTTCCATACATTAGTTTTTTACAAGTGGATATGTCATTTTTTCTCTTATGTGTAAGGACTAGTCACATGATATTCTTTAGTTTTCCATAATAATTATAATCAATATTAAACAAATACACTATTAATTTTAGGAAAAATTAAATTTTATATTTCTATAGGATACTTATTATAATTATTAAAATAATTATTTTGTTTTGTTAAAAAATAATCTCATTTAAATGGAAAAATTATTATTTATGTTAATCCGATAGACATGCGAGAAAATAGGTTTTTATATTCTGAATGATCAAAAGATAATTATGATTTAAAATATTAATTAAATAAAAAAATTATTCCAATTAACAAAATTAGAATAATTGATGTATAACTGATATATTTTTTCATTAAAATCAATTTAATATATAATTTTAATATTTATAATTACTTATACATATAAGCAATTTGCAACTAAAATGTAGTGTTTTTCACTATTCATCTAAAATGATATTTCTCAAAAAAATACCCAAAAATAATCCTACATAATTTTAATGTTATAATTAAAATTATGAATATAATTTTGAAATATAATATTTATAATTAAAAAAAATTGTTTAGAATACTTTTTCCATTAAAAAGTTGAAAATTTCCATTATAAAAATATTAATTTTTATGTGTAATATTGGATTTTTTGTATACAATGCCTGTTGAATATATTTGTTTAATACCTTATGTATTTTAATGGATAAGTAATATAAAAATTTAATTTAAATAATTCATTATCAAAAATTAATATATTATTATAAAAAATTATGTTAATGCACTTATATATTTTATTCTATTATGCACTTGGTATCATTTGTCATAAACGCTATTCAATACAAAGTACCTACATTAGATGTTTGTGGAGTTAAATTAACCCATATTAAAATAAATTCTTTCTTCATTATGTAAACTCATTCTCAGGATTCTATTTTTTAATAATGGAATGATACATTATTCAATTCCAAATTCATGAGAATAGTTAATAAAATGTCTTCTTAATTAGATATAATGATATGTCAATTGTGACATGGAGTAATATATCACCAGTTCTATACATATGAGAACATTTGTGGAATGTAGAGACACCTAAATATAATAATACAATTAATATTTATAGAGTGTGATTTAGGTCATTTATCACAACAATGTGAACGATCAATGGAATATTGTGGGATATAATGCCATAAATTTTTGATGTCTCACTAGACCATTAGTTCTACAATAATGGGATTATTTTCATACAATTTTAGTCTTTAGATATTTTACTGCATTTTTTGAGAATTTTTCACACTATATGAATTTATGTAAACACAAATATCAATTTTAGAATAAAATATATCCAGTTATTATTTGATAAATTATTTATTATTCCTTTCATCACATGAGATCCATCATATAGTGATATAATATATTAAAATGTAAAATATCATCAAAATGTCAAATTATTCTATTTAGTATGTCGATATGTATTCCATAATATTAGGTCCCAAAAAATTAGAAGGATGTTCACTTCATTTTAAAAATTAACCTTTCATTATCCTATTAGAAACATAAACCATCCATTAATTGTCACATACCAAACATTCGAATACCGTGATTATCTATTATAATGAAACATGGAAATAAATTAAACAATAATAATATTTTTTTTGGAATCACGAATTATTCCTTATTCATTTAGTTAAAAATTTGTTATTTTATATAATATTTAATTCCTAATGTGTTGTAAACTCCATCAATGATATAGTAAACAATTTTTTTAATAAAAAAATTATTCAGTTCCAAGTTAGTCATCAATTATATAATTTATGTTTTAAAATCTAATCATTTTATTATCCTAATTTTTTTTTAAAAAAATTAGGATAATATTAGGGTTATATTTCTCTAAAACATTTTTTTCAAAAAGGTTTTTCATCAATCTAAATAAATTTTGGTTTTATCATTCATCATATGATCTCATATTCATAATAAAAGTGTACTTCAATACAATCCTCATTTATTCCATTATTTACATTTCCATTACATCATTGATAAAATAATCAAATGAAATAATTATAAAATAAGAATATTAATCATTCCTATTTATTTATGACTGTAGATTGACTCGATAATTATACATTATAATCTATTTTTAGTATTACATTGACACATGATACATTTATTATCATCATGTCATATGTCCATTTAGTTAAATAATAATACATCAGAGACCATTTTGTTACCCCTAAAATTCGATGAATGGTGTCTTCAATTTCAACACATGTATCAAAATATGATTCGTTTTAACCAAGTACCGGGGTGTATACTTCCAAACATATCACATATTGCGAATTATTTTTTTACCTTCTTCCATTTAACTATATTTTATCTTCTTTATTAATATTATATTCCTCCCATTATGATTAATAGGCCTTATATAATTATTTAACTATCTATTTATAACATAATATTATTTACCTATATAATGGGGAAACTAGAGTGTTGATTTACCTTTTTAATGTTTGTGTTTGACCAAAAATTATGTGACCCTTCTAATTCATTAGATCATGTTAGTTGGGGGAGATTAAATTAATTCTTATTAGAGTAATTAATAAATTATGTCATTGTCACGACCAGTCCTCGGGGCCCTTGTCGTGACCACCCCAAGCCCACCTTCCATTGGCCAGGGGCTGACGACTAGCACCAAAGGCATAAATCCTGATAACTGGGAAGGCATTGCCTTTATAAAAGCAAACAAACACCACAGAGTACAAGTAGAAGTAAAACACTAAGTAAAAAAGAATGTACTGAAAAGTAAATGGGCCATAATACAAACCCAACTGAAAGTGTAGCTACAACTGAACAAAAGTACAAATGAAAAAGACACCAGCTGGAAGAATGGAAGCAGCTCCTAGGTCGTCCTCCTCAGATCCTACTTGAAGGGTAGGTACAGATGGGGCAACTCCTGGATCGTCCACCAAGGATCCTACCAGAAGGGTTGGTACACGTTGACTCTACAACTCCCCCGCCAGTCAACCTCTTTTGTGTCTTGTCTCATCGTGAAGTGCACCTCCGGATACTAACTCGTCGTGTGGTCCACCTTCGGGTACCGTCCGGTCATCAAACACTCGGCCTCTATAAGCACTTTCTGTCATATGCAACGAACACAACGAAGTTAGGGAATAGCCCGTACATGGGTGAGTATAATGATACTCATTAGGTACCCCGAGACCCTCAAGGTATCACTAAAACCAACATGGATAACCACAAAGAAGATCTCAATAGATAACCTCTACTTAGGTATATGCCCATACATATACCTAAGTTACCATGTAACCCATCTCAATCATGAGGAAAAACAAAGATTATGAAATAAAAGGATAACCACTACCCAGGTATATGCCCATACATATACCTAAGTTATCAAGTAACCCATCTCAAACATGAGGTATACACAATGATCATAGACTCAGCTTAAACCAGGATTTTCATTATCGAAACTATAACTTCTGAATAGCCCCGTCTCTGGAGTGTACATTGATCCTGTCATGACTCTGAGGTACTTCTCACTATCCTAAGACTGCTGAGGTACTCCTCCTGTCGAGTACCGAGGGTCAGCCACCCAAACACGGTAGCGCCTCCCGCTGGGGTATGCCACCCAAACACATTAGTGAACACCCCCTAATAGCCTGCAGAGGTACTCTCCAGGCGTGTACCGTGGGTCTTCACTGTCACACAGGTATTGCTCTGTCCTCCATGAGTCGGCACCCAAAAAAAGTAGTTCTCCATCCACTGGGCTAGTCGACTCACTCCAAGTTGAGTTAGTCAAGCAGACGCCTGGTCTCAGATGGCTACACGGTCTCTATACTCCGCACCCTCATCTCTGGGAGGGTCCGCTCCAGGATATATAGGTTGATACCCCAAGTATGTCAAAGTCCCATGAAGAAGTATCTCAACAGACCGCCTCGTCATAGGGGTGTCAACGCAATAGACGACGCGTCGATCGGACGCCCGTTCTGTGAGTTTCTAGCCTTTTCGTCCCAAGGGCCCTATTGGTTTCATGAGGGAAACAACCCGGCCGTATCTCAACTGTACCCTGAACTCTCACAGGGTTTTCTCATAGTGACCGTTTCTCAACGTGACCACTAACGTCGCTGACGGTTCGTCAAACAGACGTCCGGTCTAAAAGTTATCAGTTTTTCTGTTATTGGGGTCCAGTTGGATTCGTGTGCAATCCAACCCGGCCACTATCCAACTTCATCCAAACCTCAGGAGAAGTATTCAAAAATTTCCGTCTAATCAAGAAGAATTTAATGAGATAGATGGCGCGTCAATCGGATGCCCAGTCTGTGAGTTATTGGCTTTTTCGTTCCAGGGGCCCGTTGGTTTCGTGAGCGAACCAACCCGACCGCACTCCGACAGCGCCCAAACCTCGAGCGGAGTGAGAAAAAAGTTTTGTCTCATCAAGAGGAATCCAACAAAGTCAACCGCACGCCAATTGGACGTCCCGATCTTATGATATAAGTGTTTCCGCTTCGAGGGCCCGGTTGGTTTCGTATCCGAACCAACCTGGCCGAACCCAAAGTTTATGGAAACATCGAGTTTAGTATACCGAAACGACTATCTCGATCCAAGGATTGCTACAAAACCAATGGTGCATTGATCGGAGGTCCGTAGCCCATGTTATGGGAAAAAGACCGAAAGATGTCTAGAAGTCGAGGTTTTAGGCCCGGGCCGACCCGGCCCGAGACCCCCTGGGTCGGCCCGTACCGGGGTGACCCGACCCGGGTTCAGCCTGCTTGGGCGCGGCGCAGCCCGGCCTGGGCGTGGCCCGCCCTGTTGGTCCGGTCTGGCCGCGCAACACACTGGATCACCGGCTAGGAGGCTCGGCCTAACCGGAGGAGCGTTGAGATGAGGGTGGGGGGGGGGGGGGCGCTGCCCCCCGCTTGCTTTTCTAACCGCGACCTCGCATGGGGACTCCCCTTGCCACCAGACGCAGCCGAGCACCGCGTCCCGCCTCTCTGTTCCCATGCAGTTGCGGGACCAACGACCGACTGCCGCGGCCCTCGGCGGCGGCGTGCCGGGCGCCGCCGCCTCTGGCCACCGGCGCCATCAGTATTTTACACGGACCACCGGACGCGCTCTGGTGGTCCGTTTCACTCGCCGCCTTCACCAATGGTCCTCCCCAGACCCGACCTTCACTGTGGAGGCTTCAAAATTACCTTGCGGCCTTGTTTGTTGTCGCTCATCAATCCTAGCTCAACTTCCAACCAGTGGTGTCGTTGAATCGTCTCTGCTGCCCCGACTCCGGCTACTGTTTCGTTCGGCCTCAACAGCGTGGCGCGACGACGCCAAACATCTTTGTTGCGTTCTTTCTCGTGTCCGCATAGTGTCGTTGCACTATGATTCCTTTGTCCGTGCCACAACGAATCAAAACAACAAAGGGGGAGGAGATTCGGTCGTGTTCATACGGTCCGACCTCCTCCCATTAAGTTGGTATCAAGCAGCCCAAAAGACGAAGAACAACACAAGTTATTCACAAACAAAAGAAAACAACCCAAATAGTTTTTTCCCGCAATTTTATATTCCCATCACGCAAAAGAAATCATTCGCGGATCAACTTGATGATGAGTTGATCCGAGTTATTTGTTTTAAAAGGAAGGAACCATGGGAATATAGACTTATGCAAAAAACATTTACCCCTACTTCAACATTGTCGTCGAATGAGAGTTCGTCACGGAATTAACCGTCACGGAAGAAGAGGATCTTCGTAGAAGAGAATGATCATCGTTGAAGAAATCATCACGGAAGGAACGTCGTTGGCATCGCGGTATACGGCGTCGCGTAGTCGTTCTCCAAGGATTCGACATTCTTGTAGACCTTCGTCGGAGGTCGGCATTCTTATGGTTATTCGCATTCTTCGCGTTCTTCTTTGAAGAAGAATAACATCAATCCCATTATCCTTTCTCCAAAAATCCTCTCAACACAACAAGACCAACTGAATAAAATAAGTGGTGTCTTATTTTATTTACACACAAACCAATGCTTGAAAAATTCATAAAGAATATAAACGATAAATTAATTGAGGGGATTAAAACCGCCCAATTAATAGAGGGGGTTATTAAAAAATTTAAACGCACGAGTTGAATTTGATTAATAGGGGGTGCGAGTGCATTATTTAAGAAGAAAAGAAATATTGGGGCACGTGTGGGCCCCACCCCACCTTAATCCTATCAAAGGTAGTTATCAAAAATTGGGTCCCACCCCTAACTCCCTTACATAGGTTATAACCACATAAGAGAGAGGAAAAGTGTTGTGACACAACACTTAATCCACATAACAAGTAAAGAAAATATAATTGTAAAACAATTATATTATTATCCCTCACTTTAATTAAACAACTCATCCCGAGAAAACACAACTCCAAAAAGGGGTCTTCATAAGCAATTATTGGCTCTGCGAGTTCATTGATTCCCTCGGATTTCGATTCCCAGCACCGGTTCCAATGTTAGGAAAACCCGCTAGTTCGTTAACTGAATGTACCCGAGCTAAACTTCAGAAAATGATTTCGGGCACACCAGGCCTCAGAATTAGGTGCTGTTAGAAACTGCGTTCTTGTAAAAATCCAAATAAAATGAAAAAACATTTCCCTTGAATTTTATGGGTCTTTAAATTACTCCATCCTCAGGGCATTACATCCTCGTAAAGCTTTAACACAAACTAGGGATACAAAAGGGGTATTGAGCACACATCTGATCCTTCTGCTCCCATGTGCTTACCTGGAGGTTCTCGTACTGCCAGTGAAAGCACACCTGAGGAATCAACTGTCCTCATATGATCCACTCTTGTTGATCCTCGATCACCACTGAAACTTCCATGAAAGTAACCCCATCACCAACTTCCTACTCCTCATGGTCGAAGATATGTGAAGGGTCAAGAACGTATCTCCTCAATTGAGATACATGGAAGTCGTCGTGCACCTGGTGCAACTGAGGAGGATGGGTCATAAGGTAAGCCACCTCGCCTACCCAGCTGAGGACCTAGAAATGTCCGTTGAACCTCAGAGATAACTTTCCATCTTGGCTACATCTCCGTAAACCTCGTCGAGGTGGGACCCGTATAAGGACATGATTGTCATCCTCGAACACTAGTGGTCTCTAATTCCTGTTATAACTAAAACTCAAAACGACTACTGCCACGAGGGTAAGGTTGACTGACTCAAGTGTGGTCGGTCTCACCCTCATGTGCTTGAGTTTATCCTATACTACCTGGGGTTTCCTTTTCGCCGACCAAGGTAAACACATCCTGACTTCGTAGTTAAACCACAACCCTTTTTGCCTAGTACCGTCAATTTCTGTATGAAATGTGATTTCCCAGTCCATACTCAAACCAACGTCGTAAGGACTCGACGCTACCACCAAGAGATTCCAACTAAAACTCTCCCTTGAGGGTCTGACCACACCGTCGGCGTAAGCGTGATTATCAAGTATTCTCCCAAGGTATCTCCAGACGTGAGGTTCAAGTCTACAGCTTACCAGAAACTCTAGGTCGGGGACAAGATTCGTCGAAGGAAGGAATGATTCGTATCAACGTCTATTACTACGATAGCTAGTAGTGGACAAAAACTGTCCCTTGAATCATTCTTTGAGCCATTGGGTCACTCTCCCGGACCACATGCAGCTACTCTCTTCCCCTGCCCTCCAGCTCCCTGATCCTGGCGTGGACAACTTAGGCGGCTGGTTGTAGCATGTTAAAATGTACACTACCTCATGCTGCTCTCCTAGCTCTGCCTCCATGTCTGCTGCTTCGCAGAGTCATCTCTCCTTAATGCTTCCTCTTTATGAAAAATTTAACATGCCCGAGTCTCTAAGACTGGCACCAGTTTCCTGTTTCTTACTGCTCTGTGCAGTCTTCATTCGCCCTTGGATGATCTGCACCTTATTTTCCTACGATCTGATAGAGCTGCAAAAATTTCTCTTTTGCCGAAAAGAGAAACTCGGTCTCCTCCCCTGGATGAACCATGCCCATTCCCTAATATAGTCAATCATGACATGAATGATGTATTCATGCCATGGATGACGTCGTAAGGCCTCGACGTTACTACCAAGAGATCAAACTGTAACCCTAGACTCTAAGGGTGGAGTCACACTGTCGGCATCAGTGTGAGGTCACTGGGTCTCCTCCAGTAGAAATCTCGAAAGTGAGGGTCAAGTCAACAGTTTTAACAGGGACCACTCAGTATCAACAAAAAAAAAGTATAGGAAAGAAAACATCACAAATATAAGTGTATTTTTAGTATTGTATCTCATAGTAAAAAGAAACAAATAAAACAACAATATGGAACTAGAAGTACAAGGGACGTATCCACTAGTTCCTCCCATGTCCACCTGCTCCCGGAGCTCTCCTCCCTTATCCACTGCTCGTATGTTGCTCAAGCACCTGCCGCTACTTCTACCTCAGTGGCTGCTCCAAAGCCCGCAGATCAATTGTGCGAGGTGTCAGACAGTCATGTGCCAGGTGACCCTTCCTGCCGCATTCATGACACTTCCTTCTCCTCCTACGGCTGGATTTGGTCCTCTTGGACCTCTGTATCATCTGTCTACTTCCCACAGATTACTCGGCTACTAATCAAAAATACTGCGGAAAAGGAAGAATCTCCTGTACACGCTCGGGGTTTAGAGCTCTTGGCACAATCATCACCCTGAAGAAGGTCTCTAAGTCTTCCCATGTGAAGGTTATCCCGTTGCAAAACTAGAACAAACGACTCCACCACCTGCCTGCTGCTGCCTGAAAGAAGGCTGGCAGCAAAGATCACCATGAAGTCTGCTGGCATCCCCACTAGCCTGAAGACTCTCACCATAGACTCCAGCCAATCCTCAGCCTCTTGCGGGTCTGTCTCTCCCAAGAACCTGGGTGGCCTCTGGCGCTAGAACTCATGCACAACGCTCAAGTGGCATGCATCGCCTACTGTTGGGGCTGGTGGAATCGGTGGCCTAACGTATGGTAGTACCGCTGGTGCCTCTGCTGGTGCCCAACTACAAGAGGGCCTTGTGCCGAAGCCTCGTCTCTTGCCAGGCTATCAATATGAATATCCCTCTGGGCTCTTGCTGGTCATCCGTGAAATGGAATCCTAAGAGAAACAACGTGACACGGTCAAACGATTATAACTGGTGAGCAGACCTGGTTTGAGATTACTTTTAAAACATTATGGAAACAGACACGCAATCAGTGTTTTCATGCACAAAGTCAGAAATAAGTTTTCAGGGTCCTAGTGTATGGATACGTCGGCCGTCCTCAACAACACTAGACTCCCTGAACTGAAGACCACGCACGGTACCCTTAACACAATTTCTTCACATAAAGAAAATATCAGAGTTATAAGTTCTGTGATAGAACCGACTCCTCTGATACCAATTTGTCATGACCCGTCTTCAGGGACCTTGTCGTGACCACCCCAAGCCCACCTTCCATAGGCCAGGGGCTGGCGACTAGAACCAAAGGCATAAAACCCGATTATTGGGAAGGCATTTCCTTTATAAAAGAACACAAACAACACAGAGTACAAGAGGAAGTAAAACACTAAGTAAAAAAGAAAGTACTGAAAAGTAAATGGTACAGAATACAAACCCAACTGAAAGTAAAGCTACAACTGAACAAAAGTACAACAGAAAACGACACCAGCTGGAAGAATGGAATCAGCTCTTGGGTCGTCCTCCTCAGATCCTACCTAAAGGGTAGGTACAGATGGCGCAGCTCCTGGATCGTCCACTACAGATCCTACCTGAAGGGTAGATACAGATAGCCTGCACAACGCGCTTGCCCGTCAACCTCCTCCGTGTGTCATCTCATCGTGATGTCCACCTCTGAATACTGACTCGTCATGTGGTCCACCTCCAGGTACCGTCCAGTCCTCGAACACTCAGCCTCTATCAGCACTGCCCGTCATTTGCAACCAACACAACGAGGTGAGGGCATATCCCGTTCAGGTGTGAGTATAACGATACTCAGTAGGGACCCCGATACCCTCAAGGTCTCACTAAAACCAACATGGATAACCACAAAGTAGATCTCAACAGATAACCTCTACTAAGGTATATGCCCATACATATACCTATGTTATCAAGTAATCCATCTCAATCATGAGGAAACACAATGATTATGAAATAAACAGATAACCACTACCCAGGTATATTCCCATACATATACCTAAGTTGTCAAGTAACCCATCTCAAACATGAGGTATACACAAAGATCACAGACTCACCTCAAACCAGGATTTTCATTATCAAAACTGTAACTACTGAAGAGCCTCGTCTCAGAAGTGTACAGTGATCCTGTCATGACTCCGAGGTACTGCTCAATAACCTAAGACTGCTGAGGTACTCCTTCTGTCGAGTACTGCGGGTCAGCCACCCAAATAGAGTAGTGCTTCCCCTCCAGGGTATACCACACAAACACAGTAGTGCACACCCCCAAATAGACTACAGAGGGACTGTCCGGACGAGTACCGTGGGTCTGCACTGTCACATTGGTAGTTCTCCGTCCTCCATGGGTCTGCACCGAAACAAAGTAGTGCTCCGCCCACTGGGCTAGTAGACTCACTCCAAGTCGAGTCAGTCAAGAAGTCGTCAGGTCTTTGTTGGCTACACGGTCACCATACTCTGCACGCTCGTCTCTGGGAGGGTCCGCTCCACGATCTACAGGTTGATACACCATGTATGTCAAAGTCCCACGAAGAAATATCTCAATGGACTGCCTTGTCATAGGGGTCTCAATCCAACATGCGGCACATCAATCGGACGCCCGGTCAGTGAGTTACTAGGATTTTTGTCCGAGGGTCCCAATTGGTTTCGTGAGCGAACCAACCTAGCCGTATCTAATCTTTACCCCAAACACTCATAGGGTATGCTCATAGGGACCGTTTCTCAATGTGATCACCAATGCCGCTGACGGTTCGTCAAACGGACGTCCCGTCTGAATGTTATCATCTTTTCCATTCTAGGGGCACGGTTGGATTCATGTGTAATCCAACCCGGACATTATCCAACTGCATCCAAACCTCAGGCAAAGTATTCCAAAAGTTCCATATCATAAAGAGGAATTCAATGAGACAGACGACGCGTCAAGCGGACGCCCGGTCTGTGAGTTATTGGCTTTTTCGTTCCAGGGGCCCAGTTGGTTTTGTGAGCGAACCAAATCGACCGCACTCAAAAGGTATCCAGACCTCGAACAGAGTATGCCGAAAGTTATGCCTCATCATGAAGAATCCAACAAAGTCGACGGTACGTCAATCAGACGTCCGAAGCTCAAGATATAATCGTTTCCGCTCAAAGGGCCCGGTCGGTTTCGTATCCGAACCAACCTGGCCAAACCCAAATTTCTTTGAAACCTTGAGTGTAATATATAAAAATGACCATCTCAATCCAAGGATCTCTATCCAACTGATGGAGCGTCGATCGGAAGTCTGTAGCCCGTGATATGGGAAAAATACCAAAAGATGTCCGGAAGTGGGGGTTTCGGGCCTGGGCCGACCAGGCCCGAGACCCCCTGGGTCGGCCCGATCCGGGTCGACCCGACCTGTGTCCGAGTCCGTCCCTCTTGAGCGCGGCTCGGCCCGGCCTGGCGGTCCGGTTTGGCTGCGCGGTGCGCTGTCTCATCGACCAGGAGGCTCGGCCGAACCGGCCGAGCATTGAGACATGGGGGGGGGGGGGCTCTGCCCCCACTTGCTTCGCTAACCGCGGCCCAGTGTGGTTCCGCCCCTTTCCACCGGACGCGGCCGAGCGCCGCGTCCCGCCACTCCGATCACGCGCGGTCATGGGACCAGTGACCCTCCCTGGCGAGGCGTGCCAGCCGTATTTTCGGCGGACCACCGGACGCGCTTTGGTTGTCCGTTTTTCTCGCTGCATTCACCAATGGTCCTCTCAAGACCCGACATTCACTGTGGAGGCTTCAACATTACCTTGCAGACTCATTTTTCATCGCCCTTTAATCCACACTCATCGTCCAACCAGTAGAGTCTTCGAATCGCCTCCGCAGCCCTGACTCTGGCCGTGGTTTCGTTCGGCCTCAATGGGGTGGCGTGACGGCGCTGCGCTTCTTCTCCGCGTTATTTATCTTGTCCGCATGGTGCCGTTACACCATGTCACCTTTTTTCATGCCGCAACAAATCATAACAACAAAGGGGGAGGAGAGTCAGTCGTTTTCGTGCGGTCTGACCACCTCCCGTTAAGTTGGTATTAAGCGGCCCAAAAGACGAAGAACAACAACGATTTTTCACGAACAAAAGAAAACAACCCAAACAGATTTTTCCCGCAATTTAATATTCCCAACCCGCAAAAGAAATCATTCTCGGATAAAATTTTGGATGAGTTGATCCGTGTTCTTTGTTTTAAAAGGAAGGAAACACGAGAATATATACTTACACAAAAAAAATTATCCCCTACTTCAACGTTGTCGTCGAACGAGAGTTCGTTGCGGAATTAACCATCGCGGAAGAAGAGGATCGTCGCGGAAGAGAAGGATCGTCGCGGAAGAAAGCTTCACAGAAGGAATGTCCTTGGCGTTGCGATATACAGCGTCACATAGTTGATCTCCGAGGATTTGTCGTCCTTGTCGACCTTCGTCAGAGGTCGGCGTTCTTCCCGTTCTTTGCGTTATTCACGTTCTTCGTCGAACAAGATGAACTTCAAGCCCCTTAGCATTTATCCCAAAATCCTCTCAACGCAACAAGACCAACTGAATAAAATTAGTGGTGTCTTATTTTAATTACACACAAACCAACACTTGAAAAATTCAAAAAGAAACGAAACGATCAATTAGTTGAGGGGTTTAAAACCTCCCAATTTATAGAGGCATTTATAAAAATGTTTAGATGAAAGAGTTGACTACATTTAATAAGTGGTGTGGGTGCATTATTTAAGAAGAAAAGAAACGGTGGAGCTCGTGTGGCCCCCACCCCACCTTAATCCTCTAAAAGGTAGTTATCAACAAGTGGGTCCCAAACCTAACTCCCTTACATAGGTTATAACCACATAAGAGAGATGAAAAGTGTTGTGACACAACACATAATCCACATAAGAAGATAAGAAAATATAATTGTAAAACAATTATATTATTATCCCTCACATTAATTAAACAACTCATCCTGAGAAAATGAATCTCCAGAACGGGGTCTTCTTAAGCAATTACTGGCGCTGCGAGTTCATCGGTGCCCTCAGATTTCAATTCCAAGCACCGGTTCAAATGTAAGGAAAACTCGCTCGTTCGTTCACTGAACATACCCAAGGTAAACATCAGAAAATGATTGCGGGCGGACCGGGCCTCAGAATCAGGTGCCGTCAAAAACTTCTTTCTTGTAAAATTCCAATTAAAATTAAAAAATATTTCCCTTAAATTTTATGGTTATTTATAGTCATACATTAAATTATAATATATCAGTTTGAAACATAAGTTTCAATCCCAAAACTAGTGAAATTAGATATATAAATTAAAAAAATATGCCTTTTAATATATAAAATCCAACAAAATGGTTTATACAAAATTTAAAAAATCCAACGTGTCTCTCCTATGAGTGTCAACCCATTATTTTAGTAAAGACCATTGTCATGTACCAGGTTATGTTGTGTCAGGACCAACACACTTTATTAAAGTTCACCCATAGTTACATCAATTGCAGAACTAGATCCACTTGTATTATCCATACAAATGTATTTTAATTAATATTCACATATTATAATCATTATCATAATACTAGGATGTTTATTGTTCTGTTCCACAATATTTACCTCAAGGATGTGTTACCTAATCTATGATTTCTAAATCATGTTTTCAAGGATGCTGATAAAATACCCTACATACCAATTGTAATGCCATGACCCACGAAGCCGAGAGCTACTGTATTATTTTATTCAATTTTATTTATTAAAACAAAATGAAATCATGAATAATTGAACCTTTTATAAATTTTTGGAGTTCATGATTACAAAAACGATGCACAGAATGCATTTAGAAATATAATTTACAAACATGATAAATAAAAAAATGCAATAAATGGAAACATAGACAGTTATTCAAAAGATTACACTTCATAGATGCGGAAATGAAACATAATAAGATTGAGCTCACATGATCTATAACTTTATGTAAAGTGGAATAAATAGAAAATTTATTATTTTAATTCAATAATTAATGGGAAATAACTAATAAAAAATTCCATTAATATAACTTTATATGGAATAATAAATATGGTAAGTTTAGAAATTATAGAATATTCAATTAGTTCTACACACTATGAATTAAAAGTATTTATAGACACGTCGAAGAAAAAAATTATTACATAACAATAATAAATTTATTCTTAATACTGAACATTATTAATTATTGGGAATCATGTTTCCTAGGTACCAGATACCTTACCATAAATAGATAGTTAACTATTCTTATTCCGAAACCTAATTCATCTCACTAGAATATCAATGCATTGATGAACATGTAATAAGTAGTTCACAACACATATTATTTTACAATAATTATTCAATTATCATGTTTATAATTTCCAAATAATTTACTCACATATCAAATAATATATCTTCCTTATCCAAATGTTTCTGTATTGATAATAATATTCATATTTATTAATAATTTTGCATTTACTCAAGAAGTGTAAATGTGAACACCGTATATTTATATATAAGTTATATATATCTGAAAATAATTACATACCTCACCCATGATTGAGTATACATAAGGATATATACAAAGAAAAATCATTAGATTAAATTTAAGGTCATATAAGAATGTTCAGAATCACAAAAGAATGTATGATTCCAACGGTTACATTTAACACATGTAAATTTTCAAGATAAATCCCATTCAGAGAGATAATTAATAAGAAGAACAAAAAATAAATTGAATAGTGAGTGAATAGAGATATTAAATAAAAGAGGGTCTATTTATAAATAGGAACATATAGAAATGGTGTATAATAACAATTAAGCCTCAATGGAATTTAAATTTTGAAAAAAACCCTTACATTTTTTTTTCATATTATGTGAACATCCATTAATTTATTTTATAATGGATTTATCCATGTTTATACTTTATTATATAGTACTGTTAATAATTTTCATACGATTTGTGACTATTTTATAATATATTCTCACCTTCTTGTTAATAATAATTATTATTTAAAATATATCGGGTGGTAAATTCATTGTTTCTCAAGTATGTTTGGAAATGTTATTTGTTATAATTGAATATTGGATCACTATTTAATCATCTAAAAAACGTAAAACATGACTTAATTATAATATATATAATTTAGAATAATCTGTTAAATTTTGAGATAAGAAATGAAATACATTTTTCATGGATATGGTATTTTGAATGATTACATGAACAATACTGTCATTTCTTAATGGCTCGAATGCCTTCATTTTTATTGATTTTTTGATAACCCTCCTTTCAAGGGATGAAGGGGAACCCTTACAAGGCCTGTAGGCTCAGAGATTACATTTCCTGTAGGGTTAGGAGATTAATTGACCTGAAGGTATTAGGAAATTCAACTAGAAAATCTATAAGTAACTACCCCTCCCCAGAATCTACATCATGATAGTAGCTCTCCACCTTCACATGGTCATTTGGCTGAGCATCTAGTGAATGAAAAGTCTGGTCCTGATGGCATAGCCATACCCTCTCATTATGACAGATCTAGTATGTTCTTCTCTCATGAGTACACCTGCTTTGTATCCTTATCTAGGGATGTTCATTTTTTGTAGTGTGTCTGTGGCAACTGCATGTGGCCCGAAATCCTTGAGGTAGCCTGATGGCCTTAAAGGTGGCCCGAAATTCCTACTATACCAAAGGCCTAGTTGGACCGAAAGCCTTAAGAACTCCAAGCCCAAACCGGTGGCCCAAGGTGAATAGTTCCAGTTGCTACAGAACCAAAGAGTACTGCTACAGTACCTACTACAATACCCGCATAATGAACAATTATGCTACAGTACCTGTACAATATACTATTCTGCTATAGTACCCACATTGTATACATTTCTACTACATTACTACTACAGTTCCTACTATAGCACATGCTACATTACTTCTATAAAACCCCTGAAAATATGCCCCTACCTGGTTTTGAACCTGGGTCATGGGGATACACATAAGGGTACCTCACCAACTAGGCTAAGGCTCATGTGCTACAGTAATATCATTTCATTGTCGAATAAAAACATGATTTGAATATATATATATATATATATTTTATAACCAATGAATAATATTTATGTCTTATAGGTTACATATAACAACTAAACCCATATTTTATACATTCCATGTATATCGTGGATGAATCACCACGATTTGAGGAGGTGGTAGTCCACATTTCCACAAATGATGCTATCGTATTTACACATAATCGTAAGCATAAAGGTATGTGTTATAAAATAATTAAAGAATCATATATAAATATTAAATATAAAAAATATAATATTAAATTTGAATTTCCATCTATTTTCCAACCATCAATGGTGGTAATAGAATAAATGAACAATCATCATTTTGTGCAGTGCTGATTCTCTGTACACATAAATGGTATATTTGATACCCATTAGATTGATGTGTGTGTAGATATAGTTCAAAACATATCATAATAATATATAGTATATTTATCATACATGGTTTAATATATAATAATCTTGTAATAATAGTTTTTGGGGTGGAGAATGAAAATAATATAATGGAGCTTGAGTAAGGATGTTACCTTTTCATTTATTAAATCCTTTTGGGTTATACCAAAATAATTTCATGGATTGATTTCACACCAGCTGGAAGATTCATTGAGGAGGGAGCTATTTTTAGATCATTTTGTGTTGATATTGGTATAAATTATTTTTGATAGGTGTGAGGTAACTCGAGGTTTGTTCGAATTTTATATATGGAGAAAATACTCAAATGGTATGTTTGAAAAGAAGTTAGGTGTACCAAAGATTTTAAATAAAAATTTTCAAAAAAAAAACCAAACTCAACTATATAAAGTATATTTTTGTAATATATATATATATAATAGGTTTTATAGAATTTTGGATATGTATTTTAGGACCATATGTTTATGATTTATTTCACATTAATCATAATATTAACATAACTATTTTGTGTAATTTTAATAACATTCATCAATCATCTTGGATGAAAAATATTTTTATCAGACATGGATGTAAATATTAGACTGATTAAAATATTGTACGTTTATTTTTGTAAAAACTATTCGTAGATGTGGAAATCATTTTTTAAATTCTAATCATAAAGACATGGTGAGAAAGTGTATTTTTAAACATAGAATGTTCCCAATTTCATTATGTTTTTATATATAAATTAAATATAAAAATAAATAAAAGAAACTAAATTAGATTAAATTATATATTATATATTTTTTTTAAATTTTCAACCAATTTAATATATTTCCTGGTATGAAAAATTAATTATATGAATGGGAATATTTCAACTAAAATGTAGTATTATTAAATATTCATTATAATATAAAACATCTCAAAACATACAAATAAAATTCACCAAAAAAAATTTTTGTTCTTTTTTAAAATATAATGATTATTTTGAGAAATTATATATATATATATATAATTTTCCAAAATTTAATTTACAATAAGTTCTTCATTAAAATGAAATACAACATTCTTTATAAAAATATTGTTTTTATGTGTAATATTGTGGATATTCATCTACTATTCCTATTTAATAAATTTTATTAATATAATAAATATTTTTCTGTATATATGATATATATATTTCATTAAAATCACCAAATAATAGGAATTAATTTATCTTATTATTACAAAACACAATTCTATGACTAGAAATTGGTGTTTATAATAAAATCATTTACATTATTATCAATTGGTTTAAATATTAACTAAAAATTAATTGGTAACCAATGAATTGTAAAATATATTTTTATAAATTTCATATCAATATTCATTACATATATTTTAATTACAATGTTATGTCCTATTTAATTATGAAATAAAATTTTTCATAATAAATTTTAGTTCGGAACAGCTAGGTCTTCTGAAAAATACTAAACAATGTTATTATTCCCTGTATTGTAATCCCATTTAGTGTTGAGTGAGTTAAAAAAATATAGTAATAATTTATTTAACCTAGAAATTATCTTCCAATTTACTATGATATTATATTACCTTTCACTCTTGGTGTCACATTTCATTCATACTATTGAAAACAACAATTTTACCTTTTAATTTGGTAGTGTTACAATCTCTGCACTGTAACAAACCATGTCCCACAATTTAAACATAATAGTAAAAATATAGAGTTTCTAATTTGAAAATTACATTGTGTAATTACCAAAAAATTAGAATATTTAAAAAAAATATCAACAAAATAAGATATAATGAAAAGTAAAAAGTCACATGTAATAAAATATAACAAGGTGCCTATATTGGAGAACATTAGTTGAATGTTATGATACTTAAATTTAGAAAAAATAAAAACAAATATATTTTTGGATTTTGGTAATCAATCAAAAAAAAATTGAATGGTCCATTGAATTTTTACGGGATCAAATATATAATTATTCACTGACTTATAAGACCACCAGTTCAACAAAATTGATGTTATTAGGATACGATTTTTTAATAAATTTATTTTTTCCTATAGTTGAGGAATTTTGCACCATATAAGAATACAAATAAATACACATTTATATTTCATGAACACTATATTATCATGTAGTTGTGCCATGAAGTATCTATACATTATTTATTATCATGGGATGCATCATATAGTGATGTAATACAAAATCAGATAAAACATTATCCAATGGTAATCATAAACCAATTCTTAAATGTATAAATATTAAAGATGATTAAAATAAACACATTATAAGGCTGTTCACTACATATAAAAAATCTTCATATAATTTTCCATAAAAAAAATAAGATCATAATTGTCGCATTTGAATCTTGTGAACACCTTCATCATGTATTATCTTGAAACATTTTATTAACAATAATTAATAGAAAGAATTATTTTAAACATATATTGCTCCTCATATATTATATAAAACACAAGATATTAGGTTTATTCCATTAATACCGACGTTTTTTAATCACCATCAATAATAAAATAACACTATATTTTAGTAAATCATTACTCAGATCCATGTTATTTAACACTTATTATATTTAAATTATCTAAACAAATCATTTCATTATCCAAACATAGCTATCATAATATTAGGTACATATAAGGGTTATAATTCCATTAAACATGTTTTTTAAACGAAATTACATTATACTGAATAAAAAATATTTTAATCATTCTTCAAATTATATCAAATCCTTAATGAAGATGTAATGTGTTACAATCCTCAAATTTTTAATAATTATTAAAACCAGTACATCATGGATAAAATATTCAAATGTCATAATTCATGTGTATGAATATTAATCATTCTTCTACGCCTACAATTATTTCATTAAATTTTCATTATACATAGCATCATTTGAGATATATTCCTTTGATGCCTTAGACATTCATTTACATTATGGCACATCTCCTTGTAGTTGATGAATGATATTTTGTAACCATTTTTTCTAAAACGTGAACCCAAAGAATGGTTTCCCTGTTTCCCCATATGTAGGATACTCATATTCTTTTTTTAATGTTCCACATTGTTTCATTCACAATTATCGCACATATGAAATTTCCCATTCACCTTCATGCCATTAGTTATATTTTTCACAGTCTTCCTCTTATTCATATTCATCCCATCGATGACACAAGTCAGGGTAATTTTTTCAACTATCTCATTTAATTAAGATAATATTTCCTCATATGAAATTTTTTCAAGTGGTAATATTTCCCTTCAAAATTTTGGTTTAAGAGCATATAGGATTCAAGCTTCATACTCTATGAATCAAGTACAATGTTGGAGTTCACATTCCTTCAAATAGTGTCTCATTATAAATGATAATATAAAATAATATTTATCAAATAATAAAGAAATATTATTTATAATCCAAAAAAGTTATATACATAAAAAACATAAATATTTATGTGTTTAAATTATTTAGAACCCTTTATAATATTTGGTAATGAAATGTGAATTATCCTTAGCATATAACATACGAATAAAAAACATGGTGTGAAGATAGGGATATTTCATTGTAATAGGTTACGTTGAGTCTGGACTGATGCCCCTTATTAGTGTTATTACATCATGTTACATATTTCATAAAACCAAATCTAAATGTATTATAAATTAGGGGATGCATTTCTAATAATACCCACATAATCATTACCAAACCAAAATCCTAGGACATTCATATTTAATTTCCCCCATTGTCTATATTAGGATTATATATTATAATATATGTTTTCTAAATAAATTTTATAAATTTTACTTTTAATATACTTTATAAACATATTATAACACATTGACCCTAGAATCATATTGATGGTGCATTATTTTATTCCATTGGAATGATTATAAGTAAATAAGATAACGATGGACAAACATGTTTAGATTTATTGGAAATAATGATTACATACATGATACCAATAAAAAAATGGGATATATAAAATATAGATATGATACATAATAAAACAAAATACATAACATCATTTAATCTCATTCGAAGGATTCCTTGTTATAACTTATGGAAATGAAGAATAATAAGTGTGAGATAAAATTTTATGTGGGGGTATCTAAAGTATAATAGATAATGAAATTACTAGATTAATTAAAAATTTCATGGTAAATAATTGATAACACATGACATTGAAATAAACTAGATAAGGTATAATAAATATTTCATGGTGAGTAAATGAAATAAATTCCATTGAATCAATAAATTGTGAAATAAATGTATCCATATAAATGTTGATATAATAATATAATGGTTAATAAAAAGAAATTAATTTTGAATAGAAAATATTCTAAATTATTGGACATCAGGTTTCACATAAACATGATACCATTACCATGAAGGGATAGTTTAATGTTGTTATATTTGGCCTACAAATATATATCATGAGACTATTAGTGCATTTAAAAGCATACATTACATGGTACCCATACCATATGTATTTCCTTAAATGGACTCCAACCCATATATTTAATATTAAAATAGTTTCGTCATATATTTAATGTACCATTTTTCTTATCCAAATGTATCTACATTGAAAAATAGATTCATATTTATTAATAATTCCTTATTTATTCAAATATCATTCACAATTATTACAATGTACTAATATGATATACAATTTAAGAAATAATTATAAAAATAACAAATGAATGTGGATATTTAATTAAATAATAAATGAAAATTTTTATAATAAGCTTATTTTAATTGATTAATGTTAACAAAACCAAAAGAATGAATGAAAAATAATGTAATTTTTACCACCTTGAAATATTCGCGCTAAACCATGTGGGTGATATAATTAAAAAAACAAAACACCATAATTTACTTGTGTTTAATGATATTAAATTTAAAAGGTGAAATATGTACACTATAAATATGTGAGCTGGTGTATAGTAAAAAAAATTAACTCAAGGAAATGTAAATTGAGACTAAAACCCTTTTCTTATGTTTCCATTTAGGTGACATAATAATATATATATTAATTTTATATGTATATATAATAATCCAATTTATTTTAAGACAATAAATTTAATGAACCTTTAATCGAGAAGGTGGTCACTCATAGAAATGGACGCCACATTAATTTCATTATCCCAGTTAATGAATAAAATTAAATGATATATATAAATATTTTTATATTATAATTCGAATATCATATTTATATTAAATATATAACATATTAAAACCCACCCTTTATACATTACATGTGTAGTGTGAATTAATCAAACCACTCTTAGGGGGGAGTTTTCAACAATTCTAAAAATTATGCTACTGTATTTATAAAAATAATAAAATATATTGATATGTTTCATAAAATTTATTTAAAAAAAATAGACATATTAAAAATAATATATCTCAAATATAAACATATTTTCCATAATAATTTTATTCCACAAATCATTCTAATGAAAAATATGATCAACCATCATTTGTTTATGGTGGTAGTTCACCGTACACATGCACTATATGTTTGTTACCTGTTATGTTGATCTGTGTAAAATTGTATGTACAACCATCATTATAATAATATCAAGTTATATTTTGGATACTGGTGTTATTATATTGTCATGAAAAAATATGTGTTGAGGGTTGGGGAATAATTCTAAAATAAATTATCTTGTGGGAGTATATTTCCTCTTATTTGGGTCTCACTATTTTGTTAATATAAAACAAAATCCTTGTATTAATTTCAAACAAAAATGAAGACATAAATGAGAATTATGTGGTATTGGGGAGTTAAATCGTTAAAAAAATTTCTAACCTAAGTTTTTTGATCGGTGTGTGGACGTAAAAGTAGTGGTGGAATTTTATATGTGTGGAAATTGTCTCCCTTGTTACTTTTTAAAAGAAGTTAGTTTTTCCCTCTTTTTCACCAAAATATTTCATCAAAACCATCAAAAATAAATAATATAATTGATTTTGCCAATATTTGGCCACCCAATCGGTGTTGTAAATGTTTATAGGTAATTTTAGACATTATTACTAAGGTTTATTCTCTTTTTATGTTTAATTTTACCTTAATTATTAAATTAAATATAATCACATTTACAAATATTTTTTATCTAAAATTATGTAGTTTTTATTGGTCTCTAAATGTGAAAGTATTTAAACCCATTTATTTTATCTTTTGAAATTTAATTCATATAAAAGAGAGAACTATATTTATTTCTAAACCCACATATGTTGTGAGATATGATGTTTTTAAATTAATAGTGATCAACCGTTCATGATGATTTTATATTAAATCTCAATAAAAAATGATTTCAATGATCTAATTTGGATTAGCTGATGTATACATGTTTTAATTTAAATTTAAAACCAATCTATAATATAATTACATAATAATAATCATTTAAATGAAATATATATTTTCAATTAAAATATATTTTTACTAACTATTAATTAAAAATAAATAATATCATAAAAATTACAAAAAAACATCCTAATATAATTTTAATGCTATAATTTCTAATAAGAATATTATTTTGACATATAAAACTTATAAGAGTTTATAAAATATCACATAATTTTTATTTCTATCAAAAAAGGTAAAAGTTCCTTTATAAATATATAGGGTTGTATGCGTAATATTTTCTATGTTATTATCCTATACTTATTATGTGTATTTTTTGAAAATAAAATATTTTTTATTTGATATATAATAAAACATTTCATCAAAATCATGAACAATTATAAATAAATTTAATTTATAATGTCAAAACACTTTTCTCTTCATAAATGTTGGTTTATATAAAAAAAGTTCCACTATATTCGTTTAGTTTATACATTCATTTCTAATAATTTCAAAACCAATGAATTCAACAATATATTTTCATAAAATAGTATATACTATTCGTAAATGCTAATTTAAAGATCTGGTATTATCATGTTATATTTTATAATTATTTAATAATAATATATTGTTGTTCGTTAATGGTAAATATTCCTTAAACATCAAAATAATGTTGATATGGGGTTACCTGAAAGCTATATCGGGGTGGCGTGCATTTTATAATATATAATAAATTTAATTTATTTAATATATTCATTATATTTTAAATTATCGCGATATTATACTCCCTTATGTTCCCTGGGTCTTGTGTCATAAACATTATCAAATACAAGGTTCTTATACAATAATGTTAGGATGTTTCATGCATGTAGCAATAATTTTCACAAGGTTAGTGATGTTGATTATAAACTCTTTTATTTTTAGAGTAGTGATATTTGAATGTTTGGGATAGTTTAAATCATTTGGATGGTGGTCATAGACATGT
The DNA here is from genome assembly GCA_963277665.1 of Viscum album. Taxonomy (NCBI): domain Eukaryota; kingdom Viridiplantae; phylum Streptophyta; class Magnoliopsida; order Santalales; family Viscaceae; genus Viscum; species Viscum album. Next base: position 1,752,025,505 of record OY728164.1, read on the forward strand.
GAAATGGACATTGTGATAAATGATTATGGACTCTTAATTATTTCATTATGGTATATATTTTTATGTTGTGTTTATGGTTTGTTATATTCGGTTGTTGAGAATGATGTCAAGGAATTCCATTTTTTCTAATTTTGATGAACACTTGTGTAAATTATGTATCTATTAAGGTCATAATAATATCAATTTTGAATAGTAGGATTTCTGTTTTTGTGATTTAAGATGCCATATTTTGTGCATTGTTGATTGAGAATCAGTCAAAGGCCACTTATGGCCATCTTGGATGATTCATCCCTAAGAATGCCTTATTCTTTTAGATGACCTATAGGAACACTTGAAAAGGTATATTTTCATTTTTTTGGATTTTGGATATTTTAGGTTGTTAGTGTGGGAGTAGAATGAGATATTGGTTATAGTGGTGTTGTCTCTAATAAAATTCCACATTTTGTTTGTTCCCTATGGACCATGAAGCCCAAGTATGTTGTTGTGGACATGAAATTAGTCATTGAGAGAAATATTTGAATAGTTGTTAGATATCAGGATAAGGTGTGTTAATATATGGCCCATCATTTATTGGATGACATTGGTTCAACACATATTTTTTGAATAATTGAATAATGTATTCAGATATGGATTTCCCCACATTCTATTCTCCTTTAGACACAATCTTTGTGGAGGTTTATAATCATGAAAGACTTTGAGGAGAAACATATGAAAAAAATTTATAATGCGTTTTTCCTAACTATAATAATTTTATCTCATTCATTTTATAGAAATTTATAGATGAAATTAAAGGGAATATATATGATATGGAATTTTGAAACCACTATATAGTTTATTGTTATCCCATTCTAGTGTGGATTCCAGATCGTGATGTATTGAAAAACTCACATAGTGGGTTTTGTGTGATGAGGATTATTTTGTGCTCTATGGTTGATTATGTTTTATAAAAAACTCTTTTTTCATTCTGAAAGAATGATTTTTTGTCTATATATGTATATTTAAGTATATTTTTAGACTATCCTCATGCATATTTGAGTTTACATTGTTGTTTATGTTTCTAGTTCTTATCAGGCTATTAGATTCATATTTCCAGGTTGATTGATGTTGTAGTTACAGAGGCCTGTGTTTATGATCAATGGTTCATCATTTATTTTATTCAAATAAAAATCATTTAGTTCCAAGGAAAATATAACATGGAATATTTTTAATTCAATTTTTATTAAATATGATTTATTTACTATAGTAGGTGCCAGAGTGGGGGTATATTTACCAATGGATTTAGGCTAGCTCCGATATTTTGGCTGACTTCTTGTTTTTTTACCACAATTATAATTTCAACTATTATTCTAAATAATTTAATTTATTATATATTATGCTAATATCATCTGTACATACATTTTTTTTATAAATTAGTCACATTTTATTCAATATTAGGGGGGTTGTTAATGATATTTACTATATACCCTATACACATGGAACTCTATGTGAATGAAAACATGTTGTGTTTCAACATGACAGACCACATGATTTATGATGGTCAAGGCTGATTCCCATTATTTATCAATCAATAGGATCTCCTTGTGGGTAGTTTGAGGATCTGGATGGTATAACTTGGGTGTCTTGTAAACCATGTATGTTTTCTAGTATGGTGTTTTATATAGAGCTCGTGGAATTTATTTTATGATATCTGTTTTTAATGTCTAGTCATACGGTTGGTGTCTAACAGATGTGTTTTTTTATTACATTGATTATATATTATTGTAAACATGAATTGATTTATTATATATTTCATCTATTTAATTTATATATTTTTCATACATAATTGTTTATAATTTTCAGTATATTGGTTATTATAACAATTATTGATCACTAACAAGACGATTCAGTCTCCCCACTACAACCTTTAGACACTCACCAATAGTGTGAAGTAACTAGAATTCATGGAGGAGTGACTAAATCCTTTTCCCTAGCTATATTGTGTTGCATTTCCTTTTAACTAGATATAATTCATCATATAGTGGTACCAATGTTTTCTATGGTATTATGATTTGATTAGTTTATCGACTGGTGTTATCATAATGTATATTAAATTTGTTTGATATTATATTTTGTTTATATACAGACCATTTTTTGATAAGAAGTCCATTATTTTAGGAGATGAGATTTCAATTCCAGGTATTTTTTATGGTTTTAATATTTAAACTACTATTATGAACATGATTTACTATATTTTATATTTTCCATGTTTTTATATCGTGCACATTGTGAATGAGGAAAATGTTCAAGCACTATTTTGGTATATTATGATTCACATTTAGTATCCATCTCAATGGTGTGTTATATTTTAATCTAATTATCTGTCATGTAGATCATGTGGAGAGTGTTTTTATGATGATAGATATGTAATCCCTTGTTTGAGGGATGTATTGATACACTCATGGGTCTAAATTTAGATCTGAGTTCCCTTCTAATGGATTCATGAGGGGAATTTTTGGATTGGGATCATGTTTCTTAAATATTATGATTCCCTCAATTCCTTGGGTTTATGTTTATGTTATGTAAATTTTCATTAACCATTTCAATACTATGTCATGCTGATGGGATTTTGTACAATCTATCACTAATGACATTGGTGGGTGTGTCATATTTTCATTAGTCAGGCCATTTTGGTCTTCTATTACATGAATGTTGTTAGGAATGATGATTCTTATTTTTTTAGTGTGAATTTGTTTTTGGACCCACAAACCTCCCCATTTTTTGTTCGTTGTGTAGAATTATAATCATAGTTAATCACTTATGCTTTTGGATCAATTTTCATGTTGAGAGTGGTTGATTTGTTAATTAGGTAATTAAGTATATTCGTAGTTTTTATGAGGACTATCATGGGTCATCTTTATTATTGTAACTATCCATTGTGGGGAGAAATTTCATTTGATTTAAATTCACATCCCTAAATTCACTAAAAAATGGACTATGAGATTTTGTGACCAATTTTGTTATCAAGGAGATGAGTAAGGAAATACAGTTTAATATAGGTTGTTGGAGGTCGTGATATGCATTTATGTGATTTATCATGAACATGTCTTTAAGGTTTCATGCTGGTGTTTAGGTGTGAGAATTTTGGACATGTCTATATGTTTTATTCCATGATGGAATTATTGAAGAAAATATGGTTTTACACTGGGAATTCAATTGATTTTAAGGAAAATCATGTGGATGAAAGCATTATATCATAATATTTTGAGTGAACCACATGTTGAGTGACTGATTTAGATGTTATAAGATCGGTAATATTATTTTTACGATATCATTTTTTGTGCTACAATTTTGATGAGAGATATTTTATTGGTTATCCAGCAAAACATATCATCGGTGAGAATAATTTGTAATGGGGAGATTCTGTTGAATGAAAACATCATGGATAGTGAAAATTAAATAAAATTTTATTTTTTGTACATGTAGGTGTTTGGGGGGGGTATAAATAAATTTCCAATAAGGTTATGTGGAAAAAATTGGATTCAACACAGTTAGATGTGATATAGTATATTTAATTAGTATAACATTTGGTTCGAATCAAATTCATTAAAAATTTCATGGAATATTTAATAATTCCATAATATGACATTACTTTTATCATGTGTGTGTTCATTTTATTTTATCATTTAATGTGATCATTAGAATGATATTTCATCCCCACCATTATGTCATGAAGGGGATATACATATTCAAGGTATAACCCATTGATTATCACTAGTGTTTTCTCCCTGTCCAATTCAAGATCATTTTCTTTTATTCGTCTCATCAGTTTTTACTTCGGAATTTGGTTTTTCATTCCTCCATTGCCTTGTCACTTATGCGGCTCTAAACACTAGTGGTTGTTTCATCGATGTGGGATATGTGGCATTGTAAGATAGATATATCGACTGAGATTGAGAATGAGAAGGCACCATCATGTAGGTCGGGTTACAACAGATCATCGTATGGTAGATGTAGATCACTAGTTACTATGAAACGTCAGCGTATTCCACTTATACCTAGGATCATTTTATTTTTTATTCCATATATCATTGTTGAATAAATTTTTTATGATTTATATAATATTTTCGGATGATGGGTACCACGGGTTGGTTGATATATAGTTATTATGTCAAAATCATCAATTTAAATCCATTTAAATGGATTCCATTTTTGGAAAACCAATTTACATGTTGATTTTTTTTATACAGAATAGTCCTTAATTTCATATAATTATTGAATGACTATTCTTTTTGGAATACATTGCATATAGATGAGGTTATATTCTACATAGGGGTATTTTGGGATGTGGACACGTTCTTGACCACACACCCTATGAAAGGGGTACATGACCATGTTGGTTACACAACCTGTCCACATTTGGGGTTTCCACTATTTATGTAAACTAAAATTGGTAGAATACATGTCCATTTACATGGGTTGGTACATGTGTCGGGTTACACTCAATGTATTGGTGGAACGTGATGTGTGCACAAGAATTCTACCCAACGAGTGTGGTTGAGATACATATCCAATTACACATATGGGGGTTGACACAATATATATGGACATCATGACATGTAATTTTATAATGAACATGTCATGTAACTTTAGAAACATGATCATAGAGGTAATTTCATGATAAATTCAATGTACTTGTGGTACAAAATATTTATCTATTGCGAACAAGTCACATTTTTCATGTATATTCCAGTATTTTCATGTATATGGCATCGGCATGGATTTTTAAATAACTAATTAAATTCAATTGAATGATATATGGCATCCTTATTGAGTATCTTTGACTAGATTTTGGTAAGTCATATTGAAAAGTATTTCAATGGAGATGTGGAGGTTTCTCTATATATAATAAATGTAGAGTCACAAAATGAAATGACGATGGATAGCTTCAGTGTTGGGATACTTGAGATTTTGGAGACCGTTGGATGGATTTCATCATTTTGGTTTGATTTTATTAATGCGTTCTTCTAATTATTTGTGTTTATTCCTCAAAACACAGAATTATGTACTTGTGGCCCTGTTCCTGATAAATTGATTAGTGGATTCCATTATATGATGATGAGAAATATTATATGTCCTATTTTTTAAATTATTCTTATGATTCCTTGTGGAGGGTGTGAAACATTTTTGTTGGACATGAGGTCTATTGTCAATTCCTTTTTTGGTGGAGGTTTTATATTGGTTTACCTTTTATCAAGGATTTTATATCATGAATCAATTAGATATTGATGAGTGTAGATTTTGATATTTCTTCACTAGTAAGACTTCAGTTTTTTGATGATCATGAATAATAAATCATATGGTGTCTTATTATTGTTGTCTTCATTGGTCACATGATTATTTTGGAAGGAACATCCCAAGGTATTGGGAGCATCAATTGAGTCCTTATTAGGTCATTACAATATACGATGGTCCCATGAAAAATGACTACCTTGAGTTTTTTTCCTTTAGGAGGGCCGTTGGGACCCTTTTGTGGATTTCTATCTGATAGTTATATCCATTGTGTTGAACGGTGCCCACAAATTTCAATTTTGAGAATTAGTTGATAAGTTATAAAAAACCCGCTTGTATGTTTATTGGACGTACCTGAAAAAAACATTATAAATTTATTCTGAACACACAGGGCCTCAGAATCAAGAATGATACATTTTCATTGATTAATAAAAAGTCCATTTATTAAAAAAAATCCATGGGATTTACAGCTCATTACATTTTTCCCACCTCAGGGATTCACATCCCAATATGCTAAAACTCAAACTAAGAGAACAAAGGGGGTAATGAGCATTAATCTGAGCATCCTGCTCCCATGTACTCTCCTGGAGGTTCCCGTGCTACCAAAAAATGCAGACCAGAGGTATCAATCATCCACGTAGCACTGGCTCATGTCGATCCACAATCTCCACAGGGAAATTCGTAAAAGTCTCCCCATCATTGACTTCCAGCTCTCCATGGTTGATGATGTGAGTAAGGTCGTGCACATATCTCATCTGTTGAGATACGTGGAAGACATCATGCACCCTATGTATCTAAGGTGGAAGAGCCAAGCAGCAAGCCACCACACCAACACTGCTGAGGAACTAAAAAGGTCCGATTAATCTTTGAGATAACTTACTGCCTCAACCAATTCATCGTAGGCCTCGTCGAGGTGAGACACTTAGAAAGAAGTGGTCTCCATCCTTGAACTCCAGATACCTCGATATCCTATCACCATATGAATTCTGCATGCTCTGTGCAGTCTTCATCTACTTCTAAATGATCTGCACATTTTCTGTGGTGGCCCATACCATATCTCATCCCACTAGTGCTGACACCCCTGGGTTTGTCATGCATAGTGGCGATCTGCATGGTCTATCAAACAATGCCTCAAATGTATCCATCCTGACGGTGGAGTGATAGTTGTTTTTTTACAAAAACTCCACCAAAGGTAAGTGATCCTCCCTACTGAGACCAAAGTCGAGGACACAAGCACACAACATGTCCCTGAGGGTCTGAATGGTCCACTTGGTCTGATCATCTGCCTGAGGATGGATGGCGGGGCTCAGACAAAGTTGCATCCAAAAATACACCTACAACCCCTTCCATAGCCAGGAAGTAAATCATGTGTCACGATCATAGACACTAGAAGAAGTTACTCCATGTAGACACACAATGTCCTTCATGTAGAGGCATCCCAAGATCTCTAAATAACCCAGCTCTCTAATATGTAGTATGTCGGCGGACATGGTGAGTCGTTTGAAGATCACCCAGATAGATTCATGTCCACTGGATGTACGTGGTAGACTCATCACAATTTCCATGGATATCGCATCCAACTTCCACTCTAGGACCTCTAAAGGCTAAACCAAGCCTATTGGTACCTGATGCTTCGCCTTCTTTTACTGGAAAATGAGCCATCGAGAGACAAACTTTTCTACTTCCTTCTTCATACCTGGCCACCAGTGCTATCATCGATGGTCCTAGTACATCTTCACCACTCTTGGATGTAACACTAAATGGGATCTTTTTAACTCCCTCAAAAAATCTTTCTGATGTGACACTGGTACCATTGGTCCTCTAAAGAGGATGACATGCTCCCCACCTTCAAAAAATCCATCAGGTGCATGTCATGTGGATATCAGAACACGATGTGTCTCACATTCAGCGTCTCAATTTTGTGCCTCCCCGACTCGCTGAAAAAGTGGGGAAGTTACTGGAAGAGACCGCAGAAAGGCTGATCTGTCTCTATCCACAAAGTATATCTCTAAAGCAACTAGCTTCTCTGTCATCTCGCCTAGAAGATATATATTAGTTCTCCTGCTGAGTGAAATTGCAACAATGTTCCCCTTACTAAGAGTATAGACTATCTCAAAATAATCGTCCTAGAATAACACAAGCCAACTTTGTTGTATCAGGGTCAGGTCCATCTTAGAGAATATATAGATGAGACTCTTTTGATCAGAGTACACGGTAAAATGATCGTGAATCAGATAGTTTCTCTACATCATGAAGGTGAATACCACTGCTTCTATGTCCAAGTCATGGGTAGAGTAGTTCTTCCCCTGATGCCTCTGCAACCGAGAACCATAAGTTATCACTACTCGCTCATGCATTAGGACACACCTGAGTCTAGTCCATGATGCATCGTAGTAGACTACGTACCCTACACCTTCCTCTGGAAGCCTCAAGATGAGGAAACTATTTAGCCTTTGGCTCAACTCTTGAATTCTCTATTGTAATCTCTCTGACCACACAAAGGGTTTCCCATTCTTTTTCAAGGTTTATATTGGTGATGCAACTTTGGTGAAGTCTGGAACGATCCTCCAATAGTATCCAACCATAGCAGACGTCCTTCCCCCATTCGGGGGGTAATCATGGGAACATATTTTGAGAATATGTCCCCATGATCTGTCACTCATGTTTGGAACTGAAAACTTAAATCTCTTGCTTCCATGTGGGTAAGGATGGGTGAATCAAGAGTGATCAGATGCACCCTCATATGCATGATTTTAACATGTCCGGCCTGGGTTTTATTTTCCACCGACTAAGGAAAACAACATCATAATTTTGTAGATAAACCATAAAATTTTTGCCTAATACAATCAATATGTGTGTGAACAGTGGTGGGAAAGTCCATAACCAAACTAACATCGTAAGGAATCGACGCTTCCACCATGAGGTTCCAAATGAAACTCTCACCTCAAGGGTCGGATCACATTGTCGGCATAAGTGTGATTATTGAGTCTCCTCCCAAAGGTATCTCCAGATGTGAGTGACACGTCAATGGTTTAACCGAAAGCTCTAGGTTTTGGACAAGAATCTTGGAAGGAAGGAGTTATTGGTACCTATGTCTACTGAAATGTCATCTAGAAGTAGACACAGTCTGTTCCATGAATCATTCCTAGAGCCCTTGGGTCACTATCCTTGACCGCATGCAGAAACTCTCTTCCCATATCCACCAGTTCCCTGATCATGGTGGGGACTACAAAGGCAGGTGGTTGTAACATGTTGAAATGTACACCACCTCATGTTGCTCTCCTAGCTATGCTTCCACATCTGTAGCCTCGAAGATTAATCTATCCTTAACACTTCATCATCTCGAAACATTTTACACACTCAATTCTCGAAGACTGGCACAAGTTTCAAGAATTCCCACTGCTAACATTCACAGGCTGCATCCGCTCAGCCAAAAAAACATTCAACCGCAAAGGTTATCTCGAGCATATAGTGAAACGGTGTTGGATATAATTTCCTAAAACACACATCTCCCCGTATTCTGAGTCCCAAAGCATCCATCGTAACATATTCATCGAGTACCCATAACAATCTTTATGCCTCGATGAATTTTTAGCTACCAACATGTCATCCTGACGAAGCTAAACAAGCTCTAGAGAACTCTTAAACACCTCCTCATGCCAATCCTCAACCACCTATGAGTCGGGCTCACCTTAGAACCTGAGGGGTATCTGATGATGAAACACGTGTAAGGAATTAAGCCAACATGTGTCATCTACCGGTACCACCGGTTGTATCTTTTGACCAACATGCACTGATATAGCTGACACACTACCTAAAGGTACAAACTCAGGCAATATTCCATGTACCGAAGCCTCAACAATATGCGTACCAACATCATGGGCACTCATAAGAAGAAACTTGTAGCTAAGACCACTATATTCTCTACAGGTGTCACAACTAGGTGGAGAACTCTAGAAATCATCTTCATCCATTCCTCTGCTGCCTGGGAATCTGTCTCACCTTGTAACCATAGAGGCCGCTGCCACTGGAACTCATGCAACATTCTTAGTTGGTGTGAACCATCCACTAGTACGACTAATGACATCAACATCCAAACAGGTGGTGGTGCTGGTCATACACGACCCAAAGGTGACAACATAGTAAGAGGGATCTACACCGGAGCATCGTCTCTTGGTTGGCCGTCATCGGGTAATTGCTCGAAACTCTATCTAGTTGTCTACATGGAGGCATCCTAAATAGATATGATGTGGTAAAAATTTACACGTAGTGATATGACCTATTTGAGTTGACATAAATTAATCTTTTTAAAGCACACATGAAATCAGTGTTTAGGTGGATTGAGTCAGATGTCAGTATTCAGGGTCCTCGTGTATGGATATGATTGCTGCTACACCAGCACTGGTCTACCTGAACTGAGAACCACCCTCAGTACCCTTAACACTATTGCTTCATAGAAAAAAATATTAGAGTTCTATGATCGGTGTTAGAACTGACTCCTCTGATACCAATTTGTCATCACCAATCCTAGGGACCCATGTAGTTACTACCCCACTCTCGCCTTCCACAGGTCAGGTACTAGAGACTAGGACCAAAGGCGCAAATCCCTAAAAAAAGGAATTCATTGCTTTTAAAAAGTGTAAACACACACAATAGAGTTCGAGTTGGAAGTAAAACACTAAGCAAAAATTTATACAAATGAGTGATGAAAAGTAAAAAGGTCCGGAAATACAACCCCAAAAGAAAAGTAAAAGTACATCAGAACAAAAGTAAAGATGCTACGGGGTCATCCCCTAGGGATTTCTACCAGAAGGGTAGGTACTGAACGCCTCCACAACACTCCATGTCCATCTGTCTCCTCCGTGTAATGTCACACAGTGTGGTTCACCTTCAGGCACCATCCAGTCCTACTACTCTGGTTTTCAGTCTGCGATGTCTATCGTCTGCAACCAACACAAAGAGGTGTAGGCATAGCCTGTGTAGAGGTGAGTATAACGATACTCGGTAGGGAACCCAAGACCCTCAAGGTCTTAGAAAAAAAATAAGGATAAACTACAAAGAATGAAATCAACCGATAACCCCACAAAAGTATGTGACAATACATATACCTTAGTTATCAAGTAATATATCTCAATCATAAGGTAAACACAAATGTTACTGTCTCAGCTCAACCAGGATTTTTATTCACATTATTGAAACCATGGATGCTGGAAAACTCATCTTTTGTTGAGTACAGTGGGCCTATCGCCAACTACCAGGTGCTTCCCACAAACCATGGGATGGTGAGGTACTACTCTTGTCTAGTACCGTAGGTATACCGCACTCACACAGATGTGATCCCCATTTTGGTTTTTCCACCAACTACCAGTCGGTCCCTTAAATAGCCTGAAAAGGTAATTCTCCTGTAGAATACCACAGGTTTTCCACCAACTACTAGGCGCTCCTACACCGTGGGTCTACCGCCAACTACCAGGCACTGCCATTGGGCTATTCAAATAACTAAGAGTCAAATTGGTCATGTAGTTGTCAGGTCTCAGCCAGATGCTAGGTCTTCATACTCCGCTCGCTCATCTCCAGGAGGGTCCACTACTAGACCTAAAGGTCTATAATCCAACTATCATGATGTCCCATGTAGAAGTATCTCAATTTTCGGTCTCATCATAGTTGTCTCAACGCATCAGAGGGAATGTTACTCGTAAGCCCGGTCTGTAAGTTATAAAATTTAATGTCCCAGGGGACTGTAGGGATTCATGTATGATCCAACCCAACAGTATTTCAATAATACCCTAAAATCCAGTGGGGTATACTCAAAGGGATTGTCAAGTTCCATGAAAACCAGCACAAAGGACGGTTCGTCAAATGGATGTTCGGTGCTAATGATATGACCAAAGAATATAAAGGGTAGGTAATCTGCATGAGCCCGGTCCGACCCGATCAGACCGACATATCCCAACCCATACTGGGTCGTCTGAGTTTGGGTCGAACCATTCAGAACCACTGGGTCTGGCTTGGACAATTTGGCAGGTCAGCCCGCTAGGTTCGACCCGGTCTGCTAGGCCTGACCGAACGGACTACTGGGGCAGTTCTGCCCGAAGGTCACTGTGTATATGGCTCGGCAAGGAGGCCTAGGCTGGTTTGACCATTGCTGTAAGGGGAGTGTCTTGGTGGCATGTCCTGGGAGGTCAGAAGGGTGCCAACAGGGTGTCGGGAGGCCGCACAGGGGGCCGAGCAGGGTGCTGGGAGGCCACACAGGGTGCGGTCAGGCCGTCCGGGCGCGGGGAAGGCCAGGTGGGCACTGGGAAGGCCAGCAAGGCACCAGGAAGGGCGGGCCGGAGGCTGCATGGGGCATCGGGGCAGGCCGACGGGGCACTATGCAGGCCGCGTGGGGCACTGGGATGGGCGCATGGAGGTTGCAGGCTGAGCAGCGGGGTGCACGAGAATCCACGGGCAAGACGGCGGGCCTGTTCAGCATAGCTCAGGCCGGCGTAAGACATCATTGTTCATCCGTGAGAAACGGTGATCCGTGTGGGTTAAGCGATTCACAGAGTCTCCGGGTTAAATAGCCTTTGTCATTGACACCTTCATTTTCGTCACCTCATCGACAAAAGATCAGAAGAGGGAGTCGGGCTATGTTAGTTTGGCCCACACCCTCCACGTTTAGAGGTGATAGCAATTGGTTCATCAATGGGGAATGATGATAAAAAATTTCATACAAACCTTCGCATTGATTACTTTAAAAAGAAGTTGAAGACATGAATGTAAAAGAATCAAAATTCAATAAACCCTACATTTGTTGGTTGTTCTTCGTTCGTTGATGGAGTTGCGGGAAGAAGACGAAGAGGATCGTTGTTCTTCACATCTGCCAAGATCTTCCAAACCTGAGTTGCGTCAGATCATGGAAGAAGCTCCACATCAGTAGGGGTCCGGGGAAGATGTTGAAGAGGGGTGGTATTCTTCATCGGTGGAGTGTAATTCGTTATTCATTGGGTGCTTTTATCCTTATCTCTCCTCTTCCAATGTTCCACCAAATGAAATATGCCAACCCAAAGGAAATAATAGATTGTCTATTATTTTAGGTTTTGGCATGAATTCCAATATAGGTTTATTTTATATGATAGACTCCACCTAAATAATTGATGAGAGTTGTTACATAAGTTATAGAGGGGAGTCAGCTACATTATGGTTGGGGTGGCCATGGAGTTTATACCCCCTTAATGGGGAGTTGAGGATTAAAGAGACCCTCCCTCATTAATGAGGGAGACTTAAGACATTTTCCTCTCTTCCAATTAATAGGGAGTTACGCCCCGTGTGGTCCCCACCAAATTAATCCACTCACGGGAGGTTTAGTTCGAGTGGGCCCCACCACCATAACCTTTCATGAGAGGTTAAGGTTCGGTGTCCCCAACTCCAACCTCCATGAGGAGGTTTTATCCAACACACACCATACAGTGGATTAAACTAAATAAATTTTAGGGTAATTTTTTAGTTTTTTTAAATAAAAACCAAATACTAACTTCTATCCTTTACTCACATCTGTCAAAGTGAAAGTATTATTAATAGAATACTGGTGTTGTAGGTTCAAGGGTTCCCTACGATTTAAATTCCGAGAAACTGTTCCAATGTTAACAAAATCCAGCTCATACATTTTTTCAATGTACCTGAAAACATCTGAAATTTATTCCGGACACACTGGGACTCAGAATCAAGTGTGGAAAATTTTTGCGGACTCATAAAAATCACATGTTTTTAAAAGAAATTCAACATTATTTCTCAGTCTTTATAGAAAAGATGATCGATCGTGGGCTCAGGGAAAGATCGTGGTCTTACGGATGCTCTCAGATAAACTAGGTCGATAAGGAGATAGTTATGTCTACCCGACAAAACCTTGGTATGTTTAATTAAAAAAATAAAATACACAATGTGTACTATTGAAGTACATGGTGTGTACTTACCCTTACCAAGACACACTTTAGGCAGCCTCCAGGTCACCACACATGGTTGTTTGAAAGGCCACTACACGGCTATCACACGACTACCTATAGTAATTGAGTACACGACGTTTACTTATATAGTACTTGGAATATTCTTCAAAAATATCCATAATTTCCACTTTTTCTCAAAAACACCAGAAAATGAAAAACATGCCCGAAAAGAAGATCCGGGTTCTCACGAAATGATATCATTATTTAATAATAGGATAAATGCAGTATAATTTTTAATTAAAATTCATTGTTATTTATAAGTAATACATTTTATAATTACTAAATAATTTTAATAAATGATTATAAAATTTAATTATAAAAATTATACATGAGTCAAAATACCTGGAAATCATATTATTAATAATACATTTCACATAAGGAAATAAAGAGTGGATGTAATTCTTGTCAGTCATATTTTTGTTAAGTTGATATCAAATTATTATATGGAGTGTTTCTCAATCATATATAATGAAATATACATTTTACTATTACTAAATATGATCAAAAAATTAATGTTATAATTTTTTTAATATTAATAATACATTCTATTTTTACATCATTCTAAAACGGTATATTAAATTCAAAATTTAATTTTCCTATAAAATTGATATTGAATGAGGTTTTATCAAAATAATTATTCTTAGTTTTTTAATCAATTAATAAAATAAAAAGATCATTTGATATAGTTTAGGCTCAAAAATCCACAATAACAACTTATTGGGACAATATAGGGAAGAATGAAGGTAAATAAAGAATACATGTTTTCCCATAAAAAACACTACATTTTGGTAGAATGGTTTACACATATGAAACATAAAACTATAATATAGCATTAATGTGCTTTATGCTTACATGGATCTCCTTCCAAATTAATTCTCAAAAAAATCATGATAACCCAAATGCAGTTCCCTAGTACCCAAACACATCATTTGAAATTAATAGGATTCCATTACAGAGGTCAGGATATACCCTAATGTAGAATTTATGATATTATTATATAGTCTTAAATAGTCATAGGTAACCCTAAACATCACTGGAAATTAATGAGATACCTTATTCTTGGTAATTCTATGTTGTTACATAGACCATTGAATTTTTATCCTATCCATACACTGGTATTTTTACTCAGTAATTATGCATATAAAAAACCAATCTACCATTATGAATAGTCATAAAAAAGAAAATTAATATTACATGAAACTTGTAAATATTTTTTTAACTATACAAAAGACAATAAAACAGACACATTTGGTGCTTATTATTTGGAAATATTTTACAAAAATATTAATTACAAATTATATCCAAAACATGTATAATGAAAAATTATGATATGAGAATATTAAAATTATAGCTATATAATGATTTATTATCCAAGAGATGAAAATATAGTTGTTATGCTTAAAAAACCAAGTCTACTAGACCCAAAATGTAGACTCATTCTCCCAAATTTCATCTTGGATCACTCTACACAACAATACAATCTGAAAATGTGGGAAAATCATTACTAGACATACACTCTCTCGCAATTGATGCTTCATCACTGGGTTCAATATAAAGGAATATATTTTATCTTTATATCTGAATATTATGTGTTTTTCTGAGTCCAAAAATACTGACATATGTATTCAATATTATAAACTTAATTGTTTCAGATTATATTTCCCTTACATAGTGTGTTAAAATATTTTTCCTATGATAGGAACTAAATTTTTGTGATTAAATAAGATGAAAATTATTAGTTTTTCATAATCCAAATGTGTCACGTAATACATTATCTTACAATTTTTTACCTAGTCACTCATGATAGATTATATAGCCAGAATAAAAATGTGAATGGATATTGTTATTCAGAGTAGAATATTTGTAGCCTTAAAAGATGATGAAAAGTAAATTCTACATCATAAAAACACATTATCCAACACTGAGTAATTATCTTATGCTACATTGAAGACAACATACCTAATAAAGACTGTATAATTTATCTTATGAATGATATACATAGATGAAAAGTTTGTTCTATTAATATCCAATGATGATATGATATTATATAAAAAATGATTAATTTTTGAATCGTTTGAAATGTATTTTCATAGATTTTGAGAACCGTAATAGAATATTATACATATAAGGAATTTTTTTTCATCACATGACATACAATGAATATGAAGATTCAGAGAATGGGAAATTCTATGACATCCTGATTGCAAAAGAAATTAAATTTTGGGAATGTGTTGATGGATACTCTTCTTATAAATTATTATAAAAAACTTTTCATTCCACATTAAAATTTTATTTTTATATTGGGATCATTTTAAATCAATATATAAAAGAGGATTAGTTAGAAACATATAAAATTGAGATCAAACAGTAATTAGTGACATTGATTTTAATTGTATTTTAGCGACATTGGTTTTCTATACATGATTTGAATCAAATAGTAATATGTTATAATTATCGGTTAAATCAACATAACTAATTATTATAATGATCTAAACATTATTTTATACATTTATATCAAGAAAAATATAAATAAAATCTCATTTGATTCTCGTAAATGTGTTATTTACAAGACTATTAAAATTTGTGTACAATTATATATGGATTACAGACATTATATTAGTATCTATGAATGTGGATTGGACTTATAAATGTTGATTATTATTTATACCTATTGTATATTTTTATTAAGTATAGGTTTCTTGTACTCACATGGGGGGACTCAGTAAAAGGGTTGTTAAGTTAAAATAGACCTAAATATGAATAAGATAATTAGTGGAGTAGTGTACGAAATTTCTATTCCCATACCACAAAAAATTTATTTATTAAATTTATATTCTTTATATTTTATATTTCATATACATATATTCATAATTAAGGAAAGGGAAGTCACATAAATGTTATAGGTGGTCAATATTCTTGATTTTTAAAAACTCTATTTAACCCCCTCCTAAGCTAGGGATCATGTCGTTATCTAAGAATACAATTTGTATCACATATCATAAATTTTAAGATCCCAAATTTCTATGAATGAAATAAAAACAACAATATCCAAATGTCTGTTATGAAAGATAATAAATAACTTCTGTCAATGGAATGATATATGTACTTTATTGGTGAAAATATGTCTTCCAGAATGATCAGTAGATCATTTATCTAAAAATTCATTTTCAGAATGTCTATCTCAACGATGTTAAATTATAATAAATTTATAGTATATTCCATAAATAAAGGAATTCTTAAGCCAATGAAAATTACAATTTTAACTCCAAATATATGAATGATTTCATATTTCGGTTGACATAAACTGATTTTAATAGTATCAATAAATGTCAAACTACAAGAAACTATGGAGAACCATATGAGTTGATTATATTAAAATATAATACATTGAATATCCTAGATATGAAACATATAATCTTTCATTTTTAACAATAAAAATTGTTGATGCAGATAGAATTACTCAAAAAATAATCTATGTCTCTTTGATATTTTTAAGAACAATAATTCTCAAGGAATATCTATCACTAATACCTTAAAATCTTTGAAGGTTCTTTTATAATTTCAACATAATTGGAGTGGAATACCATCTTCCATCATAATATATTCTGAATTATTTACATTATGATAAGAAAATCATATTGTGAATATCATGATGTATTAAGCTAAAATGGTAACCGAAATAGTATATCATAATTTGGTAAAGAATGAAAAAACCTACTTGAAATTATCCACTTATAAAGATATATGAAAGTGAAAAATTGTATAACTAACTAAAAAATATATATAATAATAATTATCATTGGTTTAAGATTCAAATAATAATCTTTTCAAATATTCTCATAAGGTCTTGTATTTTTATTTAAATAGACGAGGATTCAAATGATCATTAAACATGAATATAAATTAGTGTGGAAGTTATAATTAATTGATATTATATGAATGAAATAATTTGTGACACATTTTTCCTAACAGTCCAAAAAATATAGATGGTAAAAAGGACATAAATATATTTCTTCTGTACTATATATAAGATATAGAATAATTATATGAAGTCCATATGGATTGATTCTAAAAATTCTGTCCAATTAACTTAGATAGAATTATAGTTTTATTTTGAAAATCATAATACTAACATATTCATGGAAAAATAGTTGGATGAGATTTTGGATATTTCATGTTCAATGATAATTAAAAATGAATGATAATTGGCATTTGATCTGTTGGATATACTCAATATATTCTCATCAATAAATTTTTATTACGGTGAAGAAATGATTCATAACCTGATAAGAATATCTCTACAATTTGTTGATGGTTGTTCCATTGAATTATCTAAATAATATTGTATAGTTTAATATGATAAATTTCACATGATTAATGGACATGGAAGAAGCAATGTTTAAAAAATACATCTTAATTATTTTTTTAGTTGGAATGTAATCTATTTAAATGTATATATCAATGATTATTATATTTTCAATAGAGGTCATGTAAATTACAATGTTCATTCCTTGAGGAATATTTCTACAATAAAATTTATTTTTGATTTACCCAATCTCACATTCAAGTGCAGGAAGCAATGTGAAAAATGGAATATTGGTAAAAAAATGTCATATTAGAAACCAACTAAAATAGTTTTACATAAATAACTCTTGATCATATCAATATTAAAATTTTATAAAGTATATTATAAAATAACATTATGGAAAATCAGATGTTTGTGTTTAATTTGATGGCTTCTCAAAATTTATACAGTTGTAATTTTTAACAGTCAAAAGTGAAGCATGATTTGTTTTTACCGATTTATAAAAACTTGTGGAATATAAAAAAATATATAAATGATTTCATGAAAGAGTGATAAAGGTGGTGAGTATTAGATTCATTAGAAAAATTATAATGTATCTTAAAAATTATTTAAAAATTCATTATCTTCTAGAAGGACAGCTCAAAATAATGGTGTTGAGGAAAGGATGAACATGACATTTTAAGAAATTTTCAAAACTATGTTATGTGAATATAAGATTCCCATTCATTTCTATTCTAATGATATTAAAAATTATTTTATATCATTTAAAAATTAATAATAAATCATTTTTTAATGAAAATACCATACATGTTGTTGAATAATAGAAAACCCCAAGATATGATACAGAATGTATTTATATATTGGGTAAATATTTGAATCCCATGTATAAAAATAGAATTTTTTATCCCATAGATGATGAAGTTACTATCCTAGGATATTAAATTACATCAAAATATTATATTTTATTCAATAAAAGGTCATTTATTGTTGTTTAATTACTTCATGTGATATATATTGAAAATGAATCATTTAGTCAATCAATGGTTCAAATTAAGGATAAAAATAAATAATTCAAAATATGTGACAGAAACCTATCTTTAATGAATATAGAGATGATTATATAGAACATTATTACATTAAACAAAATATAACAAATTTACAAACAAATGAGAAATAAATATTTTTTATTAGAATATATATTTCTATTGAATAAGCCTTATTTGATAAATGTTGGATCTTTGTAATTAAAGAAGGGATAAACCAATTCAATTGAAATAATTTACGTTAAATATTTGAATTATACTAGAACAATATGTTAATATGAAAAAAGGTGTTTAGAAACATATAAGATGATCAATGTATAATAAAATGAAATAAAACTAGATTAGTGGAAAACATATATAATCAAGAAGAAGGAATATATTATGAACATATAGTTTCATCCATTTCTAGATTTGAATATATTAGAGTCCTTTACAAACATGAAATCTATTTGAATAATATTTTATATAATAGGGATTCTAAATGTATCATTATAAATCTTTAATTAATTAAGGAACATTATCTTGAACAACCTACTAATTTTGCTAATCCTTGTTTTCAAAATTATGTGTCTGAACATACCAATGCTCTGTATAGAAATAAAAATATCCATGTTCATGATATAATATATTAAGTTCATTTTTTATCTAATGATTTTATAGTAGGAAGATCAGATACTATTCAATTTTTAAAAAGTTACTTATCTGATATTTATTCGAACAAATATATATAAAAGGTATTATTCTAATATAAAAAATATAATATATGAAAAAAAGGGATGTCAATGAATATGATTGGTGAATTAAAATATTTTCTAGGATTTAATGATTATTGTAAGGATTTTTGAATCATTAATAAAGTATACATGATTCACAT
Source organism: Viscum album (assembly GCA_963277665.1). NCBI lineage: Eukaryota > Viridiplantae > Streptophyta > Magnoliopsida > Santalales > Viscaceae > Viscum > Viscum album. The sequence continues at coordinate 1,752,044,978 of OY728164.1, forward strand.
TAGACGATTTCAATTGAAAATATTAAGATTTATTCATCTATTAGGAGTTTCAATGTAAAACATGATTCAATTGAAACTAGAAAACCTTTCAACAACAATTTCTATAGGGTAATAATTAGATATTTGTGGTACATTACATAATGTAGTGAAGTCAATATATTTTTTGTATGTCTTTTTTTATGTATTTCAATATAATCCTAATGAATCACTCATTAATGTCTTGAAGAGAATTTTTATATATCATTAACAGAGTGTTTCTATTTCTAATCAATTTACAAACCATATATCATTATAAATTAATTGTAAATTAATATGTCGATTTTCTGGGATATAAATTACCTCTTAAAATAATTTCACTAATCTATCAATCTCATAGTAAATTCGTCATGTGATGTTCCTGTAAAAAAGAAACATTCTGTAGAATTATCAACTGCAAAGATGAATATATTAGGGAATGCTGTTTTTTTTAAAATGTGTTGTGAATGAATAAAACCTTGATAGATTTGGGATTTTATATTAATTGTCTCCCAATAATATTTGTGTATAAGAGTCAAATCCACATTTCAAAAAATCCAATAATGAATTCAAGAAAAAACTCATTTATTTGAGATATTGTTTTTGTGAGGAAAAACACTGGAAAATGATATCTCTTTAGAATTTAATTGTGAAAATGAGAAATAATGATATATTTTATCTAATCATTTGGTTTATTAATGATTCAAATTTATTAATTCAGAATATTGAATGTTTAATTTAATTTAATAACATTATTTGATGTATTTTTTGTATTTAAAGTGAATATATTATATTAATTAATTAAATTTCTTATATTGTTACTGTGTCTAATATTAATCATTTAAATATGACTACATCCAATAATATTATGAATAATTACCCTATACATCAATATGTAACCATATTTTACCATGAACAAAAATTAATGTGTATTAACTCTATTCACAAAATCGATTACATACTTTTCAAAACCTATACATCATTGATCAAACCATTATTACCCTAGACTCCATAAAATCCAATCCATCATTCAAAATCAAACTAGAAAAAACTAAAGGAAATAACTACTCATTATCTTTAATGATGAATAATCAAATTATATCATGAAAAATATTATGTGGAAGAGGCATTGAATTCAAATAGCTTGAAAATATTGATATAATACTGATATAATTCCAACTAACCCATGGAATGGAATATATTTTTGATATTTCAAAAAACTTTATTGTATTACAAAATAATATTCATAACATTATTAAATCGATGATTATTTACATTCGAGATGATGTATATTTGGTTAAAGTAACTATCAATCAGAAAAATATGTCACAATATTTATGGGTGAAATGATATCTGATTCCTTCTATATTTTAAAGGTCTAATTTTAACATAGTTCTTTAGATAATATTACCCATGATTGATACAACTTTTATTCATTACTCAAAAATTAATTGTTGGTATAATGCATATATTTTCACAATGTCTTTAGCATAGTGCTCATGATGATCCTTATTCTTTACAATGGATTTTGAAAATATTATTATATCATTAATTAGGTCATTAAAAAAAATTCATGGTAATATATAATGAAAATATTCATCATGTCCATGAATATTTCTATATCATTATAGATTCTAGTTGGAATTACTATGAACTCATAGTTCATGAACGTTTTATGATAAGAAACCATTATGTTATCCTCATTATTTACCCTGGTGAGGTAATATCCTAAAAATAGATCCATAGTGGAGAGGTATTATGAAACATGTATCTTATCAGAAACATATTAAATAAATTGGTGAGGATAATTAAAATTTATCATGACCTTTTTGAGATAAATATAGGCAATTAATAGGAACATTGGCATATATTACATCTTGAAGAAGGGGATTGGTGCCCCCCTTGGAAAAGCACTTGGTCATATGAACCTTCCATAAGGATTAAAAATTATTCATTTCATAGGCTCTTTATGTTACATAAAAACAATTCTATATGGACTTATGGATAAGGTAACCACCTCAGTTATAAGATTGATACCAAATTTTACCTCCTAGTAATGAAGAACATAATGAAATACCATGTGAAACACATAACCATATTCCCTCACAACATGAATGTATTCGTGTATTGTTCATTACATAGACACAATCATTGGTCCTACATGTTAATTATGATATGGAAATAATATTCATTCTTGTTACGTTGGATTCAAATAAGACTCATCATCATCATAAAATTGTTTATAATTATGGATTAATAAGCAATAGAATGAGTGACATTCTTATTGTGGAAAATTTTCATGGATATATATAGTGAAATAAAATCAATTCAAATAATTTTCTAAAATTCATAAAAAGGATGTATGAAATTTATTTTATTCAATGTTGATACAAACTTTTTTGATAAGAGATTAGTTATATTTACGGGATGAAAAAATTCATTCATTTAATGTTTTCACAAACAAATCTATTTCACTAAATTATATTGGTGTTTCAATAAATCTACAAAACATTAATTATATAGTTTAATTATTAGAACAAGATTAAAAATTACAATTTTTATTCATTAATAAATAACTATAACATATTTCTCGACCTCATTTTTTGGATCCACCTTAATGGATGTGATGTAGGGAAATCACAATTTCATCATTGGAGGATTTTGGTTGTCTCTAAATACATTTAACATCTCTCCTTGGTTTTCAAATTGACATTATTTCTTGTAGTTTACATAATAAAAATGTTTTGAGGGTAGTCTTGAATATTTAATATATCTGGAGCATTAATGGTGTTCACCAGTCATTAATAGTTTTCTAGGTGACCTTTGATAATGAAAAAAAATTATTTTCTTGCCCCTTATGATATTCATTGTGTGCTTAATTCTACACCTTTGACAAGTGGGATTTGGAAATTTAATTTCATCATAATATTTCTTTATAATACCAAAAAAAATTATACTCAACTCTCCACTTATTATCGCATTAATTCCCATTATATTCTCCGATCAGAATATATACTTTGACTAAAAATCATAAAATTTCTTTAAAGATTCAAATTTCGTGGATGCTATGGCTTTTCGTAGACTAGGTTTTTACCAAAAACTTATTATGTAGACCATGAATTTTAGGGTATTGACAATGATGGGTGTGTATCATTCATGTATTGTGTGGTTTTCGTCATAAACCATAATAGATTCATCACCGATTTTTTGGTGGGTATGGAAATCCATTTCATTTTCAAGGTGAAGAAAACGAGGAAAATATTTATAAAAATTCATTTCCAAAAAAATCATTCATATTCATTTCATGTATATCTTCCTCAGTGATAAATTTTCATGAAAAATTCTAACCACTGAATGGATTAACCATCTATATTATAAACATATAGTAGAACCATAACTTGTTCAAAATATTAATATATGGAGAAGATTTTCAAAATGTGATTGACCAACTGTTCTATGATTAACAAATCAGATCATGCATTGAAGGTCAGTGTCCGTTTTCATTTAAATCTGTTATTGATGTCTTTTTATCTCCTTGGTGGTTTTGGTTGCTCTTTTGGATATAATATTATATTCATAAACTATGTCATATGACACATTACATTGAATATGTTTGTGGTCCCTTCTCACATTGGAATGGGGTTACCAAAAGTAAAATATTCACATAGACCATTCTAGTGGTTCTTTAACAAATTCATCCTATTTATTATCATTTTATATTATAAAAGGAAAGGTATGGATTGGTATTTTAAAACAATTAAACACATAAATGAGGAATCAAGTGACATTAAATTTATTTCTTATAAATTACATATATTTCCATAAATTATTAATTTCTAAGAATTAATCTATGTTATCCTCGATATATTTAATAATAAAAACCCTAATGGGAATTTTTTTACATTAATAATGGTTTTTAATAATATTATGAATTTACCAAAGAATATATTTCAGGATGGTCACACTAGGTTCGTAGTAACGCTTATTATTGTGTACTATGATACACCATGTAGGCCCTAAAACACCTCTTCCGGGTTGTTACTCCAAGGTACATCAAATCTAGAACCATATAAATGTGTTGTATCGATAATGGGATTAGATTTCATGATTTAATTCATAATATATAAAACATAAATTTATTTATGTATAAGTAAACATAGTATCATCTATAGGGACTAAACAATAGTTTTCTAATTGTGATTTAAAAAATAATTAATCTTTTCATTTGGAACAATCTATAAAATCGAACTTCATAATTTCACATTATTACTTGATTTATTACATAATAATCCACATAAAAATCACATGTGATCAATCATTATAGGGTATTTTTTAATTATGTACATTACATAACAATTTAAAATATTGGAAAAATTATCATTATTAAGAACCTTTTTAACAATATCAATCATATAACAACATTGGATATCAAGGGGAAGTATATAAGATAGGGGTGACATATAAATTCCAGATGGTGAATATGAAATGAATATGGTAATACATGATAGTAAATAAAAATATCAATAGGGGAAAAATGAACATGAATAATTATGAATAATAATGGATAATATTAATAACATGGGAAACATGTAAATAGATTAAAATATTACATCCTAAAAATTGATGAAGGATAATTTCCAATACATAAGGATGCACAATGTACCATAAATTTATAAGGTTCACTCCCTATCTAAACATGATATATCATGAGGATAAACATTACACAATTCATTTGATCACTATATAATTCTGGGATCCCCTTTCACATTAAATACATTATCATTCATTACTCAACTATATTGATCATACAATATGGATTCATTCATTATAAAAGAGTATTCCATGTTAAAAGAGTGTGGAATACATAATTGTATTCCCTAATTTAAGGAGGTATATTTCTATAATGTTTAATACCATTGATAGTCAATGGTTATGGTATTCACAACAGAATTATTTCTGCAAGGAAATATATGGTCGCATTTCCACAGCATAACATCATTGAATACTATTTAAAAAAAATTGATGTTTGATAACTACTTCTATAATATTTTTTAAATACAATGTAATTTTATAGGGAAATGTAATGACATATATGAAATTATTAATTCTAAATATAATTAATATAAAAATAATTAAGATGGAATAAAAAAGGTGAGGATTATTAACAAAATTTTTCCATTGAAATGGTTGTACATAAAGGTTAATGGGACTAATTTAATATCAAAGAAATGGGTATGTCATAATTTGTAAATAAATTTTTCATATAGGAGATATTTAATATCATATGCCAACATGAAAAAAGTAATTAAAAGTTAAATCATAAAATAAGTAATGTAATAAATAGGAGACAGGGAGATCTCACACTTGAGTGTGAGGATCCCAATGTTGGTGAGGGTCTTCTTTGAGAGCTTGGGGTTACCTTGGAAAGACAATTTATATGTGAGGGATGATTAAGGATGTCATCCATGTATATTTACTGAATTCAAATAGGATACCATGTTGGTTTTGTATAGGATAACAGCGGGGAGCCCATTAATATTTCTCAACCATATGTTTTGGAATATATATTATTAAATAACAAATAACAAAAACTATCCCATGGGTTTTTATGATTTTTTCTTCAAAATGGAAGAATATTTAATTATTTTAAATTTTCATGTTATTAACATAATAAAATAATTCCACTTTGTATGTGGGCGTGAGTCATACTCTTCCATAAATTATTTTAAAACCATAAAATATTTTATGGGTTTGGAATTATTCGTAATGGAATTATGAAAAAATGAAAATAATACTAAAAGAAAATTATTTTATAGAGAAAACATATATTCTGTCATGGATACCCATCATAGTTCTTATTACATCACATTTGCATCATTATAATGTAAAAATAGAAAAGGTGTATTTATATGGAATATTTTTATGATAAAATTTAATTGTATCAAAAAATTATGAGAAATTAATTGTTCAATAATATCAACATTTTTACTGAAAAAATATTATTCCATTTATATAAATAATTTTATAAATATTTTAATTTTTTCTTTAAAATTCTAATAATAATACTTTACAAAATGATGTGTTTATTTGAAAACAACATATTTCAAATCCTTATAAAAATTATATTTGACATCAAAAAATTTAGATTATAATATATATTTAATAAATATTATTTAATAATAATATTTTATTAAAATAATTTTTTTACAAAAAAACTATTCACAAAAGTTATATATTTAATTGAAATATAATATTAACTAAAAATACTAGTTTCATTTTATTGTATCCAAACAAAAAAAAATTATAACATAACATTAATTTGATGAAAATGTATTAATTATTATAAAAAACATAATGTATGTACACATAATATTGATTTATTAATAGATATCTGTCGAATAGACCATTAATCTCCCTATATGTAATGTGTGAGACTATGTGTCATGGATCAGACCTTGCTGGTCCATTACACTTTCAATAATGGTGAATGGGGGTGTCTTGGACCCTATCGGTGAGTCCATTGGGCATCGATATCAGTGGAAGGGTGTCGTAGTGGTGTCACGGATCCATGCCACTGATCGGTGCTAACCCCAAACGGTGCCATAGAGGGGTGTTAGGGTTCTTTCCCTAGTTCCCCTATATCATCTATATAATTTCATATTACCTATTTTAATGTTGTCTATGTCAATTTTATCACTGTTAAAGGATATCATAAACCAACTACGATTGGGGAGACCATTAACATACCAAAACGTGTGGTCTTTTAATCGATTTCACACCCTTTTTTGTGCTTCCAATTATTCCCATATTATGTGTATTTATTGGCTTAAATGTAACCAATAATATCTCTAGTGTATGATGATCTTTCTCACTATCTCTGAAGGAATTATTAATTCTCAATTAATTCAAACGTGTGAAACTGCCCAACTATGTGGTCAAACCACGATCATCTTTTCCAGCACATTGTTATTTCATATCCTGTAAATATAGAATCGGGCATATTTATCATGATGAGATTATCTTCCTCTGACTCTTTTTTTCCCTCTTAGTGTGCTAAGAGTGCCTCATCTGGAAACATGTCTCTCCAATATGAGAGACATCATGTTCAGTTCTTCTTGGTTTTCTTCCAGCAAGTCTCACCATTCCCATTTATAGGCGTAAGGAGGAAACATCAACCCTTGATCATCCATGTAGTGTTTATTCATTTATCTATCTTTACTAACCATCTTGAAGGGTGGCAATGATGGTGTTCCCTTGATACGTAGATGAATCAAACATTAACGAAGATTATAATGAATAATGGGGTGTGAAAGATGATGGTGTTTTTGTATTTTTTTATAGTCATTTTTATGTTGTGAATTGTATCGGATCGTGTCCCCTGGAAATATTGGTTGTTGGTGGTCCTTTATTGAAAAATAATGAATATATATTTTTTGGATAATATACTGATTGAATTATAGTAACATGGAAACAGATTAATCACATAAAATCATTTGATTAAATGGATGAACCCTATATAATAACCCTTGTCTGATCACCTCGGTTATCCAAACTGATAGAAGAAACTAAATGAATGTATTTGGATAAATATGGAATGTTCTTGTTATGTTCCGGTGATATGCATGGTTTTTCTATTTGATTCCTTATGTGATGACATATATGGGAATGGAAAATTTGGTTGAGGACTTTTTGGATTTTGAATCTATGTCCATGTAATGTTTTTGGTAAATGTCATGGACCTAATAAGTTGGTAATTTTTTTGTTATAGTACTTTTATGAATGTAACAAGATCCCATTTTGATGTGGTGATTTACAAGAGAAATGTGTGTGAATTCTTATATGCCTTCATGGTTGTTTTTATTATTTTTTTTCTTGTGATTATGCCTGTTATTTTCTAGGTAGTGATGGAATATTTAAAAAGAATCACTTGAACATCATAGTGGGAACATGTATAATGTGGAAAATGTTTTCCAAAAAAGGGTTGTGCTGTAGTTGTGGTTATTTTTTTTACTTAGTCATGTTGGGGTAGCAGCAAGAGTTTTTGTAGACATATTGTTTCTTCTTTTTGGGACTCATAAGTTGGTGTGAGTTCTTGATTACCTATATATAAAAAATTTAATTATTCTGTTTCTTATACAAAACCCACCACTATTGAGAACATTGTGCCGAACAACCCAATATCATTAGGGAGGGTGTTTTTTCAAACTTTCCTTTGATTGTTTGGCTATTAACTTCATTATTCTCCCTCTCCATAGTATCTCATGACAATTAGGGTAGTCTGTGATGGACTAAGGTAAATTATGACCAAAGAATCTTTTGGTAGAGTGTGTTGTGGTGGATTGGACCATGTGTGTGCGGTCAGGTTTGTTTCCCAAATGACATTGGGATGAGTCACAGGTTTCTATAAGTGTTGTGATGGTTGTTGTGGCATTGGTGTAGACGGGTCTGGCTATGTATGGTAGTGGTGGACCATGTCCATGTGGGCGTGGATGTGTGTGGTTGTGGTGGACATGTATTTTTTCATGCGAGATAAATGTGTGATTGTGATGGACCATATGGATGTTATTGGCGGTAGAAGTGGGACTACATTGGGATTTATGGGGGAGTTCTAATGTGTATGATATTATAAATAACTAGTGGAAAATATGTGTGGGGTTCCTAAATATTGATATGATAATACTTTTATATTACCCGAATTTTTGTTTTTGGAGAGTGCCTTGGTGGGGCTAGGTTGATAGTTTTTCCTTCCTAGATATTTTGGTTAACTCTATTTACACATAGTTCATTATAACTCATCCACACTTTTTCATGAGATATTTGGGTTTCCCAACTGAGTATTCCTGTATACTCAACCTATGTATATAAAACAACTTTCAGGTTTCCAAGAGGACTTTGAGGATAATGATGGACCATTCTAGCTCGGGCGTCAGGATAGTTGGCATTTCTTCTATTATTTGTATTATTACATTCCATAATTATTTAATATTACATTACATTAGTTTTTTTTGAAAATGAACATGGGAATAAATTTTTGTATTTACTTTTAAAATTTTAGTCTCTGGAGATGTTTAGGATTTACTCTCTTATTTCCTAATCATATTCTAAAAAATTGGTAATTCCATCCATATAATGTGATATTTTATACCCTTGGGGATAGTTTCCACTCGAGGGGCCTATTGAATGTGAGACCCGGGGGTCATTATCTATCCTTAAAAATGAATAAGGAAGGGTATGTTAGTTTTTATCCCTTCTATTAGCTTGGAAAATGAGGGTCGTGACATTCTGTTATTAGATCTCGAGTTTCGAGAGATAGGATGAAGTTAGAGGATAGTCACCTTAATTATTTCATGGGATTGTAAGGAAATTATGCTATGCAATATTGGTGCATTAAATAGGCCAGGAATGACTAGCTATGACATGGGACATTATGGGGCCTTGTGATCTGAAACAATGACTCTGAGCCTACCGAATGCCCAAGTGAGGCTACATTGATTTCAATGTAGAGAACCTAGGAATTTTAAATGCATCATAATGACTTGTATTCGTTCACTAATTATGGTTTATTTGTAAAAATCCTAATAAATATGAATGAAAACCCTATTTAAATTACGTATAAATAGGGCACATGAATTCATTTATTACCATGAACATATGGAACTCGGACATCGTCGATGAGTAGTGTAGGTAGTTGAGGCCTATCAGGTTAATCTGGATGATCAGCAGATGGTTGTGTGGGAGTAGGATGACCACTAGTTGAAAAAAAATCGTGCATTTCTGCGGTTTACTATCGGGAGGTACACGATAACATCTTGGACATGGAGACGGAGAGATGGCTCAAGGAGCCGGTGATAACTTTATGCATTATCTGAGAACCCATAGAGTACCAAGCTATTATTTCCATTTTCTAGATGATGGTAGATTTATGTCAGTGGTGGACACTAAATCTCAAGGAGAAGAAGAATGCTGAGGTTTCATGGACTAATATTGATGAGTTATTGATGGAATTCCATTATTTAAAGGTGATTTCCAAAAAAGGAAGGTATTTATCTCCATCCAATAGGAGAGTATGTCAGTGTGAGTGTTGGCGGTCATGATCTGTGAGTGGGTAGCCAGGTCAGTTCGTCAAAGGGGAAGGCCGTCAATAGTATGCCTTCAACATCATGTCCTTTCAGTTTTTGACCAGTGTGTTGTCGGCATCAAAAGTTTTTTTTTTCTGATCCCCTAGACCTCACCCTTCAACCATGAGACTTAGATAGAGATGATTATTTTGTTGAGGTTTTGGGAACATCAAGAGTTGGTGACCAGTTTGAGCACAATAAAATGGGGGTGGGATGGTTCAACACCAAGCTTAGTAGCACCATTTGTTGGCCAGACATCTTCAGCTGCAATAGCAACTGGCTTCCGCTCCAATGAGAGAATACATTGTAGTAGTAGGTCGACCTTAGGGCACTCCTCGAAAACCTCGACCAGTTCATGGTAGGGGATCCGCCAAATATCCAAGGGGAATCAGAGTTCGGCATGGTCATTATCACACTATAGAGGTAGCAGTTCTAGCAGGGCTAGAGGTCCTTCAAGGTACGATCAGCATGTTTAGTACTTTTTCACATGACTTGGTTTATTGATGATATTATCACTACATTGTTTCAAAATTCCTTTACAATTACATCGGTGTAGATGTAGATATACATCCTATTCCCTTGATATTGAGTACAACATTTGGAAGTCAGACCTGCATATTTGATGTCTATCAAGTATGTAGAATAATGTTGGGGTTGCATCAGTCTAATGGGGTTCATCTTCTACTAGGAATGAAATCATAAAATGTAATTCCAGGAATAAAATGAATATTTTCTATGCATTCTATTATCTACTTCTTCTGTAGTAGTGTCATGTTCATAGATATGGGTGGCTGGTGTGCAACTATCGTGGATGATAAGAGTTTCCAAGTGGGCGATTGGTGTGCAGAGCCCCTTCTTTCCTTGATAGTCACACTGTTAGCGTAATTGGTAGACTCTAAGATGGTGGATTTTTTTGGATTATCATTGAGTTCCTGGAAGTCGTCCCCATTGAGGTTTTTACTCTACCCCATCAAGGTGATGTTGAGTTTAGGATATAATTACGACTCAGTGATCATTCGATTTCGATGTCTTTCTATTAGATATCACCTTATTAATTATAGATGTTGTTGATTGATGAAGATGACTTAAAGAAGAAGGGTTTATCTGACCAAGAACGTCGTGATGGGATGATCTAGTATGTTTCAAAAAGAATGCAGTGGTCTAAAGATCTGAATAGACTATGTAAGATTGAATCATGCGACAGTTATGAACTGTTCCCCCTCCCAAGGATCAACGATGTTTTTGACCAGTTGGAGGGATCATATTTTTATTCATTGATAGACATGCATTCAGGATATCACCAGTTCTTGTTGATGGAGGGTGAAATCCTAATGTCTTCTTCGAGATGCGGGTTTGGGAATTTGAGTTCATGGTCATTCCATTTACCAGTACAAAGGAATCATCTATGTTCATGGGACTCACGACCTCTATAATCCACAATTATTTTGAATATTTTGTGGTCATGTTCGTCGATGACATTATGATATACTCAAGATCATAGGTGGATCATGTTGAGAAACTAAGGTTTGTTTTGGAGGCCCTCCGACAGCCCCATACTTAAGAGAATATGTCCATGTGCATGTTCTAGACACAAAAGGCACACTTCCATGGACTAGTGGTGTCCCAAAAAGGAATATTCGTATATCCATCTATGTTTCATTTGTTTTTTCTTGGGAGGCACTGAATAATGTGGTTGTGTTTCATAGTTTCCATGGACAGTCATGTTACTACTAGAATTTCATGCCCAACATCTCTTACGTTATAGTTCCTTTGAAGGCTTAAACCGAAAAGGTACATGGTTTCATATAGAGTGAGAGGTGCTAGGTAGCTTTCAGTTATCTGATGGGGAATCTAGTATGTTCCCCAATGATGAAGTTTCTAGAGGTAGTGGTAATGGTTGAAGTGTTCTGTGATGCATATGTTGTAATAATAGTGTGTGTGATTATGTGAAAAGAGGGAGTGATCTCTTATGGGTCTAGGCAGTTACACCCTAACAAAAATATATATTCTTCCCATGAACTGTGATATACATTGGATATGCTCTGACTAATGGTTTGGTGGAATTACCTCGTCAAGGAATTCACTGTGGTGTTCATAGAACAAGAAAATCCTGAGATATAACTTCTCCTAGAAAGACTTGAACTTGGAAAATCGATGTTTGATTGAGTTTCTTCCAGACTACACAAGGTTGGGTAGGATGTGATTCAATCTGGGTAGTGGTGTACCTATTGAAAAAATTGGCTAACTTGGTAGAAGATAAAGAGTAAAGTTTATTTCATACCTTGAAATAGAAGAATGTTGGTGATGTTGTGTTGATTCATGTTATTCATAGAACCATCATTTTGGATTGGGATACACACATATCATTTCAAGACTGGAAGGGATTGTTTTGTTCTATTCCACCCCAACTAATTCATAACACCACATTTCACCATAAAATTTATGGGAAGACAAAGAGGATCATCCACACATTAGAGGATATGTTCCGAGCCTGTATTTTTGACATCAGAGGATTATGCGTATGAAAATTTCCTCTAGTCGAGATTTCCTAATATAATATATATCACTCTACCATTGGAATGGAAATTTTCTAATCCTTTTATGGAATATTGTTTCGTTCACCCATATGCTATAATCTGGGTAAAGACGTAGGTGTTCATATACCAGATGTGTTGTAGAGAGAGACTGAGAAGGTTCATCTTGTGCGTGAGTGGATGAAGATGGATCATGACTGGTATAAGATTTATGTCAATCATTGTAAGGTACGCTAGGAGTTCGAGGTCGGGGACCACATTTTCTTAATGGTCTCCTGATGGAATGAGAATCCATGGTTTGATAGGGGGAGTAAGATTTCTACCAGGTTCATCTGATCCTTCGAGGTGTTGGGATGAGTCAGCGAGGTTGAAAATCATCTAGTGTTACAAACGTTGTTGGAGAGGATCCACACAATCATTCATGTATCACATATTTATCGATACATACATAATGACTCCCATATCCTCAACTGGGGAGAGGTGGATATCGAGGAAAATGAGACATTCTTGGAGCGACCAGTGAAATTGAGGATTGTAAAGAGAATTCTATTTGTTGAATTACAATTACCTTGGTTCATGTGTTTAATAATCATGGTGGCCTTGATGAGTGTACCTAGGAATGAGAGGCACAAATTTGTGATTATTACCCATAGAAGTTCGGAATTTTGATCATGGGTTCTCTTGTGAATTATTTATGATGTAATGTTTTACCCTACTTATAATATGAAATGTTGTTTCCCTACTCTCTCGTTTTGTGTGAAATGTAATCCCCATGGGAAGAGGAGAACCTAATCTATAATAATTATGCATTAATGTGTATAAAATAAATTTGTGAGTTCGAGGGGTTATACCCCTTATGTCAGACTGAACTAGGCTGCCACCATTGGACTGGGCTGCCTCCCTCGGATAGGGCTAATGCCCTTGAACCGGGCCACTGCCCTTAGAGTGGGCCGCCTCCCTCACATCGGGTTGCCGCCACTGGAACGTGTCTCCTCCCTTGAGCCGGGTTCTCACCACCAAGATGGGTCGTTTCCCCCAAGCGAGGTCGCCACCCTCACATCAGGCTACCACCCATGGAGTGGGTTGGCGCCCACATGGGGGGCTGCTGCCCCTCGACCGGGCTATCACCCTAGCGGGCGGTCGCCCCATGCTGGCTGGGCCGCCCCATTGGGGACTCCCTATTCTGGAAGGGCTTCCCATTCTGGCCACCCATTTTGTGGTCCGAACCATACATCGGCCTAGTGGGCCTTGTCTTCCTCATCCCAACACCTACCATGTCGGGCTAGGTTGGTCCGATCGGGTCAGACCGGACTCTGGACCAACTGAGAGCATAAACGATCAAGGGAACATTCTTGAGAACAAAATTCCCATTTGATGGTCTATATGTAGTGTTGGGACCAATGAGTAAGACAATCCTTTTGACATACTCTAGTACAGTTTCAGAGAAACGAGGTGTATGACCAGTTTAGATCGCACTAGAATTTAACTGGGCCCTCGGCACTAAAATGGCAATAACTCACAGACTGGGCATCTAATTGATGTGTAATTTGTTACGTTCAAACCCTTATGACAAGATAGATCATTAGGATAAATAATTTTATACTTATTTTGGTTTAAAATATTACTGATGGCTTGAGGAGAGGTTCTCCCAAGCTCACTACGTACAGAACCCCATGACTGGCTGAGTCCTAATGACTGCTGACTTTTCGACTCGGAGTGACACGATGACCACATTACATGATAGGGAGGAGTACCTTATTAGGCCACGATAGGGAGAGGATATCATACATGATGAGTTGGAGTACCTTATCAGACCACGGTCGGGGAGGGTGGCTCTTTGTGACCAGACAGACCCACATTACGCGATGGGGAGGAGTACCGCAGGTGTTCATGGTTAGTGGGAAGCAACTATCTGTGATGCTGCCTGCCCACTATACTTGATAGAGGTTTATTGTACTAGTATACAAGGCGTTGGACATTGTTACATGGGATGTTACTTATTATTACCCCTAAAAAAACCTGGTGTGAGCGGACTTTACATTATTCCTGTGATTGAGGTTGTGTTATGTGGTACATTACATTCATGGTGTTTCCTTGTGGATTTAATTTAATACCACTAGGAGTCCTTCGAGGTCCTGGGGTCCCTACTATGTATCCTTATACTTAACCCTTCATGGGCTTCACTCGCAACTTATTTTACTTTTGTAGATGACAAGCAGCTGGGCTGAGGTTTGAGGGAGTTGTGACCTGTTGGTACATTAAAGATACTGAAGGATGTGGAGTGCTGAAAAGGTGATCTATTCCTACCCATCAGGTAGGATCCTCATAGGACAACCAAATAGTTTAACTTTTTCATTCAGTTGTATTGTACTTTCAATCATTCTTTTACTTTTAATGTTGTGCTTCTATTCTGGCCCCTTTTACTTTCAACACTTCTTTTATCTACATCAGTTTACTTCATAGTTTCATCATGTTGTGTTCTAGGACCATGATATTGTACAGGATTAAAGGAAATTACTTCCAATATAATGGAATGTTCCTTTTTTTATAGTCTCCATGCCCTAGCCTATGGACGATAGGCTTAGTGTAGTCACAACATTTTCCTCGGGGGATGGGTCGTGACTAAGTGGTATCAAAGGAGATTAGTTCAACTAAAGAACCAGAAATATGACATTTTCTATGTTTCAAAAAATTTAATTATTATGAGTGTGGTTTTAAATTTGAGGAGTCTATTGTTGGTGTGGTGGCTGATTTATCCATTCAAGATGACCATGATTTATGATTTTTGACTCAGTTCACGAAACCACAAATTGCGTGGGTTTTGAAAATTCATTCTTGGGGTTTCTTGAGTATGGTCACCAGGTATAACTATTTATTATGGCAAAAATTTCTTTTTCAGGATTCCACCATGATGATATCCACCCAGGTTTCTTGAGAGAGTAAGTGATGAAAGCCACCCAAGAGATGAGGCCTCATTGAAGGGCCCTCTTATGGCCTTTTCACCTTCAAGTGGTATACCGGCAGCACCACTACCCATTAGACAAGAGTTTCCAACATCCCCAAAAGAAGAGGATTCACTCCTACTCAACATGTTTCACGAGTTCCATCGATAGAGGCCTTAGAGGTTCTGAGGTGAGGCAGACCCATAGGTAGTTGAGGACTGGCTGGATGTTGTGGCCAAAGATTTTCTCCTAGTGGGGACACCGACTGATTTTTTGGTGATCCTAGAAGCTAGTTTTATTCTGGAAACAGTAGGGATATGGTCGGGGCAGATGTTCCAGATACATGATGAGGTAATCTTCATCTGGGAAAACTTCGAGGGTCTTTTTAGGGCAGAGTTTATCCTAGAGACCTTACACTCTCTGTGTATACAAGAGGTGTTGCACTTACAGCAAGGAAGAACTATAGGGGCCCAATACTCGACAAGGTTCACTAATCTCCACTAATACTCCAGTGACATGGTAAGAGACCCTTTCATCTATGCCTGGACCTCTGATCATGTTCTCCGATGGGAGATCATATAATTAATAGTATCACTCAGTATTATGATGTAGGTTGCGGAGCTTGAGCGGTCGCTTTTGGTGGAGAGATTCCTAGCTAATCAGACACCAACATCTGGAGCTACCACCAGATGACAGGAAGTTGATTCAGTAGGAAGAGGCAGTAGGCAGATGTTTTCAAGGACCAATAGGACTCAAAAATCTGGGGGATGACCCCAGGATTCAAGGATAGGGGTACGAAGCTCACAGTGCAGAAGAAGATAGGTGAGGGACAGGAAATGATACACATGCGGTAGGAAGGGTTATATGGCCCGCATTGGCCCGAAATGATATACTGATGACTAGAAGATGATTGAGAGAATGTTGAGGCTGAGGTAGATGTTTGAGTAAGGAGGTCCGATGGGTGGAAGACGTGGAACAGGAGCTGACCATGATACATGTGGTGGGTGACGTTTTGTGTTTCTACCACCACCAATGCTAGGCGGTCCACCCCGACCACAAGGAGTAGGAGGAGAGAGATGATCTCAACCCCAGACAGCTGACGACTATGACCATGATAGTCCGAACATGATTAGAGGTTCGATTTCTGTCTACTCCACTTTATCTTCAGTACTAATATATATTGGTTCTAGTAAATATTTTATTTCCACGACCCTTATTCAATGCTCAGAGATTCTGGTGATGTTGTTGGTTTGATCCTTATGGATAGAGGCTCCTGCAGGTGTAGATTTTAAGATTAAACATTAGTGTCTCGACTGTAAGAACACTATAAGAGATAAGAGATTTGGCTAGGATCTCCTAGTAGTGGCGTCGTTGCCTTACGACGTCATCTTAGGTATAGATTGGTTATCCACAGTCCTTGCTCCGATTGACTGTGTTAGGCGCAACGTGCGATGGGTCCGCATGGAAGAGACCTTGTTTCCTTCACCAATGATAATAGAATCTTTCCAGCACATGATGGACTTTCCTAGAGGATGGTTCAATTGATTACTCATCAGTTGGTAGCCTTACCCTCAGAGTAGTTGATATTGAGAGTCCAAGTTATCTGGTAGTGATGGACCAGTATGTCGATGACTTTCCGGATGATGTTCCAGGACAACCTCCATTCAAAAAGGTGTACATTTACATCGACATGTACCTAGGTAGGGAACCAATATCTACACTATCATATCGGAATTCTTCTGCGGAGCTTCATGAGTTTTATCTATAATTGGATCACTTGTAGGGAAAGTGGAAAGTAAGACCCAGTTTTTCGCCATGTGAAGCCCCTATTTTGGTCACCATCAAGGAAGATAAGAGTTTGTGTCTCTGTGTAAACTATTGATGCCTAAACCAGGTGACCATTAAGAACATGTATCCACTCCATATGATTGATGATCTTTTCGATCAACTGAATGGAGCTCTCTGGTTTGTGACAATAAACCTCCGATCAGGCTATCATAAACTCCGGATACGAGGTGAGGATGTGTAGAAGATGAACATTAAATGTTGGTATGACCATTATGGGTTCTTGGTTACGCCTCTCTATATGAACAATTACCTATTAGTTATCATGGGAATCAAGCACATGATTTTTCACCCATATCGAGATCACTTCAGGGTGGTGTTCATCGATAAAATCTTGATATACATTGCGATGATGGAGAGGCATGCATATCATATGCACATAGTTCTAGATACACATAGAGAGCACCAACATTATAGTAAACTCATGATGTTCTAGTTCTAGATATGAGAGGACCAATT
This sequence comes from Viscum album, assembly GCA_963277665.1. Classification (NCBI taxonomy): domain Eukaryota; kingdom Viridiplantae; phylum Streptophyta; class Magnoliopsida; order Santalales; family Viscaceae; genus Viscum; species Viscum album. The sequence goes on from OY728164.1 coordinate 1,752,062,891, forward strand.
TCTGGGACATATTATCTCAGAGGCTAGAGTTTTAGTGAATCGAGCCATGATAGAGGTTGTGGTTTCTTGGGAGACAACCAAGTGCATGATGGGGGTGTTGAGTTTCCTGGGGTTGTCCTGATGTAACAACCCAAGATTTTATGAGAAGTATTATTTTTAATTTATTTAATTTCTTGTGTTGTATTATACAAAAAAAGTATCTTGTGCTATACGCAACACCGTATTAGTTTGCAGTATACGCAACACAATTCTTGGATCCGGTTACACACAATATCATGTTTGTTTGATAGTAGTTGTTCTACGAAACATTGAGTATATATATATATATATATATATTCAATGTATTTTGTTATACGCAACAACAAAGGAGTCATGCACTACACGCAACCCTGACTTGGCTTGCATTACACGCAATCGCGACCTTCCTCAATAGCGTGTGTTGTACACAATACCGGGTTTTACTAAACAACGATATATTATTATAATATTATTAAAACTAGCCATTATGAATAGTAATAACAACTTTTTGAAATTTTATAAATTATATTTTTAAAAATGGAATTCATTTTTGGATTCGGAATATCAAAATTAGCCAAGGGTGAAATTTTGGTTTTTTTCAGAAAACGTACTATTTTTTATAAATAGTGAAAGCACTGGGTTACTATTTAAAAACCGACATTTTATTTAAATAATTATTTATTTTATTTATATTTATTTTAGATCAAAATTGATACATAATACCTATATAAGTTCAATGAAATTCATTGGAGTCATTTTATATCAATTTTAGATATATAAAAATTTTATTGAACTTTTGACCGTCTTTTACCCATCACCTAGGAGAATTTGCAAATTTACATAAAACATAATATTAAAACATTTGTGACTGGAATTTCAAAAACTTGAGAGACACGGTTGATGTCAGTAAGTATAATGTGGTTCAATGAAATGAGAATTATTTTTGGTGAATAGTAACTTTTTACTTTGATTTACCACGGTTAAAAGTAAATATGGTAATTATGGGTAAAAATGATATTATTATTACCCTAACACATGTAATAATTCTATTATATAATTTTAATTCGACCAAAAACAACCTTATGAATAACATATGACCATTTAGGCCCACTTGGATTAGATTAGGACATTTAATATTAATTTATTTATAGAAGGGTTAAAATAGTTAAAATCAATGTTTAATAAGTAATTCATTTTTAATATAGGGTTATACAAAAGATAAATTAGACTATAAATATTAATTATAAAGATAAAAATATTTCCTAAGTAATGGTATTTTATTTTTAATTTTTAGACTTTATATATTTTAATTTATTTATGACACAATGATGATGCAATAATTATATTATTAATGAAATATTGAAATAGTTGATGTTATAAATACCCAAATAAATGTAATTTTAGACTTTTTATGAATTAAAATAATTATATATGTTAAAATGAAATATTATTATTTATTTCATTTAATTTTATTGAACTAATCGTTCTGTTATGATTTTCACATAAATCAATTACCAAATAGTGTCAAAATTGTCATAAAATAGTTTCTAAAACAAATATTATATTATTAATTGTTATTTTATTCATAAAAATCTAAGGTTCGGCATAATGACTTAGATAAGGCTATATATATTAATAATAAACAACTTGGTCTTCGTTTGGCTTCTTATTGTATGTTTGTTAACCTTATAGTGCAAGAAAACAAGAATACACGGTAAAAGTAAAATTATTTAACTTAAAGTTAAATCTAAATGATAAGGTTAAAATAGAACCATAAACATGTCTAAATTATATTTTATGAGATTTTTTAGACCCATAACTAATTTACCATTGAAATAAATCAATTTGGAGCTATTAAAAACAGAATATGACTTTATAATAAAATAATAATTTTTGTTTTTCTAAAGGTTCCCCTCTCCTCCCTTATAAAAGGGCACCCCCTCCCTCTCTTCCTCACACCACGTTGAGCCTTCAAGCTCGGACAATACCTGCCAAATACTCTTCTCCACTTCCCTAGAAAAATCCTAGAGGTCTTGGGCTTCTTCAAAGACCATGATTAGTGCCATTAAAGGAGGTCTCAAAGAGGCGCTTTAAAGAAAAGGTAATGTCCTTTACCGATTCTTTCATCTTTATTTCTTCTTCCAGTTATTCTTCTTTAGATGTTTTATTATTAAGTAATAAAATCAGTATCAATCATATAATGATATGTTATTATAAGTATTAAACACCCCTATTTCACCATCTATCTATCCTACAACAAATGAGATCACCGCGCGTGCGTACGTACAGAATACCGTCTCCACGCCGTGGTGTAATATTTTTTTCCAAAACCACCTTGCTTGGATGGGTATAATGGTGTAAATAATAAATATAAATAGTTATTATAGCATAATATTTATTCTTATATATTGTATCATACAATCCAATTCAATTCAATAATTATGGGAACGATATCATCACTCGTGCGTACGTACGGACTACCGTCTCCACGACGCGAAGAGATTCATTCTCAATGATAAACCATTCATGAATGATTATAAAGTATATATAATAACTAATTATGAAATATATGACACAATAATGATACTGGATTTATTTATATATATATATGTATTTCATCCAATTAATTCCATTGGATTCAATGAGGAAATGAAAACAACGTTCATGCGTACGTACGACCTACCGTCTCCTTGAACGGTGTATTTATTTCCATTTATCGATCTATTATATATATGTATATTCTGAATATATATTATATAGAAATCATGTATTATATTCTGGAATTATGTAATC